>CM052547.1:52883074-52903643 GCA_028533065.1 Trachops cirrhosus | reverse complement strand
GCTATGAACTTTGGGGTGCATAGGTTCTTTTGGATTGGTGTTTCAGGGTTCTTAGGATATAGTCCCAGCAGTGGGATTGCTGTATCAAACAAGGGTTTAATCTCCAAAATATATAAAGAACTTACATGACTCCACTTGAAGAAGATAAGAAACCCAATTAAAAAATGGGCAAAGGACTTGAATAGGCATTTCTCCAAGGAGGACATGCAGAGGATCCAGAGACACATGAAAAGATGCTCAATATCACTAGCTATCAGAGAGATACAAATTAAAACCACAATGAGATACCACTTCACACCAGTCAGAATGGCCATCATAAACAAAACAACAGACAAGAAGTGTTGGAGAGGTTGTGGAGAAAAAGGGTCCCTAGTGCACTGTTGGTGGGATTGCAGACTGGTATGACCACTGTGGAAAACAGTATGGGATTTCCTCAGAAAACTAAAAATGGCGGGAGGATTTAAATGGAGACAGGGCAGCCATTGCGGGGAGAACCACACAGCTTTGCCAGAGTGAGGACCCCCGCAGCTTTAGAAGGGGGAACCACCACCTAGCTTTAGCAGAGATCCTGGCGACACAGCTGATGGTGCCGGGAACCAAGGGACGCCTACTAGCCGAGATGGATTGCTGGGAAGAACTGAGGGCTGCCTGAGCCACAGACTCTATTTCTTTTCCTGAGATATGGTATCCCAGACTGGGCAAAGTGGGGAAGGAAGGACTGTGTGTATTTGTGGGTGTTTTAGGGGACTTTGGGATTTTGGTGAAGACATTAGGTCACTACTTTAAGTTTGTATAGAATTAAATAAACATTTCCTTTCCTTTTCATGAATCTCTGGCATTGAGAGATGTCTTTCCTATAAGGCGGCGGACATAACAAACCTGGGGGGCTTCTTTCGGTAATAGTGTATTGCCCTTTGGCCCTCCCTTGGCCCCCCTTGTTGTTCTGTAACAGTTTTCCACCCTCAGGCCCCCTTTGGCCCCCCTTGTGTTCTGTAAGAAAAAGACAGTTCCATTTTTAGTTTCCCACAGTGACTGCAGCAGTCTGCATTCCCAACAACAGTGCATTAGGGTTTCCTTTTCTCCACATCCTCTCCAGCACTTGTTGTTTGTTGATTTGTGTATGATGGCCATTCTCACTGGTGTGAAGTGGTATCTCATTGTGGTTTTAATTTGCATCTCTCTGATGGCTAGTGATGCTGAGCATCTTCTCATATGTCTCCGGGCCCTTTGTATGTCCTCCTTGGAGAAGTGTGTTCAAGTCCTTTGCCCAGTATTTTAAACATTTACTTTTTTATTTTATTTTATTTTATTTTTATTTTATGTTACTATGTTATTTATTTTGTTTTATTTTGTTTTGTTTTATTTCATTTCATTTCATTGTTGTTCAAATACAGTTTACTGCATTTTCTCCCAACCACTCCCCTCTCCCGAGCCATCAACATCTCCATCCTCTGATTTCACCCCCCTTGATTTTGTCCATGTGTCCTTTATAATTCTTCCTGAAAACCCTTCCCCTGTTTCCCCTATTATCCCCTCCACCTCCCCTCTGGTTACTGTCAGTTTGTTCTTAATTTCAATGTCTCTGGTTATATTTTGCTTACTTGTTTGTTTTGTTCATTAGGTTCCACTTAAAGATGAGATCATATGGTATTTATCTTTAACTGCCTGGTAAGTCTTTGTCCATTTTTTAAATGGGTTTTTGTCTTCCTGGAGTGGAGTTGTATGAATTCTTTATATATTTGGCAATCAAACCCTCATCGGAGGTACTATTGGCAAATATGTTTTCCCATACTGCTGGTTTCCTTTCATTTTAATGCTGTTTTCTTTAGCTGTGCAGAGGCTTTTTATTTTGATGGGATCCCATTTCTTTATTCTTTCCTTTATGTCCCTTGCTCAAGGGGACTTCTCTGTGAAAATATTGCTGCATGGAATATCTGAGATTTTCCTGCCTATGTTCTCCTCTAGGACTTTCATGATTTCATGACTTATTTTTAAGTCTTTTATCCACCTTGAATTTATTTTTGTGTACATTGTAAGTTGGTGGTCAAGTTTCATTTTTTTGCATGTAGCTGTCCAGATCTCCCAACACCATTTGTTGAAGATGCTATTTTTACTCCATTTTATACTTCTGTCCCCTTTGTCAAATATTAATTTAACATAGAGACATGTGTACATTTCTAGACTCTATTCTGCTCCATTGGTCTATGTGTCTGTTGCTATGTCAGAACCAGGCTGTTTTTATTACAGTGGCCTTGTAATACAGTTTGATACCAGGTATTGTGATCCCTCCTACTTTGTTCTTTTTTCTCAAAATTGCTATGGTTATTTGGTGTCATTTATGGTCCCATATAAATTTCTAAAATGTTTGTTCTATATCTGTAAATACACCATTGGTACTCTAATAGGGTTGTGTTGAATCCATAAGTTGCTTTGGGTAGTATGGACATTGTGAGGATGTTAATTCTTCCAATCCATGAACACAGTATATGCTTTCATTTGTGTCTTCCTTAATTTCTTTATTCAGTGTTGTGTAGTTTTTTGAGTACAGGTCTTTTACATTCTTGGTTAGGTTTATTCTTAGATACTTTATTTTTCCTGTTGGTATATGTGATGGGATTGTTCTCCTGATTTCTCTTTCTGATATTTCATTGTTGGTGTACAAACATACCTTGGTTTCTGAGTATTCACTTTGTATCCCACTGTTTTGCCAGATTCATTTATTAGGTTGAGTAGCTTTTGGTGGAATCTATAGGACTTTCTATGTACACTCTCATGTCATCTGCAAACAATGACAGTTTTGCTTCCTCCTTTCCAATTTGGCTGCTTTCCTTTTCTTTTTCTTGTCTGGTTGCTGTGACTAGCACTTCCAACGTTATGTTAAATAGAAGTGGTGAAAGCAGATATCATTGTCTTGTTCCTGATCTTACTGGGTAAGATTTTAGATTTTGTCCATTGAGTATGATGTTGGCTTTATGCCTCTTGTATATAGCCTTTGTTGTATTGAGGAATGCTCCCTCTGTTCCCACTTTGCTGAAGGTTTTCATCATAAATGGGTGCTGAACCTTAAATGATTTTTTGACAACTTTTGATATGATCATGTAATTTTTTAATTTCCTTTTGTTTATGTGATATATTACATTTATTGATTTGCACATATTGTACTATCCTTGCATGCATGGGATGAATCACACTTGATCATTATATATGATCTTTTTAATGTATTGCAGGATGTTGTTTGCCAATATTTTGTTGAGGATTTTAGTGTCTATGTTCATCAGCGATATTGGCTTGCAGTTTTCTCTATTTGTTTTTTCTTTATCTGGTTTTGGGATTAGGATGATGCTGGCTTTGTAAAAGGAGTTTAGGAGTCGTTAGTATCCTTGGATTTTTTGGAATAACCTGTGAAGGATAGGAGATAGCTCTTCCTTAAATATTTTGTAAAATTCTCACATGAAACTCTGTGGTTTAGGGCTTTTGTGTGCTGGGGATTTTTGATTACTCTTTCTATTTGGTCAGCTGTTAGCGGTCTGTTCAGTCTTGTGCACTTATTCATTCAGTTTTGGAGGACTATATTTTTCTAGTAATTTGTCCATTTTACCCAGGTTTTCAATTTTCTTGGCCTGTAGTTTTTTTTGTAATAATTTCTTGCAATCTTTTGTATTTTTGTGGTATCAGTTGTAGTCTTCCCTCCTTCATTTCCTTTTTAAAAAAATTTATTTTAATCATTATTCAAGTACAGTTTTCTATCCTTTACTCCCATTCCAGCCCGCCCACCCATCCCTCCTCTCCTCCCTCCCATTTCCAACCCCTGTAGTTTTTGTCCATGTGTCCTTTATATTTATTCCTGTAAACCCTTCCCTTCTCCCCTGAAATTCACTCCCCTATCCCCTCTGGTCACTGTCAGCCTGTTCTCTATTTCAGTGTCTTTTGTTATATTTTGCTTGTTTGTTTGTTTTGTTGTTTAGGTTCCTGTTAAAGGTGAGATCATATGGTATTTGTCTTTCACTGCCTGGCTTATTTCGCTTAGCATAATGCTTTCCAGCTCCATAAAAACAGGCACATGGACCAATGGAACAGAACAGAGAGCCCAGAAATAAACCCAAGTCTCTATGGTCAATTAATATTTGACAAAGAGGGCAGCAACATAAAACATAGTAAAAATAGCCTCTTCAACAAATGGTGTTGGGAGAACTGGACAGCTCCATGCAAAACAATGAAACTCGAACACCAACTTACACCATACACAAAAATAAATTCAAGGTGGATAAAAGACTTAAATATAAACAATAACACCATTAAAGTCCTAGGAGAGAACATAGGTAGAGAAATCTCAGATATCTCATGCAGAAACATTTTTACGGACATGTCCCCTAGAGCAAGGGACATAAAGGAAAGAATAAACAAATGAGATCTCATCAAAATAAAAAACTTCTGCATGGCTAAAGAAAACAGTATTAAAATGAAAAGAGAAACAACTGTATGGGAAAACATATTTGCCAATGATACCTCAGACAAGGGTTTAATCTCCAAGATATACAAAGAACTTACACCACTCCGCTTGAAGAAGACAAGAAACCCAATTAAAAAATGGGCAAAGGACTTGACCAGACACTTCTCCAAGGGGGACACACAGAGGATCCAGAGACACATGAAAAGATGCTCACTATTGCTATCTATCAGAGAGATGCAAATTAAAACCACAATGAGACACCACCTCCTTCATTTCTTATTTTGTTTATGTGTCCTCTTTCTTTTTTTCCTGACGAATCTGCTTAAAGTCTTATCTATTTTGTTTATCTTTTCAAAGTATGAACACTTGCATTTATTGATTCTTAAAATTGATATTTTTGTCTCTATATCATTTAATTCTGCTCTGATCTTGGTTATTTTCTTCCTTCTAGTTGCTCTGGGCTATCTTTGTTGTTGTTCCTCCAGTTTTCATAGGTGTAGGGTTAGGTTGTTTATTTGAAATGTTTCTATCTTTTTTAGGGAGGCCTGTATTGCAATGAACTTCCCTTTTAGGATGGCATTTGCTGTGTCCCATAAGTTTCGAACTGTTGTGAATTCATTTTCATTTGTTTCCAGAAACTTTGATTTCTTCCTTGATCTCACTTTCAACACATTCATTGTTTAATAGCATGTTATTCAATCTCCATGAGTTTGAGTGTATTTGAGTTTTTTCCTCCAGGTTGTTTTCCACTTTCAGTCCCTTGTGGTTGAAGAAAAAGCTTGATATGATTTCAATTTTCTTGAATTTGTTGAGGTCTGTTTTATGTCCTATCATGTGGATTATCTTTGAAAATGTTCCATGTGCATTTGAAAGGAATGTGTATTTTGCTTCTTTGGGAATGAAGGGTTCTATATATATCAGTGAGGTCCATTTGATCTAGGACATTGTTCAATGCCACAATATCTTGATATTTTATTTGGAAGATCTATCCATTTTTGACAGTGGGGTGTTAAAATCCACTACTGTAATTGTGTTGCTGTCAATATCTTTCTTGAAGTCCTCTTAAATTTTGCTTATGCATTTGGGTGCTAATATGTTGGGTGGATATGTGTTTATAATGTTTATGCCTTCTTGATTGATTCTTCCCTTGAGTATTATGAAGCGTCCTTCTGGGACTCTTTTTATGGCCCTTGTTTTGTAGTATATTTTGTCTGATATGAGTATTAATACCCTGTTTTTTTTTCCCTTGTCCATTTGCTTTGAATATTTTTTTCCATCCCTTCTCTTTCAGTCTGTATAGGTCTTTTGTTCTGTAGTGGTTCTCTTCTAGGAATCATATGTGCAGGTCATGTTTTCCTATGCAGTCAGTGATCCTATGTCTTTTGTTTGGAACTTTTAATCCATTTACATTTAAGTTTTGTATTGATAGGTACTTCTTCATTGCCATTTCACCCTCTTTGTAACTCTGTTCCCCTCTCTCTCTCACTTTTTATCTGTCTTCTTAAAGCAGTTCTTTGACCATATCTTGCAGTGCTGATTTGGTGAACTCATATTCTTTCAGCCTTTTTTTTCCCCGCTGGGAAACTCCTTATTTTGCCTTCCATTTTAATTGAGAGCTTTGCTGGGTGGTGTAGTCTTGATTGCATGCCTTTGATTTCATTCCTTGGAATATTCCTTGCCATTCCATTTTGGCTTGTAGTGTTTCCACTGAGAAGTCAGCTACTAGTTTTATAGAGGCTTCCTTGTATGCTACTGTATGTTTCTCCTTTGATGCCTTTAAGATTCTCTCTTTGTCTTTGAATTTTGCCATTTTAATTATCATGTGTCTTGTAATTGACCTCTTTGGGTTCACCTTGATTATGACCTTCTATGTTTTCTGGACTTTTATGACTTTTCTCTCATCAAATTAGGGAAGTTTTCTATCACTCCTTTTGCTAACAGGTTTTCTAGCCCTTGCTCTTCTTCTTTTCTTTCTGGTATCCCTATTATATGGATATTATTATGCTTCATGTCCTGAAGTTCCCTTAACACCTCTTCATTCTTTTTGAGATTTTTCCTTATCTTGTTCTTTCTGGGATTTTTAAAAATCTTGTCATACAGCTCTATGATCAATCTTCTGCTTCTTCTAGCTTGATTTTGATTCCTTCTACTGTGTTCTTCAATTCAGAAATTGTATTCATTTCTTCTTGGCCCTTGTTGATAGTTTCTATTTCCTTTTTCATGTTGATGTAGTTTGCAGTAAGTTCATTGTTTTCCTGTAGTTTTTGGTAGTTCTCACTGAGCTCACTGAGCTTCCTTATCACCATTTCTGTGAACTCAGTATGTGATAGTTGACTTGACTTTATTTCATTTAACATTCTTTCTGGGGCTTCTTTCCTTTTGTTTGGGGATAGTTTCTTTGTCTTCCCATTATTTGTGAGACTCTTCTTGTTAGCTTCTACTTTTTAAATTGATCTATTTTGACTCCCTTAGTTTGTGGTGTGAATCTCTGTGGTAGGAGACCTGTGAGATTCAGTGGTGCAGTCTCCTTGATCTCCTGAACTTGCTGCTCTTGGATGGTGTTTATGTTGGCTCTCTGGATGTAATTGGGTTTTGTTTGTTGTTGGGTCATTTTTTTTAGATCCTCACCTGGTCGACTGATTGACTGAGAGTTACTCTGCCCACCACGTCTTCTATGCTGCTGTGCAGGTGCTACCAGAAGAAAAGCACAAAGCCCAGGGAACAAACCCATGTCTGAAAAAATGTCTCTGCCCTGCAATCTCAATATCAGCAGCAAATGAATCAGTATTAATAAGAATGTAAAGAGATTAAGACTGTTATAAGAAAGGAGATAAATAAACTATAATATAAATTCTAGTGACTTAATATGCACAAAACTGCTGGACAAGAAATAAATGTTAAAATACCTTGGGGGAAAGAAAATATCACTAGTTATGGAGAAGATCACAGTGGATTTCATCTTGGTAGACTCTAGTATTACAACTATTTTTTTCTTTCTAGATCCACCTTTGGTGATTTTAGATGTTGACACTGTCTGACCTCAGACTGTAAGAGATCTGCTGTCTATGGTAGTCTTCTTCAGTTGTTAATCTAGTCACTTTCACTCAGCAGTCAGGCTTACACCCCTAGGGTGGGGCAGCACTCCTCCTGGGGTTAGGGCTATTGTTTTCCCTCAGGCTACTGCTTCTCCGAGGGGAATGGTCTGCCTGAGGGGGATGTTTGCTTCAGGGTGGGTGATGACTCAGCACTGGTATCCTGGTGGCCACTCTTTCTGTTTTCTTCCCTAGCCTCAGCCCACAGTCTCTCCTGAAGTGTCTCTAGTCCACTTTGCCCCCTGCCTCTTTGCCAGGGATCTACATCTGTGCCTGCCTCCTTCAGTTATTAATTTATTCACTCTGCACTCAGCAATCAGGCTTAAGCACCACAAAGCTGGGGCAGAGTCTCTCTTGGGGGTGCAGCTGTTGTTTTTCCTCAGGCTGCTGCCACTTGGAAGAAAGTGGTCTGCCTGAGAATGATGGCTGCTGCCATTTGGGGGATGACTTGGCACCAGGATACCTGAGGCTACTCTCTTGGCTCTCTCCCCAAGTCTTTCTTCCCCAGTCTCTCTTTAGGCATCTCCATCACACTCTGCTCCTTCCTTTGCTGGATCCCCAGGTAAATAATAGCAAATGAAAATTTGTGCATTGGCTCTTTAAATGGATATTGCATCTCAAGCTGTCCATCTCTGGAAGAGAGCAACCCTGCTGCTTTTTGCTGCCAGTTATCTGTGTAGTTTTTGGACTCTGGTGTTCTAGGCTGGGATCTCAGCTAGGATTTAGACCCCATTCTTCTCATCCATCCTGCCCCTTAATTATCCCTCTGGCACTGCTGCCTGTGAGCACCCAACCAACCCTCTCAATTCTCCACCACACTCTTTACCAAATTAGGTTGTCCTGAAGATCATTCTTCTGTCTATCCAAAATTATAAGACTTCTTTCTTACTATTTTTCAGTTATTTGCTCTAGGTAATTTCTCCACATTTTAGTTGTAATTCCAGACTAGTCCTGAAAGGAGGTCAGTGTGGCTTCCACTCACTCCTCTGCCATCTTGCCAAATTGGCATCACTACACCTATGTACCACTTCTTACCTATACATTCATCTATCAATGGACACCTAGGCTTCTTCTATATCTTGGCAATTATAAATACTGCTACAGACATAAGAGTGCATGTATCTTTTTGAATTAATGTTTTTATATTCTTCAAATATCAAGAAGTGGTGTTGCTGGGTTGTATGGCAGCTCTTTATTAACTCTTTCCATCCTCAGATTCTGGTTCCCTTTGAAGGGCCCTGAGACAGGTATCATGTTGCAAGGCTGTGAGTGGAGAGTCCCACCTCTGGCCACACCCTGGAAAGACAGGTAAGAGTATAGGCCTCTTCTGCACAAGGGCACTGGAATGTATAGGTCAGCTCAGTGAGAGAGTCTCAGTTCATGTCTACTGATTTTTGGCAAGGTATCTTTTTGTATCTGAGCTCTTCCCTAGTTTTCACAAATCTCCATTTAAGGGAAAAATCATGACTTTTACTAACCTCTTTTTTATTTTATTTTAATTTTTTGTTATTTAAATCTATTTTATTGATTATGCTTTGACAGTTGTCTCATTTTTGCTCCTCTTTTCCCCACCACCCTGCATCTGCCCCACCAGCATTGTCCCCTCCCTTAGATCATGTCCATGTGTTACACATATAAATTCTTTGGCTTTTCCATTTCCTATGCTATTCTTAACCTACCCCTGTCTATTTTGTACCTACCTACCCTTTATGCTACTTATTCCCTGTACCTTTCCCCCCATTCTCACTCCACCACATCCCTGCTGATAACTCTACAGGTGATCTCCATTTCTGTGATTCTGTTCCTGTTCTAGTTGTTTGCTTAGTTTTTTTTTTTTAGGTTCAGTTGTTGATAGCATAGTAGACCATTCTGTGTGATGTGGGCCCAGCTCCCACTCAGAGATGCACAGGACCCACACCCACGGATAGGTTCTCCTGTGGGGAACCAAGCAAGCAATGTACCTAGGCCGCTATGAGTCTTGCTTTTTGCTAAAACTCCCTCACCCTGAATTGAGGACATTTACTGCAAAGCAACTTCCTAAAAACCATGCTAAACCTTCCAAGGATGAGTGTAACCAGTTCAGCTACTTTTGCCTTTTCATTTGCAAATATCCCTCTTCTGTGATGTGATTAGCAGTATTGGTTCCTTTGTTTTCTGTAAAAGGTAACCACCTAAAGTGAGCCTGTGCACAGTTAATGAGGACCTTCTTGTAATGTGCGCAGTAAGACAATGAAAGCTCACTGGAGCAAGGGCTGAGGCTTTTGCTCCCCTTGAGAAAAAAGCCATGCTGTCCCTTTTCCTCCACTGGACTCGTTAGTCTGTGTGAATGCCTCATTTCATCCATAATGATGCTGACACTGTGGGCCAGTGTCTGCATCAGAGAGTTGTGAGTTTGTTGTTACTTTACTGTTAATAGTTTTTGATCAATGTCTTTTTCTTACATGAGTCTCTTTAACATTTCATATAATATGGACTTGGTGATGATGAACTCTTTTAACTTGACCCTATCTGGGAAGCACTTTATCTGTCCTTCCATTCTAAATGATCACTTTCCTGGTTAGAGTGATCTTGGATGTAGGTCCTTGTCTTTCATGACTTTGAATACTTCTTTCTAGCCCCTTCTTGCCTGAAAGGTATTTTTTGAGAAATCATCTGATAGTCTTATGGGAACTCTTTTGTAGTTAATGGTCTCCTTTCCTCTTGCTGCTTTTAAGATGATATCCTGCCCTGGCTGGTGTGGCTTAGCGAATTGAGCACTGGATTGTGAAGCAAAAGGTCACTGGTTCAATTTCCAGTCAGGGTACATGCCTGTGTTGCAGACCAGGTTCTCTTGTATGGGGTGCATGAGAGGCAATTACACATTGATGTTTCTCTCCCTCTTTTTCTCCCTCCCTTCCCTTCTGTCTAAAAATAAATGAATAAAATCTTTAAAAAATTTTTTTCCTTATTTTAAATCTTGGGTCATGTAATTCTGATGTGCCTTGGTGTCTACTTCTTTGTGTTCAACTTCTTGGGGACTGTCTGAGCTTCCTGGACTTCTTGGAAGTCTATTTCCTTTGCCAGATGAGGAAAATTCTTCCTTATGTTTTCAGATAAGCTTTCCATTTCTTGTTCTTTCTCTTCTCCTTCTAACCCCCTATGATTTGGATGTTGGAACATTTAAAGTTGTCCTAGAGGTTCCTAAGCCTCTCCTCATTTTCTTTTATTAAATTCTTGTTTCTTTATTCTGTTCTGGTTGAATGTTTATATCTTCCTTTTGGCCCAAACTGTTGATTTGACTCCCTATTTCCTTCCCTTCACTTTGGTTCCCTGTGCATTTTCCATTATTTCACTTTTCATAGCCTTTACTTTTTCCTCTATTTTGTGACCATACTCAACCATTTCTGTGAGCATGCAGATTACCAGTGCTTTGAACTCTGCATCTGATATGTTGGCTATCTCTTCATAACCCAGTTCTATTTTTGGAGCTTTGATATGTTCTTTAATTTGGGTTGTTCATTTTTTTTTTTTGTTTCAGCATGACTGTTACATTGTTGAAGCCTTTGATATTCACCAATGTGGGATAATCCAGGTTGACGCATTGTGGCACTGTATGTGGGGGAGTGGTCAGAGAGGGAACAATGTCACTTGCTCAGCTCTTGGCTAGCTTTCAGTCACTTCCCCCATTACCCAGAAGCAAATTGGGCTCTTCTGATGTTGATTCCAGGGTGGGTGGACTTGTGTATGTTTTAGGACCCTGTGGGTATCTTCAATGAACTCTCCTGTAGGCTGGGAGCTTCTTTCACTTCTTTCACTGTTCACAGGTTTTTATAGCCAGAGGTTTGGGGGCTTTATTTCCCCTCACTGGAACCCTGGGTGCATGGTCTGTCTCACTCCCCAGCTGTTTCTTCTTGTTTATCTGCACACAAATGTAGGACTGCCTGTTCTGTGTGCTGCTCCCTTGCCCTCCCTGTCCTCAAGTTGCTGGCTTGCCACACATCCTGTCCTCCCTGGCTGTTTATCTCCAGCCCTCATACCATTCTGAATAGATGTTTTTTCTTTAACTCCTTGGTTGTTGGACTTTCATACAGTTTGATTTTCTGTGATTTCTGGTTAATTTTTGCTTTTAAATTTATCGTTATATTTATTTTGGTTGTGTGAGGAGGAAAAGTGTATTTACTTATGCATTCATCTTTGCCCGAAGTCCTAATAACTTCTCTTTAAAATCCTCACCTGAGGACATATTTACTGATTTTAGAGAGGGAGGGAGGGAGGAAGGTCATGAGAAAGAGAGGGGGAGAGAGAAAGAGAGAGAGAGAGATCACTGTGTGAGAGAAACATCAATCAGTTGCCTTCTGCACAAGTCCCAACCAGGCATCAAACTGTCTATGTAGGTATGGGCCCCAACCAGGAATAGAACTGCAAAGTGTTCATGCGTAGGGTATGCTTCAACCAACAGAGCTGCCCAGTTAGACCATTGATAACTTCTAATAGAAGACTAACAAACGCACAAACAATACCTGATTCATAAATATCACCTCAATGAATGTCTGCAAGATGACCCTTTCATGCATCCAGCTCCTGCAGGAAGAAACAGTTTCCAGCCCCCTGGGTCCCCAAAAGGTATAATGCAGCTCTAACTTCCAGTTCAACACAAGCACACTTGTTATTTTCCTCTCTATAGAAGCAAAAAGTCTGTGTTCTCCTGGTAGATGTCTGCACTCAGGCATAAGATTGATAGACAGGTCTTGTGTCAGGTATGTCTGCAGCTCATTGCTGTGGAGTTTTCAATCCTGTGAATGTGTCCCCCCCCACCTCAAGTTAATGGCACTGTCGATGTAATGACCCAGTATCAGCTTTCAGGAGGAGTATGACAGGGGAGATTGTGGCAGAATCTGGCCTGCAGAATCCACATGTTGTGACTGAAGACAAAAACAAATACACAGACTATAGCAATCCTATGGAGAAAAAGGGATGGCATGGCCGCTCTCTCAAGGGGAGAGTGCACTGACCCTTGTCTGGACAGGCTTTTATTGTTTTTCTTGGGTCTTACATCAAAGAAGGATTTATTATCTATTACATAGAATATTATTGTCTACATTTTGGGTACAATCAAGGAAATGAAAATAACAAATGCAGAAGGGAAAGGTGGCAAGCTGATTAGCTCTGTCCTTGGGAAAATTCACACAGGCTTTGGAAATTACCTTGAAGATAGACAATGAACATCTACTGTTTTAGACCAGGGTGAGGGAGTTGTAGCAAGAGCAAGCCATAACAGTCTGTATGCATTTTCTAGGCCTGATTCCCATGAGAAGACCCAGTTTGAGGGTCTGGCTCCTGACCACCACATCACTTCTGTGGGTTTTCCATACAGACCTCAGTCACTTTTGCCAGACCGAAACAAACCGGTCCCTTAAGGAGATACTATTGCATGCTTTGAGGGCGTGTAGGCAAAGATTTCTGCTATTATTTCCTGACAGTGAAATTGTACATGATGCATATATCTTATTTGTATGCATATTATTTTTCCCCATTAAGTATTTTTATTTTATGTATTTTAATATAAATTTAATTAATTTCATTGTTGTTCTATTAGAGTTGTTCAAATTTTCGAACTTTTGCTTTCCTCTGCTCAGTCCAACCTAGTTCCCACAGTCAGTCTCCACACTGTTGTTCATGTCCATGGATCCTTTATAAAGGAACCTTGACTACATGCTTCCCCTTCTTTCACCCCCTTTATCACCTGCTCCTCTCCTCTCTGGTCACCGTGAGTCTGTTCATTGTTTCCATGCCACTGGTTCTATTTTTCTCATTTGCTTGTTTTGTTCATTGGATTCCTCTCATAGGTGAGATCACATGGTATTTGTCTATCACCACCTGGCTAATCTCACTTAGCTTAATATTCTCCAGTTCCACCCATGCTGTCATGAAAGGTAAAAGATCCTTTTTTCTTTCTGCTGTGTAGTATTCCATTGTGTAAATGTACCACATTTTTGATGCCCTCATTTACTGATGGGCACTTAGACTATTTCCAACACTTGGCTGTTGTATATAATGCTGCTATGAACATAGGGGTCCCCAGGAACTTTGAAATTTTTGTTTCTGGATCTTAGGGTATAATCTCCACTGTGGAATTGCTGTATTAAAAGGCAATTTCATTTTTAGTTTTTTGAAGAAATTCCATACTGTTTTCCACAGTGGCTTCACCAGTCTGCATTCCCAACAATAGTGCAATAGAGTTGCCTTTTGTCTACATCCTCATCAGCACTTGATTGTTGGTTTATTAATGATGGCCATTCTAACCAGTGTGAGGTGGTATCTCATTGTGGTTCTAATCTGCAACTCTCTGATGGCTAGTGATGTTGAACATTGCTTCATATATTTATGGGTCCTCTGTATGTCCTCCTTAGAAAAGTGTCTGTTCAGGATCTTTGCCCATTTTTTAACTGGATTGTTTGTATTTTTGGTGTTGAACCATATGAGATCTTTATATTTTGGGGAGATCAAACTCTTGACCAAGGTATCATTGGAAAATATATTTTCCCTTAAGGTTGGTTTTCTTTTCATTTTGCTGGTGTTTTCTTTAGCCATGTACAAGTTTCTTATTTTGATGCAGTCCTATTTGTATATTCTTTCCTTTGTTTTCCTTTCCCTAGGAAATATATTGATGAAAATATTGCTGCGTGAAATATCTGAAATTTAACGGCCTAAGTTTTTCTTTAGGACTTCATAGTGTTATGAGTTATATTTAAGACTTTTATAGATTTCGAATTTATTCTGGCATATGGTATAAGTTAGTGGTCTTGTTTCATTTTTTTGCATGATCTTCCAACACCATTAATTGATGAGGTTATTTTTACTCCATTTTGTGCTTCTGCCCACTTTGTCAAATATTGATTGACCATGAAGACATGGGTTTATTTCTGGGCTCTCTATTCTGTTCCATTGATCTATATGTCTGATCTTATGCAAGTACCTGACTGTTTTGATTATGGTGACCTTGTAATATAGTTTGATATCTGGTATTGTGATTCCTCCTATTTTGTTCTTTTTCCTCAAAATTTCTGAGGCCATTTGGGGTTGTTTTATGTTCTATATACATTTTTGAAATATTTGTTCTGTATCTGTGAAATATGTCATTGGTATTTTAATAAGCACTGTTGAATGTATAATTTGGTTTGGGTACTATGTACATTTTAATGATATTAATTCCTCCAATCAATGAACATGGTATATACTTCCATATATTTGTATCTTTCTTAGTTTATTTATTTAGTGTTCTGTAGTTTTCTGAGCACAAGTTTTACCTCCTCGGTTAAGTATCTTTCTAGGTACTTTATTTTTCTTGTTGCCATAGCAAATGAGATTTTTAAAAATTTTTTTTTGATATTTCATTGTTGTTGTACAAGGATACCTTAGATTTCTGAATATTGACTTTGTATCCCACTGTTTTGCCACATTCACTTATTAGTTTGAGTAGTTTTTTGATTTAGCTTATAGGGCTTTCTATGTACATTATTATGCCATCTGCAAGTAATAACAGTTATACCTTCTTTCCAATTTGGATGCCTTTAATTTCTTTTTCTTGTTTGGTCACTGTGGCTAGAACTTCCAATACTGTGTTTAATAAAAGTGGTGAAAGAGCACGCCCTTTTCTTTTTCCTTTTTTTTCTACGGGGAAAGCTTTTAGTTTTTGCCCATTTTGTATGATGTTGCTTGTTGGTTTCTTGTATATAGTCTGTATTATGCTGAAGTATGTTCTTTCTAGTCTCACTTTGCTGAGTGGTTTTATCATAAATTGGTGCTGTACCTTATCAAATGCTTTTTTAGCATCTATTGATATGATTATATAATTTTTGTCTTACCTTTTCTTTATGTGATGTATTACATTTATTGATTTTTTAAAATATTATACCATCCTTTTATCCCTGGGATGAGTCCCAGTTGATCATGGTGTACGATCTTTTTAATGTATTGCTGAATCCATATTGTCGATATTTTGTTCAGGATTTTAGCACCTATGCTTATAAGAGATATTGGCCTGAAGTTTTCTTTCTTTGTTGTGTCTTTACCTAGTTTTGGAATTAGGGTGATATGGGCCTTGTATAAAGAACTTGGAATTATTCCTTCTTCTTTAATGTTTGGAAATAGTTTGAGAAGGATATGAGTTAGCTTTTCCTATGTGTTTGGTGAAATTTTTATGTGAAGACATCATGTTCAGGGCTTTTGTGTGTCATGAATTTTTTGATTACTGCTTCAATCTCACTACTTGTTATTGGTCTATTCTAGCTTTCTATTTCTTCTCTATTCAATTTTGGAAGATTATATGTTTCTAGAAATTTGTCCATTTCCTCCAGGTTTTCCAATTTCTTGGCATATAGTTGTTCATAGTTTTTACAATTTTTTGCATTTCTGTGGTATCAGTTATAATTTCTTCTCATTCAATTCTGATTTTAATTATTTATGTCCTCTGTCATTTTTTTTTGAAGAGCCAGTTTAAAGGTGTGTTGACTTTGTTTATCTTCACAAAGAAACAGCTCCTGGATTTATTAATCCTTTGAATTGTTCTTTTAGTCACTATATCATTTAATTTTGCTCTGATCTTGATTATTTCCTTCTTTGTACTTGTTCTGGCTTTGTTTGTTGTTTTTCCTCTAGTTATTGTAGATTTAGGGTTAGGTTGTTCATTTGAAGTGTTTCTATCTTTTTTAGGTAGGCCTGAATTGCTATGAACTTCCTTCTCAGGATGGCCTTTTCTGTGACCCATAAATTCTGGGCTGTTGTGTGTTCATTTTCATTTCTTTCCAGGTACTTCTTGATTTCACCTTTATCGCATGGTTAACCCATTCATTATTTAATTGTATGTTATTCAGTCTCCATGAATTTGAATGTTTTTGAATGTTTTCCTGGAGGTGGGTTTCTGGTGTTGAGTCATTGTGTTCAAAGATGATGCTTGATATGATTTCACCTTTCTTGATTCGTTGAGTCTTGTTTTGTGTCTTACCATGCGGTCTGCCTTTGAAAATGTTCTAGGTGAATTTGAAAAGAATGTGTATTTTGCCTCTTTGGACTACAAGATTGTGTATATATCAATTAAGTTCATTTGATCTAGAGTGTTGTTCAATGCCACAGTATCCTTGTTGATTCTTTGTTTGGAAGATTTGTCCATTGTTGATAATGAGGTGTTAAAATTCCCTGTGATGACTGTGTGGATGGTGATATCTTTCTTAAAGTCCAGAAGATTTTTCTCATATATTTGGGTGCTCCTATGTTGGGTGCATATATGTTTACAAGGTTTTTGTCATCTTGATGGACTACTTCCTTAAGTATTAGTAGTGACATTTATCTCTTTTTATGGCCTTTGTTTTGAAATCTATTTTGTCTGATATTCATATTGCTACCCTAGCTTGTTTTTCATTTCCATTAGTTTGGAATAGATATATCAGCCCCTTATGTTCAGTCTGTGTATCTTTT
Source organism: Trachops cirrhosus (assembly GCA_028533065.1). Classification (NCBI taxonomy): domain Eukaryota; kingdom Metazoa; phylum Chordata; class Mammalia; order Chiroptera; family Phyllostomidae; genus Trachops; species Trachops cirrhosus. The sequence continues at coordinate 52,886,648 of CM052547.1, read as the reverse complement.
ATTCCGAGGTGGACCTCTTGTAGATAGCATACATGTGAGTCATATTTTCTTATCCATTCAGCTACCCTATGTCTTTTGTTTGGAGCATTTAATCCATTACACTTAAGGTTATTGATAGCTACTTACTCATTGCCATTTTCCCTTTGTACCTGTGTTTCCCCTCCACCACTCTTTTCCTTCAGCTCCTTAAAGCAGTTGCTTTATCATCTCTTGCAATGCTGGTTTCCTGGAGGTGTACAAAATCATTTAGCCTTTTTTTTTTTTTGTCTGGTAAACTCCTTATTTCACCTTCCATTTTAAGAAGATTCATACTGGGTAATGTAGTCTTGGCTCAAGGCCCTTCCTTTTCATTACTTGGAATATTTTTTGCCATTCTCTTCTGGCTTGTAGTGTTTCTGTTGTAAATTAGGTGATAGCCTTATCAGAGTTCTCTTGTATATTACCAGCTGTTTCTCCATTGCTGTCTTTAATATCTCTCTATGTCTTTGAATTTTGCCATTTTAATTATGATATGTCTTGAAGTGGGCCTCTGTAGGGTGTACTCTGTTCTATAATTCCATATCTCTGTGTCTCCTACCAGTCTGGATGTATATTACTTCTTTTTTTAAATTTTATTGTTGTTCATGTACAGCCATCTGCCTTTTCCCCCCACCACTCCTTTCCCCACACTGGCCATCCCAACTTCCTTCCCCTGATCCCACCCCCCTTGATTTATAGTTGTCGTGAAAACCCTTCCTCTGCTCGGCCTATTATCCCCTCCCACCTCCCTTCTGATTACTGAGAGTTTATTCTTAATTTCAATGTCTCTGGTTATATTTTGCTTGCTTCTTTGTTTTGTTGATTAGGTCCCACTTAAAGGTGAGGTCATATGGTATTTTTCTTTCACCACCTGTCTTATTTCACTAATCATAATGCTCTCTAGTTCCATCCATGCTATTGCAAAGGGTAGGAGCTCCTGATTTCTTTCTGCAGTATGATATTCCATCATGTAAATGTAACATAGTTTTTTGATCCACTCATTTGCTGATGGGCACTAAGGTTGCTTCCAGCACTTGGATATTGTAAATGGTGCTGCTATGAACTTTGGGGTGCATGGGTTCTTATGGATTGGTGTTTCAGGGCTCTTAGGATATAATCCCAGCAGTGGAATTACTGGGTCAAAAGGCAGCTCCATTTTTAGTTTTCTTTGGAAATTGCATACTTTTTTCTGCAGTGCTGCACCAGTTTGCATTCCCACCAACAGTGCACTAGGGCTTGCTTTTCTCCACATCCTCTCCAACACTGGTTGTTTGTTGATTTTTTTCTTTTTTATGATGGCCATTCTTACTGGTTTGAAGTGGTTTTTCACTGTGGTTTTAATTTGCATCTCTCTGATGACTAGTGCTGCTGAGCATCTTTTCATATGTCTCTGGGTGCTTTGTATGTCTTCCCTGGTGAAGTGTCTCTTCAAGTTTTTTGCCCATTTTTTTAATTGGGTTGTTTGTCTTCCTGGAGTGGAGTCATGTGAGTTTTTTATATAATTTGTAGATCAAACCCTTGTCTGAAATATCATTAGCAAATATGTTTTCCCATATAGTAGGTCTCTTTTGATTTTAATGCTGTTTTCTTTAGTCATGCAGAAACTTTTTGTTTTGTTAAGATCCCATTTGTTTATTATTTACTTCATTCTATTCTTGCTCTATAGGACATATCAGTGAAAATATTGGTGTATGGAATATCTGAGATTTTCCTCCCTATGTTCTTCTCTGGGACTTCTATGGAGTCATGACTTATGTTTAAATCTTTTATCCACCTTGAATTTATTTTTGTGTATAATGTAAGTTGCTACTAGAGTTTCATTTTTTTTTTTGCATGTTGCTATCCAGATCTCCCAACACCATTTGTTGAAGAGGCTATTTTTACTCCATTTTATGCTACTACCACCTTTGTTAAATATTAATTGACCCTAGAGACTTAGGTTTATTTCTGGGCTCTCTATTCTGTTCTGTTGGTCTATGTGTCTGTTGTTATGTCAGCACCAGGCTGTTTTTATTACGGTAACCTTGTAATACAGTTTGATATCAGGTATTGTGATCCCTTCTACCTTGTTCTTCTTTCTCAAAATTGCTATGGATATTTGGTGTCAGTTATTTTTCCATATAAATTTCTGAAATGTTTGTCCTATATCTGTGAAATATGCCATTGGTACTATAATAGGGATTGTGTTGAATCTATAAATTGCTTTGGGTAGTATGGACATTTTGAGGATGTTAATTCTTCCAATTGATGAATATGATATATATTTCCATTTGTTTGTGTCTTACTTAATTTGTTTCTTCAGTGTTGTATAGTTTTGTGAGTACAGGTCGTTTAACTCCTTGGTTAAGTTTATTTCTAGATACTTCATTTTACTTGTTTCTATATAAAATGGGATCTTTTCCTGGTATTTGTTTCTGATTTTGCATTGTTGATTTACAAAAATGCCTTTGATTTCTGAATATTGACTTTGTATCCCGCTGTTTTGCCAAATTCATTTATTAGGTCTAGTAGTTTTTTGGTGGAATGTATAAGATCTTTTATTTATACTCTCATGTCATCTGTAAATGATGACAATTTTGCTTCCTCCTTTCCAATTTGGATGTCTTTTATGTCTTTTTTGTTTGTCTGATTGCTCTGGCTAGGACTTCCAGTACTATTTTGAATAGGAGTGGTGAAAGATGACATCCTTGTCTTGTTTCTCATCATAGTAGGAGAGCTTTTAGTTTTTGTCTACTGAATATGATGTTAGCTGTAAGTCTCATATATACCTTTTATTATGTCAAGGCATGCTCCCTCTATTCAGACTTTGTTGAATGTTTTTATCATAAATCATGCTGTTTCTTATCAAAAGTGTTTCCTCATTTATTGATGTGATCATGTTCTTTTTGGCTTTACTTTGGTTTATGTTATATATTACATTTATTGATTTGCAAATATTGTACCATCCTTCATCCTGTGGATGAATCCCACATGATTATTGTGTATGATATTTTTTTATTTTTTATTTTAGTTATTCAGTACAGTTTCTATCCTTTATTCCCATTCCAGTCCACCCAACCATCCCTCCCATTTCCAACACCCCTAATTTGTCCATGTGTCCTCTATATTTGTTCCTGTAAACCCTTCCCTTCTCCCCTGAAATCCCCCCTCCCCTCTGGACACTGACAACCTGTCCTCTATTTCAGTGTCTTTTGTTATATTTTGCTTGTTTCTTTGTTTTGTTGTTTAGGTTCCTATTAAAGGCGAGATCATATGGTATTTGTCTTTCACTGCTTGACTTGTTTCGCTGAGCATAATGCTTTCCAGCCCCATCACGCTGTTGCAAAGGGTATGAGCTCCTTCTTTCTTTCTGCTGCATAGAATTCCATTGTGTAAATGTACCATAGTTTTTGATCCATTCATTTACTGATGGGCACCTAGGTTGCTTCTAGCACTTAGCTATTATAAATTGTGCTGCTATGAACATTGGGGTGCACAGGTTCTTTTCGATTGGTGTTTCAGGGTTCTTAGGATATAGTCCCAGCAGTGGAATTGCTGGATCAAAGGGCAGGTTCAT
>CM052547.1:52856840-52882574 GCA_028533065.1 Trachops cirrhosus | reverse complement strand
TTTCTGGATCCCTGTCAGTTTTGCATTCTCCTGGATTATTTATTTTCCAGAGAAGTCTCTGACAGTGAAACGTGGTAGAGAACTTATCATTATTATTATTCTTACTTTGGCTATAGGTGCAGAGTGTTGAGTAAATCAAGCTGCCCAGTTCATGTGTTTTTTGTAGAGCCCCAGTGGTTCATTTGTATTCTTATTTGTTCATTCATTTGTCAATCCATCCATCCATCCACCCACTCACCCACCCATCCATCCATCCATTTGTTTATTTATTCTCCAGTTCATGCTCCTCTTCCATTCCACTCATAAGAATGCAGGTAATTTTTACATCTCTGGGCTAGGCTCACAGTGGGTGGTCTTTTGGTAGTGGGTCATTTCTAATCACAGGGGAGGGATATGGGTTACTGAAGGCTCTGTCTTCCATGTGTGCTTATCAGGGCATCTACACAAGGAGCTTCATAATTGAAAGGAACATCCTCTTATGTTCTCTGAAGGGTCCCATAATTGTGGGAGAAGCCCTGTCTGGCAGAGCTGTCCCGGCCACTGTGGATGAGAATAAGTCATCCCAGACACAATCTTGTTGCTCTGGTGGGAAAGGGAGTGGCAATTCCCTCTAGTGGGGAATGTCCCAAGCCCTTCTCCAAAGTGACTTTTATTGAGAATGGTATGTGTAGGAGTATACACCATATATGCATAGCACATCAATCAACGTGAAAAGGCTATAGTCATACAAAAACAGATATTATCTATAGATAGCAATTGAAGGAACACAGAGATTTGTCATAGGTCATGGTCTGTGAGACATGCTGATGACAGATGATCTTTAAGATATGTTCATGAAATAAGATGTTTATTCCTTATGCCTTGAGCTTAAACATCTGGTTTATACCAACAGGGCTATACAAAGCAAAGCAGCACAAGCTTCAAAGGATACAATGTATATATATTAGGCCTGATTCCCACAGAACCCTTGGTGTTAGAGTGGGTTCATGTCTGCCACCTGGGTTTCCTGATTTTCCAGTGAGATTTATTGGCCCCTTTCAGGGCCTGCTCTAGTGGGTCTACAGTCTCTGAAACCACACAGAGTGATCCCCAACATCTTCCCTTTTTTGTTTGTTATGGACAGTGTGGTAAGTCCGATCAAGCCTGCTACTTGCTTTTCACATATATGATCCTTGAAAAACAATTTGCATATGCATTTCAAGGCACAAAAGACCACAATGACTAGGTGGCATCCTGTAGCCCCCATGACCCAGACACATATATTTAGTCATTCAAACCAAGTCCTTGGATTGAGCCATTGTAAGTTGTCATGCAGGGTCTGAAAGACCTCCTCTTCAGTAAATCTTCTAATGCCCTGAAGTTGTTAACATAGCTCAAGCTGGAGTTGATGGATTTGTCCTTTAAGATCAGAGGAAAAAGCCCTTTGCAACCCATGTTGGACCTCCTCCCATGAGTGCTGACTGGAGTTCCACTTCAAGGGAGTGACACACAGCTTAGAGATGCCTGGATCACAAGTGAGTTGTTAGTGGGTGACAAGAGTATCTTCTTCATCCACACTATTTCTTCCTGGAATGGGGATTTCTCATGGAATAGAGGTGGGTCGCAGAGTGGGGTAGTCTTTTTTATGATATGGTTTCACTCTCTTTGCCTGCCGCTCAAAGTGTCCTTTGGAGAGGAGACAAAAGCATACCTTCTTTCCCAAATTATGAAATCAACAGTTCCTTTGTGGCTGGTAAGGGAGGAAAAGTCATTCAATGATTTCAAATTTGGGAGTTAACTGTTTAGTTTGAATTGTTTGATTGACAAGAGTTAGCTCTGCTTAAGCTAGTGGGGAGAGACACCTCAGTGAGGTTAATTCGGTGTCTCCTTTTAAAGTAGCAAATAAATTAGTAAGCTGGTATTACCAAGGTTTTAATTAGAATTTTCCAATCCCATGGAGTCATGTGATAGCCATTAGCTATGGCCCCTAGCAGTCCTTTCACTTTTTCTCATTACTCTTTCCTGTTTAGCCCTGGAGGTCTGATCCTCACCCTCCTCCAAGGGCTCCTCTTCTATTGGTTTTCAGCCCTTAAACCTTGGCTGCCCAGTTTGCAATGGACAGGGAACAGTGTGAATGAGGCTCCAAGTGTTGGCTGAAAAACAACCTGAGTTTTAGAAGTGTCACTTTTTTTCACTTAGCATATTGCTCTCCAGTTCCATCCATGCTGTTGCAAGAGGTATAAGCTCCTTCTTTCTCTCTACTGTGTAGAATTCCATTGTGTAAATGTACTATAGTTTTTTGATCCACTTAGTGGTGAGTGACAAATACCATATGATCTCACCCTTAACTGGAACATAATCAACAAAAGAAAAAAAGAAAACAAAATAAAACCAGAAGCATTGAGATTAAGAACAACCTAACAATAGGCAGAGGGGAGGGGAAAGGGGACAGTGGGGAGAAGGGTTTTCAGGAACTACTATAAAGGACACATGGACAAAACCAAGGGGGAGGGTAGAAGCAAGGGAGGGAGGTGGGTTTGGGTGAAGGGAGGGGGAGGGGGAAGAAAATGCAGACAACTGAAATTGAACAATAATAAAGTAATTTAAAAAAAATAAAAATGTCGCTTTTTTCCTCTACTTGGAAAGATAGGCACCCTGCTGTTTCTGCAAGTTGTAATGAATTTGAGCAGTGAGTTAATTGCCCTATTGTTCTCTGGACCTGGTAGCACCAAGGTTTAGAATTTGCAGTGTTTCAAAGACTTAGATGTTTAATTTTCCTTCTTATTTTTTTTACTTCTACTTCCTTTCTTTAGGCATTTATTCCAATGTCCTTTCTTCCCATGCTACACATGAATATGGCATATATCTTTTTCCTTTATTCCTTCTTACCCTTATCCTTCACAATCTTTCACTGAAAATTTCTTTCTCTTTCTTTCTTTTCCTTTCTTAATTCCCTTTTTTCTTTCTTCCCCTTATAAAATTCTCCTTTAATTTGTATATACCCTCTGTGACTTACACAGACCCTCTTCAACTTAGATAAAACCTCTACAACTTACACAATCCTTCGACTCTTCTAGCCCATTTTAGTTTGTCCTTTTAACACATCCAGACATAACCAACTTTAGAATAATCCACATTCAATTCTATTTTTTCAAGATGTGATGCTATAATTTATACCTGTCATCACTAAAATTATATATTTTCCTAATTTAATTAAAATTCTCAACATTTAGTGACAACTAAAAGTAAGTAATTAGCATGCTTTAGATTGAAAAATGTCTGAGCACATTTCATAACTTTCAGTAACAGTTTTTTTTCCACTGGTGAATACATTTACATTTTTTTATTCTTGGTAATTACTGCATTCCTTGAGTGTGCTCAAACGTGAGCTGTCTCATTATCTAGTGCCCTTGACAACTTTAGGGAGGCTGGAGAAGAGGGAGGGAGAAGAGACATTAGGCATGGCATGGTCTGTTCCCAGGACTGAAGCAGCTCCTGGGCCTCTAGAAGGAGGATTCAAAGTGTTTAAAAGACACATTTTCTCATTGTTTTTCTTTCTGAGCTTTTTCCTGTCTGAGAGGGGAGCAAGATCTTTTCCTCTCTTTAAACAATGAACTTAAATTCTTTCTGAGTAGAATCCTTACAATGTAACAACATTAGAGATCTCATTCCATTTACCAGAGGTTTAGCAAAATATTTTGAGACACTGAGCTGTTCATTTCAAAACAGAAACAAAAACAAAACCTAAAGCAAAGACAAAATTCATGCAAACCAGTATTCTCAAATTAAATTCTCTAAAAGGAGGGAATGAGGCACTAGCCTTAGAATCTTATCTCATAACACCTGGTACTACAAATGACCCTGACAAGATCTAAATGGCATGAAGCACAAACAGCAGAGACACTATCTTACACCAACAAGTACAGTGAATAACCTTTAAAGGCTCAAATGGCACAACCCAAACAGCAGAAGCAGAAGATTCTAGGATTATACAAAACAACAAAGATCAAACCAAGTTTTCCAAAAGATAATAAAGCATGCATCCCTGGTTCTGCCTAACTAGCTCTGTAAGGCTCTTCTGCCTAGTATGTCTGGAAGAAGAGGGAGGAGAGAAGATGAAACTGAAAGCATAGTGGCTGCAAGAGAGGCAGCCCTGAAGAAATCCCCTTTCCCTTATTTTAGACACACTGACAGCATAACCAAAAAGCTCTTGGTGCCACTGTCCCTTACATGAGATGAAAGGCACAAAATCCTGTCTGTCTAGGTGTGTATGTCCATGGTGATGGCTCATAGCCTCTGTCCCTGTTTGAATGTCAGATGTGGGATGAACTCCATCCTGCAGAACTCTCCTGATTGCCATCGATGAGAATAAGTCATCCCAGACACAATCTTGTTGTTCTGGCTGGAAAGGGGGTGCCGATTCCCTCTAGTGGGGAATGTCCCAAGCCCTTCTCCAAAATGGCTTTTATTTGAAATGGTATGTGTAGGGAGGGGTATACACCATACATGCATAGCTCATCAATCAATATAAAAAGGCTATAGTCATACAAAAACAGGTATTATCTATAGATAGCAATTGAAGGAACACAGAGATTTGTCATAGGTCATGGTCTGTGAGACATGCTGATGCCAGATGGTCTTTAAGACATGTTTCATGAGATAAGGCGTTTACTCCTTATGCCTTGAACTTAAACATCCAGTTTATATCGATGGAGCTGTATAAAGCAAATCAAACTTCAAAGGACATAATGTATTTATCAGGCCCGATTTCCCAAGGAAACCCTCGGTGTTAGCATTGGGTCATGTCTGCCACTTGGGTTTCCTGATTTTCAAGCAAGACCTATTGGCCTCTTTCAAGGCCTGTGATTTTCCAGTGAGACTTATTGGCTTCTTTCAAGGCCACACAGAGTGGCCCCAACACATAATACTGCAGCTCCAGTCACTACATCTTCACCTGCTTCCTGATTCCTGTATTTCTCCATGTGTGCCTAGTGTGACCTTCATGGCTACCAACATTAATAACTTCCCCTGGGGCCAGCACTGTGGCCACTGACACCTGCCTTGATGAGTAACTCTCTTTTGTTAGGTCCTGGTGGGGAGCAGCCTTGGAGAAACAGATAGATGGAGGACATGGGAGGGTGTGGGGCATGAGTGGGACAGAGAAACAGTGGTAATGCCATTTGAAAGAATACTTCAGAATGGAATGGCTGATGGGACTTCTCTCATCCCTTCTGGGTTTCTGGGGGACCTGGTGTAATTGGTCCCTAGTTGAAAGACTGTTTTTTTTTCCTGGCCATCCCATTTCCATGAAGTAGTTGTAAGGGATGATGGTACAAGATTTCCATGGACATTTGGGGATAGCTCCACTGCAGACAGTCCAAAAACAGTGATCTGCATCACCTTTAGCTTTTTTGACCAATCTGTGTGTACAGTTTGTAACGTCTGCCTACACTTCAAAAGGGCATTTATATATGTGTCTGCCTACACATATATAAATGTATAAGGGCATTTATTTCTCACCCTTGCCTATGATGGCACTTAGGTTTCTAGCAGCTGAGCTATTGTTCATGGGTCAAAGATAGTTGAACCCTTCCTGAGTGCTAGTTGGCATTCTTCACAGGTGGAATAGTCTTCACTTCTGACTCACCTTTTACAACAGAAAGATATGGTGTCCTGCTCTTTTTCACTATATTTCAGTTGTTTTCTATCTTAATTTGTATGAAAATGCCACTGTATTTATTATACAAATTTCCTAGAGACTAGGCCACAACCCCCATTTCTTCTATAGAAGAATCCTTGTGACCTGACATCAGAAATATGTGAAGTCCCCAGGCAATTGACACTTGTGGTCAAGGATGTATAATGGTTTTCTAAAGAACTCCGATATTTAGAAATTGTATAAGTTGCAGTTAGTGTATTTTGTTTGTGACTTATGTCTTTCCTCTGATACCTGCTCTCACAGAATATGAGATTGAAAACATATCCCCATACACTGAGTTAATGCCTACACGTTTTTGGTAGGGTCGGTACATTTTGTGCCTGACATCACTGTCATTGAACCCACATTAGTAGTTTTTGAATGATGCATCACTCACTAAGACCTGTCAGAACCAGGAGCAATCTGTCCTGTGTCATTGTGTCCTAGAGGGACTTGCCTAGTCAATAGTGGTCCCAAATAAGGGAATAAAAATATACTTGAAAATTATAAGCACACAAAATAAAAATTGACACTTATTTTAGAAACTCTTGATTCCCACAAAACCCAGACTTTTGTGGAATTATCTGGCTTGAAATATTGGAATACGTTTGCCGAAACTCCCCTTTTGAAATTGGGGTTTAACCAAAATCTTATTACTGAGGTCTTTAAGGGATGATCTTCAGGCAGAGGGCAGGGGGTAGAGGAGCAATAGGAGAACAGTGCTACCTGCAAGTTGGATGTAATAAATTTTGAGTGATGAATTTATCACCATGAATCCTCACAACCAGCACCCTTTTCCATTTTTATATTAGGACACCAGCAACTAGGTTCCTTACTGTGGTTTTCTGAAATTGAGCTCAGGGCCAACTGAGTTCATCAATCTCATAAGCAGTTTCACTTTTAATTCTTCGGTCTCCAAGCATAAAGACTTATTGTTATTATCAAAGAAAGAAAGAATTAGAAACACTTGTAACTAACCACTTGTTTTCTTTTTGTAATGCTTTCCAAATATTATTTTCAGAACAAAATTACCTACTACAGAAATTGCTGTTATTTGTCTGGTTTTCTGTCCTGTCTTAAGAGGTCATGTAGTACAGGGAAACCATCAGTGGATCAACCAAGAAACCAATGTCTCAAACCATCACATTTTCAGGGTAAGTGCTCCATCCCTGTCTCCAATTGCCCCACACTCAGGTGCCATCCCTCAGCATCTGCCCCAATCTATTCCCAGAACTCCATAGACCATGTACCATCCCCTCTTCTAGTTTTCTCACTGTACATCATTTTCAGAATCTGCTACTCTTTCAATGATGACACCTATTATATCTGATATTACTTATATTTTACATAGACCTGTCCTATGGCTTATGTTTTGTGTATAGCTGTTAAATAAATATAAAATTTTATTCAAATCATACAAAGCCTCAAATTCTATATTTTTTAAAACACAGTATTTCACGCACACAGTAAAAACAATCAGAAAAATGACAAGACATTGTGGGGCAGAGCAAAGGTAAACAATAGAAACAAACCTGAAAGCTATCTAGACAATTTAGTTATCAGATATGGACTTTAACATACCTAAGATGAATTGGTTCAAGACATTCAAAGATGAATAATACTGGGAAAGAAGTTGAAACTATCATAATGAATAAAAGGAAAGTCCTAGGACTGAAAAATACAATAACTGAAATGAATAATGAGATAGGAAGGTTAGCTAAAGAGAGAATCAGATAACAGGCAGCAACACAGAGGAGATGGTACATGATGAAAAGTATGAGAAGATCTGCCCCATAGAAATATTTGAAAATGTAAAGCCTGAGTTATCTAGAACAGACCCAAGACACCAGACCACTGTTTTAAGCAGTATTTCAAACCTCAAGCAGGATAATAAGACAAACCCAAAGAGAGCATGAAGGAGCTAAAAAATTTAAGGAGTTAAAAATTTAATGATTGTTATTAAAGAAATGAGTCATTAAAATGTTCATACTACCCAAAGCAATCTACAGGTTCAATGGAATTCTTGTCAAAATACCAAAGACATTTTTCACAGAACTAAAGGAAAGAATCCTAAAATTTGTATGGAACCACAAAAGACCCCCAAAAGCTAAAGAAATCTTGAGAAAGAACAAATCAGGAGGTATCACACTATCTGATATCAAATTATACCACAAGACCATAGTAATCAAAATAAAATGGCCCTGGTGAGTAGCTAAGTTGGTTGGAGCATAGTCCATTATGCTAGGGTTGTGGGTTTGGTCCCTGGTAGGGCTCATAGAGTAATCAGTCAATAGGAGACCTCCAGTCAAGATGGAAGCATAGGGGGAGCTCTAAAGATGGGGGCAAGGTAGGTGGGAGCTGAACTCATTTTCTCCTGCACCCAACTGGGACACCTAGCCAATCTTCAGAAGAACAGAATGAACAGCCAATGGAATCCTGGCTTATATGAAGTTTGGAAGCTAAAGATTGCAGAGGACATTTAAAAATGGATGGTAAGGAGACTTTGTAGGCCAACAGGAATGTCCTTCTAGCACTGCGCAGGGGACAGCAGCTGCTGTAAGAGCATTGGAGGAGAGCTGGTTCAGCAATTATAAATTTGCAGCTCCTTCCCCTCCCAGAGCAGGGAAGCCAATCCCAAGCAAGGAGAGTCCTGGGTGCTTGAAGCCACTGGGGGGATGAAGACACAATGGGAGACCCACAGTGGGTGGTGTTCCCTGGCTGAGACTGTGGTCACTGGCTGGGACAGTAGCAGAGAAACTAGGGAGCTGGGTGACACCTGGAGATGGGAGAAGAGTTGGGCCATGACTGACCATGACCCAGATAGTCTTGGGACTGGTCAGAGTTGGGCTGTGTAAAAAGCTGAGCACTTGTTAGGTACTGCAGCCTGCAACCAAGGGGAATTTGCTAAAAAAAAAAAAGGCTCTTGGCCACTGTTCAAGGTCCTGTCATGTGCAGCAGCCAGGCCAGCAAAGAGGGAGGAAGAGGGGTGCAATTTGCTCCATATCATGGTGTCCCACAGATTGACCAAAAGAGGGGAAGCAGGAGCTCAGAGAGGTAGGAGTCTCCAGAGAAACTTAATTTAAGAGGGGAACTAAACTGCCCTGAAGGGACTTTGCACAAGTGCAACATCCAGGACAGCAAAGAGGGATGAGAAGGGATGCGAGTTGCTCCCACTCAGTGCACCTCATGGAATGATCAAAGAGTGGCATAACAAGGTCAATTAAGGCGCTGGCATGGTGCATGTGAACAGTATGGGCAATGCATCAGTCTGAAGGCTTGGGCTATAGGCTGTGCACCTGTGAATAGTGTAGTCCACACCAAACCCCTATTTTCATAGAACCACAGGAAAGGAAAAAAATCACAAGCCTAGAGTCCCCTTCTGCCTGCAGCATCCAGGAAGACAAGCAGAACATGCATGGAGAGTTTAAAGTCACCAGGAGTTTTTTTTATTCCTTCCCCAAGTGTAAAACAGTAATTCCTGAAGCTGTGAAAGAACCAAAGACAGATCCGGAGAGAGATCAGAAAGCTAACGCCAAGTGAGAGACAAATTTCACTTTGCTATCCTACAGAACTTGCATTTTATTTTTTATTTTATTTTTATTTCTCTTCCTTCCATTTAGGCTTATTTGTTTTCTTTGTTTCATTTCACTGTTTGACTGGTATCCTTTGTTCTCCCATTAATACTGCATTTTAGTCCTTCTCCTTTCACTTCATGCACATTACAATAACACACTACTCTTGGTCCTTTACTTTTTATTCTTTGTATTCAGATCATATATTTCTTGTCATATTATTGTTCCAAATAGCACACAGCACCCTTCCCTGGTCTTAGTCCATTTCACTATCTTCCTTAGCTTTATTACTGTTGTGTTTAACTTTATTCTCTTAAACTCTATGCCAACTTTCTATCCTTTACTCTCACTATATCTCACCATGAAAACTTGCATAAGTGCTCTGTTTTTTGGAGTCAGCTCACATTATTTTTTCCTCTAATAAGAGTCTTATCTCTTTTCTATCTTTTATAAAAGGTGACTGGTTGGGTGAAACATCATGGTTATTGCTGTATTTCTCCAAAGGATCTTCTATCTCTACTTGTTAATACTGTAAATCCCATGGAATACTCCCCACTGTCTTAATCCATTTCACCTTCACCCTGCCACTGATCACATATAGGATAAGGTGGGAGCTATGAATACCAGTAAACACACTAAAGAAGAGAACCCACAAAGAAAAGAGACACCAACAGGTAAAACCCAAGTACAACAATAAAGCCAACACAAAAGGAAGAAAGGACAACCCAAGAACATCCAGACAAGAGACCACAAAGAGACCACACCCACAGAAATCTTAACATAGGAATTCACCCCACAAAGACATCCAGCAAAGCACAGCATTTGGAATCACAGAAACAAAGAGAGTCACCTAAAATGGGTAGACAAAGAAAGAACCTGCAATCAAAAAGGATGCAAAACTCTGCACTAAAAGAGCTAAATGAAATGGAGGCAAGCAAGCTATTAGATATAGAATTCAAAAGAATGGTTATAAGGATCCTCAAGGAACTCACAGACAACTCCAAGGAACTTAGTGAGAACTATAATAGAATGAAAAAGGAAATAGAATCTATAAACAAGAATATGGAGGAAATGAAGAATACAATCTGAAATTTAAAAAAAAACTAGAAGGAATTACAAGTAGGTTGGATGAAGCAGAGGACCAAATTAATGAGTTGGAAGACAAGGTAGAAAGAAATGCCCAGGTAGAGCAGCTGCACAAAAAAAGAATAAAAAATATAAAGACAGCTTAAGGGAACTGCAAGACAAAATGAAACACAACATTTGAATCATAGAAATACTGAAAAGAGAAGAGAAGGAGCAAGGGATAGAAACCCTGTTTGAAATAATAATGACAGAAAATATTCCAAACTTGGAGCGGGGGAAACAAAACCATGCAAGTTCAGAAAGTACAGAGATCCCAATCAAGATGAACCCAAGAAGGCCTACTCCAACACACAGCATAATTAGAATGCCAAGTTTTAAAGATGAAGAGAATCTTAAAAACAGCAAGGGGGAAACAAGAAGTAACATAGAAGGGAGCTCTGAGAAGGATAGCACCTGACTTCTCAACAAAAACACTGCAAGCCAGAAGACAATGGCAAGAGATATTTCAAGTAATTAAGAGGCAAAGGCCTGCAACCCAGACTACACTACTTAGAGAGTCTCCCAATTAAAATGGAAGGTGAAGTAAGGAGTTTCTTAGACAAAAGAAACCTGAAAGAATACACCTCTATTAAACTATCACTGCAAGATATGCTAAAGGGACTGATATAAGAAGAGGAAGAAAAAAGGTGAGAGAGAGGAACACAGATATAAAAAGGAAAAATGAGTAAGTACCTATCAATAATAAACTTAAATGTTAAAGTATTTAATGCTACAATCAAAAGACATAGAGTAGCTTGTGGACCCTAATGTTCACAGCAGCAAAATTTACAATGGCCAAGTGCTAGAAACAGCCTAAGTGCCCATCACTAAATGAGTGGATCAAAAAACTGTGGTACATTTACACAATGGAATACTATGCAGCAGAAAAAGAAAGGAGCTCCTATCCTTTCTGACAGCATGAATGAATGTGGATAGTATTATGCTAACTGAAGTAAGCTGGTGGTGAAAGACAAATACCATATGATTTCACCTATAAGTGGAACTTAATTAACAAAACAAATAAGCAAGCAAAATACAACCAGAGACACTGAAATAAAGAACAAACTATCAGTGATCAGAGAGAAGGAGGGAAAAGGATAATAGGGGAAAATAGGAGAAGAGCTATCAAGGTTAACATGTATAAAGGACTTATGGATAAAGCAAGGAGGGTAGGTTTGAGAGTGGGCGGCAGGGATGAGTGGGGTGGGGGCATGGTGGTGTGAAAATAGAGACAACTGTACATGAACAACAACAAAATATAAATTAAAAATAAAGAACAAAAAATAAACATAGAGTAGTGGAATGGATTAAAAAAACATGACCCACATATATGCTGCTTACAAGAGACCCACTTCAGAACAAAATACCTACACAGTCTGAAAGAGTAGGGTTGGAAAAATTATTCCAAGCAAATGGATAGAAAAAAAGCTGGTGTGGCAATACTTATATCAGACAACATAGACTTTAAAACAAAAGCTATTAAAAGAGATACTGAAAGACATGTCATGATGCTCAAGGGAAGAATCCATCAAGAAGACATAAACATTGTAAACATATATGAACACAACATAGGAGCATCCAAATATATAAGGAAAGTCTTGGAGGATTTCAAGAAAGAAAAAGACAGCAACACACTTATACTAGGTGATTTTAACACCCCACTGTCAAAAAAGGGTAGGTCCTCCAAATAAAATATTAACAAGGATATTTCAGCAATGAACAATGTCCTAGATCAAATGGACCTAACTGATATAACCTTTCATCCATTTCATATATAACTGATAGAACCTTTTATCCCAAAGAAGAAAAATACATGTTCTTTTCAAAAGCACATGGAATATTTTAAAAGATAGACCACATGATAGGACACAAAATAAGCCTCAACAAATTCAAGAAAATTGAAATCATAGGAAGCATTTTCTCTGACCACAAGTGCCTGAAATTAGAAATGAACCAGAAGTAAAAAACTCAAAAAGCACTATGCAATTCCTGGAGATTGCATAGTATGCTATTAAACAATGAATGGGTTAAGAATGAGATCAAGGAAGAAATCAAAAAGTTTCTGTATATAAATGAAAATGAACACACAACAGTCCAAAATTTATGGGACACAACGAAGGCACTCCTGAGAGGGAAGTTTATAGAAATACAGGCATAGATAGAAAAGGAAGAACACTTCAAATGAACAACCTAACTTTACATATAGAAGAACACTTCTATACATAGAACAAAGCTCAGAGTGAGTAGAATGAAGGAAATAATGAAGATCAGAACACAATTAAATGACATAAATGCTGAAATAACAATTCAAAGGGTCAATAAATTCAGGAGGTTGTTCTTTGAAAATATGAAAAAATCAACCAGCCTTTAAGCAGACTCATCAAAAAAAAAAAAAAAAGAGAGAGAAAGAACCCAAGTAAATACAATCAGACGAAACAAGAGAGATTACAACTGATACCACAGGAATGCCAAGGATTGTAAGAAATTGCTATGAAAAACTATATGCCAAGAAATTTGAAAACTGAGTGAAATGGACAAATTTTTAGAATAAAATAATTTTCCAGAAATGAATGAAAAAGAAGCAGAAAGCCTGAACAGACACATAACAGCTGGTGAAATCAAATCAGTAATCAAAAACTCCAGGCACACAAAAGCCCTATATTGGATGGGTTCATAAGAGAATTTTACAAAACATTTAATGAAGAGCTAACCTCTATCCATCTCATACTATTCCAAAAAATCCAAGAGGGAAAATTCCCCAAATCTTTTTTATGAAGAAAATTCCATCATCCTAATTCCAGAACCAGATAAAGACAACAAATAAAGAAAACTACAGGATTCATTGCATGGATGCCAGGATGGCACAATGTTCGCAAATCAATGTGTAATATATCACATAAACAAAAGGAAAGATAAAAATCAAATGATCATATCAATAGATGTGGAAAAAGCACTTGATAAGGTACAGCACCCATTTATGATAAAGTGGGAGTAGAGGGTGCACACCTCAATATAATAAAGGCCATATACAAAAAACTTACAGCCAACCTCATACTCAATGGGCAAAACCTGAAAATGTTCCCACTAAGATGAGAAATAAGACAAGGATGTCTGCTTTCACCACTTCTATTCAACAAAATTCTGGATGTCCTATCCATAGTGATCAAACAAGAAAAAGAAATGAAAGACATCCAAATTGGAAAGAAGGAAGCAAAAATGTGACTTTTTACAGATGATGTGATAGTATGCACAGAAAAACCTATAGACTCCACCCCAAAACTACTAGATATAATAAGTGAGTGTATCAAGGGAGCAGGATACAAAGTCAATACTCAGAAATCAAAGACAATTTTATCCATCATAACCAAAATATCAGAAACTTAAATCAGGAAAAAATTCTCATTTCTTATAGCAACAAGAAAAATAAAGTACCTAGGAATGAACCTTACTAAGGAGGTAAAAGACCTATACTCAGAAAACTACACAGCACTTAAGAAAGAAATTAAAGAAGACTCAAATAAATGAAAACATATGCCTTGTTCATGGATTGGAAGAATTAGCATCATCAAAATGTACGTATTAACCCCCAAAAGTATAGATTAAATGCAATTCATATTAGAATACTAATGACATATTTCAGACATATAGAACAAACATCTTAAATATTTATATTGAATCATAAATGACCCCAAACATCTGCAGCAATTTTGAGAAAGAAGAAC
Organism: Trachops cirrhosus; assembly: GCA_028533065.1. NCBI lineage: Eukaryota > Metazoa > Chordata > Mammalia > Chiroptera > Phyllostomidae > Trachops > Trachops cirrhosus. The sequence goes on along the minus strand of CM052547.1, from coordinate 52,868,478 downwards.
AAAGTAAGAGACATCACAATACCTGACATCAAACTATATTACAAGGCCACTGTAATTAAAACAGTCTGGTAGCAGTATAAGAACAGATCAGTGGAACAGAATAGAGAGCCCAGAAATATACCCATGTCTCTGTGGTCAATTATTATTCAACAAATGGGGAAGAAGCATACAATGGAGTAAAAATAGCATCTTCAACAAATGGTGTTGAGAGGTCTGGACAGCTACATGCAAAAAATTGAAACTCAATCACCAACTTACACCATACATGAAAATAAACAAGATGGATAAAAGCTTTAAATGTAAGTTTTGACACCATAAAAGTCCTAGAGAAGAATATAGGCAGGAAAATCTCAGATATTCCATGCAGTAATACTTTCACTGATATGTCTCTTAGACCAAGGGACATAAATGAAAGAATAGACAAATGGAACCTCATAAAAATAAAAAGGTTCCACATGGCTAAAGAAAACATTAGAAAAATGAAAAGGCAACCAACAGTATGGGAAAATAAATTCACAAATGATACCTTGGACAAGGATTTGATCTCCAAAATATATAAAGAACTCCCATGACTACTCTCTGGGAAGACAGCTCAATTAAAATATGGGCAAAGGACCTGAACAGACACATCTCCAAGGAGAACATATAGAGGGCCCTTGGACATATGAAAGGATGCTCAGCATCACTAGCCATCAGAGATATACAAATTAAAACTACAATGAGAGAGACTCTTTACACAGGTCAGAATGGCCATTATGAATAAATGAACAAGCAAGTGCTGGAGTGGTTGTCGAGAAAAGGGAACCCTAGTTCATTGTTGGTGGGAATGTAGACTGGTGCAGCCACTGTGGAAAACAGTATGGAATTTCCTGAGAAAAATAAATATGCAACTGCCTTTTGACCCAGCAATTCCATTGCTGGGACTCTACCCTAAGAACCCTGAAACACCAATTCAAAAGAACCTATGCACCTCAAAGTTCATAGCAGCACAATTTACAATAGCCAAGTGTTGGAAGCTACCTAAGTGCCCATCAGTATATGAATGAATCAAAAAAAACTGTGGTACATTTACAAAAAGGATTACTACACAGCAGAAAGAAAGAAGGAGCTCCGATCCTTCAGAACAGCATGGATGGATATGGAAAACATTATGCTAAGTGAAATAAGCCAGGTGGTGAAAGACAAATACCATATAATCTTATCTATAAGTGGAATATACTCATCAAAACAAACAAGCAAGCAAAATATAACCAGAGACATTGAAATAAAGAATAAACTGACCACCCTGGCTGGTGTAGCTAAGTGGATTCAGCACTGGCCAAGGGGTCAGTGGTTTGATTCACAGTCAGTGCACGTGCCTGGGTTGTGGGCCAAGTCCCCAGTTGGGGGAAGGCAAGAGGCAATCACGCATTAATATTTCTCTCCCTTTCTTTCTCCCTTTCTCTGAAAATAAATAATTAAAATCTTTTAAAAATAACTAGAATCTTTTTAAAAACAATAAACTGACAGTAACAAGAAGGGATGGGTGGAGGAATCATGGGGGGAATAGGGGAAGGGACATCAAAGAACATGCAGTTATTACAGCAAAAATGCAAAATAAAATTAATATGGGAGAAAGGTTAAAACAAACAAAAAAAACAAAGAACATGTAGAAAGGACACATGGACAAAGCCAAAGGGGGTAGGTTCTAGGTTGGGAGGTGTGAATGGGTGGGGTAGAAGGGTGTGGTTGGGTGAAAACGGAGACAATTGAACTTGAACAATAAAAGAAACATAATAAAAAAAACGGAAGCATTAGTAAACACAACTTGCCTCCTCACACAACCACATCAAAATTACAACTAAACTATAGAACAACCATCACTCAGAACTGTCAGAAATTAAGTTGGATGGAAGTCTGACAACTATGGAATTAAAGATAACCCAGCCATCCAGGCTTCTAGGAGAAGGTGGAGATGCAGTGATGTGGAAGGGGCTGGTTTCATACACATATGTAGTGGATAAACACTCAGGAGGGATAACTGAGGAGTGAGGTGTCCTAGCCCCACACCAGTTCCCCCACCCCAGCATTGCAGTGCAAGGAATATAAATCTTCTTAACTTCTGTATGGAAAAATCAGTGGGGATTGATATTGTGGAAGAAACTGCTATACTTCCAAGCAGTTTCTCTTAAAAAACCCACATGTGGGCTTACTCAGTCTCACTCCCTGTGAACTCCTGTACTAGAATAGTTGCTTGAAAGACATCAGTGGCATATGGGGAGGAACTAAAGTGTCTGGCAGCAAGGTGAGATTAAGGGGTCAGCTTTGTCCAAGACAAAAAGGCAGGCAGAAGCCAGGGTTCTTTTCCTGATCCCTCCCCCCACAGAACCAGCAAGTGGGTGCCATATCTGAGACTCCATCAACTGCCTAACAGTTTGCCTTGCCCTGGTGGTTCCCTGATGCTCTGCCCCACACAAATTATGGGCCTACCCAAGCTGTTGACAGTGGCTTTATTTAATGAATGTCTCATCTTGCCTCATGCTTCACAGCTTTCTAAATCGTCTCAAATATGCAACAGTTGGCATCATCGAGCCTCAGTTCCCATACATCTCGCTAAGTGGCTCCAGTCCCAGCATTAGCAGCAGCTAGCCTAGGTTCACAACATGGCTTTGCCTGGGAAACTCCAAGCCTCGCACAAGTAACAGCCATGTGCATATATGTGCATATAGCTTGCATAACAGCTAATGTAGGGAGCCCTGGAAAGAACACAAGTAGTGACTGACCTTTGCCTGTACCACCTGGGAAACCCAAGAGCCTACAAACCCAGTGGACAACCACAGACCACATCAAAGAAACACCACTGTGACTCTGAACAGCTGATCCTCCACGGAGGGCAGAGGTGTTGGTCATTGGTCAAAGCCAGTCCATGCAGCTGACTGGCCTGCCTAAATCCCTCCCATTGACCTGCTAACAACAATCAAGGCTCAAATATTAGAGGAGGGTGTACTCAGCCTGCATGGAGGGTGCACCTTAGGTACTCAGCTTTGGTGACAGGGGAGGCTGTACAGGGAGCTTTCCAAAATGAGGAGACAAACATTGGCCAAATAAAAGAACAGATCAAAACTCCAGAAAAAGGACTTAACAAAATGGAGATAAGCAATCTATCTCCAATCTATCAGATTAGCAATTGCTTATCTCCAGTCTATCAGATGCAGAGTTCAAAACAATGATTATGAGGATAGTCAAGGAAGGAAATTAGTGAGGACCTCAACAGCATAAAAGATATCTAGTAAAAAATGAAGGATACACAAATTTAAATAGAGAACAATTTACAGGGAATCAACAGTGGAGTGGATGAGGCTGAGAATCAAAGCAATGGTATGGAATATAAGGAAGCCAACAAAATCAGAACAAAAAAAAATAAAAAGAAATAAAAAATGAGAATAATATAAGGATCCTCAGGGATGACTTCAAGTGTTGCAACATTTGCATCATAATGGTGCCAGAAGGAGAAGAAATAAAGCAAGAAATTGGAAATCTATTTGAAAAAAATAATGAAAGCATTATTCCCTGACTTGGAGAAGGATATTGACATGCAAATCCAGGAAGCACAGAGAGTTCCAAAAAAGAAAGATGCAAAGAGGCCCACTCCAAGACACATCATAATTAAGATGCCAAAGGTTAAAAATAAAGAGAGACTCTTAAGAGTAGCAAGAGAAAATCAGTTTTGACCTACAGGAGACCCATAAGACTGTCAGTTGATTTCTCAAAAGAAACTTTGTAGGCTGGAAGGGATTGGGAAGAAATACTCAAAGCCAATATTGCTCTACCCAGCAAAGCCATCATTTAGAATTGAAGAGCAGGTAAAGAGCTTCCCAGAAAAGAAAAAATTAAAGGAGTTAATCTTCACAAAAACATTATGAATTCTTAAAGGGGGTTATTTAAGAAAAGGAAGATCAAAACTATGAACAAAAAAATGGCAAAAAAAACCCCACATACTTATTGATAATTGAATCTAAAAAATAAAATAAGAAAATAAGAACAGAGACAGAATCATGGATGTAGAGAGTGATTCTGTAGAGACAGAATCATGGATGTAGAGGTTGCCAGATGAGAGGGGTTTTGGGGGACTGGAGGAAGAGGTGAGGGGATTATGAAGTACAAATTGGTAATCACAGAATAGCCATGAGGTTGTAAAGTACAGTACAAGAAATGGAATAGACAAAGAACTTATACACATGATGTATGGACATGAACAAAGGTGTGGGGATCATCTGAGGGAGTGGGGGATGCTAGGAGGAGGGGGAAAGGGGAAAATGAGGGCAACTCTAATATAATAATTAATAAAATATAATTTAAAAGCAATAAAAAAGAATCAAGCAATAATGAATGCATGAATGACTGGAACAAGTTGATGTTTCTCTCTCCCCCCGACTCTCTCTCTAATATTAATAAATATAAATTTTAAAAAATAAACAAAAAAATCCAGAATTATACTGGTTCCATTCAAGATAGAGAAGTAGAGGAACACTATGCTATCTTCCATGACCACATAAAAATTACAACTAAGTTATAGAACAACCAAACTGAAAAACATGATTAACTGAAAAAAAGTTTGATAACTAATGATATATGAAGAAGACAAATAAAGACTATTAGGAGGGACAGAAATGCAAAACTGGCTGGTCTCACACACACGTGGCAGTTGAGAATCAGGAGGGATACCTCAGCTTCAGAGGTCCTCCATAAAGAGCAAGGCGTCCAAGCCCTATACTGGGCTCCCATCCTGGAACACGTGGAAGGAAGTGGAGCCCCCACTTCACAATATCTGGCTGTGAAAATCAGCAGGGATCCTGTCTGTTCAGGTGAGAAGGAAGTTTGCTGGAAATTCAGGGATCCCCTTACAAGGCTCATGCACAGACTCACTTGCTCACAGGCATTTACCCTGTGCTCTGGTGGACAAATAGTGGCTTGAGGGTGCTAGAGACATATAGAGACAAATCGAGTTTTATGGCTTTAGGGAGCAGGCTGGAGAAACAGTTTCCATTGTCCCTGTGTTGAGCCCTCCGTCCATAGAGCTGGGAGCTGGAGCCATATTTCCTGTGTTGAGCCCTCCATGAGCACAACAAAATCTCAATCTGCATTAACCCAGTGAAATCCACTCACTCTATGTTATTGATTTCCTGAGACCCCAACTATATCTGCAACAGGCAGCCAGCCTAAGACTGGGTCATCTTTCTCACAAAAACTCTCAAAGGTCCACAGGCCCCATGTGGATGGATGTTGGAATTGTTGTGCCTAGTGTCTTTTGCTAAATGGACCCAGGTTCATCACTGGTGCCAAATCTGAATCTGCATTAACTTGATGCACACCAATAGCCCCACTCTGGTGACTCCCTTAGAACCTGCCTCATTCAACTCATATTGTTTTGAGTCTCTTTCAGTGGCTGAGCATTATGAGCAGTCAGCAAGCATGGCAGACTTTAGGGTGGCCTGTGCATTTTGCTGAGCTTTCTCAGGCTCAGTACTGGCAACAACTAGTCTCAGTTCATAGCATGGCATCTCCCATTTACCTCCAAGTCTATCTCAGGCCTCTACCAACTGTGGAATGCTTTGTAAGTTTTACCTAGTAGTTCTGAGCCTATCACAGGTTTGGCTAACCTTGGCCTTCACAGGAGCCCCTCCCAAGAGTCCACAGAGCCAACACACCTGGTGGCCAGCTTAAGTCTGCCACAGGGCACCACAAAATCAACTCCAAAAGCAGCACACTCAAAGACTGGTCTTGGCAGTCATCAGAGCTCACTGGCACAAATTCCACTCTGTGGGGTCAGCCCCTGAACAGCAGGTCATATATGGTGGTCATGGCCAATTCTTATAGGCCATCAGCCTGAGGGTCAATCCCACCCAAAGACATGTCAACAGCAATTAAAACTCAACTGCAAAAGGAGAGCACACACAAATCATACAAAGAACCCTCCTGGAGTGCCCATCTCAGGTGGTAAAGGAGCCTGCACCACTGGGTTCCACAGAATATGTACTAAATAAGGTCACCCTTCCAAGGTGTAGCAGATTTCCTTAATACATAGAAACAAGTAAAGAGAAGCTGCCAAAATGAGGAGACAAAAAATGTCCCAAAAGAAAAAACAGGACTAAACTTCAGAAAAATAACTAAGTGAAATGGAGACAAGCAATCTACCAGCTACAGAGTTGAAAACACTGGTTATGAGGATGCTCAATCTTAGTGAGAACTTTAACAATGAGATAGTAAGCATAAAAAAGATACAGAAGCCACAAAAATGTCAGGAAAAAGAATACAATTTCTGAAATGAAGAATATACTGGGAGGAATCAACAGCAAACTAAATGGAGCAGAGGATCAAATCAGTGATTTGGAAGGTGAGGTAGCCGAAAACACCCAATTGGAACAGCAGGAAAAAAGACAAAGACAATAAAGATAGTTTAAGGGACCTGTGGAACAACATTAAGTGTAACTATATCCTCATCATAGGGGTACAGAAGAAGAGAGAGACCAAGGGATTGAGAATGTATTTTAGAAATAATGACAGAAAACTTCTTTAATCTGGTGATGAAAATAGACATACAAGTTCAGGAAGTGCAGAGAACTCCAAACAAGATGAGCCCAAAGAGGACCCCACCAAGACACATCATAATTAAAGTGCCAAAGTTTAAAGACAAAGAGAGAATATTAAAAACAACAAGAGAAGGGGAGTTAGTTACCTACATGGGAGCTCCCATAAGACTCTAAGCTGATTTCTCAACAGAAACTTTGTAGGCCAGAAGATACTGACATAAAGTATCCAAAGTGACAAAAAGCAAGACACAAAGACCTACAACCAAGCCTACTCTACCCAGCAAGTTTTCAGGAACATGTATAAAGGACGCATGGACAAAACCAAAGGAGTGTAGGATCAAGGGTGGGAAGTGGGGATGGCTGGGGTGGGGGGAAATGGTAAGGGGAAAATGGGGAAAACTGTACTTGAACAACAATAAAAAATGTAAAAGTAAAATAAAATAATATAAAATTGTAGAAGAGATAAAGGGCTTTCATACAAGAAATGCATTCTTTATTCTAGCTATTGTATTCTTTATTTCTGACTAGTTCTTTTTTATTGTTTCCATCTCTTTATGTAAGTTCTCACTGAGTTCTATGCTTCTTTTAAGTTTGTTGAGAATCCATATAGCAGTGTTTTGAACTCTGTATAAGATAGATTTCTTGCCTTCATTTTGTTTAGGTTTTTTCCTGGAGTTTTTTCCTGTTCTTTCATTTGGGACATGTTTCTTTGTCTCCTCCTTTTGGCTGCTTCACTGTATTTGTTTCTACATAATAGGTAGATCTGTTATGTCTTCCAATCTTGGCAGGGTGTCCTTGTAGGTGTCCTGTGGGGCCCAGTTGTGCAGTCTTTCTAGCCACCTGAGCTAGGTGCTTCAGGGGTGTCTATTGTGTAAGTTGTACGTATCTACTTGTTGTAGTTGGGCCTTGATTGCGGTTGGCTCGTCAGGGGGTTGGGATGACCATCATGATGACTGGGTGTGAGGACTGCCTATGACTATAGTGGTTTAACTATTTGTGGGGGCTGATTCCATGGAGTGGTGTTGGCTTTAATGTGGCTCAGGTGCTTGCCAAGTCCACACATTGTGGAGCTCTTTAGGTGATGTTCTTCCACTAAGTGTCTTGATTCTGGGGCTTCTTGGGAGCAGCTCTGATTCAGACCAAGTCAGCCACTCTCTGTTCCCTGCCCTGAGCCCTCCTTATAGGAGCTAAAAAGTGATCTTAAGTTGATGGCTGCCTGTGCTGTCACTGGAGGCATCTGAGAGAGGCTATGCTGTGAACCAAGTCAGACTGTATTAGTGTCAGTTTGGGGCCAGTAATCAAAAGGTACAGGGCATGCTGTACAAGTCACTTCTGCTTTGTTGTTTGTGGCCCTTAAAGAGATTTTACAAAAGTCTGAAGCATGAGTGGAGGCAAAGTGCTTGGGTGAAAAACTGCTGGAAGTATCTCAGGCCAGGTGCTTGAGTTGAGCAGTGTGGGGACTCAGGGAATCACCAGGGTATGCTAAACTATGTTAACCAAGTTAAAGGAGATACCAGATTTGGCATACATCTGTTCCTATTGGCTGTAAGGGGGAGGGCTAGACAAATGTGCAATGGTTCATGCCAGCACTTCTGTCATGGAGAGAACTCCCTTGATCCCTTTCCCTTAAGCCCTCACCCTGAGGTTATTTAATTCAGTTACTTCCCACATTGTTTGGTGTTTTTGAGCTGCTGCCTCTGCACTGGAACATCTAGTGAGTGAGTTTGTGCTTGGGCCATTTAAGACCTCACCTGCATTTCCTAGGTCTGCAGCAGTTCAATGTCTTTCTTGGACATAAAGACAGATGTTTTAGGTCTTCTCTTCCTAAAACTGATGCCCTGGGATGTGGAGTTCAGGGTTATGGAACCCCTTGCTTTTCAGGGTAGACCTTCACAGCTGATATGTCCTTCCTGGTTCTTTTTTTAAGTATATTTTATTGATTATGCTATTACAGTTGTCCCAATTTTCCCTCCCTCCTGTATCCTCCCTCCACTTTGCACCCCAAACCCTCCAGCATTCTCTCCCTTAGTTCATGACCATGGGTTGTACATATAAGTTCTTTGACTTCTCTGTCTCCTATACCATTCTTAACCTCTCCCAGTCTATTTTATGCCTACCAATGATGTTTTTTAATCCCTGTACCTTTCCCCCCATTCTTCCTCTCCTCCTCCTCATTGAAAATTCTCCATGTGATCTCCATTTCACTGACTCTGTTTCTGTTCTAGTTGTTTGCGTAGTTTTTGTTTTCATTTTTTAGGTTCAGATGTTGATAGTTGTGAGTTTGTTGTCATTTTACTGTTCATATTTTTGATCATCTTCTTTTTCTTAGTTAAGTCCCTTTTTAAATTTTAGTTATTTTTATTTTTTAACTTTTTTTTATTGTTGGTCAAGTAGTTTTCTGCCTATTCCCCCCACCATCAACACCACCCCAGCCCTCCCCACCTCCTTCCCCTGTTTCCACCCCACCTTGTTATGTGTCTTTTATAATTGTGCCTGTAAACCCTTCACCCTTTCCCCCCATTTAACATTTCATATAATAAGGACTTGGTGATGATGAACTCCTTTAGCTTGACCTTATCTGGGAAACACTGTTTCTGCTCTTCCATTCTAAATGATAGCTTCATTGTATAGAGTAATCTTGGACCTAGGTCCTTGCCTTTCACAAATTCTAATACTTCTTTCCAGCCCCTTCTTTCCTGTAACATTTCTTTTGAGAAAGCAGCTGATAGTCTTACAGACACTCCTTTGTAGGTAACTCTCTGCTTTCTTCTTGCTGCTTTTAAGATTCTTTTTTATCTTTAATATTGGGTAACTTAATGATAATGTACCTTGGTGTGTTCCCCTTTGTGTCCAATTTACTTGTAACTCTCTGGGATCTCTGGACTTTCTGGAAATCTGTTTCCTTCATCAGATTGGGGGAATTTTTTTCATTATTTCTTCAAATAAGTTTTCAAATTCCTGATCTTGTTCTTCTCCTGGTACTTCATATGACTCCAATGTTAGAGTTTAAAGTTGTCCCAGAGTTTCCTAAGCCTCTCCTTATTTTTTTGAATTTTGTTTCTTCATTCTGTTCCAGTTAGATATTTATTTCTTCCTTTTGTTCCAATTCATTGATTCAAGTCCTGGTTTCCTTCCCTTCGGTCTTGGTTCCCTGCATATTTTCTCTTTATTTCACTTTGGGTAGTTTTCATTTGTTCCCTCATTTTGTGACCAAGCTCAATCAATTCTGTGAGCATTCTGATTACCAGTGTATTGAACTCTACATCCGATAGGTTTGCTATCTTCTCATCACTTAGTTCTTTTTCTGGAGTTTTTATCTGTTCTTTCATTTGGGCTATGTTTCTTTGTTTTGGTGAACGTGTTATGATGTAAGGAGCAGGGCTTTAGTTATTCACCTGGGTGAGGCAATCCTGTTTGCTTGAATCTAGGTCCTTGCCTTTCACAAATTCCAGTCCCTTCTTGCCTGTAAGTTTTCTTTTGAGAAATCAGCTGATAGTATTATGGGCACTCCTTTGTACATAACTGTCTCCTTTTCTCTTGCTGCTTTTAAGATTCTCCCATGATCTTTAGTCTTGGGTAACTTAATTATGGTGTACATTGATTTGTTTCTTTTTTAATCCAACTTATTTGGGACTCTCTGAGCATCCTGGACTTGCATGTCTAGTGGGGAAATTTTCACCAAAGTGGGGAAATTTTTCACCAAAGTGGAGAAATTTTCCTTCATCATTTGTTCAAATAAGTTTTCAATTTCTTGCTTTTTTTCTTCTCTTTCTGGAACCCCTATGATTCTGATGTTGGAACATTTACAGTTTTCTCAAATGTTCCTTAGCCTCTCCTAATTCCACATTCTCTTCTGGTTGGATATTTATTTTTTCCTTTTGTTCCAGATTGTTGATTTGATTCTTGGTATCCTTCCCCTCACTGTTGGTTCCCTGTATATTTTCCTTTATTTCACTTTGTACTTCCATAGTCAATAATTACTGTGAGCATCCTGATATCAGTGTTTTGAACTGTGTATCTGATGAGTTGTCTATCTCCTCCTTGCTTGGTTCTTTTACTGGAATTTTGATATTTTCTTTCATTGGGCCATATTTCTTTGTCTTGACTCACCTGTTGTGTTGTAAGAGTCATAGCCTTAGGTACTTTTGCCAGCGTGGGGAAATCCACTTTGCTGAGTTGTGGTGCTGTATGTGGGGGAGGGGTCAGAGAACGAATAATGCCACTTGCTGGTTTGCTTGCCTCTTACTCCACTTTCAGTGACTTCCTTTGGTTTCCAAAAGCAGATGGTGCCCTTTAAGGTGCTGATCCCCAGGTTAATGGACTTGTGTATGTTCTAGAATCCTGTGGGACTCTCCAACAGACTCTCCTTTGAGACTGGGAGTTTCTCTCATCACCACAACCCCCACAGGTTTTTTTATAGCCAGAGGTTTTGAGGCTTTGTTTCTCCATGCTGTAACCCTTGATTGTGCAGTTTGTCTCATTCCCCAGTTAGTCCTCCTGACTTATCCACGCTGAGGTGTGGGATATCCTGGTCTATCAGTTTCTGCCTTGCCGGAGTCCAGCTCCTGCAGGTCCAGGGAATCCCTATGGGAGGAATGGCGTCGGCGAATAATGACAGGGGGCTTGGTGCTTTTAAGCTCACCAGCTGGGCATTTCTCTCTTTCTGCCTTGCTGGGGTGAGTGCTTTATTTTATACTCTGGGGTAAGCATATGTGGCAATGTGGGAGCAAAAAAATTTTTTGTTTTCCAGAGTATATTTCTTCACCATTGCTGTGTAGAAAGCATTACATAATATTTGGATATAATCAGCAATACATGTTATATAAAATACAATTGAGCAGTTAGATACTTTGCAGTTTGCAAGCCTTATCTATATTGACCTCATCTCTCTGTCTGAGCCTCTTCCTTCTACTTATTTTGACACCTATTTTTTCAAGCTTAGGTGCAAGTTTTGTGGTTAATGTGTAAAGCCACGAGTTGACTAGAATATGGGCACATTTGAGTCTGGGTATCTTGCCAAGTGACAGGGTCTGTGGTCATAGTGATTAATATCTGTCTCTCATCTCTAA
>CM052547.1:52822077-52856340 GCA_028533065.1 Trachops cirrhosus | reverse complement strand
GCTCCCTCTGTGACTGTGTCATACAGCAGGGATGGGTTGACTTCCGTCACTGCCTCACCCTCCCCAGTATGCCATCAGCTTCAGCTTTGATGTGTGTCCTTTCTGTCCCAGCTGCCAGTCTCTGCCCCTCCTACCAATCTGGATGAATGTTTCTTCTTTAACTCCTTGGTTGTTGGACTTCCAGGCAGCTTGACTTTCTTGCAATTCTGGTTGTTTTTGTTTTTAAATTGGTTATCATCCTTCTTTTGGTCATGTGAGGAGTAAACTATATCTACCTATGCCTCCATCTTGGCCAAAACACCCCCTGCTGATTCTTAACTGCCACAAGTGGGTGTGGAACCTGCCTGCATGTCTCCAGCCCTTCTCCAGTCTCAGTTTCACTACTTCTTTATATCCTTATTTATAGGAATTTTGTTCAGCTAGTCTTCAGATGATTCTCAATAATAGTTGTCCTATAATTTAGTTCTAATTCTAATGTGGTCATGGGAGGTAGAGAGTACAATGTCTACTACTCTAACATCTTGACTAGAAGTGTAATCCCATTTTTAATTACATACATTTGTATTCATGCTAAGGTCGTTTTTCTCTAATTATTGAAGTAATGCATATGTAATAAGAAAATTTGAAAAGAGACAAATATTTAAAAATCAGAAATGAATATCTTTATTCTATCAAAGCAAACCTATTGTTTATTCATTCAAAAATATTAACAACTAGTCTACACCTGGCCTTCTAGGCTCTGGGACATAGTGATAAGAAAAGGAAAGGATTCCCCACCCTTAAGAAGCCCATTTTATTTCTTGTGAGGAAGGACAGGCAATAAAAAAATCCACCAATAAAAAAGTGCAGGTTACAATAAATAACTGTAGATTATGATAGATAATATGATGGGAATAAAGGCTTTAATGAAAATAAGAGTAGTTATGACTACAGCTAGAAAATTAGCTGGGAGTAGCTGGGAAAGGCATTTTATATTTTGGTGGGTATAGTCTATAGAAATGACATTTTTGTTGAGACTTGAAGGACAAGATGATCCAGTGAGTGGAGAGGAGGAAGAAATATCAACAGGGGCATCACCAAACCCCTGAGAAAGGCTTGGCCTGGCAGAAGAGGATAAGTATTGGGGTCATGCTTTTTGAGGTGGGAGAGGTTGCTAGAAACATGATTGAAGAGGTTGGCATACACAAAGTGTGATTAGGACCGCCTCCATTTTTCCATAAAATTTTTGTTTACAAAGATTTTGATCATATGAAGTGTTCCGCGTCCTGTGCATAACTTTTTTATGAGCATTTTTAAATACCTTTGTGAATTCTTCAAATACACAGTTTTTAAGTCAATGTAATAGGCTCCTTGTATTCACAGTATAATTCATTAATATATTTACAGGAGATGAATATTTAAATGTTAACAGGTTTTAGTTCTTTAATATAAAACTGTGGTAAATTTCAGTAATTTTTTATTGTTGTTCAATACGATTGTCTCAATTTTACCACCACCACTTTAACATGCTCCACCCATGACCATCTCCCACACTTGATCCTACCCCCTTTTGGCTTTGTCCATGTGTTCTTTATACATGTTCCTTGATAAGCCTTACCCTTCTGTACCCCCTTATCACCCTGCACTCCACTGTGGTCACTGTCAGTTTGCTCTTTATTTCAATGTCTTTGGTTATGTTTTCTTGCTTGTTTGTTTTGTTGATTAGGTTCTGCTTATAGGTGAGATCATATGGTATTTGCCTTTCACCTCCTGGTTTAATTCACTTAACATAATGCTCTGCAGTTCCATCAAGTTGTCATAAAGGTTAGGAGATCCTTCTTTTTTTCTTCTCCATAGCAGTCCATTGTGTAAATGTACCATAGCTTTTTCATCTGCTCATTTACTGACAGTCACCTTATGTTGCCTGTAACACTTGGCTATCATAAATTGTGCTGCTATGAACATTGGGGTGCATAGGTTGTTTTGAATTGGTGTTTTGGGGTTCTTTGGGAATAATAACAGTAGTGTAATTGCTGGACCAAAAAGCAGTTCCATTTTTAGTTTTCTGAGGAAATTCTATACTGTTTTCCACAGTGGCTGCAATGGTCTGCATTACCACCAACAGTGAGCTAGGGTTCCCTTTTCCCCACAGCCTCACCAGCACTTGCATGTTGATTTGTTTATGATAGTCATTCTGACTGGTGTGAAGTTGTGTTTCATCGTGGTTGTAATTTGCATCTTTCTGATGCAAATTACATCTCATCATCTAGTGATGATGAGCACACTTTCATATGTCTCTAGGCCCTCTGTATATCCTCCTTGGAGAAGTGTCTGTTCAGGTCCTTTGCCCATTTCTTAATTGGATTATTTATCTTCCTGGGCTGGAGTCATGAGATTTCTTTATATACTTTGGAGATTGAACTCTTGTCCAAGGCATCATTGGTAAATATATTTCCCATATTGTTGGTTTGTTTTTCATTTTGCTGATGATTACTTTAGCCATGAACAAGCTTTTTAAAAATTTTTTTTATTTTAGTTTTTCAGTACAGTTTCTATCCTTTATTCCCATTCCAGCCCACCCACCCATTCCTCCCTTCCTCCCTCCCCTCTCCACCCCCCTAGTTTTGTCCATGTGTCCTCTATATTTGTTCCTGTAAACCCTTTCCTTCTCCCCTGAAATTCCCTCCCCTCTCTCCTCTGTTCACTGACTACCTGTCCTCTATTTCACTGTCTTTTGTTATATGAACAAGCTTTTAAGTTTGATGAAGTCCCATTTGTTTATTCTTTCCTTTATGTCTCTTGTTCTAAGGAACATATAGGAGAAAATATTGCTGCATGGAATACCTGAGATTTTCTTGCTTATGTTCACCTCTAGGACTTTTATGGTGTCATGATTTATATTTAAGTCTTTTATGCGTCTTGAGTTTATTTTTGTGTATGGTATAAGTTGGCAGTTGGGTTTCATTTTCCTCATGTAGCTGTCCGGATCTCCCAACACCATTTGTTGAAGATGCCATTTTTACTCCATTTTATGATTCTTCCCCCTTTGTCAATATGAATCCATCATCAAGACATGGGTTTATTTCTGGGCTCTTTATTCTGTTCCATTCTTCTATGTGTTTGTTTTTATTTTGTTACCAGACTCTTTTGATTACAGTGGCCTTGTAATATAGTTTGATGTCAGGTATTGTGATTTCTACTACTTTGTTCTTTTTCCCAAAATTTCTGTGGTTATTTCAGGTTGTTTATGGTTCCATATAAATTTTTGAAATGTTTGTTCTATATCTCTGAAATATGTCATTGGTATTTTAATAAGGATTCCATTGAATATATAAATTAGTTTGGGTAGTATTGACATTTTGATGTTAATTTTTTCATTCCATGAGCACTGTGTATCCTTCCACTTATTTGTATCTTCCTTAATTTCTTTCTTCAGTGTTCTATAGTTTTCTGAGTGAAGGTTCTTTACCTCCTTGGTTGGGTTTCTTACTAGGTACTTTATTTTTCTTGTTGCTATATCAAATGGGATTTTTTCCCTGATCTCTGTTTCTGATATTTTGTTTTTGGTCTACAAAATGCCTTCAATTGCTGAATATTATCTTTGTTTCCTGCTGTTTTGCCAAATTCACTTATTACGTTGAGTAGCGTTTTTGTGAGACTGTTGGTTTTCTATATACACTATCATGTCATCTCTAAACAATGACAGTTCTACTTCCTCCTTTCCAAGTTGAATGTCTTTCATTTCTTTTTCTTGTCTGATCACTAAGTATAGGACTTCCAATACTTTATTGAATAGAATTGGTGAAAGGGGACATCCTTGTCTTGTTCCTGATCTTAGTGTCAAAGCTTTTAGTTTTTGTCTGTTGAGTCTGAACTTGGTTGTAGGTTTTTCATACATGGCCTTCATTATGTTGAGTTATGTTCCCCCTACTTCCACTTTGATGAGAGCTTTTTCATAAATGGATGCTGTACATTAAATGCTTTTTGTGCACCTATTAATATAAACATGTGATTTTTGTCCTTCCTTTTGTTTTATAATGCATTACATCTATTATGTGCAAATATTGTATTACCTTTGCACCCCTTGGATGAATCCCACTTGATCATGGCCTATGATCATTTTAATGTATTGTGGGATGTGGTTTGCCAATATTATGTTGAGGACTTTAGTACCTATGATTACCAGTGATATTGGCCTGTAGTTTTCTTTCTTTCTCGTGTTTTTATCTAGTTTTGGAATTAGGATGATGCTAGCTTCATAAAAAGAGTGCAGCAGTGTTCTCTCTTCTTAAACTTTTTGGAATAGTCTGAGAAAGATAGGAGTTTGTTCTTCTTGAAATGTTTTGTAAAATTCTCCTATTAAACCATGCGGTCCAGGCTTTTTTTGTCCTAAGAGTTTGATTACTGGTTTTATTTCATCAGCTGTTATCAGTCTGTTCAGGCTTTCTACTTGTTCTTGATTCAGTTTTGAAAAATTAAGTTCTAGAAATTTTTCCATTTCACCCAGGTTTTCAAATTTCTTGGCATTTAGTTAGCTGTTCTTAGTAATTATTATGATCCTTAGTATTTCTGTGGTATCAGTTGTAGTCTCTCCTCTTTCATTTATGATTTTATATATCTGGGTTGTCTCACTGTTTTTTATTGATGAGTCTAGTTAAAGTCTTGTCAATTTTTTTATCTCTTCAAAGAACAAACTACTGAATTTATTGATCCTTTGAATTGTTCTTTCATCTCTATCATTTAGTTCTGCTCTGATCTCTATTATTTCCTTCCTTCTACTTTCTCAGAGTTTTGTTTATTGTTGTTCCCACCTGCTCTTGTAGGTGTAGGTTTAGGTTATTTGCTTGAAATGTTTCTATTTTTTTCTTTTCTTTTTTTATTTTATTTTTAATCATTATTCAAGTACAGTTTCTATCCTGAAATGTTTCTATTTCTTTTAGGTAAGCCGATATTGCTATGAACATCCCCTACAGGACTGCTTTCACTGTGTCCCATAATTTTGGACTGTTGTGTGTGCATTTTCATTTGTTTCTAGAAACTTTTTCATTTCTTCCTTGATCTCATTGTTAATCCATTCATTATTAATAGTGTGCTTCAATCTCCAGGAATTTGTGTGTTTTTGAGTTTTTTTCCTTGAGTTTGGTTTCTAGTTTCAAGCCTCTGTGGTGAGAGAAAACCCTTGCTATGATTTCAATTTTCTTGAATTTGCTTAGGCCTGTTTTGTGTCCTAACATGTGGTCTATCTTTGAAAATGTTCCATGTTGCTTTGAACAGAATGGTTATTTTGCTTCTTTGGGTTGAAAGATAGGAGTTAGTTATAAATTTTGTCATATATATATATATATATATATATATATATATATATTCAGTTACATCCATTTGAATTCAATCATCATTAAGTGCCATGATATCTTTGCTATTTGTTTGGAAGATCTATCCATTGCTGATTATGGAGTGTTAAAGTCCCCTACTATAATTGTGTTACTTTCTATATCTTTCATGAAGTCCTCCAAGATTTTCTTTTATTTTTTGGGTGCTCTTATGTTGGGTGCATATATGTTTATAATGTTTATGTTTTCTTAATGGATTCTTCCCTTGAGTACAATGAAGTGTCCTTCAGTGTCTCTTTTTTTAAAGTATTTTTATTGATTATACTATTACAGTTTTCCCAGTTTCTCCCCTTTATGCCCCCTCCACCCAACTCCCCCAACCCTCTAGCATTCCCCCTTCCTTAGTTCATGTCCATGGGCTGTACATATAAGTTCTTTGAGTCCTCTGTTTCCTATACCATTTTTATCTTTCCCCATCTATTTTATGACTACTAATTATGCTGTTTCTTCCCTGTATCTTTCCCCTCAATTCCTCCCTTTTCCCTCCCCACTGAACTCCCTCTATGTGTTGTCCATTGCTCTGATTCTGTTCCTGTTCTGGTTGCTTGCTTAGTTTTTGTTTTCATTGTTTTTCTTTTCTTTTAGGTTCATTTGTTAATAGCTGTGAGTTTTTTGTCATTTTATTGTTCATATTTTTGATCTTCTTCTTAGATAAGTCCCTTTAATGTTTCATATAATAAGGGCTGAGTGGTGAGGAACTTCTTTAACTTGACCTTATCTGAGAAGCACTTTATCTGCCCTTCCATTCTAAATGATAGCTTTGCTGGATAGTGTATTCTTGGATGTAGGTCCTTGTCTTTCATGACTTCAAATACTTCTTTCCAGCGTCTTCTTGCCTGTAAGGTTTCTTTTGAGAAATCAGCTGATAGTTTTATGGGCTCTCCCTTGTAGGCAACTATCTCCTTTCCTCTTGCTGCTTTTAAGATTCTCTCTTTATCTTTAATCTTGGGTAACTTAATGATGATGTGCCTTGGTGTGTTCCTCCTTGGGTCCAACTCCTTTAGGACTCTCTGGGCTTCCCGGACTTCCTGGAAGTCTATTTTCTTTGCCAGATTGGGGATGTTTTCCTTCATTATTTGTTCAAATAATTTTTCAATTTCTTGCTCTTGTACTCCTTCCTGGACCCCTATAATTCAGATATTGGAATGTTTAAAGTTGTCCCAGAGCATCCTCTGCCTCTCTTCATTTTTTTTTTGGATTCTTATTTCTTCATTCTGATCCATTTGAATGTTCATTACTTCCTTTTGTTACAAATCATTGATTTGAATCCTGGGGTCCTTCTTGCCATTGTTGGTTCCCTGAATATTTTGCTTTATTTCATTTTGGGTATCTTTCATTTGTTCTTTCATTTTTAGACCAAGCTCAATCAGGTCTGTGAGCATTTTGATTACCAAGGCTTTAAATTCTCCATCAGATAGGTTGGCTATATCCTCCTCACTTAGTTCCCTGTCTGAGGTTTTGCAGTGTTCTTTCATTTTGGCTGTATTTCTTTGCTCAGGGCCCCTGATAAGTTTTAAGGGGGTGGGGCCTTCAGTATCCATCCAGGCAGGGCAAACCTCCTTGCTGTGCTGTGGCACTGCCTGTGGGGAGAGGCCAGAGGAAACAATGCATTTGCTCTTCTCTAGGGCACTTTCCAACAGACTCTGGTGTCAGACTGAAAGTATCTCCCATAGTGGCAACCCCACCCTTAGCCCACAGTCAGGTCTGAGTCTCAGCTTTTCCCTTAAGTCAGTCCGCCCCGCCCCTCCCCCAGCAGCTTTGTGGAGCTTGGCAGTCGGCCCCACCCCTCAGCCACCTAGTAGCGTTTTTTCTGAGTTAGCCTGCAGGGTCTGCCTTACCAGTCTGGTTGTTCTGGTTGATTTTTTCTTTAATTCCTTGGTTGTTGGAGTCCATGCAGTTTGATTTTCTGGCAATTTTGGTTGTTTATTGATTTTTAGATTGGTTGTTATCCTCCTTTTGGTTGTGCAAGGAAGCGAAGGGTTTCTACTTATGCCTCCATCTTGGCCAGAACTCCCCTGGTGTCTCTTTTTATGGCCTTTGTTTCATAGTCTATGTTGTCTTATATAAGTATTGCTACCCCTGCTTTTTTTCCATGTCCATTTGCTTGAAAATTTTTTTCTAATCCTTCACTTACTATCTGTTCAGGTCTTTTGTTTTGAGGTGGGTCTCTTGTACACAACATATGCACTGGTTATGTTTTCTTATCCACTCAGTTACCCTATGTCTTTTGATTGGAGCATTTAACCATTTATATTAACCATATATTAATTAAGGTTATTATTGATAGGTACTTATTTATTTATTGCCATTTTACTTCCTTTGTGCCTGTGTTATTTTCTCTCTCACTCTTTTTCTTATTTTTCTTAAAGCAGTCCCTTTGGCATATCTTGCAGTGCTGGTTTGGTGAGGGTGTATTCTTTGAGCCTTCTTTTGTCTGGGAGACTCCTTATTTCACCTTCCATTTTAATTGGGAGGCTTGCTGGAGAGAGTAGCATTGGTTGCAGGCCTTTGCTTTTCATTACTTAAGAGTATTTCTTGTCAGGCCATTCTGGCTTGGATTTTTTTTTTTTTTTAATCTAAGAAATTCCTTAGGACACATGGCTTGTAGTGTTTTTGTTGAGAAGTCAGCCAGCTGCTAGCCTTATCAGGGCTCCATTGTACCTTACTTCCTATGTCTTTCTTGCTGCCTTCAAGGTTCTCTCTTTGTCTTTGAATTTTGTCATTTTAATTATGATGTGTCTTGAAGTGAGTCTCTTTTGGGGTCCTCTTGATTGGGCCCTCTGTTCTTCCTGGACTTGTGTGACCCTTTCTCTCATCAAATTAGAAAAGTTATCCATCACTACTTTTTCAAACAGGTTTTTTATCCCTTGCCCTTCTTCTTTCTTCTTCCCTTATTATACTGATATTATTATGTCTCATGGTGTCCTGCAGTTCCCATAACCCATCTTTGTTCTTTGTGAGTGTTTATTGTTTCCTTTTTTCACTCTTTCTGGAGTTTTTTTCTATTTTGACCTGCAGGTCACTGGTTTGATCCTCTGCTTCATCTAGCCTGCTGTTGATACCTTCTACCATGTTCTTCAATTCTGAAATTTTATTCTTCACTTCCTCTTGGTTCTTACTGTTTTTATGTCTCTTTCTCTTCCCTGAAGTTGTTGGTAATTTTCATTAAGCTCATTGTGCTTCCTTATAATCATTGTTTTGAACTCAATATCTGATAATTTTCCTCTAGTTCACTTAGGACTCTTTCTGAAGATTCCTCTTTTCCTTTCAGTTGGGGTTTGTTTCTTTGTTTTCCCATTATTTGTGAGACCCTTCTTGTTTTCTTGTGCTTCTTAAATTGAACTGTTTTCACCTCTTCAATTTGTGGTGTGAACTTCTGTGGTAGGAGACCTGTGAGATTCAGTAGTGCAGTGTCCTCAATGTTGTCCTTGATGCTTTTTGGGTGCCCTTTATGCCACTTATATTGGCTGGCCTGATGTAATTGGGTTTTGATTATTGTTGGGTCATTCTTTGGTGGGTACTTCCTTCCATCTGGTTGCTGATGGTCACTCCACCCACCATGTCTTATATGCTGTTGTGCAGGTGCTATCAGAACAAAACCACAAATTGCAGGAAACAAACTCACACCTGCACAAATACCACCCCCCAGTAATCCCACAGTCAACAGCAAATTAATCAGTATTAATAAAGATGTAAAGAAATTAAGACTATTATAAGAAAGGAGAGTGAATATGAGATGACCTACTGAAAGGAAAATGATTTTGAGAGGGTAGAGAGGAGCACTAATAAGAGTTGAGAGTTGGAGCAATGTGAAGAAAGAATGTAAAATTTACAACATGAATTAAAAAGGGAATGAAAAAGGTGGACTGGAGTTTAAGAATGAAAGTGTATATATAGTATTAGGTTTAAACAGAAAATACGAAATAAAATAAAATAAAATAAAATAAAATAAAATAAAATAAAATAAAAAAGTGATGGAGAAGCCAAAATAAAGGGAGGGCCAAAATATGTGATTTGAAATATTATTCTGAAATATCAAAATATGTGATATTAAACTAGAGTATAATATCTAGTGACTTAATATGCACAAACTTGAAGGACAACAAATGAATGTTAAAAAGCTATATAGGAAAGCAAATATTGAAAATTATGGAGAAGACCACTGTGGATTTTGTCTTGGTAGCCCTTAGTATTTACCACTATTTTTTCTTTCTGACTTGCCTCTGATGATGTCAGATTTTGACCCCATCTGACATTAGGAAGCCTGCTCTGAGACTGCCAGGGATCTAGTGTCTGTGGCTTTCTCCCTCAGTTGTTAATCTAGTCATTCTGCACTGAGTAGTTAGGCTTAAGCACCATAAGGCAGGGAGAATCCCTCCTGGGGTTGGCGTTATTGTTTCCCCTCAGGCTGCTGTAGCTTGGAGGGTGATGATGTACTTGAATAGGATGGCTGCTGCTATATGGGGGATGACTTAGCACCAAGATCCTGGCAGCTACTCTCTCAGTTCTCTTTCTAAAGCCTCCATTCCCAGTGTCTCCTTAGATGTCTCTAGTCCACTCTGCCCCTGCCTTTGCTGGAACCCAGGGTAAGTGGCTGTAAATGAAAATTTGTGCATTGGCCCTTTAAATGGCTCTTTGCATCTCCTACTGTCTGTCTCCAAAAAGAGCAGCTCTGCTGTTTTTCATTGCTGGTTGTTATCTGTGTACTTTTTTGTCTCTGAGGCTCTAGGCTTGGGACCCCAGCTTAGGGTTTAGACCTTGCTCTTTACAGGGGGTTTCAACTGGCCACTTAATTATACCTCAGTGCTGCCACCTGTGGGCACCCAGTCAGCCTTCTTAAGTCTCTGCCACACTTCTTACTATTCAGGATGTGCAGACACTGATTTTTCTGTCTGTGTGTGGTTTAAGACTTCTCTCTCACTATTGTTCAGTGGTTTGTTGTGGGTAATTTCTCCACAATTTAGTTGTAATTCCATATTAGTCCTAGGAGGAGGTTAGTGTGGCTTCCATTCACTCTTGTACCTACTTGCCTTCAATAAAATATTATAACTTAATTTTTATTATAGCTTTAAGATATTAAAGTGGTATTACTGGGTCAAACAACATGGATAATTTTAAGGGTTTTAATATGTTTTGTCAATTTGCTTTCTAAAAAAATTACACAAGTTTACAATCCCATCAGGAGTATGTGAGATTATTTGATCATTTTAGTAATTATGAAGATATCAGTAAAATAAATGAGTCATTTTTATGGATCTAAAAAATCTTTTAAAAAATAAATGTTGGCATAAAAGCTTGAAGCTATGTAGTAAAAGGTGAATAAATTTTTCCATAAAATATTTAAAATTCTTTTATGAGAAATATTAAAAAGAAGAAACAAATATAAATAAGTTTCAAAGATGGAGAATAAATTGGGGGAAAGTATTGTTGCATAACTTATATATGAAAAACAAAGTATTAATTTCTCCAACATAAAACAAAGCACATGAAATTAGTAAGAAAAAAACAGATAAAAGGAAAAATGGGTAAAACATTAATAGAAAAACATTACTGAGTCTAAATGAAAACATGCTTAACTTTGAGCAATAATACAAATCAATGAAACAGAATTGCCTTCTAATTATGAATGAATAACCAGACTGAAGGCACAGATATGGAGAAACAAAGATTGCCAAATTGTGAATAGAATTGCTGGTTCAAAGCTAGTACACACATGGAGTTCTTAGCCTTGGCTGAGGGTCATCCAGTACTGAAACTTAGGTGACTAATAAACATCCAAGTCTCAGTTTCCCCAATTAAAGTGAAGGTAATAATTAATAGGCTGTTTGTTGTAAGACTGAAATTACATGATAGGTGTAAAGCACTCAGCAGTGATTACAGCACAGTCAACACCTGATAAATGAAGCCCTTATTAGGTATTTCTAAGAGGTTGCATCTTTGTTTTCTAGTTGTGTCATCACTAGAAAATAATTTTGTTAAGACAAAAAACAGGAGATAATTTATGTTAAAGAGGAAAATACAGATATTAAGTGGATGTCATCATTTTTAATTAAAAAAACAGTTGCTAAATGCAATGTAGTGTATTCTATATTGGATCCTGGAACAAAATAAGGTCATGAGTGAAAAACAAGTGCAACCTAAATAAAATCTGTAAGTTAATAATGTACAAATGTGAATTTCTTATTTTTAACAAAAGTTACCATGGTGCTACATAAGATGTTAACAGTAAGAGAAATTGGGTGAAGGGTTTATGGGAACATTTCTATACTATCTTTGCAACTTTTCTGTAAATCTAAAACTATTTTGAAACAAAAGTCTTATTTATAATAATAGGTTGTAAAATAAGCAACCTCAAATGAACATTTTAACTATTTAAAAATGCAGAATTTCATGTCCTACCCCAGACTCACTGAATTGGAGCCTGCATTTTAACAAGATTCCAGGTGATTCAGGTTCATGTTAATATTCAAGACACAGATTCAGTACACTGGTTCTGAAACTTGGGTATACATTGGAACCCCAGGTAATTTTTTTAAATGCTGACTTTTGGACCCTCTCTTAGAGATTGATTTTATTAGTGGGAATGGCCTGGCATTTTTAAACTCTCACTTGTTTTTAATATGCAGCAAGATTTGAATATTATGAATACATTACTAGTAAGTAAACTATCAGTTTGGCAAAACATACTAAATTTAAATTTGTGTATAGTTTTGGAATCAATTATCTACCTAGTCTTTTATTATACAGAAATACTGTGTAATTTTGCAAAAATATTGGAAGAAGTATTATCCACTACAGCAGTGTTTGTAACAGTTAAATATGAAAACAACCTGTAAAGGAAATGGCGTCAGTCAGGCTCACTTTACTGGGCCTGATAAGCAGTATTCCCAAAACCTTGAGAATATGACCACATGTATAGAATCATGCTTTGTTATATAATATCTTAGCACATGCATTTAGTATATAATGCAGTCGGGACTTCCCATGGTGTGACATGCAGCTTGCAGCATGGGTGGATCACCTCACCCTTGAATAAAGGCATGTCAGGCATTCCCATAGCTCCACGAATTTTCTTCCGTCTGCCGGATCTCAAGCGAACCTGTCTGACCTTGAAAGACTGCAAGACAATTGGCGCCATCAACAGGATTAGTTGCAGTATGGTATGAATATGGAGGAACCAGCAGTGGGACCCTCAGAGGGGGTTCTGGAAGGGTAGCTGGTCAGTGGGATATGGTATCTGGTGGCAAGTCTCCTGGCAGCATGGGCCCTGCTCCAGAATTGTCACAATGTTAGTGGTGCACCCAACATGGAAGAGAAGGCCCTGCAGGTGGTCAGGGAGACCCTAAAAAGCCAAGCCCCCAGGGAAACCATGGGAGCTGTGGGCTTGATGTTCCAACTTGTGAGCTGAGATGGAGACTGCACTTGCCGACACAGCGAAGTTACAAGAACTTCAGGGAGAGAGGAAGCCTTGGAGGTGAGACTCTGCCCTGAAGGAAGATCTCAGAGAGGCGGAGTAGTGGTGATCCCTTTCCCCAGTTGTAGCAGACAATTTGGAGGGAGGAGAATGTAGGGGCTATGGAACTGAGTTCCCTGAGGCCCCGCCCAGTGGTGTTACAGAAAATGAAATCCGGGTAGCCGCTGATGCCTGGGGGAGATCCAGCTGGCCTTGCCCAGATGGTTAAGTCCAGAACTTATTTCCCTTATCCACAGACCAAACTGGTTGATCTTGCAAATCAGTTTACCAGCGACCTGAGAAGCCCTTAGCTTCATGGCTCTTACACCTGTAGAATTCAGGGGTGGATAGCATCACGTTCACTGATAATGAGATGGAAAAGTTAACTTCCATCAGGATTCACCCCTCTGGGCACCAACCACTACAGAATAGCAGGCAGCACGGCAGAGGCAGGGATTGCCTTTTCTGTTGTAGTGGGTTATGGCAGCTATCCATACAGTCTGGGCAAATGCAGAAGATGTGCCAGATAGTGAGCAAATGTCCTTTATGGACTTAGTGCTTATCCTGCAGGAGTTGGGCCTGCACCAGACTATGTTCAATCCCAATATCCAGGGCTCTGATGATGAATGCTTCATGGTAAGGATACAGGATCTGGGGCTGTAGTCTTGTTTGGATCTCTCATGGCGATCTTGGCCCCATACATTGGTTGCCACATTAATGACGTCCCTGTGATGATGGTGAGTCTGGGGAAGGCAGAGTCTCACTGTCAGCAGAAAGCATTTCAGGTGATATATCAAATTCCCTCTGCTTCTTGGTCAAACAGTGCCCCTGTATGGGTGACCAGGAGACAGATGTGGTCACACATTTTAGGGGCTGGAGTAGATTGAAATAAGATTGATAGGAACTCAAATGCTTGCTTATTATAGCTTTGGAAACAGTTGAGAGCTGACCAATGCTTCCTGTGGCTCCAGAAGAAGGCAGTGAGGAAGAAGCCTGGGAATTGACCAGAGAGGCCCATCCAGAAGAGTGAGGAGATATCCTTTGGACATTTGAATAGGGGAAAGGCCTAGGGACCCACCTATAGGGGACAGGCAGGGACCAGAGGCTACATGTTGAATTGGCTATACATTGGTCCCCTACAAATGTCCAGTGGGTCCTGGCTCTAGTGGACCTAGGAGTTGTGCGTACCCTTCTGTATGGACATCCTGAGAAGTTTCTGGGGCCTGAGGACTGTCTTGATGGTTATGGGGGACAGAGTGTACAGATGATGGCTGTGCAGCTTTCTCTGGATATCAAGTGTTTGTCCTCCCACCCTGTGAGTAAACCACTTATGTATCGCCTATTCCTGAGTATATCCTGGGTATTGCTGTGCTCCAGGGACTGTGGCTACAAACCATTGCAGGAGAGTTTCACCTGTGGGTGCGAGTGGTAAAAGCCATTCTGTGGGTACATGTCAAACATCCCCCTGTACAGTTGCTGACCCCATGATGGGCAACAGCAGTGAAACAATAATGGTTGCCCAGAGGATATAAGGAAATTACAGCAACTATAGGAGAGTTACAAAAGGTGGGAATAATTAGGGCTGCTCACAGTCCCTTTAACTCCCCCATGTGGCCAGCAAGGAAGCCAAATGGAACATGGAGAATGACAGTAGATTGCCAGGAACTAATAATGTCATTCCTCCAATACATGCAGTGGTCCCTTTTGTGGTGGACTTGATGGACTAGTTAATTAATGAGCCAGGAACTTATTACTTTGTAGCTGATCTAGCAAATGCCTTTTCCTCCATTGATATTGCTCCAGAGATTCAAGATCAGTTTGCCTTCACATGGGAGGGCCGACAATGGACCTTTACAGTGCTCCCTCAAGGGTACTTGCACAGCCCTACCATCTGTCATGGGATTGTGGTGGAGGACCTGGCTAAATGGCCACAGCCTGCAGAATTTCACCTTTTCCATTACATAGATGACATTTTTGCTAACCAGTGATTCTCTTATAGAATTAGAAAAAGTAGTGCCACAAGTGTTGTCACACCTTAAGTCACGTGGCTGGGCAGTCAATGAAGCCAAACTGCAAGGGCCTGGATTATCTGTCAAATTCTTGGGGTTGTCTGGTTGGTTTAGATAAAAGTCATCCCTGATGTGGTGCTAGATAAAATTTAGGCATATCCTACCCACTGTAAAACAGCTCCAGACATTTTTGGGCCTGCTATGGTACTCAAGAGTGTTTGTGCCTTGCCTCACCCCTTATACACCTTGGAAAAGGGAACGAGCTGGGAGTAGACTCCAACCTTGGAACAAGAATTTCAAGCAGTAAGGCACATCATTAAATGTGCTCAGGCCTTGCATGCTCTGGATTCTGGTAGACCCTGTGAGCTAGATGTGCATATGACACAAGAAGGCTTTGGGTGGGGTCTGTGGCAGTGATTGGAATGACTACATCAACCCCTGGGTTTCTGGTCCCAACTATGGAAGGGTGCAGAGGTACAGTACTCCCTGATTGAAAAGCAACTGGCTGCAGTCTATGCTGCCCTGTTGGCCATGGAGGCTGTAACAGGAACTGATACCATGATAGTAAGAACCACTTACCCCATTGCAGGTTGGGTCTGAGACTGGATAGCCAAACCTCATAGTGGGATGGCTCAGACAATCATATTGGCTAAGTGGGGGAAGGGGCTTACCTGCAACAAGAGAGTACTCTGTCAACCAGCCCCTTATGGGCTGAGTTACAGGAAGTGTTGGGTCCTGTTACCTATATAGATGAAAAATCTATTGTTCCTGCCCCTATAGAAGAAATGGAAGCTAACCCCTTCCATGAAGGGTGGGCACCTATTCCCTCAGATGCATGGTATACTGATGGGTCCATCAGGGGTCAGCCTGCTATGTGGACTGCTTTGGCAATTCAACCAGAAACAGATATGATTTGGTTTGACACTGGAGTATGTCAGAGTAGCCAGTGGGCAGAACTGCAAGCTGTGTTGTTCTTGGCTACCAGTAAAGCACCACCCCTGATTATTTGCACAGATAGTTGGGCAGTGTGCGGGGGGTTAACATGAATTTCTACATGACATGCAAATAAATTGATAGTTATTTGTTGGCCATTATGGGTACAGGCTTTGTGGCAAGACCTCTGGGAATTAGTCCAACAGAAACAAATCACTATATATCATGTGACCAGGCATGCACCCCTTGCTTCCTCTGCGAATGATGAGGCTGACACTCTAGCCAAAGTGCAATGGCTGGAAATGGTGCCAGCTGGACGATCAGGAAGAGGCATTGCCCAGTGGCTACACTGTCACCTCTCACATGCTGGACAGAAGACCATGTGGTTTACTCTAAAAACTTGTGGGGTACTGATGTGGATCCTGGCTCCTGGGGTCCATGGCATTATGGATGAGATGAGACAAATTCACACAGACTACTGAGTCCTGTGGAGGAAAAGGGATGGCGGGGCCACTCTCTCAAGGGGAGAGCACCTTGACCCTTGCCTTGACAAACTTCTATTGGGTTCAATTTGCACAGGAATACAGGATGTATACATAAAGCTCATCAATCATTGTCAGGTAGAAATGATTAAACAATAGATAACATTCAAAGAACTCTGAGGGCTTATTCTGAGTCAGGGTCAGATAGTTAAAGGGCCATAAAACTTTGGGAAACAAACTCACTTCCTGCTTGGACCCTTATCATTTAAATTGAGGGTATTAGCAAAGTAGGTTTCATAGGATTTTATGTATTCTTTCTTAGGCCTGATCACCCTAGGGAACCCGCCCTTTCCAGCATAGGGTTGCACCCACCTCCAGCATTGTTTAGGGCTTAAGGCATTGTTTCAGGCTTAAGTCAGGCAGGGGGAGTAAGGCAGACAAGAGATTAGGAGACTTCTTGCAGACAGAATGAGGACTCAGACTATTTCAAAGTTGAGGGGTGAGGGTCCATCACCCCTTTTTTCTATAGCCCCCCAAGTCCTTCCCTGAGGGCCGCTTCATGACCATGCCTGTCTTAGGTCATCCCTCTTTTGAAGAATCTTACCCACCATTGGCTAACCAGTCATCTGCCTGGGACCCAGCAGGGTGAAGAGAAAGGGGTCAGAGGTGGTGCCCCTACAAGGAAGATAAGCTTTGTCTCCTAAGTGGCTTATGGTCCCAAGGTCCTTTACTCAGCCTTAGCCATGAGGGGGTTCCAGCTTCTGAAACCAGGCAGAGCATTTCCCAACACGGTACCTGTCACCCTAGGAGAAGTACAGGAAGTTTGTGAGACCTGTGTTGTCAGCTCACAAGAGCATCTCCGGAGACCTGTGGGAACTAATGGGCGGGTGGTGCAGGGATGGGTACCACTGACCCAGTGACAGGTTGATGTAATTGGACCCCTGCCTAGTTCAGAGGGGTATAAGTAGGCAATCACATGTGTGGACATGGCTACTGGATTTTTAGCTGCTTACCCTGCATGGCACCTGGATCAGAAAGCAGTAATCACTGTGCTGGGGCATTTATGCACTGCTTATGGGTGACCCTTGATCATAGAAAGTGATCAAGGGATGCATTTTACTGGGGCCTTGGTGCAACAATGAGCCCAAGACCTGCAGATCAATGGAAGTTCCATGTGGCCTATCACCCCCAAGCTGCCATAAGTATTGAATGTTACAGTGGTCTCTTAAAGCAGGGCCTGTGAGCCATGGCTGCCACCCCAACACTGGGGGTTGTGGATGAAACACTTATGGATTGTCCTCCAGACTCTAAGTTAGAGGAGTAGGAGGAGGGCCCAGCTTTGGTGGAAGCCTTATTCCACTGGACTGCTGCTCCAATTTAGCTGCAGGTACAGACTAAGGATGCTTTGCGGAATCCAGGCATGGGAAAACAAGGAAATATTCTATTGCCTGCACCTTAGGGCCTGGTGTGTGTGGCATGTGGGAAATAAAAGCCCCCACATGCATTTGGTTGCTCCTGTTGCCACTTGGGGGCAAGCGGTGGAAAGAAACTTGCAAATAGTGCCCTGGATGATTGGGACATGGTCCCCAATCTTAAAGGTGACATACCCACCCAGGGCCAACAGACCATGAAATGCTTCTCTGTGGTACCTTTGTGATATCATTATGGCCCATTATGAGTCCTCCACTGTTGTTGCAAGTAGATGCTGAACCCCCCAGTTGAGGCTTTCAAGGTATGGTATTCGTGCCCAGGAAGGCCCCTTCTACCAGCCACTGTCTTATCAGCTGACCAGAAACTTGCTTATATATTGCCTGAGGGTTGCAATTTTCCATTGTTAGTTCCAATAATGGCTTTGTTTTTTTGCCCTTATGGTGCAAAGTAACACTTTAGTGGACCGGGTGCATACCTATGCCTCAGTGACTAACCAATCTGCATGCTGGGTCTTCACTGAAAACCCATGAGCATGTCCTCCAGCCTCCAATGGCACATCTCTTCAGCTTCTCTGTCTCAAATTGTACTTGGTTGTACCACCAGTGCAACAGAGCACTTCCCTTGTGGAATGCAACAGGGACTGATGTCTATGCTGGGGTGAAGCTGTGGTATGACAGGCCCAGGCTGTTGGTCAGCTACTCCACATGGGATGGCTTGGGGTGGCTCATGGCTGAGGCCATGGAGCTAGCTGGACCAGCTCTCCTTTGTATTGAGAACCTGAAAGGACATGCCCAAGTGCACTGGACTCCATCAGGTCTGTGTCAGAATCAGACTCTAAAGCATTCCTGGGAGGTGTGGAATGATACATGGGTTGCAGTCCCCACTGGGGTCCTCTGGGTGTGTGGCTTACATGGATGGCCTTGCCTGTCCAAAATTGGATGGATTGTTGTATCTAGGGATGGCCTTATTTGCCTGCTTAAGTTCAGAAAACTCTGGCAATCCAGCCAACCAATTGGGAAGCATTTAAGGTGCAACAGTGGGTATAATGTACACCCTGGTTGTATTACCCATTAGCTATTTTTTCTACTCAAGCTGCTTCTATACTCACTGAAACTGAGATAACTGCTTTGGCTTTGCACACTGCTCCTGTACTGAATGCAACACATGATTCTTAAGCCCCTTAAATGAGGAAGTGTATCAATTAAGGAAAGTAGCCTTGCAAAATTGTATGGCCTTAGATGTGTTTACTGCATCACAAGGTAGAGTGTGTACCCTACTAGGGACTGAATGCTGTGTATACATTCCTGATGTCCATCACAATGTTATCCAAGCTCTGTGGATATTACTTTCTGAGACCTGTACTATCGAACAGGTGATCCCCTTCAGAAATGCTGGGCATCCCTAAGTATTGAATGGCAATAGGTCCTTGTCTTGGGCAGCAGAGCTGGTGTTTTGGTCACTTGTTTCTGTAGTCTATACTGCTATTGTGGTATATGAGTGCAGGGCTTTGCCTTCCTCTCCAAAGGACCCTTGTGGAAGACACCCTTGAGTAGATTGTATGCAGTGGATTGCAGGGGAAATGGAGTCAGTCAGGCTCCCTTGCTGGCCTGATAAGCAATATTCCCATAGCCTTGAGAATGGGCCCACATGCATAGAATCATGCTTTGTTACATAACATCTTGGCATCATACCAGGTTTGTGTACATTTAGTATATAAGGGAGTTGGTACTTCCGGCTGTCCAACACTTGGCTTGTGGTGTGCGTGGATTGCCCCACCCTTGAATAAAGGCATGTCAGGCATTAATATGGCTCCATGAATTTTCCTCCATCTGACTGAATCCTGAGTGACTCTGCTTGGCCTTGAAAGGCTGCAAGACATCCATCCAGAGGCAGAGAGTGTAAACATAATACAGTTGTTGTTTCCTACA
Source organism: Trachops cirrhosus (assembly GCA_028533065.1). Lineage (NCBI taxonomy): Eukaryota > Metazoa > Chordata > Mammalia > Chiroptera > Phyllostomidae > Trachops > Trachops cirrhosus. Next base: position 52,836,735 of record CM052547.1, on the reverse strand, counting down.
CACTGTCTTTCTTCATGGTCAAGAGCCCATTGATCTTTGCACCCTGGGACTAATGCCCACCTCTCTGTCTCTCCAGTAATTTAATGGAGACCTATTTGGGATTTTCAAAGAGAAACAACTTATGAGAGCTCAGGGGGTGCATGTACCCCACAGGATGGGCTGTGTGACCTGCTCCCTGGAAGGACAGTGGAGAGAGTTGCTATTGGCCAGAGGGACTCCAGAGGCCATGCATTTAGCAAACCAGAGTCACAGCACAGGTGAGCAGGAAACCTTTGAGGGACACCCACTTGGAGGGCAGAAGCAGGAGAGGCTTGCCTGGACTAAAGGTCAGTGGCCAGAAGGTTAGATGTGAGCTCCCTAAGGCAGGGTCACAAGTGCTGGATTACATCACAAAGTGTGATCTTCCTGCAGGGGCATGGATTCAGAAGATGAAGAGACCAGAGATCAGGAGTGAGAGAGGCCCCAACCAGGATATAGGTGTGAGCTGAGTGTGCCGGAGACTCAAGAGAACTACTGGCTGGTACCTGGGTCAGAGCCTGACTATAAGGAGGAAGAGCCAGCTGGCAATGGGGCAGGTTCACAGAGGACCGGAGGCAGTAACCCTTGGGGCAGCAACATTTTAATAGTCACATCTTATAGGTCTGAGACACAGAAGCAGGAGTGGGCAGAGAGGTGTACAGGGTAGGTGTTGGTGCATCTGGGCTAAATGCTCTCCCTAGAACTATAGACCACATCCAGGATAAGGAGAGGGGATACCTTGGGGCAGAGACTACTTTATGGCTTCTTGTGGGTGGATTTCCATGGAGGACAGAGGTTGTCTTACAGGGTCATCCAGCTGGGCTGATGCTGTTGTGGTAAGATTTTTGAACCTATAGCACTAGCTGCAGCCACCCCACCTCACTTGCAACTCCAGCCCTGAGAGGACAAACAGGCTCACCTGTGCCCCTGGATGGAGAGACCATGACAAGACTCTGGGGGGCCTGCATGCTCCTGCTCACCCTTCTGGTGGCCCTGGTGGCCAGCACAGACCCAGACAAAAATAAGATCAAGGTCTTAAGGGAATTAAAAGTTATTGATGCCTCAAATGCCAATGTGAAGCAGTGTCTGTGGTTTGCCATGCAAGAGTACAACAAAGAGAATGAGGATAAATACATCTTCCAGGTGGTCAAGACAGTGAGAGTCCAGCTTCAGGTAAAGGTGTTCTCTCTCAATATGTATATTTGCATATGATGGTACAGACTGAAACCAATCTGAAAGATTGGGAACATGAGAAAAATAGTGATACATGAAAATCCTGAATATGTGAGTGCTCAAGCTCATATATACTTGCATGTTATTATAATATAGTATACTTTTCTATATACTCTTGGACTGGAATTCTAAGTACTTTACATATATTAACTCATTTAAACCCCAAACTGCAAATCAAATGTCCATGATTTGTTTTTGCTAAGGTTATTGGGAGATAAACTGAATATTTTGCAATAATGCTGCCACCAGCAATATTTCAGTCTAGCCACATAATGTGGAATATAGAGTTGAAGAGAGACACGAGGCACACTATTTAATGTATGGGCTAATAAACTACCTCCTTCTATAGTCTTTCTTTTAATATAACATTTATGTAATGGAAGTAGAGACATGATTTTCCGCTTATAGAAATGTATCTGGTATCACAAGGCCATGAATTTATCACCTATGGAGTGTCACTGACTTGGATTCTAATGTAGGTGATTCTCCCTGAAGTTTCCAACCATGTTTGAGAAATAGCTTTTAGTGTTGGAATTCAGCCTCAGTAATTGGTTGGTGGCATGTCATGAAACTTGTGAGAATAAGTTGTATAGAGACCCAACAGATAAGGTTATTGTTGGCAGAGTATTTTTCAGTTTTTGTACTTTCCAGTCTGTCTATGTTAGCAGAAGCTGGGCCACTTTACTTGTTCGTACTTATGACCCTATCTCTTGGGAACATGAGCACCATGAACACCATATTTGCAGTACATTATGCTGATGGTGCAGCATGCTTTATTGATTGAGCACATGCCACAATCCATCTGGAAGCATACTTTTGTGGCATTTTGAGATAAAGGAATATATCCTAGTTCTTATAACTTCCCTAGCCCCCTTTGCAGTTTGTTTTTTCTTTTGGTAGCCAAGTAGTGTACACATTTAGCAAGTTTCTCCCAAGCCACTTCTATGCTAGCCACTGTAGATGGATCAGTGAGATGGACAGAAATGATCACAGCCTTAGGGATCCAAAAGCCCAATTAGAAAGAAAAAGTGCTAAACCAGGAATGAAAGTTGTGATATTTGTTCCAGTGGTATGGTACACAGACAGTGTCTGGGTATCACGGAAAGGCTTTTTCAGAAAACATTTCTCACCTGAGGAACTTATAAATGTCCCACTGCACCCTCATTAATTAAATGAGGGTCTCTAGGTGGGACTCAGGTCTTAGTAGGTGTTAAAACCCTCCAGGTGATCCCCATATGCAGACAAGGCTGAGTACCACTTTTCTAGGGGGTATATAGAAGATACATACTGAAGGCAGACTAGGAGTGAAACAGGTGAAGGAAGTTAATGGAAATGTTTTTGTTTGGGTTTCCCAGAAGCAGACTCTTGCTAGAATTCAAGTGCAATTATTTGGGAGGCCATCCCAGGAAACACCAGAAAGGCAGGTGGGAAGTGTGAGGGGGCAGGGAGGCAGCCAGTGCAGAGTGAATTATTGAGCAGGTTACCACCTTGGGCAGCTGGGCTCAGTCTCCCTAGGGAGTCAGGGACAGGGTGCAGAGCCTGCCTCAAAGTTGGGCCACAATGTAGATGAGGTGCCGGGTTAGTTATCCACCAACTCTTATCCAACAGTGGCCAAAAGCTACTCTGGGAGTCTTTAGCTCCTGTTTGTGGCAGGAAGCCCCCAGCAGGGAGCCCCAGGAAGTGGTAGGATGTTTAGGAACAGAATGGGACATGGGGCACCACTCACAGTATCTGCTACAGAAGGGGATCAGGGAAGATTTGGGGTACATGGGGGTGGGGAAGAGCAGCTAGGCATAGCATGCTGCCAGTGGGAAGGATCAGGGCTTGGAAACTTGGGAGCCAGTGTGACTGGCCAGGAAGTAAACAGTGATGCCTGTACTTATAGGCCATGGGCAAGACTTTTATATACTTTATTTTATGAGCATTAGAAAGCCAGAGAACCATGTGGACAGAGGGTTCTCAGGATCCAGGTTATTAGGTTTGGGTTTTAAAACTGTCATTCTAGTTTACTTACATTTATTTCTTTTTTTGCTTTTTTTAAATTTAAATTTTATTTTAATTGTTGTTCAAGTTCAGTTTTCTGCTTTTTACCCCCATCCCAGCCCACCCCCAGCCCTCCCCAGCTTCCTCCTATTTCCATCCCCCCTTGTTTTTGTCCATGTGTCCTTTATAAGCATAAAGGGTTCCTGCAAAACCTTCCCCTTTTCCCCTGAAATTCCCTCCCCTCTCCCCTCTGGTCACTGTCAGCCTGTTCTCAATTTTAGTGTCATTGATTATATTTTGCTGCTTTGTTTGTCTTGTTGATTATGTTCCTGTTATTTACTTACATTTAGAAAGAGGTTTTGCAGATTCAATCAAGTTGTCCATGTAACCGGATGCCCCCATCTTTCCCAGAAATCACCACATAGCAATCCTCTGCCCCTCTGGCTTGATGAGCAGAGTGGACAGAAAGAAGAGAGGGGGAGTGAACATGGTGGTCAAGGGTGCAAATTATTTTGCCAGGACTCCTATTTGAGCCCTGGATTGGGGGATTGCTAGATGGATAGTTACTTAGTTCCTCTGTGCCTCAGTTTCCTTACTGAAAAAAAAAATGGGAGTGACAGCCTTACCCCAGAAGTTTGGTGTGCAGGTTAACTGAGTTATCGTGTGCAAAGCCCTAGGAATGTGAGTGACATAATGAGTATCGGTGAGGGTCAGCAAGTATTAAGATTAATAGGAACTCTTGTTGGTGATCAGGTTCACCTCCATGATATTTCTGAGATTCTCTAAATACAGACTTAATTTCCAAACCCAAGGGTCAGCCCTGCTGGTCACTTCTTGATGTTGTCTAACCATCTTCTCCCAGGCATGCCATATCCCTTGTGAATTCTTTGTAACAAAGCCAAATTTAATACAAATTTATCAAGGTTTAGAGATGGCAATGGGAAATGTGATAGAAAAATGGGGAGTCTAGGGGAAGCTGGAAGCAAGCTGCAGATACCCATTTTCATATCCTGCAGATTTAAATGACTACCACAAGTATCCTTCACCTTCACTGCACTCAATCATTAATAAATTCAGTAAATACTAATGCCTTGCTACAAATTTATCGCTGCTCGCCATAGCAAACACTCAACAGAGAACAGAAAGATAAATTCCCTTGGCATGGCTCCTTTAGGACTGTGTGCTGAGGTGGTAGGAGGGTTCTTGGGTGGAAAAGCCTCAAGGGGTGGAAGAAATAACCAGATGACAGAATCTTTGGGGATGTCTGTGCAGGAAAAGAATCAGGGAGGGTGTTCAATGTGGCTATGGTGTATGTCCTCCCAGCTGGCCCACATGAACATGTAACATCTTAAGCCCAGAGGAGGTTCCATTGACTTCAGTTTTCTCCTCCAACCCTTCACTAAGCATGCAGCATGCCTCATGATTTGGGACAGAAAAATGTAGTTAGAAGGCCTTGCTTTCCAGGAGAACTTACATTGGAAAGCTCCAGGTATGGGCTTCATAACTAGCATTATTGTGCAAAGGGATCCAGGCAGTGGGCATCATAGGAGCAAGAATGTGTAACAGACAGGGAGACAAGATGAAAGTGAGAGCAATTTTTTTAGTGTCTGCTAAAACTTATTAAAAGTAAAACATAAGTTTTTGAATAAAATTGCACAATTGCTACAATTGCTCAGTAATAGGTCACTGACCGTTTGGAATACTTTATTGATGTTGAAATTGCCCGCAGCAGTTGCAGAAAGCTTTCAAATAATAATGAAAACTGTGTCATTCAAGAAAACTCCAAACTGGAAAAGGTAAGTGACAAATCAACTTATATGTAATGGTTTTTGCTATTCTGAACTTTGGACAGAAGAACTTGGGGTATCCAGACTCTGTTTGAGGTCTAGATTACTCCTACTATTTAGCCCCAGAAGTTGTCAATCCTGTGGCTTTTAGAGCAGAGAGTATAGGGCAGCACAGTGTAGTGGACCCCTCTTAGTCTTTCCCCACCCCTCATCCTCAGGACAGCATGCTGTGAAAGTCATTTGGATTGCAAGAGCTCCATCAACTTGGGCATCTTGGTGCAGGAAAATTTACTAGCACATATTTACTGAAAGTCTGCTCTCTTGGACCTGGACAAGCAACTCTGCTGTTTTGGTGAAGCAGTTGCTTATCCTTTTGAAGACACCACGGAAAGTTCATTAACTCACTCATCTACTCATCAAAGCTTACTTTCAGCAGGTGCTATTCTGGGTGCTGTAGATTAAGCAGTGTCCCCATCCCAACCTTACAGTTGATTCTTGCTAAGCTCAGTCATAGTTTGCATGAAGGTCTAAAGACTCCCAACCAAAGGGCTGACTTGACCCAGGGGCCTTTGGCTTCAAGCTTATATTTTTTATTTCAGACCCAGAAAGAGCCCAGGATTTATCTTGAATGCTTAGTATGAGACTGGTGAATGCTCCAGGCTTCCCACAGATTTTTCCAAGAGGCATATCTTTGCCCCTTTCTTTTTTTTTTTTTAAGATTTTATTTATTTATTTATTTATTTATTTATTTATTTATTTATTTATTTATTTAGAAAGGGGAAGGGAGGGAGAAGGAGAGAGAGAGAAACATCAATGTGTGGTTGCCTCTCATGTGGTCCCCACTGGGGACCTGGCCCGCAACCCAGCCATGTGCCCTGACTTGGAATCGAACCTGCGATGCTTTGGTTCGCAGCCTGAGCTCAATCCACTGAGCTACGCCAGCCAGGGCTGCCCCCTTCTTTATACCAGTGGTTCTCCACATGAGTGGGCATCAGCATTAAAGGCTTTGATAAACCCAGATGGCTGCATACCACATGTAGATTTTCTGACTCATTGGTCTGGAATGAGATCCAAAGATCTTTATTCTTGACAAGTTCCCAGGTGATGCTGCTGCTTCTGGCCTTGGGTAGAGGAGATTGCAAGGACCCATTAACAAAGTGCACACCCATCATGTCTAGAACTGCCTCTTCATAAGCAAGCTGAACAAATTTGATCATTTTCAATTAACAGTAGTAGCCATCAACAAAAATATTTAAACAGTGAGCATATTTTTGTCTTTTTAGTATTTTTTTATTATTGTTCAATTACAGTTGTCCCCTCTTTGCCTCCATTACTCTCCCCTGGCCTGCCCAAGCTGCCTCTCTGACATTCAGACTTTCCTCCCATCCCGGTGTCCTTGTGCATGAGTCCTTCATACATATCCTTGACTTAATCCTTCCCCTTCTTTCTCCCATTACCCCTTTCCACCCTCCCCTCTGGTCACTGTCAGTTTGTTCTTTGTTTCTGTTTCTCGTTCTATTTTGCTCTCTTGTCGATTAGGTTCCACTTATAGGTGAGATCACATGGTATTTGTCTTTCACTGCCTGGCTTATTTCACTTAGCATAATACTCTCCAGTTCCATCCACTCTGTACCAAAGGGTAGGGAGTTCCTTCTTTCTTTCTGCTGCATAATATTCCATTGTGTAACTGTACCACAGGCTTTTTCCCCCCTGCATTTTTTAATGTTGTTCAAGTACAATTGTCTCCATTATCCCTCCAACACTTTCCGCCACCTCGCCCACCACCACCTCCCACTTTCAATCATTCCCTCCTTTGTATTTGTTCATAGGTCCCTTATACATGTTACTTGATGACGCTTCACCTTCTTTCCCCCATTATCACTCTTCCCCCATCTGGTTGCTGTCTGTTTGTTCTTTATTTCAATATCTCTGATTGTATTTTGCTTGTTTGTTGATTTTGTTGATTAAGTTCTGCTTACAGGTGAGATCATATGGTTTTTGTCTTTCACCATCTGGCTTATTTCACTTAGTATAATGCTCTCCAGTTCCATCCTTGCCATTGTGAAGAATAGGAGCCCCCTCTATCTTTCTGCTGTGTAGTATTCCATCATGTAAATATACCACAGTTTTTTGATCCATTTATTTACTGAGGGGCACTTAGGCTGTTTCTAGCACTTGGTATTGTAAAATGTGCTGCTAGGAACTTTGGGGTGCATAGCTTGTTTTGAATTGGTGTTTCAGGATTCTAAGGGTATAATCACGGCAATAGAATTGCCAGGCCAAAAGACAATTCCATTTTTAGTTGCTTGAAGAAATTTCATACTGTTTTCCACAGAGGTTGCACCAGTCTGCATTCCCACTAACAGTGGATTAGGGTCCTGTTTTCTCCACAACTTTGCCAGCACTTTTTTTGTTGATTTTTTTATGATGTCCATTCTGACCAGTGTGAAGTGATCTCTCATTGTAGTTTTAATTTCTATCTCTCTGATGGCTAATGATGCTGAGCACACTTTCATATGTCTTTAGGCCCTCTGTATGTCCTCTTTGGAGAAGTGTCTGTTTGGGTCCTTTGCCCATTTTTTCTGTGTATTGTTTCTCTTCCTGGTGTGGAGTCATGTGAATTCTTTATATGTTGTTCTCTATATTTATATATAAAGAATATATATATTCTTTTATAGATCAAACCCTTGTCTGAGGTATCATTGGTGAATATGTTTTTCCATATGGTTGGTTCCCTTTTGATTTTGTTGATGTTTTCCTTAGCTGTACAGAAATTTTTTAATTTGAGGTAGTCCCATTGTTTATATTTTTTCTTTATGTTCATTGCTCTAGGACAGGGGTGTCAAACTCGTTTTCATTGGGGGCTACATCAGCCTTGTGGTTGCCTTCAAAGGGATGAAATAATTTTAGGACTGTACAAATGTAACTACTCCTTAACATTTAAGGAGTTGAAATTACATTCAGTCTGCTCTAGGGGAAATATCAGTGAAAATATTGCTGCGTGGAATATCTGAAATTTTCTTGCCTATGTTCTCCTCTAGGACTTTTATGTTGTCACAACTTATATTTAAGTCTTTTATCCATCTTGAGTTTATTTTTGTGTATGGTGTAAGCTGGTGATCAAGTTTCATTTTTTTTGCAAGTAGCTGTCCAGATCTCCCAACACCATTTGGTGAAGAGGCTATTTTTACTCCATTTTATGCTCCTGACCCCTTTGTCAAATATTAATTGACCATAGAAAACTTGAGTTTATTTCTGGGCTCTCTATTCTGTTCCATTAATCTATGTGTCTGTTCTTATGTTAGTACTAGACATTTCTAGTTTTCATTACTGTGATCTTGTAATATAGTTTGATGCCAGGTATTGTGATCTCTCCTATTTTGTTCTTCTTTCTCAGAATTTATGTGGCTATTCAGGTTGTTATTGTTGCATATAAATTTTTGAAATATTTGCTTTGTATCTGTGAAATATGTCATTGGTTTTTCAATAGGGATTCCATTGAATCTATAAATTGTTTTGGGTAGTATAGACAATTTTTATTGTAGTTCATGTACAGTTGTCTCCATTTTCCCCCCACCACTCCCCTAATCCCAGCCATCTCCATCTCCCACCCTCAATCCTACCTCACTGTAGTTTTGTTCATGTGTTCTTTACAGATGTTCCTAAAAACCCTTCCCCCATTTCCCCCCCATTATCCTCTCCCACCTCTTCTCTGGTTACTGTTTCAATGATGTTAATTCTTCCCATCCATGAACACGGTACATGCTTCCATTTATTTGTATCTTCCTCAATTTCTTTCTTCAGTGTTGTGTGGTCTGAATACAGATCTTTAACCTCCCTGGGTAGGTTTCTTATAAGTACTTTATTTTTCTTTTTGCTATAGTAAATGGTATTTTCCCTAATTTCTCTTTCTGATATTTCATTGTTGATGTACAAACATACCTTCAATTTCTGAATATTGACTTTGCGTCCTGCTGTTTTGCAAAATTCAATGATTAGGTTGAATAACTTTTGGTGGAATCTATAGGGTTTTCTATGTACACTATCATGTCATCTGCAAACAATGACAGTTTTACTTCCTCCTCCTTTCCAGTTTGAGTACATTTTTCTTTTCTGGTCTGATTGCTACGGTTAGAACTTTCAATACTATGTTGAATAGAAGTGGTGAAAGTGGACACCTTTGTCTTGTTCCTGATCTTGGTGGGACAGCTTTTAGTTTTTGCCTGTTGAATATATTGGCTGTAGTTTTTTCATATATGGCCTTTATTATGTTGAGGTATGCTCCCTGTACTCCCACTTTGCTGAGTATTTTTATCATAAATGGTTGCTGTACCTTATAAAATTCTTTTTCTGCATCTATTGATATGATCATGTGAATTTTGTCTTTCCTTTTGTTTATGCAATGGCTTATGTTTATTGATTTGCAAACATTGTACCATCTTTCCATCTGTGGGATGAATTCCACTTGATCAAGTTGTATGATTTTTAAGTATATTTTATTGATTATGCTATTACAGTTGTCCCATTTTTCTCCACTTTATCCTCCTCTGCCCTGCACTGTCCTCCATGCAGTATTCCTCTCCACCTTAATCCATGTCCATGTGTCACACATATGAGTCCTTTGACTTCTCCATTTCCTATAATATTGTCAACTTCCCCAGTTTATTTTGTACCTACCAATTATGCTTCTTATTCCCTGTACCTTTCCCCCCATTCTCCTCTCCCATCTCCACTGATTACCCTCCATGTCACCTCAATTTTTGTGGTTCTGTTCCTGTTCTAGTTGTTTTCTTAGGTTGTTTTTGTCTTTGTTGGTTTTTTTTTTTAGGTTCAGTTGTTGATAGTTGTGAGTTTATTGTCATTTTATTGTTCATAGTTTTTGATCTTCTTCTTTTTCTTAGATAAATTCCTTTACCATTTCATATAATAAGGGCTTGGTGATGATGAACTCCTTTAACTTGACCTTATCTGGGAAGCACTTTATCTGCCCTTCCATTCTAAATGATAGCTTTTCTGGATGGAGTAATCTTGGTTGTTAAGTCTTTGCTTTCTATGACTTTGAATACTTCCTTCCAGCTTCTTCTTGCCTGAAAAGTTTCTTTTGAGAAATCAGCTGATAGTCTTATGGGAACTCCTTTGCAGGTGACGGTCTCCTTTTCTTTTTCTGCTTTTAAGATTCTCCCTTTATCTTTAATCTTGGGTAATTTAATTATGTGTCTTGATGTGTTTCTCTTTGGATCCAACTTCTTTAGGACTCTCTGAGCATTGTGTACTTGCACATATATTTCCTTCACCAGTTTGGGGAAGTTTTTCTTCATTAACTTTTCAAATAAGTTTTCAACTTCTTGCTCTTGCACCTCTCTTTCTGGCACCACTAATGTTTGGGTGTTGGAATATTTAAAGTTGTTTCTGAAGTTCCTAAACCTCTCCTCACTTTTTTTTTGAATTATTGTTTCTTTACTCTGTTCTTGTTGGATGTTTATTTTCCCCTTTTGTTCCAAATTGTTGTTTTGAATCTTGATTTCCTTCCCTTCACTGTTGGTTCCCTGTATATTTTTCTTTACTTCACTTTTCATAGCCTTCACTTCTTCCTTTATTTTGCATCTGTATCAGTCATTTCTGTGAGCATCCAGATTATCTGTGTTTTGAGTTCTGCATCTGATAGGTTGGCTATATTCCTGTCACTTGGTTCTTGTTCTGGAATTTTGATCTGTTCTGTCATTTGGGCTATACCTCTTTGTTTTGACACAACTGTGATGTTATTAGAGGTAGATCCTTAGGTATTTGATTGAATGCATCAACCCACTTCTTTGTGTTGTGGCACTGTATTTGGGGGAGGGGTCAGAGGGGCAATAATGCCACTTCCTAGACTCTTGCCCTGCTGTCAACAGACTAGCAGTTTTTACTACTGCTACAACCGCCACAGGTTTTTAGAGTTAGAGGTTCTGAAGCTCTACTTTCCCCATGCTGGAACCGTGGGTTTTGTGGTCTATCTTGCCCCCCAATTTTTCCTCCTGGTTTATCTACATGGAGATGTGGGGACACCTAGTTTGCCAGCTGCCACTTTGCTTTGCACCCTCTGTGCCCTGGTTTCCCATCTCTACCCATTCTACCAGTCTAGATGACAATTTCTTCTGTAACTCTTTGGTCTTCTATACAGTTTGATTTTCTGGCAGTTCTGTTTTTTTGTTTGTTTTTTAAATTATATTTTATTGATTATGCTATTACAGTTTTCCCAATTTTCCCTCTTTATCCCCATCTCCCCTGTACTACCCAATCAACCCTCCAGCATCCCCCACTTAGTTCATGACCATGGGTTGTACATATAAGTTCTTTGTTTCCTATACCATTTTTGACCTCTCTCCATCTATTTAATGCCTACCAATTATGTTTTTTCTTCCCTGTACATTTTCCACCCTATTCCTTCCCTCTCCTTCCCCACTGAAAACCCTCCATGTGATGTCCATTTTTCTGATTCTATTCCTGTTCTAGTTGTTTGCTTAGTTTTTGTTTTCATTGTTTTCCTTTCTTTTATTTTTTAGGTTGATTTGTTGATAGCTGTGAGTTTGTTGTGATTTTATTATTCATATTTTTGATCTTCCTTTTCTTAGATAAGTCCCTTTAATGTTTCATATAATAATGGCTTGGTGATGATGAACTCCTTTAATTTGACCAATCTGGGAAGCACTTTATCTGCCCTTCCATTCTAAATGATAGCTTTTCTGGATAGAGTAATCTTGGATGTAGGTCCTTGCCTTTCATGACTTCAAATACTTCTTTCCAGCCCCTTCTTGCCTGTAAGGTTTCTTTTGAGAAAACAGCTGATAGCCTTATAGGCACTCCTTTGTAGGTAACTCTTTCCTTCCTCTTGTTGCTTTTAGGATTTTCTCTTTGTCTTTAATCTTGGGTAACTTAATGATGATGTGCCTTGGTGTGTTTGTCTTTGGGTCCAACTTCTTTGGGACTCTCTGGGCTTCCTGGACTTCCTGAAAGTCTATTCTCCCCACCAGATTGGGGAAGTTTTCCTTCATTATTTGTTCAAATAATTTTTTTTGATATTTTCTTGCCCTTGTTCTCCTTCTGGCACCCCTATAATTCAGATATTGGAATGTTTCAGGTTGTCCCAGGGATACCTCAGCCTCTTTGCATTTTTTTAAAATTTTAGTTTCTTCATTCTGCTCTGGTTTGATGTTTATTTCTTCCTTTTGTTCCAAATCATTGATTTGAATCCTGGGGTCCTTCTTGCCATTGTTGGTTCCCTGAATATTTTGCTTTATTTCATTTTGGGTACCTTTCATTTGTTCTTTCATTTTTAGACCAAGCTCAATCAGGTCTGTGAGCATTTTGATTACCAAGGCTTTAAATTCTCCATCAGATAGGTTGGCTATATCCTCCTCGCTTAGCTCCCTTTCTGAGGTTTTGCACTGTTCTTTCATTTTGGCCCTATTTCTTTGCTCAGAGCCCCTGATAAGTTTTAAGGGGGTGAGGCTTTTGGTATTCATCCAGACAGGGCAGACCTCCTTGCTGTGCTGTGGCACTGCCTGTAGGGAGGGGCTAGAGAGGGAACAATGCAGGTTGCCTGCTTTTCCCTAATGCGCTTTTCAATGAACTCTTGTGTGAGACTGGGAGTTTCTCCTACTGTGGCAACCACTATAGTCCACAAACACCTCTGAGTCTCAGTTTCCCCTTAAGTCAGCCCCACCTGAGCACCCTGCAGCTGCGGCAATAGCCAACTCTGCCCCAACAGTCTGCCACCTCACCACAGCTTCTCCCCGTTCACTGCCTTACCAGTCTGGTTGTTCTCTTTTACTGTTTCTTTAATTCCATGGTTGTTGGAGTTCATTGCAGTTTGATTATCTGGCACTTCTGGTTTTTTATTGATTTTAATTGGTTGTTTTTCTCCTTTCGGTTGTGCAAGGAAGTGAAAGGTTTTGCCTAAGCCTCCATCCTGGCCAGAACTCCTGTTTTTAAATCATTTGTTATCCTTTTTTGGTTATGTGAGGAAGTTAAATATATCTACCTATGCTTCCATCTGGTACTGCTGGCTGCAGCTTTCCAATATATTTTTTTTTGATGAATTTAGTGTCTATGTTCATCAGTGATATTGGCCTGTAGTTTTCTTTTTTTGTTGTGTGTTTATCTGGTTTGGGGATTAGGATGATGGTTGCCTTACAAAAAGTTAGGGAGGCTTTTCTTTTTTTTATATTATTTTGGAATAGTTTGAGAATTATGTGGATTAGCTCTTCCCTACATGTTGCATAAAATTCTCCTGTGAATCTGTCTGGTGCAGGGCTTTTGTGTGCTAGGAGTTTTTTTTTTTTTTTTTTTTAATTACTGCTTCAATTTCACCAGCTGTTATTATTCTCTTCAAGCTTTCTGCTTCTTCTTGATTCAGTTTTGGGAGATTATGTGTTTCTAGAAATTTGTCCATTTCACCCAGGTTTTCAAGTTTCTTGGAATATAGCTGTTCACAGTAATTTCTTACACTCCTTGGCATTTCTGTGGCATCATTTGTAATTTCTCCTCTTTCATTTCTGATTTTATTTATTTGGGTCCTTTCATTTTTTTCATGATAATTCTGGTTAAAGGCTTGTTGATTTTGTTTATCTTTTCAAAGCTTCTGGATTTATTGATCCTTTGGATTATTCTTTTAGTTTCTATGGCATTTAATGCTGCTCTGATCTTATTTCCTTCCTTCTACTCGTAAACTTCTACTCATAAACTCAAACACTTCTAAAGGCCATCTAGTCTTTTATGTTTTTAAAAATCTTTTATTTATTTATTTAGAATTGTTTTTCAACTACCATTATCTCCATTTTCCCCCATCCCCTCCACCTACTCACTTACTCCCACCTCCCAACATCAGTCCTACCCCTCTTTGGCTTTGTCCATGGGTCCTTTATACATGTTTCTTGATGACCCTTCTCCGTCTTTCCCCCAGTATCCCCATGTCCTCTGGTTACCATCAGTCTGTTCTTTATATCAGTGTCTCTGTTTAATGTTAGTAGAAGCATGGTCATTTTAAATTTATATTTTCTAGTGGGCTCATTGGAGATATATTGAAAGTCATTGCTTTTTACCTGTTTGTAAAAAATATTAATGAGTATTAAAGAGAATTTTCCTCAAGGAGCTCACTTTTTGTATCCAAAGTTTCCATGCACAATCTCAGTTTTAAGGCACATGTTTTTAAGTACACATTTATCAACACTGAAAACTGTTTCTTTTTTTCAAGTCTTTGGAATATGCTGAAGCATAACAATGGTGAGCGGTTGTTTTTATTCCGGCTTTGATGGAAATGTTTCAGTACTCATATTCTGTTATATATTATATCAGGTGCTGGTTCCTGAAGTTCATCCAATTTCCTTTATCTGAAGTGGTATTTTGTTTTTTTCCTGTTTTGATAATTGTTTTACTATTTATTTATTTATTTATTTATTTATTTATTTATTTAAAAATTTTTAATTTTAGTTTATTCATTACAGTTTCTATCCTTTATTCCCATTCCAGCCCACCCACCCATTCCTCCCCTCCTCCCTCCCCTTTCCAACCCCCCTAGTTTCGTCCATGTGTCCTCTATATTTGTTCCTGTAAACCCTTCCCTTCTGCCCTGGAATTCCTTCCCCTCTCCCCTCTGGTC
>CM052547.1:52801973-52821577 GCA_028533065.1 Trachops cirrhosus | reverse complement strand
TGGTCCACAACCCAGCCATGTGCCCTGACTGGGAGTCAAACCGGTGACCCTTTGGTTTGCAGGCCAGTGCTCAATCCACTGAGCCACACCAGCCAAGGCTTCTTCACACTGTTGCCAACAGTCGCTGTTGATTTATTGAAGATAGCCTTTCTGACAGGTGTGAAGTGATATTTCATTATGATTTTCATTTGCATTTCCCTGATGATTAAGGACCTTGAGCACCTTTTCATGTGTTCGTTGGACATCCCTATGTCCTCTTTGGATAAGTGTCTATTCATGTCCTTTGCCTGTTTTTAAATTGGACTTTGTTTTAGTGTTGAGTTTTGTAAGTTCTTTATAGAGTTTGGATGTTAACTCTTTAACAGATGTATCAGCGAATATGTTCTCCTATTCGGTGTGTTGTGTTTCCATGTAGCTGGTGGTTTCCTTTGCTATGTAAAAACTTTCTAGTTTGATGTAGTTCCATTAGTCTATTTTTTTTATGGTCTCCCTTGCCCAGGAGATATATCAGAAAAAAATATTGCTGTGAGAAATGTCTGAGATTTTGCTTCCTATGTTTTCTTCTATGATTTTTATGGTTTTGAGTTTGACATTTAAGTCTTTAATCCATTTTGAGTGTATTGTGTATAGTGTAAGGAGGTGGACTATAATTTTTTGCACTTATCTGTTTAATTTTCCTAACACCATTTTTTAAAATAGACTATGTCTCATGATTCCATTGTATGTTCTTGCTTCCTTTCCCAGATATTAATTGACCATAAAGGCGTGGGCTTATTTCTGGGCCCTCTATTCTGTTCCTTTGATCTATATGCCTGTTTTCATACCAGTACCATGCTGTTTGGATTACTATGGCCTTGTACTATATTTTGATATTATGTAGTGTGATTCCTCCATCCTTTTTCTCAAGATTACTGCAGCTATTCATGTTCTTTTCTGGTTCCATATACATCTGGGTGATATTTATTCTAGTTCTATGAAGTACAACATTGGTATTTTGATAGAAATTGCCTAGAATCTATAGATTGCTTTGGGTAGTATGGTCATTTAAAGGATGTTATTTCTTCCCATCCATGAATACGGTGTATGCTTCCAGTCATTTGGATCTTCTTCAATTTCTCAGTGTCATATAAATTTCTGAGTGCAAGAGTTTTAGATTCTTGGTTAAATTTATTCCAAGGCATTTTTTTTTTGAAGCATTGTAAATGGGATTGTTTTCTTCATTTCCTCTTCTGATAGTTCATTATTGGTGTATACAAAGGCAACTAATTTCTGGATATTTATTTTGTACCCTGCTACTTTACTGAATTTATTTATCAGTTCTAGTAGTTTTCTGGTGGAGACTTTAGGGTTTTGTATATACAGTGTCATGTCTTCTGCAAATAAAATGTTCCACGTGCACTTGACAGAATGTATATTCTGCTGCCTTGGGATAAAATGGTCTGAAAATATCGATTAAATCCATCTGCTGTAGTGTGTCGTTTAAGGCTGCTGTTTCGTTGTTGATTCTCTGTCTGGAAGATTTATCCATTGATGTCACTGGGTTTTTAAAGTCCCCTACTATGACAGTATTACTGTCAATCTCTTCCTTTACATCCATCTATATTTGCTTTGTATATCCAGATGCTGTTATGTTGAGTGAATAAATGTTTACAAGGCTTATCTTATATCCTCTTGTTAGATTACTCCCCTTATCATTATCTTTTTCTCTTATTGTAGTCTGTTCTAAAGTCTATTTTGTCTGAAATAAGTATTGCTACTCTAGCTTTCCTTTTTTTTATTTGTATGAAATATCTTCTTTCATCTCTTTACTTTCAGTATGTGTATCTGTGTTTCAGTCGGAAGCAGATCTCTCATAGACAGAATACATTTGGGTCCTTTTACTGAAGAATGTTTTACTTTTAAAATCAGCTATTTCAGTTACAGTTGACATATGTTATTATATTAGTTTCAGGTGTATCCCCAGTGATTAGACATTACATAACTCACTAAGCGATCATCCCAATGAATCTCACACATCTAACACCATACATAGTTTTTAGAGTATTATTGACTATGATTCCTATAATTGTACTTTACAGCCCCCATGACTATTCTGTAACAACCAATTTGTACTTCTTAATCCCTTCACTTTTTTCACCCATTCCCCCCCAAACCCGCAGCCACCTGGCAACTGTCAAAATGTTCTCTGTATTTTGAGTATCCTTCTGTTCTGCTTGTTTATTTTGTTTTTTAGATTCAATTGTTGATAGATATGTATTTATTGCCACTTCATGGTTCATATTTTCATCTTTTTTTCCTCTTCTTCTTAAAGAAGGCTGTCAACATTCCATATAATACTGGTTTTGGCGTAATGAAATCCTTTGGTTTTTCTTGTCTTGGAAGCTCTTCAATGCTAAAATGATAGCTTTGCTTGGTGATGTAATCTCGGCTGTAGGTCCTTGGTTTTGGTCAATTTGAATATTTTATGCCAGTCCCTTCTGGCCTGCAAAGTTTTTGTTGACAAATCAGCTGATGGTCTTTTTATATTTGTTGACACTATTACAGATGTTCCCCTCTTCCCCCCTTTTTTCTCCCTTTCACCCAACTCCACCGGCCTTCACCATATTGTTGTCTGTGCCCATGAGCTATGCATATGTGCACATGTGTTATCTGCTTAATCTCTTCCAGTTTCCTTCACCCCCGCCCCTCTGAGATTTTTCAATCTGTTCCATGTACTCATGCCTCTGGTTTTATTTTGTTCATTAGATTCCACATTTAAGTGAGATCATATGGTATTTGCCTTTCTCTGATTGGCTTATTTTCCTTACATCATAATCTCCATGTCCATCCACGTTGTTGCAGAGGGTAAGAGTTCTTCCTCTTTTACAGCCATGTAGTATTCCATTTTGTAAATATACTATATCTTTTTTACTCACTCATCTACTGATGGGCACCTGGGCTTTGTCCAGATGTTGGCTATTATAAGTAACACTGCTATGAACATAGAGGTGTATATATTCTTTCTGATTGATGTATTTGGATTCTTAGGAAATATTCCCAAAAGTGGGATTGCTGAATCAAACAGAAATTACATTTTCATTTTTTGAAGAAATTCCATACAGATTTCCACAGTGTGGAAATGACAGTCTGCATTCCCACCAGCATTGCACTCAGGTTTCATTTTCTCCACCTCCTCACCAGTATTTGTTGTTTGTTGATTTATTAAAGGTAGCCATTCTGGCAAGTGTGAGGTGATAGCTCATAGTAGTTTTAATTTGCATCTCTCTGGTGATTAGTGACATTGAGCATTGTCTCACATGTCTACTGGCCGTTTGTATGTCCTCTTTGGAGAAGTGTCTATTCAGGTGCTTTGCCCATGTTTTAATTGGATTGTTTTTCTTCCTTGTGTTGAGTTGTATATGTTCTTCATACATTTTGAAAATTAACTCCTTATCTGATATATCATTGGCACATATGTTCTCCCATACAGTGGGCTTCCTTTTTATTTTGTTAATGGTTTCTTTTGCTGTGCAGATGCTTTTTAGTTTGATGTAGTCCATTTCTTTATTTTTTTCTTTTGTTTCCCTTGCCCTAGGAAATATATTGGCAAATATATTGCTATGCGAGATGTCTGAGATTATACTGCCTATGGTTTCTTCTATGATTTTTATGGTTTCATTACTTACATTTGAGTCTTTCATCCATTTTGAGTTTATTCATGTGTATGATGCAAGATGGTAGTCTATTTTCATTGCTTTTGCACGTACCAGTCCAATTTTCCCCAACATCATTTTTTGAAGAGACTATGTTTACTCCATCATATGTCATTGCCTCCTTTCTAAAATATTAATTGACTGTAAAGATGCGGCTTGATTTCTGGGCTCTCTATTCTGCTCCATTGTTCAATATGCTTGTTCTTGTGCCAGTACCAGGCTGGTTTGATTACAGTGGCTTTGCAGTATAGCTTGATATTAGGCATTGTGATCTCTCCAACTTTGTTCTTCTTTCTTAACATTTCTGAGGCTATTTGCGGTCTTTTGCATTTCCATATAGATTTTTGGAATATTTGTTTGAGATCTGTGAAATAGGCCATTGATATTTTAATAAGAATAACATTGAATCCATAAATTGCTTTGATACCATGGACATTCTGATGATGTTAATTCTTTCAATTCATGAACACGGTATATGCTTCCCCTTGGCGTGTCTTTTCCTATTTCTTTCTTCAATGTCCTATAGCTTTATGAGTACAGATCTCTTACCTCCTTGGTTAAATTTATTCTTAGGTACCTTTTTTTTTTGCTGGAATGGTATATGGGATTGTTTTCTCAGTTTTTCTTTCTGAGAGTTCATTATTGGTATATAAAATTGCCACTGATTTTAGATATTACATTTATATCTTGCTAGCTTGCCAAATTTGTTTCTTAATTTAAATCCAGGAGTTTTTTGGTGTAGTCTTTAGGGTTTCCTACGTAAATATCATGTCTTCTGCGAATAAAGACAATTTTACTTCCCTCTTTCCAATTTGAAAGCCGTTTGCTTCTCCTACTTGTCTGATTGTTGTGGCTAAGACTTCCAGTACTATGTTTGAGTAGTAGGAGTGGTGAAAGCAAACATCCCATGTTGTTCCTGATCTTAAGAGAAACACTTAGTTTTTCCCCATTAAGTATTATGTTGGCTGTGTGTTTGTCATATGTGGCCTTTACTGTGTTGATCTATGATCTCTCTAATCCCGCTTTGCTGAGAGTTTTTAGCATAAATGGTTGCTGAAATTTATCAAATGCATCTAGTTGTATGTTCATGTGACTTGTTTATGTGATGTGTCACATTTATTGATTTGCAAGTATAGTATTGTACCACCTTTGCATCCCCATAATAAATGACACTTGTGACAACTTGCCATGTTGTGTGAACTTTTCAATGTATTGCTTTATCCGTTTTTGCTATTTCTTCTCCAATAATGAATAACAGATTTAAATGGCAGTGAAATATTCATAAGGTAACTGAAGAGTTTAGACAAAAATAGGAACATCTAGTATATCTAAGGAGAAGCCAACAAATTAGGATGAGTAATGACCTTTGACATTAAATTAAATTGGAATTTCATAGAGGGTTTTTGTTTTTGTTTTTGTTTTTGTTTTGCCCTGGCTGGTATGGCTCAATGGATTGGGTGCTGGCCTATGAACCAAGGACGGGGCATATGCCTGGGTTGTGGACCAGGTCTCCAGTGGGGGGCATGTGAGAGCCAACTAAACATTGATGTTTCTGTCCTTCTCTTTCTCCCTCCCTTCCCATCTCTCTAAAAATAAACAAATAAGATTTTTTTTAAAAAAAGACACTTTTTGTTATTGTTTTTCAAGTACAGTTGTCTCCATTTAGCTGCCAACACTTTCCCCTGCCCCACCCCCCCCACCTCCTACCCTCAATCCTAACCCCTTTTGGCTTTGTCCAAGGCTCCTTTATACTTGTTCCTTGATGACCCTTCACCTTCTTTCCCCCATTATCACCGTCCCTCCTACCCTCTGGTTACTGATCATTTGTTCTTTATTTCAATATCTCTGGTTATAGTTTTCTTGCTTGTTTGTTTCATTGATTAGGTTCCACTTTAGGTGAGATTGTATGGTTTTTGTCTTTCACCGCCAGGCTTATTTCACTTCGCATCATGCTCTCCAGATCCATCCATGCTGTTGTGAAGGGCAGGAGCTCCTTCTTTCTTTGTGCTCTGTAGTCTTCCATTGTATGAATGTACCATAGCTTTTTGATCCACTCATTTACTAATGGGCACTTAGGTTGTTTCCAGTACTTAGCTATTGTAAAATGTGTTGCTATGAACATTGGTGTGTGTCGGTTCTTTATAATTAATTAATTAATTCATTTATTTATTTATTTATTTATGATTCTTAGGGTGTAATCCCAGCAGTGGAATTGCTGGGTCAAAAGGCAATTCCATTTTGAGTTTTTTGAAGAAATTCCATAATGTTTTCCACAGAGGCTGCACTGGTCTGCATTCCCACCAACAGTGCAGTAAGTTT
Organism: Trachops cirrhosus; assembly: GCA_028533065.1. Taxonomy (NCBI): domain Eukaryota; kingdom Metazoa; phylum Chordata; class Mammalia; order Chiroptera; family Phyllostomidae; genus Trachops; species Trachops cirrhosus. The sequence continues at coordinate 52,815,566 of CM052547.1, read as the reverse complement.
GATAATTTTAAAAGAGACTTTATTTATTATTTTTAGAGAGGGGGGAGGGAGAAAGAGAGGGAGAGAAACATCGATCCATTGCCTCTCACACACCCCCAACTGAGGACATGGCCCACAACCCAGGCATGTGTCCTGACTGCACATGAAACCTATGGCCTTCCAGTTCTCAGCCTGGCAGTCAGTTCACTGAGCCACACCAGCCAGGACTATTTTGCTAAGATTTTGTTGAGGATCTTAGCATCTATGTTTATCATGGGTATTGGCCTTTAATTTTCCTTCTTTATAGTGCCTTTATCCAGTTTTGGAATTAGAATAATGCTGTTCTTGTAAAAAAAAAAGAGTTTGGAAGTTTTCCTTTGTCTTGAATTTATTGAAATAGTTTGAGGAGAATAGGTATTAGTTCTTCTTTGGATGTTTGGTAAAATTTGCATGTGATGCCATTTGGTCCAGGACTTTTTGCTGGGAGTTGTTGTTGTTGTTGTTGTTGTTTTGTTTTTTTCCCTCCCCCAGCTTCAATTTCTTTAGTTGTTATTGGTCTATTCAGCTTTTCTAATTTCTCCTGATTGAGTTTGGAAGATGGTATATTCCTAAGAAATTGTCCATCTTGCCCAGGTTTTCCAATTTGTTAGCATATAGTTGTTCATAGTATTTTCTTTCAGTCTTGTATTTCTATGCTGTCCATTGTTACTTTGCCACTTTTATTTCTGATTTTACTTATTTGGGTTCTCTCTCTTTGCTTCTTGAGGAGTCAAGCAAAAGGTTCATCAGTCTTGTTTACCTTGTCAAAGCAGGAAGTCTTGATTTTGTTGTTATTTTGTTTTTTAAGTCTCTATATCATTTATTTCTGCTCTGATCTTTATTAAGTATTTCTTTCCATCTACTTTGGGCTTTCTCTTTGTTCTTTTACCAATTCTTTTCAGCATAGCATTAGATTTTTGTTTTGAGATTTTTCTTGCTTTTTGAGGTAGGCCTGTAATGCTCTGAACTTTCCTCTAAGGAGAGCTTTCACTTTGTTCATGAATTTTGTTTTTTTCTGTGCTCATTTTCATTTGATTTCAGGTCATGTTTCATTTCTTCCTTCATCTTATTGGTAATCCATTCATTGTTTAATAACATGCTATTTAGCCTCCATGTGTTTTTGAGGTTTTGTTTACTATAGTTGATTTCTAGTTTCATGTCACTGTGATCTGAGGAGAGGCTTGATATGATTTCAATCTTCCTGAATTTCTTAAGAATTATTGTGTCTTAACATTTGATCTATCTTTGAAAATGTTACCTTTGCACTTTAGAAAAATGTATGTTCTGCTGCTTTGGGATAAAATGTTGTGTAAATATCAATTAAATATATTTGATCTAGTGAGTCATAAAAAGTCATTGTTCCCTTGTTTGTTCCCTAGTTTGTTTTTTGTCTGTAAGATCTATCCATTGATGTCACTGGGGTGTTAAATCCCATAGTATGACTCTACTGCTGTCAATCTCTCCCTTAAAGTCTACCAAGAGTAGTGTGTGTGTGTGTGTGTGTGTGTGTGTGTGTGTGTATGCACCTACACTGGGTGCATATATGTTTACCAGGGTTGTATCATCTTGTTAGATTGATATACGCCCTTCAGTATTACATAGTGACCTTCTTTGTTTCTTGTTATGGCCTTTGTTTTGAAGTCAATTTTTGTCAGCTGTAAGTATTGCTACCCCAGGTTTTGTTTTGTTTTGTTTTCAGTTGTATGGAATATATTCCCCAGCTCTTTACTTTCAGCCTGTGTGAATCTGTTGTTTTGACGTAGGTCACTTGTACACAATATTATATATATATATATATATATATATATATATATATATATATACTTCATATTTTCTTATTCATTCAGCTACCCTGTGTCTTTGGATTGGAGCATTTAATCCATTTACATTTAAGGTTTTTATTTTTGGCAAATATTTATTGCCATTTTCCTTATTTATGCCTATATTCCTCCCTCTCTTTATTTCTTCTTACAGCAGTCTCTTTAATATTTGTTGCAATGCTTGTTTGATGATAATGAACTACATTAACACTTTTTGCCTGAGGAGCTCTTTATTTCATCTTTAATTTTAAATGATCGACTTGCTGAAGAGTGAGTGTAACCTTGGCATCAGATCATTGCTTTTCATTACTTTGAATACTTCATGCCATTCCCTTCTGGGCTATAGTGTTTCTGTTGAGAAATCAGCTGACAGCCTTATGGGAACTCCCTTGTAGGTAACTGTCTCTCTCTTGCTGCCTTTAAATTTTTTTCTTTATCTTTAATCTAATGATGTGTTTTGGTGTGGGCCTCTTTGGGTTCATCTTGATTGAGACTCACTGTGCTTTCTGAACTTTTGTGATTTTTAAAAAAATTTCCCTGGTAAGGGAAGTATTCTCTCGTTATTTCTTCAAATAGGTTCCCTATCCCTTCTCCTCCTGGTACCCCTATGATTTGGATATTGTTATGTTTCATGTTGTCCCAAAGATCCTTTAAACTATCCCCTGCTTTTTAATTCTTTTTTCCCCTTTTGCTGCTCTGATTAAATGAATTTTACTATCTTTTCCTCCAGTTCACTGATTTGATTTTCTGCTTCATCCAATCTACTGATTATTCCTCCCAGTGTATTCTTTATTTCAGATACGTTACTCTTCACTTCCTATTGGTTATTATTCAGGGTTTCTATGGGTTTTTCTTCATGTTGTTGAGCATTCTTATAAACATTACTTTGAACTTAGTTTCTGATAAGTTGCTTATCTCCATTTTATGTAGCTCATTTTCTGGAGAACCCCCTTATTCTGTCATCTGGGGCCTGTTTCTTTGTCTCTCCATTTTGGCTATCCTGTGTTTGTGTCTACATGTTAAATAGGACTGCTCTGACTCCCAGACTTCCTGGGGTGATCTTCTGTAGTACGTGTCTTGTGGGACTCAGTGGGTGCAGTCTCCTTCATCTCCTGAGCTGGGTACTGTAGGAAGGACACTTGTGTGGGTTATGTGGACAGTCCTGTTGTAATTGGTCCTTGATTGCTGCTGTCATGTTCGTGGATGGACTTGACCCTCAGGATGGTTGACTGTGAGGCTCAACCTTGGCCATGTTGTACAAACTATTGTACAGGTGCTGACAGAACAAAACAACACAAAACAAAAAACAACTCAAGAAAAACAAACAACAAAAACAACAATCAGAAAATAAAAAAGAGACAAAAACAACTACAAAAAATAATAAAAAGTAAAATGAATAATACAAGACAAGAAACAAAAAGAATTAGAGAAGGAAAAAATGGAAAAGAGAATGTGACAAGATAGAAGAAGAAAGAAAATACTAATAGTAATAAAATATGTATGGAAAAAATAAAAATTAAATTAAGTGATGAATAGGAAAAGAAAAACAGGAAAATAAATTAGAAAGAGAAAAATAGGATAAGGAAAGGAAAGAAAGAACAAGAGATAGGACAGAAAAAAAGAGAAGAAAAGAAAAATAAAAGAGAAAATAAACAAAAGATTAAGAAAGAAAAATGTGCTTCTCCTCACCAGATGGTTGTGCCTGCTGCTGTCATTCTCTGGATACACTGTTTGTGAAGCCCGTTGGGTCCTGTGCCAAAGCTGGCCACTGGTTGTGCTGGTCACAGGTCTCCTGAGAGGGTCTCTGTTGCCGACCAATGCCAGACTGTCCCTGCCTGGCGCTTGGCATGTTTGTCAAGGTGGAGCTTCTAATAGACTGGCTGGTGGGGCCTCCAGAGCCCAGAGGTTGGGTCTGCATCGGGCCTTGCCCTTTGAATGTCCCTGCTCCGAGGTGCTTACCCTTCCCCCTTGGAAGTGCAGTCACCAGGGTTATCCGGGATCTGGCAAGGGTGATTCAAACAGTATCAGGGGTGGTGCTTGCACACTTTGGGGCAGGTGCAGGCACTTGCTCTCATCTCCATGGCTGCACTGGACTGAACTTCCTGGGGGGCTTGCTCTGTTTCCCCTTAATGCAGCTGGGAGAGCAGCACAAACCCATGGGACTCTCAGACAGAAGCCTTCCTTGGAGCCAGTCACAAAAACCCAGTTCTTCATGGCTCTCTCACAACTCCGCAATGACTAACTAAGCAGAAGGGGAATCAGGAAAAAAAAAAATCAGTCCCGCTTGGCACTCCAATCTCTCCCTGGGTGGCCTGTGACAGCAGGGATGGGCAGAAACTCCCAGCTCTGCTCAGTCTCCGAACTGGCAAAATGGTGCTTCTAACTCCACCGTGCTTCTAACTGAGAAGAAGGGGGCAAAATTTTGGCCTACTGCCATACCCCTTTGCCTCGAGTGACTGATGGCAGGCTGTGGGCAGACCCAGTGATTCAGCAGGTGGGGGAAGGGGTGCCACCCATGCACTCCAGGTTGTCAAGACCTGTCTGATGAGGACCCCAGCTTGTGGGGTCCTCATCAAAGTCACGTCTGCATGCATCAAGAAACCCCTCATCTGTTCCCAGACTGCTGCATCTGTCACAGATTGGAGCAAACTTCCCCAGCTAGTGTTGTAAAAACGGTCTCACCCATTCCCGAGAATGGTGCACTTTGAGTCTCCCTGGTAGACTGAATAAAATCCCCACTGAGTCCCACCATCCCATGCTATGTCAGCTCCCTTTTCTGTCTGCATTGCTGTGGATTGAGAACCACTGCATGGGGTCAACACCCCACACTCTCCGGGGAAGGGAGCTCTAGTTACTGGTATATCACCTCATCTTCTCAGTCACCACACCTGCGTGAGAGGGCTCACCCTCTCTTTGTCTCCTCCATCTTCATCCATGCTCCTGTTTATAAAATTTCAGGTCAGCTACACTTCAACTGGTTTTTCAAGTTGATTGCTCTGCAGTTTGGGGGCAAGTTCTGTCTGGGTCTGGGAGCAAGTGAGCAGGGCTTCTAGCTACTCTGCAGTCATCCTGGGATCATTGCCTGACATTCTAATGGGGAGCTCCCTTGTACGTAACTAACTGACTTACTTTTGCTGCTTTTAAGATTCTCTTGGTGTCTTTAAACTTCTGCAATTTAATTATGATGTGTCTTGGTGTGGGCCTCTTTGGACTCATTATGTTTGGGACTCTGCACTTGCTGGACTTCTATGTCTATTCCTTTCACTAGATTCGGGGAACTTTCTATCATTATTTTTTCAAATAGGTTTTCAGTTTCTTGCTCTCTCTCTCTTCTGTCATCTCCATAATGTGAATGTGATTGTGCTTGAAGTTGTCCCAGAGACTCTTTACACTATCTTTATTCTTTGGATTTTTTTTCCTGTTCTGAGTGGGGTTCCTTTTCTTTTCTCCTTCTCCTCCTCCCCCTCCTCCTCCCCCTACTCCTCCTTCCTGTTCTTCTCCTTCCCCTTCTCCTTCCCCTCCCCATTCCCCTTCCCCTCCCCCTCCCCTCCCCTCCCCCTTCTTCTTCTTCTTCTTCATATTCCAAATTGCTGATTTGATTCTCACCTTCAACTACTATATTGTTGATTCCCTATAAATTTTCCTTCATTTCATTTAATGTATGTTTCATTTCAGACTCATCCGTTTTTGTCCTGCTGAAGTTCTCAATAAGTTCATAGAGCATCCATATATTTAGTGTGTTGGACTCTCCATCTAGTAGATTGCTTGTCTCCATTTTGTTTAGTTCTTTTCCTGGATTTTTGTTCTGTTCTTCTATTTGGGCCATCCACCCCCCGCCCCCCCCCCACACACACATTTTGGCAGCCTACATGTCTTGGTTTCTATGTATTAGGTGAAGCTGCTACTTCTCCCAGGCTTCACAGAGTGGCCTGATATTATAGTGGTCCTGCAGGGTCCAGTGACACAGCCTCCCCAATCACCCAAGCTTGGCACTCAAGATGTACCTGCTCTGTGGGCTGTACTCACCCTTCTTCTGTAGCTTTGCCTTGACTGCTCTTGGCACATCAGTGAGAGGGATTTACCCCCTAGCAAATCAGCTGCAAGGACTGGCTGCTGCCACTGACCACCAACCCCTGACTACCATGGGGGATCAGCTGTGCAGGGGCCCAGCCCACATAAAAGGGCTTACTTCAGTGGGGCTCTGGTGCTTTCTGAGTGTCCTTGAATGTGTTGCTTGTAGAGGTGACAGGTGGTGGTGTTTTGACATGGTCTGAAGCTGTCCACTGGTTGTGCTGGCTTTGGAACCTCCCAGGAGGTACCGGTCAAGGTCAGCCATTGCCTGTGTTGTGCTTGGGGCCACCCAGCATGAGCTGCAAAGTGATCTGCAGATGGCTATTTCTTGTGCTGGGCTTGGAGGTGCCCAGGTGAAACCGAGCTGTAAACCAAGGCCAGCTGCTGCTAGTACTGGGCCTGGGGCCATTTAGCAAGATGTATGGGGCTTACTGAAGTCAAATCCTGCTTGTCTGATAGAGTTTAGGAAAAGTTGAAGCATAAGCCAAGACAGGCCATTCGTATGGGAAAACCACTGCAAACTGCTTGGGTGGGCCCTAAAGTTGGGTGAGACGGGCTGGGGTGTCGGAATCACCAGGGTGGGACAAACAGTGTGAGCCAGGCTGATGGACTCTCAGATATTGCACCTGCCCGCCAGCTCTGTGGGGGGAGGGCTCATCAAAGGAACAACAGACTCAGCCAGCACTTCTGCCTGAGAGAAAGCTGTCCCCCCAGATCCGACCCTTATGCTGAACAATTCAGATCTTGTCCATATGCCTCTAGTGCCTTGCAAGCTGCTGACACTGCTCTGCAGCTCAGAGGGAGTGAGTCCTAGTTAGTCCGTGCTCAAGACCTTTTAAGAGGCACTATAAGAGGACTTTTGTGTCTTTTTCCTCAGCAGGTTAGGAAATTTTTCAGTTATTATTTCTTCAAATAGGTTCTCAATCTCTTGCTCTCTCCCTTCTCTTTATGGTACCCCTTTGATGCAGAAGTTGTTACTCCTGATGTTTTTCCAGAGGTACCTTAAACTGTCCTCACTTTTTAAATTCTTTTATTCTTTTTGGTGTTCTGATTTGTTGTTTTCTGCTACCTTGTCTACCAAATCGCCGATTTGATCCTCTGCTCCTTCTAGTCTGCTCTTCATTCCTTCTAGTGTATTCTTTATTTCAGAAAGTGTGTTCTATGTTTCTGACTGGTACCTTTCTTGGTTTGCATGTTTTATCATGCTTGCTATCTCTTTGTCAAAGTTCTTGCTAAGCCCTGTGAGAATCCTATAACCATTGTTTAGAACTCTGTATCTGGTAGATTGTAGATTGCTTGCCCTCATTTCATTTTATTCTTTTCCTGAGGATTTGTTCTTTTCTTTCATTTGGGTCATGTTTCTTTGTCTCCCTATTTTGGCTGCCTCTTGGTATTTTTTCTGTGTATTAGGTAGATTTGCTACTATGTGTCTTAGTCTTAGTAGGGTGGTCTTATGTACTAGGAAGCGTCCTATGGGTGTCAGTAGTGCAGTCTCTCTGATCACCTAAGCTAGGTGCTCCAGGATGCCCCTTATGTGGGTTGCGTGAACCCTTCTGTTTTAGTTTAGTCTTAATAGTCTTAACTGCTATTGGCTCATCTTTGGATGGGGTTGGCTCTTTAGCTGGCTGACTGTGAGGATTGACTTTGACCACCATGTAGGAGCTGCTGTGTGGGTGCTGACCTCTTGAAGTGAAATTTGCCTCAGCAGGCTTGGATGCCTACTGAGCTCTCCCTTTTGTTGTGCTGCTTGTGGAACTAACCGGGTCAAGTTCTGATGTGGTGAAGCCAACCACGAGGTGTGTTTCTTTGGGGGCCTTTGGGGAGGGAGTTTGGTGCAGGTCAATGTCAGATGCTGCCTATGACTGGCCTTGGATTATGTGTTTGGAGCTGCAAAGTGATCCACAGTTGGCGGCCACTTCTTCTGGGCCTGGGTGCATGTGGGAGGAGCCAATCTGCATACCCAGGCCTGCTTCCACCAACAATGAGCCTGGTACAGGTCAGTAAAAGGCCCAAAGCACTCCAAGATCCACCTCCACCTGCCGACTACCTTTCAGGCTCAGCCACTTCTGAAGGAGCCTCCGGCAGTGCACGCATTGTGTGAGGGAGAGTCTGAGCCACCTGGTATGGTGAGTGTGATTCACCAGATTAATACAGATTCAAACTCAGTGAGAGTGCTGGGTCTGAGGCCACTCATCAAAAGTCTCAGGGTGCATCAAGGTCAGCCACCACAATCCTGTGGCCTACAGACTTTTGCAAGGGGGCAGGGTCTCAGGGGGTCATCAGGGAGTCATCAGGATGAGGCCAGTAGAGTTTATCTGGCTTAAACAGATTAAGATTTGGCACAGGACTGGTGGCACTAGTTAGGACGTGTGGGGCGTGGGGGTTTGGACCTCACCCCAAAGCCACACAATTCAGTCTCCGAGTGTGCACCTCTGACACCCTCTGAGTCTGCACAGACTTCCTCAAGAGCCTTCCAAGAAAGACCAAAATGCAGGCCTAGACTGGCCACAGCTAGCAGACTCCTCTACATCCTGCGAGCTTAGCAGGGCAGAGCCACAGTGCATCAGAAGGGTGGAGATAGTGCATCTTCTCAGGCCGATGTTGTTGGGAGATGGCACCTGTCGTGTGCACAGTAAATTTGACCCTCATCTTAATGCCGCTTTACTCAGCCTCTCCTTGGGTACCTCTAATACCCCTTGAGTCTGCCCTGACCTCCTTGAGAGCCTTCCAAGAAAGTCTGCAATGCGATCCTAGATGCCTGCAGCTAGCCGATTCCTCTGCAGGGTGGGAGCTTGGCAGGGAGGGACCACAGGGAGTTGAGAGGGTGGAGCTAATGCATTCTTCCAGGCTGATATCATGGAGGGGATCCCTCAATCCAGAAAAAAAGGCATCTGTAGCAAGCATGGAAGAGGGACTCAGCACTAAGACATTGATGGCTGTCTCTCCAGCCCTTCTCCCTGAAGCTACACAACCCAATCTCTCCCTGCACAAATCCAGTCCACTCTGAGCCGATGTCTCTCTGCCAGAGTCCAGGGTGAGTGCCCAACACCAAGGTTTTGTTCACCAGCCTAGTAAGAGGGCACCTGGCTTTCTATCAGTCTTCTGCCTCGCCCTGGCACATGGAATTCCCGCTGATTTTTAAAGACATGTTATGCGGGCTCCTCTATTCAGCACTGGTACTTTGTGCTGCGGAGTCTGGAATGGGGTTGAGGCCCCTTGCTCCTCAGGGCAGGGGAACTTTGCAGCTGATATATCCCTCAGGATTTTTATCTGCCACATGTATGTACAGGGCCAACTCTTTTTGAGTCGCTACCCTTTCTACCAATTTCGGCATGGCTTCTGAGACTTCTGTTCAGCTCGTCTTCAGTTGTTTTTTCAGGTTTATTGTTCTGTAATTTAGTTGTAATACTAATTTGGTCCTAGAAGGAGGTGAGTGTAACTTCCACCTACTTCACTGTTATCTTGGATCATTCATATATATATCAAATTCTATTTGATAACATTAGGTTAATGATTTATTTAAATATATTAATGAATTCTGTTTGTGTGTCTTTTCTTAAGATTTTATTTATTTTATTATTAGAGAAAGGGGAAGGGAAGGAGAAAGACAGGGAGAGAAACATCATTGTGTGGTTGCCGCTCGTGTGCCCCCGACCAGGGACCTGGCCTGTAACCCAGGCATGTGCCCTGACTGGGAATCGAACTAGCGACCCTTTGCTTCGCAGTCCAGCGCTCAATCCACTGAGCCACACCAGCCAGGGCTGTTTGTGCACCTTTAGTCATGAGAAATACTGTGCTAGTATAGTTTTCTATCTTTCTTTTTGGTATTATCTTTGATTTTGTTATCAAAGTAATGCTGGCTTTATTCAATGACTTGGGAATATTTCCTCCTCTTCTATATTCTGGAAGAGATTATATATAATTGGCGTCAATTCTTTTTTTAATTTTTGGTAAAATTCTTCATCTGAGCCCAGAGATTTCTTTTTTGAAGTACAATATAAATTCAATTCCATAATAGTTAAATATGGCTATGCAAATTATCTATTTCATATTGGTTTAGTTGTAACAGTTTTGGGGTTTTTTTTTTGAGGAATTGATTCATATCATCTAAGTTGTCATATTTGTGTGAATAAAGGTGTTTATAGTATAGTTGACCCTTGAACAACAGGAGTTTAAACCACACGGGTCCAGTGATACACAGACTTTTTCAATCACCAATTTGAAAAAGCTCACAAACCATAGCCTTTGACAGTATTGATAAGAATTCTACACACACACACACACACACACACACACACACACACACACAGATAACATACGCAATATGTTGATCAGTTGTATGTTATGGGTAAGGCTTCCAGTGAACAGGAAGTTGTTAGTAGTTAAGTTTTGGGGAAGTCAAAAGTTATAAGCATATTATTGACTGTGCAAAGGGTCAGTCCCCCAACCCCCATGTTGCTGAAAGGTCCACTGCATTTCCTTATTATCCTTTTCATGATTGTGTCTGTAGTGATATCCTCTGTTTCACTCCTGATATTAATAAGTTGTGTCTTCTCAGTTTCTCTTTGTCAGTCTTGTTAGAGAAAAATTTGTCAATTTTATTGATCTTTTCAAAGAAACAACTCATAACTTCATTGATTTTTTTCTGTTTTTCTATTTTCAATGCCATTGATTTTTCTCTTACCTTCATTATTTCCTCTCTTTTGCTTATGTTGGGTTTATTTTGCTCTTCTTTTTCCAGGTTCTTGAGGTGAGAGTTTTGAGTATTGAGTTGTACCTTTTCTCCTTTTCTAATGTGTGCATTTAGTGCTATGGTTTTTCTCTCTCAGCACTGTTTTAGCTGTGTCCCACTAGCCAAAGCAGACATTGAGATGCAAAGGCAGCAGTAGCTAGGGATGTTGCCAAGCCCATCAAGACTCACCTGAGATACAAGCCCTGGGGTCAAGAAACCTTGGCTCTTGTCCTAGATTGAGAAAGTTGCAGGACCTCACTGGCATTCATCTGTCTCTATGGAGTAGATAGTCTTTTATGACTTGTAATTTTAGCTAGAATAGTCTGATTTGGTGATTGTTTTTGTAGCAATGCCCTTAAGTCTTGCACCAGGGTTGGCACAATTGGGAAATGTCCTGCAGAAATTACCATTATTTCATCACAACTCTTTCTTTGTAAAGAGGAAGAGTTGGGGTTTGAACCCCATGACTTTTCACCAAGTCTCTGATCTGTAGCCTGGCTCAGGGCCTTCCTCCATGGGTGAAGTTTGCTGTAACACTCAGCAAATCAAAGCTAGTTTTGCCACAGGTCAAGTTCCCCATGTTGGCAATGGGCATGGCCCCATTTTCCTGTTCTTTTCCCACCGGCAAGATGAGGCTGAGTGAGTGGCTGCCCAAGGGGCTTCCAGTGAACTTTCTTGTGCACTGAGGGGCCAGGTGTAGGCCCTGAGTTCTTGGAATGGAGAGGCAGACAAGTTTTTGGAAGCAGAGAGAGATGATCACCTGCACATGTGCACATATTGGGGCGTGCCCTCTGTGTTGGAAAGCTTCAGAGGCCTGTCTGCAGTGTCTAAGGTGGGGGGCTTGTTGGGGCAGGGGACAAGGTCCTTACCCTCTTGCAACCTGAGAGTGGCCCACAGATTCACATTCTTGTTTACGTAGATGGGAGCTTGCATACTGTAGTTGTGCCCCTGTGCCTAGATGAAAGCAGGAAAGCTGCCAAACTCAAGCCCTCCAAATATTCAGTCCAAGAACTTTCTGCTCTTTGGGCAAGAGGATTGCAGTCTGTTTTGTCCCTGACCTACTTTGAACTTGCAATGATCAAACACTGTGTCAGCTCAGAAATAAAAGTGACCTTACAACTAACAGTTTTTAAATCCTTGGTGGGATAAGGTCATGCCTGGGAAGGAAAGCTATTAACTGGGACTGGTCTCCAGGAAGCCAGGCACTGCCTGCCTGATTATAAAACACTGTGGGGAGAAGGCCATCCTCCACCCACCCTCCACCTCCCACTCCTGAACCTGGCCCCACAGCCAAGGTTCTGGCAACCCAGATCGTATAGCTCCTCTGTTCATTGCCCATGGGCCCGTGCCCTTCTGTCCTCTGTTTCCTGTGGCTCCCTGGGATTCTCATCCTTCTGTGACTCAGGCTGGGTCCCCAGGGATGTGGCTGAGGAGTCAGGAGGCTGGCAGCCACTGGGCAGTGGCCCTGACTGAGGGCAGGGACAATGGTATATATGACAAGTCTCTGCCAAGGATCCCGGAATGTGGGTGGAAATGCTTCCTGAGTGACTGGGTCATGGTGTGGAGCAGAGGAGGGCCTAGTGGGGAGGGAACCAAATGGCTCTGGGAAGGGGTGGGGGCACAAAAATCACCATCCAGTCCCCACCATCAGTAGCGTCATCAGGTGTGCAGAGGTGCCTGACTGTCCAGGCACTGAAAGTTGCCTCTCCTTCCTGACAATCCACACCAGTTGGTCCACAGGAGAGAATCAGTTCATTAGGGAGAACCTGAAGAGCATTTCATTGGCCCTGGATAAAGTGAACAGCAGCAAGGTGACCTGGCCCCAGCATATCCAAAAGAAGGCTGATGAAGGGGGGCAAAAAAATGGACTTCTGTCACTTCCCTTTGGTCTACAGAAAAGAACAACCAATCTTGAAAGTAAGGAACATGCACTAAGTAACAACAGAATTGGTATCAGTTATGTTCAAGGGCACTTTATGGCCCTTTGATTATTCGAGAGGAAGGTTTTTGTTTTGTGACCATAATCATGCAGTTGTCACTGGCTGAGACAGAAGATGCTAGGGAGGGAGACCAGGCACCATTTTGAACATGCCATGTCCAGCTGTCTGTCTCTGTCCAGGTCCTACCAGGAAATTGGGGACACATTCCACAGAAAATTTGAGAAGAGTTCATGGAAGTGCCATTTACCAAGGAAAACCAATGTGGAGGACAAAGGACCCACAATCAGCTAATGTTCCCACCCCTCAGCCAGAAGACTATCCCTCATGCTGTCTCAGCCATCTTGCTGGGTGCAGTCCTGGGCTTCATGCTCTCTCTTTTCCCTCTTCTCCTGTTGATTTCCTGGAGCAGAGCCGAAGCTTCATCTGTAGTTACTTCAGAAACAAAATGGCTTCATCATTTTATTCACCTCACCTAGTTCCTTAATTTTGATTTTCTACTGGATCTGTCAACTTCTGGCAGAGATTTTTCGGTCTTTGCACTCTATTTGTGATTTTGTCATTACCATAGCATTTGGATTGTGTACCATTTTATTCACTTTTTTTTTTTTTTTTAGTATTTTAGAATCGGCTTTCTAGAAGAGAATTATTCAGCCCATCTAATGCCCTTTGCCTAAATTTTATTATGCTCAAAATTAATATTTCTCTCCTGCTTTCTTTAACTAGAAGATCTTTTGGTAGCTCTTTATCCATCAACAAATTCTCAACATGTCAGTATTAGTTTGTGGTAGATGTGTCTCTGACAAACATCCTATGGGTTTGATAATCTTAAAAAATGCAAATGTGTCCATTTTATCAGTTTATAAAATTGAACTACATTTTTGCTTTCTTAATTTGTTGTTCCTATTTGTCATGCTTTATTTCCTGGTTTGGGCTTGGGTGAATTGCTATTCCTTTGCGTATCCCTCTTATGGTTTTGTAAGTGCTGCCAATATTTCTATTCTACTAACAATTA
>CM052547.1:52768702-52801473 GCA_028533065.1 Trachops cirrhosus | reverse complement strand
GGTTTGATAATCTTAAAAAATGCAAATGTGTCCATTTTATCAGTTTATAAAATTGAACTACATTTTTGCTTTCTTAATTTGTTGTTCCTATTTGTCATGCTTTATTTCCTGGTTTGGGCTTGGGTGAATTGCTATTCCTTTGCGTATCCCTCTTATGGTTTTGTAAGTGCTGCCAATATTTCTATTCTACTAACAATTATTGCTAAATTAGACTAATTAACTGCACCTTTCAACTCAGCTATATTCTTTATAATATTTATCCTTTTTGAGATCAGCTCTGAAGTATACCTAAGACACTCTCAATATGACTGTGAAATTACCAGTTTCCTTGTAACAGCACCAATTATTATATTAACTATTCTAAATCCATTTGTTGTTTGAATGCAAGTTTATAAGGGTGTTAGAGGTTCTTATAGGTTTATTTCTTTTATTATCAAATAACTTTCAACTCTTTCGGAAAAATGCTTTCAGTACTCAAACCAATCACGTTCCCTTTGCTCTAGAAACCCTCCTTTAATTGTCATTTAACTAGAAATATATGAAAAAAATTGGCCCATAATAAGGGGCTTTAAATGTGAGCTATAGATTTCTATACCTATAGGGAAGAGATCTACCTGGCAATGTCAAAAATAGCCTAGCCCTATCAGAAAACTGACAGGCTTGAGTCTGCACACAGGAAGCCAAACCCATGGATCAGCTTTCCCGTGGGAAACCAGGCCTGTATTGTATTTAGTGTGCTTTGAGGCTTGCTCTTGCTAAACCTCCCTCACCCTGAGTTGAAGCAGCAAATGTTTCTTGCATATCTTTAAAGTAACTTCCTGAAGTCTGTGCTAATTCTCCCAAGGACAGAGTGTGACCAGACCAATCACTCTTATCATTCCCTTGCATTTGCAACATTTTTTTCCTTGTTAATGTCTAAGAAGTAATCAATAACATCCTTTCCTTTGTTATATGTAAAAAGTAATCATCCAAAGCAAACCTGAGCATAATGAATTAAAACCTTTTTTGATGTATGCTATTAGAAAGTAATAAAAGCCTGTCCAGGCAAGAGTTGAGGTGCTGTCTCTCCAAGAAAGTGGCTGTGCCATCCCTTTTTCTCCATAGGACTTCTGTAGTTCATGTGAATTTGTTTGTTACATCCACAACATACAGACACTGCTGGACAGAGTCCTCATCATATACCCAGTCATGACAACTTGTAAAGGAGATTTAACCTACTTTGTCCTAATACGTGAAACAACCTGACTGGGATGCTCCATATTTCTGTGATTAAGAGAATTGTTTCCACATGTGATTAGGGGGACCACACACTGTGTGTTGCAGGTGGGTACCAAGTGTTCCTAGTGATGATGAGAGAGCATCTGCTTGACTCAGATGGGCAGGCTGGACAAAACAAGGACCGAGTCCCTCAGTGCTGGGAGTTGCATCTTTGTCTAGGGCTCCAAGTCACCCTCTGGCTGGAGCCCACCTTAGGAAAAAAACTGTACTCCTGTACTCTGTGTGTGTTTTCAGCCCTGGCCACAACTCAGTCTTTTATCACAGTGGTAAACAGTACTCCTGGAATGTACACTTTGCTGTCGTCTCATTGGCAATACCAAGTATCATCTTAACTATTTTCCCCATGGCTGTGGTCAAGAAATGACCAATATTCAATTTTCAAATAGATGATACTTATGTCAAATAAGACTTATGTCTTATCTGAATAGGAGCAAGTCATGCAGAATAAGCCTCATCTAAGAAGAGAACTTTCTAGTTAATGCAGCACTTTTATTTTTAACTCTGAATTTTGTCTCAAACAGTAAATCTTTGGGGAAAGGCATGGACAATGTGATCTCTATAGGAGGAATTGGCAACTGAGGTGCGGAGGCCTCAGGACGGGGCAAAGACTACAGGCTGGGCAAGTGGCAGAGCTGGCTGGCCCTCTGGTTTCTAAGGCCAGGGCACCTGGCCAGTTCTCAGCGACTCCCTGAAAAACTCAGGTAACTTCCTTACAGTTGGCCAGCTTCTCCAAGGGAGCCAAGGATCTCATTGCCCTCACTCTAGGAAATAGTGTAGGTCACCCACTGCCCAATTCAGAAATAGTCAACTGGAGAGTGGAGCCTGTGCTGTCAGCAGCCAATCTGAAACATGGCCCCTCTCTTCACCTTCTATGGGCTCAGAATCCCACCAGTGTTCAATCCTTCTGTCCTGCAGCCCTGGGAAATATGGAAGAAAGATTACTATGAGACATATGTCATCCCCCTCTGACTCATGAGCTGGCCCTGGGCCAAAATGGTGATTTCTTCCAACAAACCCCCTAGAAATTGCTTGTAATTGATCCTCATCCTGACATACACCAATAGTCCTCCTCTGTTTCCTGTAACGTGCTGGTTTTTGGAACAGGTAGTTTTCCTGTCTCAATAAAGCATGTAATACATTTACCTATACATGGGACAAGCCACTAACCAGTATGTGTGACTATCCTGTCTTGTTCTGTATACTTATATGGTGCCAGCTAAGGGGTGCATGGGTCCATTTCATCTTCCAGCCACCTAACATTTACCTCATACTTAAGTCTCCTTTAATAAACTCTATTAATTTCCAGACTGAAATGGCCAGCCTCTTTCTTCCATCTTTCCCTGCCCTTACAGAAGTAGATTTTCAGTCTTGGGAGCTTTCTCTTGTTTTTCATGATCTAACAGTAAGAGAGGGTATGCACACATACATGGAGTGTCATGGGCCTGAACAGGACTTCCATCATGGCCATCCTCATTAACTGACCATGGTCCCTAAGGTTCCAGCTATCTTGGTTTTTTATAAGATCTGATCATCAAATCAGATAGCTCTAGACAGCCCCTCTTGAACCCTTCTCTTGAACCTTCCTCAAGCTTGCTTGCAACACATAGATCTTCAAGGAAGACAGGTGCCCAGCCAGAAGTGAGCAGGGCAGGGAGGAGCATATTCCCATAAGAACTGGTCTCTTAATACTGTACCAGATCCCTACCTCTGTTATCTGTAAACCCCATCACCTGGCATATGCCCTTACCCTCAGGGGCCTAGGGACACAGTAAAGGTCAGAACAAATTCCCACTTCTGTAGATTCCTGGGGTGAGAGGGCAGAACCACTGACAACCCCCCCCCCCCACCCACATACACATGTGATCTAAATGGGGCTGGAATCATTGAGTCCCTGTCAGGGGCTCTGCCTTGATATCTCATGAGCTCTCCCCTAGCCCCAGATGGTGGGTTGAGCTCACAAAGGGTTTGGGCCAAGGTCCACCCTCCATTGAGCTGAACCTACAAGACACCTTCTCCCAGAACTTGCTCAAAATGGTACCTGAGTGAAATGAGTGGGAAGATTCCTTGGAAAACATGCATTGGGATAATGGTGGATAAAGACAACCTATAATCTTTATTCTTCTGAATGAGCCAAGTCTTGGGAAAGACCAGGGTGGCAGCAGTAGGAAGGTCTTCCATAAAAATCTACTCAAATCTAGAAGCAGGCAGACAGGGCTGTGGGACGAGTGCATAGCTGTGCTCATGCTAAGTGATGCTCTGCCGGTAACAGTGGCACAGCTCTCCCCTTGATTTCACCTGGAGTCACACATTCTTGGGAAGCCCATCCAGATTTCCAGGGGCCATCCAAGAAGATGTCTGATACCACGTCTCTTCTGGTTCCCACGGGCAGATCCTGAAACAGACTACTGGATACAGGTACTCTATTTAGGAGATTATTGTTTAGGAAATCACAGATAGCATGATGGGAAAGGAAGGCAGAGAAGAGAGAATGTCAGCATGATTGTTATGATGGTTTACCATAGCAGCCATGAGTTTTGTCCTACCAGGGTGTGTGAAGACCACCTGACAACATGAGAACAATTCAACTCTTACTTGCCTTTAAGGGACTGGGCTCTGGGCCTTTCCTCTGCAGCTCTTCCTCATGGATGGATTGCTATTTGCAAGTCTAACTCTCCCCCTGCTGGTGGTCCCTGCTTTTGCTGATGGAGCTCCAGGGGCAAACAGAGGCCCTGAGCAGAGCTGGGGGAGATGAGGATCTTGCTATGAGGCTGGGAGAGTGCTAATACTGGATCATCCAGCTGCAGGGGGCACAGGGACACCTAGTATAGCTGGGGAATACTGCCCAAGGACAAATCCCACCACTTACCTCTCTATACAAATAAAGTCTTATTGGGATAAGACCACCCTTGTATGTGTTCACATTGTCTATGTTGCTTTCCAGATACAAGACAACATCAGAGAGTTGAGAAGAAGACCACATGACCCACAAAAGCCAAAGAGCTACTATTTTCCTCTTTATAGAAAAAATTGCCAAATCTTTTTCTAGGCTATTTAGGCAGAATCGCAATATCATGGCCTCTCAATCTTCAATTGTCCACAGGTTCTTTGAAAATTTGAAAATTTAGTCTCTTTGTCCAAAGGTACAGATCCCTAGAATGTACATTTAAAGATTCTAGGAGATGCTGGTGGTAGTGGTGGTGGTGACGGTGGCCTCGATTGCTCTTTGAGTAGAGACTAGAATCCCCTCTTACATTGTCCTAGCTGTCATGCCCCAGGGAACGTATGTGAGCAAGTCATCCGGAACAGAGGCTCCACATATTCTGAGGGCCCTGAGGTCCTATCTGCATCCATCCTGCAGACAAGTGTTCCCTATCTCAGTCATGGTCATTGCATCTGTGGGACCACTTGTTATCCCTCATGAGCCCTGGACTAGCATCTCAGAGGCATCTTACCTGTGCCACCAGGATCTAGCTTAAAAGGTCACAAGCAAGCTGCCATGCTGGGATGAGTCTGCCAACTGCCCATCCCCCTCAGTCAGGAATGATGCTACATAGAACTTGAAATACTGATGTTTAATGATCTATTCTACATTAAATAATGGGCAATGAGGAATTTCCACAATGCCTGGGTACAGGAAACCTTAGATATTTTCAGGGTAGAGATCAGAGTTCAGAGCGGCTCAGCCAATGAAGGGCCAATTACAGGGAACTGCTGGTGTCCAAGGGGGATACAGAGGCTGGGCTGGGGTGTGATATTACTCAGTGGAACCCCTCCAGGCAGGTCTTGTTTAGGAGTTGGAACACAGTTCTCCAGGGTTCGGTGCTGATGGTGAAAAAGCAGGTGAAAGTCTGAGGGAATAAGCACAGGAATAAAATATGAGTGAAGAAGCCTTGGGAATCTTGTGGCTCTAGTGCTAAAGATAGCATCCATCCCAAACTTGCATTTGCAAGGTGAGCAGCTCGGGGATGCAGGCTCTGGCTCTCAGGTGTAACCCTACCTGAGCCTTGGATATAGCTGATCTGACTCTCTCCTGACCTCAGGGTCTTCTGTGTCACTCTGCTCTCCCCAGGCCTATGGTCCCCATGGGAACCACAGGCTTTCCCATTGTGAGCCATGCCCCTAGTGCAGTAACATGTGCTCCCTCCCAGTGGGCCCTATCTCTAGAAGCACTGACCCTAAGTGGGCTTTTCCTTGAGCAGGGATTCACTTCTTATCTCTCAAGCAGAAACCACAGCTCATCAGGGCCCAGAGCAGAGCATGGAATATAGGGCAATGAGCTCCCCTCAGCCAACCCCCCAGCAGACTCTGCTTAGTGCCAGGAGGACCTGAGACCTGGCCACTCAAAGGTGTTCCTCTTCTTGAAGGCAACAAAGGAAAGTGGATAAAGAGCAGGAAGAGTACATCCTGTGGCCAGAACCAGGAGACCTGGCCCCTAGGGGCAGGAGCAATCTGTCACCAGAAGTTCAGAAGTGGCCTGAAGTTCAGACAGCTGAACTAAGTGAGTGAACATTCAGGATCTCAGACTTCCCAGGGGCCTACAAGTGGACACTTGCCTGCCAGGCTGGGCTCTGTCTTTAGCACAAGTGGTGGCTATAGTATGGCCAGCAGCTCTCTCATTCTTCTGTGTCCCTAAGAATGGTGTGTCCCCTGTCCATGCCCACTGCATTCCTATGCAAGTCCACAGCTGTCGAATCTGAAGGAGGCACACATGTATCTTACATTGTTAAGCTCTGGGCTTTCTTGAAAGGGGCAATTGTCAATGTCATCATCAAGTTTCCCACACCTGGTTCTGCGAAGCTCCAGCTCCATGGAGAAAGCCATCATGGTTTCTACCTGTGGTGCATATAGACATTAAAATGGAAACATCCCTCATGGTCCCATTAAGTAGTTGCTTGTGTAGACACATGGAGTGTGGGGACAAGCCCGAACAGCACCCCATTTGGGGCTTCCCTCTGGGTCTGGATCAGCTCCTTTGAAATAAAGACACGCTGGGGATGTTCTAGGCGAAGGGGCACATGGTCTCAGTGGAGGCCCTGGGGTAGAAGCAGACTGATCATACACTGTAGCCTCACATTTCCAAATGCCATGGTGAGATCCCACCTTCCCTCTCAGCATGCTTCTAGCTTCTACAGCACTCACAGGGACAGGTGACAAGTGCTGGGTTGGGTGTTGGCTTTGCACGACTTTGCTTGATAATCTCCATCTCAGAGTGGAAGACTCATATAAAACTTCATTGTAACACTTTTTCACCTATCCAATGTCAGAAAAAAATGCTATACAATGCTAGTGAAACACACACATACACACATAATTGAGATGATGGCTTCAAGAAACAACTTCTATTACATACTGTGCTGTGAAATATTCTGTACTCTTAACTCTATTCTACTCATTCTATTCCATATCTTCCCACTGCATCCCATTCATTATTCCCAACACCCAAACTCAGTCTGTGACTCCAGATATAGAAAACCCAAAACCCAACCAGGTCCAGCCTGAAAGAGTTTAGGGTACCTGAACCAGTGGGGATGTTGCACACTAGTGTCCACAGAGGATTAAACTCAGCAGACAGTGAGACCCTCTGCCCTTGATGTGGGCTCTTGGTGCAGAGACTGAGAGGGTGAGAGAGTAATGCTCCTGACTCTACACACACACACATACACATGCACACAGAGTCACACAACCAGAAGTGCTCATCAGGAGGGTGTTTTAATTGCTCATGTCTGTAGACCAGATGAAAATGGCATTACTGGTTGTAGTTTGAAAAGTTTCCATGGCAAGGAGAAACTTTTAGGATTAAAAGCCATCATCTGGGGAAGAGTATAAAATAACATCAATCTACATAGTTTAATACCACAGCAAAGAACCCAGAGATCATGAAAGTCACAGGAGATGTCCTGACCCCACACTGTTTGAGGGGGAGCACTCACTGCTACTGATCCTCAGCCCTGCTCTTCCTCCTCTCCTTCTCCTTGTGTCTGTCTATCTAATTATCTTCTTTTATTTTATTTTATTAAAATATTTTTTCAACCTATCTTTTCCAGCATATTCTGTGTGTGTCTCTTTACAATGAGGGGATATCTTTATCCCCTCATTGGCTAATTTGAAGTTATTCTTCACTAAACAATGTCATAAAGATTGAAAACTGCATTGTATGTGAGTAGACATTGATCTAATTTTTAAATTTCCATGTAAAACTTTTATAAAATCTGAAACTGAATTAGTTGTATTTTTATGTACTTTAAATGGTATAGAAGATCCTATGATATGTCTCCTGTCCTTTACCTTCACTTAATATAAGTGTAGGCCAGCAGGGCAGAAAGATGTGGTCACCTACCTGCTCCTTCCAGGAATTCAAGATGCGTGCCAGCCTGTAAGCATTCATGTCATTGCTCTTCTGGTTGAATATGTGTAAGGCATATTCTACAGTGGCAGGAAAATAACTTTCCATGACTTTTTGGTCATCATTCTTCCTTTCATCTTGAGAGATCCAGCTATGAGTCACCTGGAGCTGGGAACTTATGAGAAGCAGGAGCATGGCCCTGGGAAGAACCACCTCCATTGCAAGCACAGCAGGGCTGCAGGCAAACAGCCACCCATAGTCCTTCCAACTAAAACTCCCACTGGAACCTACCTGGGCAGTAGTCCAACTTATTTGTTCCAGAACATATTCTTACTGTGGGCCTCCTCTCTGCTATTACACCCTGTCCTTTCCCACGTTTAACTCTGCCTCCTCCACACAATGTGGCAAAATAGTCGCATGTCCAGGACAGAGAAATGAGGCCAAGGCAGGTTGGGTTGGGAAGAACCAGCAATAGGAAGAAGGGTCCTCTCAAGCTGAATTCCAGCCACAGCACTCCCTCAGTGCCTCAGAGGGTAGAAAAGACTGCTTGTATGACCCAGAATCAGATTCTCAAATAATGACACAAGTGTAGGAGGTACAAATGGAAGGCAATCCCAAGATACAGCAGTAGAGTGACAGTCAGCAAGACAAGAAGGGGCAGAGAAAAAAGAAAGGGCTGCCAAAAGCCAGCTTTTTGGATGATGAAGGTATCTACCCAGTGATGAATGTGTATTTGTTAGAAATGTGCAGGAGGTGCTTGAGATTTTTATAGGCCTCAGTTTTATATTGTCCCACTCCTCCACTGATCTTCTTTAGCTTCTGAAACAGAGTTGGCTCCTTGGCTCCTGAGGTTGTGGCCTCACTAAGGATGGTAGAAGATCAAGCTGAGCTCACTGCATCACTCTTTGCACAACTTTTCAATTTATGGATGTGCTTCTACGAGGTAAGCCTGAGGTAAGGCTGGATAAGTAAATTCCTTTCTTCAAAGATGTTTACAGAAGGAATGGACACTGACACACACTGCACTTATATTTTTCTTTGTAGGAATTTATTTCTAGAGGAGGTGGAGTGCAGTGAAAGAAACAGAAAAGGAGGGAGAGTGAACCAAATGAGCTCCAGGGATTGCTTAGCTGTGTCCATTAGGAGACCTTTGGTGCCCTCTTGTGGCCATTTTCATCACAAATCATCAGGCACAATTTCCTACGTACAGTTTCTAGAAAAGGAACATTCACAGCAAATGCAACTCTGGTTGACTATGATGCAGCTCTAGGATGACACTTTTTGCAAACAAGCTTCAGCTCCACACCATGAAATGGGCCTCCAGCATCTGTGTGCAGCTACCTGTGAACTTCGAAGGGGACCATAATCTCCTGAAAACCTGTGGATATCCAGGTCCCTGAGTTTGTTCCTACCCCAGGACTCTGACCCAGTATATCTGGACAGTCCTAAAGAATTTGCTTCTTAACCTAAAACCAGGGGATGGTGATGTTCTTAGTCTCTGGATTACACTTTGAGTAGCACAGTTACAGTGAGCCCCTTGGCTTAGATGCAACCAATCCCATAGAGAAATCAACTGTAAGAGCATAGGGGTGGGTCTTGAGAAGGGTTTCTGGAGCCACACTGGATAGGGGAAAGGGTAAAAACTCCATGCCTGCTCATAAAGAAAGAGTTTCCAGACTCCAGGCATCAGTGACTAGAAGGTGCTTGTGGAAGGAGAGAAGACTACTTTCAACCTGACAGCCTATCTTCATCATAGAGGTCTGCAGAGCTGATGTCCATTACCAGGAGAGGGAGATGTTAAATATGTCCCAGTCCTTCCCATTCTCAGGTTGACCACATTCAGGAGAGCCCACTGCATGCTCTTAGCTAATGGTCTTCCCAAAGACCTGGTTTTCCAGTTCCTGACCAGGCCAGTGCACCTATCTATCCTCCTTGCGTCTTTGTGATTTTCTTTTGACACAAGGTCCTAGGTTCACCATTCCATTCTCTCCCACCAGACAATGGCAGGACAACATCAACTTGGAATGTGTTATTTGTCATGGATAAGAATCTAGATATGATCACATGTAAGAAACGGCAAGATGTATAAGAGAACTCTACTAAACAAGTTGTATCTTATGCAAAATTATTGAACCTTAAAAAAGAAGAAAATTTGCCCCCATGTAGATAGACTAAAATACTGCAGGATTTCATTTTTTCTCAAGATTTGTTTTATTGTACATATTCTGCTATTTATACATTAAAGAGAATTTTATAAAATAAAACATACAAAATTTGGAAAACAAGAAAAATCACATTCTATGACCATAATACAATACCATTTTTGTATGTGTTTGTATTTGTTTGTTTGTTTATTTAAATTGTTGTTCAAGTACAATATTCTGCCTTTTACCACCATCCCAGCCCATTCCCCAGCCCTCCCCACCTCCCCCCCGTTACCACCCCTCCCCCTTGTTTTTGTCCATGTGTCCTTTATACTTGTTTCTGCAAACCTGTCCCCTTTTCTCCTGACATTCCCTCCCTTCTCTCCTAGGGTCACAGTCAGCCTGTTCTCAATTTCAGTGTCTTTGGTTATATTTTGCTTGTTTGTTTGTTTTGTTGGTTAGGTTCCTGTTAAAGGTGAGATCATATGGTACTGGTCTTTCACTACCTGGCTTATTTCACTTAGCATCATGCTTTCCAGTTCCATCCATGCTCATGCAAAGGGTAGGAGCTCCTTCTTTCTTTCTGCTGCATAGAATTCCATTGTGTAAATGTACCATAGGTTTTTGATCCTTTCATTTACTGATGGGCACCTAGGTTGCTTCTAGCACTTAGCTATTGTAATTTGTGGTGCTATGAACATTGGAGTGCATAGGTTCTTTTGGATTGGAGTTTCAGTGTTCTTAGGATATAATCCAAGCAGTGGAATTGCTGGGTCAAAAGGCAGATCCATATTTAGTTTTCTGATAAAATTCCATATTGTTTTCCATAGTGGTTGTACCAGTCTGCATTCCCACCAACAGTGCATTAGGGTTCCCTTTTCTCCACAACCTCTCCAATACTTGTTGTTTGTTGCTTTGTTTATGATGGCCATTCTGACTGGTGTGAGTGGTATCTCATTGAGGTTTTAATTTGCATGTCTTTGATAGCTAGGGATACTGAGCATCTTTTCATGTATCTCTGGACCCTCTGTATGTCCTCCTTGGAGAAATGCCTATTCAAGTTCTTTGCCCATTTTTTACTTGGGTTGCTTGTTTTCTTAGAGTGGAGTTGTGTGAGTTCTTTATGTAATTTGGAGATTAAACCCTTGTGTGAGATATCATTGGCAAATATGTTTTCCCATACAGTTCTTTCCCTTTTCATTTTAATGCTGTTTTCTTTAGCCATGCAGCTTTTTATTTTGATGAAATCCCATTTGTTTATTCTTCCTTTTATGTCCCTTGCTCTAGGGGACATATCAGTGAAAATATTGCTGCATGAAATATCTGAGATTTTCCTTTCTATGTTCTCCTCTATGACTTTGATGGCATCACGACTTATATTTAAATGTTTTATCCACCTTGAAGTTATTTTTGAGTATGGTATAAGTTGGTGCTTGAGTTTCATTTTTTGGCATGTAGCTACCCAGCTCTCCCAGCACCATTTCTTGAAGAGGCTATTTTTATACATTTTATGTTTCTGCCCCCTCCATCAAATATTAATTTACCATAGAGTCTTAGGTTTACTTCTGGGCTCTTGGTTGTGTTCCATTGGTCTATGTGTCACTTTTTATGCCAGTACCAGGCTGCTTTGATTATAGTGACCTTGTAATACAGTTTAGTATCAGGTATTGTGATCCCTTCTACTTTGCTCTTCTTTCTCAAAATTGCAGCAGCTATTCAGGGTCATTTATGGTTCCATATAAATTTCTGAAGTGTTTGTTCTATGTCTTTGTGAAATATGCCATTGGTACTTTAATAGGTGTTGCATTGAAACTATGAATTGCTGGGGTAGTATGAACATTTTGATGATGTTAAATCTTTCAATCCATGAACATGGTATGTGCTTCCATTTGTTTGTGTCTTCCTTGATTTCTTTCTTCAGTGTTGTGTAGTTTTCTGAGTATGGGTCTCTTACCTCCTTGGTTAGGTTTATTCCTAGCTATTTTATTTTTCTTGTTGCTATATCAAATGGGATTTTTTTCTTGATTTCTGCTTCTGATGTTTCACTGTTGGTGTACAAAAATGCCTTTGATTTCTGGATATTGACTTTGTATATCACTGTTTTGCCAAATTCATTTATTAGGTCGAGCAGTTGTTTTGAGGAGTCTAAAGGACTTTCTATGTACACTAACATGTCATCTGCAAACAATGACAGTTTTGTTTCCTCCTTTCCAATTTAGATGTCTTTTATTTCCTTTTTGTCTGATCGCTGTGGCTATAACTTCCAGTACTATGTTGAGTAGATGTGGTGAAAGCAAGCATTCTTGTTTTGTTCCTGATCTTGGTGGAAAAGATTTTAGTTTTTGCCCATTGAGTATGATGTTGGCTGTAGGTCTCTCATATATGGCCTTTATTATGTTGAGGAATGCTTCCTCTATTCCTACTTTGCTGAGTGTTTTTATTATAAATGGATGCTGTACCTTATCAAATGCTTTTTCCACATCTATTGATATGATCATGTGATTTTTGTCTTTCCTTTTGTTTATATGATATATTGCTTTTATTGCTTTGCAAATATTGTACCAATCTTGAATCCTGGGATAAATGCCACTTTGTCATGGTGTATGATCTTTTTAATGTATTGTTGGATGTGGTTTGCCAATATTTTGTTGAAAATTATAGCATCTATGTTCATCAGTGATATTGATCTGAAGTTTTTTTCTTTGTTGTGTCTTTATCTGTTTTTTGGGATTAGGATGATGCTGCCTTCATAAAAAGAGTTCACAAGTCTTCCATCATTTTGGATTTTTTCAAATAATCTGTGAAGAATAGGGGTTAGCTGTTCCTTAAATGCTTTTTAGAAATCGCCTGTCAAACCATCTGGTCCAGGGCTTTTGAGTATTGGAGTTTTTTGACTGCTGCTTCAATTTCACCTGCTGTTATTGGTCTGTCCAGGCTCTCTGTTTCTCCTTCATTGAGTTTTGGAAGATTATATTTTTCTAGGGATTTGTTCCCTTCACCTAGGTTTTCAAATTTCTTGGCATACAGTTCTTCATAGTAATTTCTTACAATCCTTTGTATTTCTGTGATGTCAGCTTTAACCTCTCCTCTTTCATTTCTGATTGTGTTTATTTGGGTCCTCTCTCTTTTTTTCTTGATGAGCCTGCTTAAAGGATTGTTGATTTTGTTTATCCTTTCAAAGAACCAGCTTCTGGATTCATTGATCCTTAGAATTGTGTTTTTAGACTCTATGTCATTTAATCTGTTCTGATCTTGGTTATTTCCTTCCTTCTACTTGCTGTGGGCTGTCTTTGTTGTTGTTCCTTGTGTTCTTGTAGGCATAGGGTTAGGTTGTTTATTTGAAATGTTTCTATCTTTTTTAGGTAGGACTGCATTGCTATGAACTTCCCTCTCAGGACTTCTTTTGCTCCGTCCCATAAATTTTGGGTTGTTGTGAGTTCATTTTCATTTGTTTCCAGAAACTTTTTGATTTCTTCTTTGATCTCGTTCTTGATCCATTCATTGTTTAATAGCATGATTCAATCTCCATGATTTTGAATGTTTTTGGTTTTTTTCCTTTGGGTTGGTTTCTAGTTTCAATCCCTTGTGATCAGAGAAAATGCTTGATATGATTTCAATTTTCTTGAATTTGTTGAGGCTTATTTTGTGACCTATCATGTGGTCTATCTTTGAAAATGTTCCATGTGCACTTGAAAAGATTGTATGTTTAGCTTATTTGGGATGAAAGGCTCTATATACATCAGTTAAGTCCATTTCATCTAGGGCATTGTTCAATGCCACAATATCTTTGTTGATATTTTGTTTGGAAGATCTGTCCATTTTTGCCAGTCATGTGTTAAGATCCCCTACTATAATTGTATTGCTGTCAATATATTTCTCTATGTCCTTCAAGATTTTCTTTATGCATTTGGGTGCTCCTATGTTTGATGCATATTTATTTACAATGTTTATGTCTTCTTGGTGGATTCTTCCCTTAAGCATTATGATGTGACCTTCTGAGTCTCTCTTTATAGCCTTTTTTTTTTTTTTTTTTTTTTGAAGTCTGATATGAGCATTGCTACCCTGGCTTTTTTTCCTGTCTGTTTGCTTGGAAAATTTGTTTCCATTCCTTAACTTTCAGTCTGTGTAGGTCTTTTGTCCTGAGGTGGATCTTTTGTAGGAATCATATGTGTGGGGCATCCTTTCTTATCCATTCAACTGTTCTATGTCTTTTGATTGGAGCATTTAACCCATTTACGATAAGGTTATTTTTGATAGGTACTTATTCATTGCCATTTTTGTTCCTGTGTACCTCTCTCTGTTTCTCTTTTCCTTCCTTTTATTAAAGCAGTCTCTTTAGCATCTCTTGCAGAGCTGGTTTGGTGGAGGTGTATTCTTTTTGACTTCTTTTGTCTGGGAAGCTCCTTACTTGGCCTTCTATCTTCATTGAGAGCCTTGCTGGGTAAAGTAGCCTTTACCCAGTTCTCATTACTTGGAATGTTTGTTGCCATTCTCTTCTGGTTTGGAGTGTTTCCATTCAGAAGTCAGCTTCTAGTTTTATTGGGGCTCCTTTGTATGTTACTTCCTGTTTCTCCCTTGCTGCCTTTAAGATTCTCTCTTTGTCTTGGAATTTTGCCTTTTTAATTAGATATGTCTTGAAGTTGGCCCCCTTGGTTTCCTCTTGATTGGGACTCTCTGTGTTTCCCTGATTTGTGCGATTTTTTCTCTCATCAAATTAGGGAAGTTTTCCATCTATTCTTTTTCAAACAGGTTTTCTATCATTTGCTCTTCTTTTTCTCTTTCTGGTATTCCTATTACATGGATATTATTACATTTCATGTTGTCCTGCATTTCTCTTAATCCCTCTTCATTCTTTCTGAGACTCTTTTCCTTTTCTTGTTCTTTCTGTGTTTTTTTTTTTACCTTGTACTCCAGCTCACTGATTTTAGTTTTCCTGTAGTTTCTGGTAATTCACTTTGAGCTCATTGAGCTTCCTGATAACCATTGCTTTGAACTCAATATCTGATAGTTGAGTTGCCTCTGTTTCATTTAGCATTCTTTCTGAGGCTCCCTCCTTTCCCTTCATTTGGAGATTGTTTCTTTCTCTTCCCATTGTTTGTGAGACTCTTCTTGTTAGCCTCAGCTTCTTAAATTGATCTGTTCTGACTCTGTGGGTTTATGGTGTGAACTTCTGTGGTAGAATACCTGTGAGATTCCATGGTGCAGTCTCCCTGATGTCCCAAGCTCACTGATCTTCAGCTGTTGTTTATGTTGGCTCTGTGTTTTTCTTTGGGTTTTGATTGTTGTTGGGTCTTTCTTTGCTGGGTTGTTTCCACCAGTTGGTTAACTGAGGGTCACTCTGTCTGCCATTTCTTGTATTTTGTTTTGCTGGTGTGGGCAGGTTGTGCTGAAGCTTGTTCTTCCATGTGTACAAGGTTTTGAGCATTCTCTGTTGCTCTTGTTCAGTTGTTTGTTTTGAGTAATTTCTCCACCTTTTAGTTGTATTTCCAGATAGATCCTGGATTGAGATTAGTGTGGCTTCCACTCCCTCCTTCCCCTTCTTCTGTTGTTATCTGTTGGTGGTTCTTTTGTTGCTGGGTTTCCTCTTCCAGCAGGTATCCTGGTGTTCACAGCTTCCATCTACTCTTTTTTTGTGATCAGTTGGAGGGAGAAGGCAAAATGGTTTAAGACAGCGAGAGAGTATTCTATGATGTTTACAGTATCAGCCCATAGAGAAGATATAGGAGATTCTTTGTCTATGTATAGTGTTAACCATTATATTCCACCCAACTAGCCACTTTTTAGAAAGGGTGGAAAGAAGATAAGACTCTTGTTGGGGAGGGAAGGAATGTGAGTTGGATCTAGAAAGCAGTGAGGTTGTGGGAGGTCAAATTCTGAGGTAAGGTGAGAGTAAACAATAGTAAATAGGTGTAGTGTGTGAGAGAATAGAGTTAACCTCTACAGTAATAGAGTTCAAGAAACTGTGAAGTGGGCTAAAATCCTGAAGGGGTGTTTTGTAGTATTTACAATTGTATGAAACAGCTATTATTTACAATTATAATGGAGCAACTAACATATGATAGAATCTATGTGATCTGGATAACAAGAATAGGAAGTATAGGACCTTGAGTAGTTTGCTAATGGAACACAAGTGAAGTGAAGGACAGTAAATTGGCAATACACTATGAAAGAGAGATCAGGGGAAACCAGTCAAACAATACAATTTAACCAGCCAAGCAAAGAAGACTAAACAGAAAGAAGAGGAATACAAAAATACTAATAAAATAAAAGATATAAGAATAGTGAAAAAAACAATAATACAAATATGCAAAAACTTGCACGTTCTCTGTAGTAGCAAAGTGTAATTTTTCTCACTGTCTCAGCTGTTGGGATGCCCCCTCTTTGGGTCCAACTCTGGTCTTTTCACAGTTCCGGGTTTTTTGTCTCACTTGTGGGAATTAAAAAAAAAAAAAAACAATGAAGGAAGGAAGGAAGAAGAGATAAAATGTGAAAGAAAGGAAGAAGGAATAAAACAAGAAAGAAGGAAAGGGAGGAAAAAGGTGTTAAAAGTTAAAAAAATAAAAAATTACTTTAAAAAAAAAGCATCTTGCTGGCTCAAACTGGCTAAACCAGTTTTACTCGTCTTCCTGGCTGCAGTAGGTTTTGGAGTGATTGGTTTCTCTTTTCTCCCTTCCAGATCTGCACTCAGTCAGCCTCCAGCCCAGTTTCACAGCAGTCTCTGGTCCCAAGGTTCCACAGGTTCAGGTGTGCACTTTCCCAGGGACTTGGGGCACGAGTGCCAGGCCTTCCTCAGAGTGCACTCTCCCCAGGTTGCAGGTGTGTGGGCTCATCCAGGCACCTCCGGTTCCTCAGGTTTGGCACACACTCTTCCCAGAGCTACTAGAGTGTGTGCACGGTCTTCCGTGCCACCTCGGGAGCACTGCCTGTTTGGGTGGGGAGGAAGCCAGAGTGGCTGCTGCAGGAGAATTCCCCAAGCAATGTCTCTTTTTTCACTTTTTCTTTTTGAGAAATTCCTCCTATTTAAGCCTGCCACTCCATACAGAGGCCTGGCCTCTCACACAGCCCAATTCTCCAACCAGCCCAGGGACTATCTGGGTCAGGGCCCAGCCCAGCCCAACTCTCAACTCTCTCCAGCTGGTGTCCACAGACTCCATGGGTGTTCACAGCCCCTGTGTGTTTGCCACTTAGTCCTTATTCCCATCTCTGCGACTTAGAGCAACCAGGCCTCTCCCAGTGCTGCTCAATCCTTGTTTGGCAGGGAAGGGAGCCGTTGACCTGGCTTTCTCCCAAGAACCCTGTGGCAGTTGTGGCCAGCACCAGGCCTGGGGCTGCAGCCGCCCTTGTCCCTGTGCTGGTCCCAGAGACCTTATTGTCCTGCAGCACTCTCCTTACCATCTGGCTTTTCAATGTCTTCTACAATTTTTGGTCTCCTATCTTCATATATGCTGGGGTACTGTTGGCTGTTTGTTCTGTTCCTCCGTAGATTGACTAGGTTTTTCTCCATTGTGTAGGGGGAAGTGGAGTCCGCTCCCTCCTACCTAGCTGTCATCTTCAGTCCCCCTGATTTCATTTTTATGAAGAATTCAAAATAATTAAGCTCACAGAAAAAGAAAGAGTGATGGTTATCAGGACTAGGGGAGATGAAATAGAAAGATGTTGGTCAAAGAGCATGAAATTATGCAGGATGAAAAATGTTGGGAGATCTACTATACAACATGGGGCCTACAGCTAAAACTGCTAAAACTTAAACATGTGCCAAGAGTGTAAATAGTGTTCTTACCACAAAAAGACAAAAATAAATTAACCCAAGTAATGGATATCAGAGGACAATTTTGTAGGTGATAAGTGTATGGCTTTGATTATGGTGATGGTTTCATGGTGTGTACTAGTCACCCAACTGTTTTGATTATAGACACTGGATGTTGTAGCTTTTGTATATCAATCATATTTCAATGAATTGTTTAACCAAAGCAAACAAAAAAACTGTATCTTTTCTCAGATGGCTTTAAATTCAATAAAACTGCAACTGAAGCATAAGTAATATGGCATTTTAGCCTGAGAAATATTGTGCATGTTTGGGGCTGAGATGGATGTCAGCAATCTTATGAATATCTTCATGGATTTTCAGGAGGGAACAGGCTGTGGAGATCTGTGTGAATTAGAGTCCTCATATATCTAGATAGGTTACAAGTGTCTTGACAGTGTCCAAAAAATAAACACAGAGGCCACTCCCACCAGAGGGGTCTGAATGACATGAATCTGTCCTACAAGCATCAATGTCTTCCCTGTCCTGGAAGTCCACATGCATTCCAAGGGAAAGTCCACACATGCTCTTACATGAGAGTTAGTTCAGACCTCTACGCACTCCATCTGTCCTTACTGTGCAGCTGAGGCTGGAGAGTAAAGAGCTAGGGAAATTAATTTCTTAACAAGTGGAATAAGGGAAACTTAGACAAAATAATTAAACAAAACCAAACAATTTGAGCATTTTACAGTCAGCTCATGAATCACAAGGCTTTATCTTCCATAACCAAAGACATAAGAACAAATTATTTACACACTCCAGGCCATCCCAGGACAAACTGGCCATGGTCCCAGTCCCTCTTGGATATTCTTTGAAAATAAAACTAACCAAAAAAAAATAACACTAACCCCTCTATACACACACCTTGATTAATCCATGTATTGAAAGACACACATGGAATGCTAATGAATATCCTGTTAAGACCTTCCTCTGAGGCCTTCCCTAGGATTCCCATTGACCAAAGAAAGATAAAAAGTCTCAAGACAAAGAAACCATGGCATGCTCTTGCTAGAGCATGTGCTCACCTTGTCACTCTGTTCTCTTTCTCTGAAACTGTAAGAGTACCCACAAGACTTGCAGCCAGTGCAGCAGCAGGCAGCAGCAGCTTGTCCCAGGTTTACCCCAGATTCTCTCTCCAATTCCCTTTTTTTCTCTGCATTTCCAGTGAGCTAATAGACACTCTGCCTTATTTAATTTCTTTTATGGTGACTTTTATTTCTCAGTGAGCCAAAGCAGCACCACCCTCTTCTCCAGGGACCCCTATTCATCTTTCAATGCCCAGAACAATGTTAACTATTTTCTAAAGCTGTTGTGACTCCCTGTGGAAGAACTCTGTCTCACTAAACTGAGTTGTGGACACTTGTTGACCTGTCTCTGAGGGGAGGCAGGATTTCTGTAGTGGCCACTTTTGTGTTGCTGGCACAGAGCATCCCATATGGGTAGTATAGGAAGGTCCTAGTAATTACTCACTGAAATGATTCCCTAGAGACAAAGACCTGTGTTTCTAGAAACATTCCTTTCAACAGTCAGAGAATGTCAGCAATGGCCAGGATTAAACCATCAGCCCTTTTCTGTAGAGATGAAGGTGAGTCAGCAGTGAGTAGAAGTCATCATTTGTATCTAGGAGACATAATGCTTCTCACCTGCTTGACTTTCATAACACTTCGTTAGGACCCTGCACTTAGGGACCCTCACCCAAATAACCTGAGATTCCTCCAGTTTTCCATGTGCTGGAAAACAATAATGTGCCCAAAGTACATATGCTCAAAAGAAGAAAACAGGGACAAGAAGATCCCCAGAACTTGGGATTCAACAGAGTGGTCACACTTGAGTGAAAGAAAACAAATCCAGAGGGTCTGGGAAACTGCTCTGCACTTTCAGCCCCTTGTGTTCTCCCATCTAGAGGGGTCTTCTTTGCTCAGTCTTCAGGAGAGTTTGAGTTTTGATCATTTAAGGAATCCCACTAAACCTCCACCAAATTTAAACTGAAAAAAGAAGAGCTACAACAGAATCTAAAAATGGCAAAAGAAAAATAAATGTGTGTGTGTGTTCTCCACAAAATATGGACGGTCTCAAACAGGACTTGCTGGCGACACATGCACACCTAGTTACAGTGCAGTTTTCTTCTCCTCACACCTGTCCAGCCTGCTGCATTGTGATAAGCCTTTCTGAGTCTACCTCAGTGCAGTGCCTGCCTGCTTCATTACAAGGCAGCCTGTTGCTCCTGAGGGTCAAATCACAGTGGGACCAGCTCTTTCATGTCTCACTTTTTGAAATTGGTCTTTTCCTTTCAATTGACCAGAGCTGGCTTTTCATCTCTTTTATTGCTGGTTTACATGAAAACAAAAGCTTCTTGACTTCTAGTCAAGATGGAAGTGCAGGCAGACATGACTCGCCTCTTTGCACAACCACATCAAAATTACAACTAAAATATAGAACAACCACCACTCAGTGTGGCCAATCTTGGCTGGCAGGATCCATGTATGTTGTGGCTGCTCGTGAACAAATACACATGGACAACAGAAGTCCTGTGGAGAAAAAGGGATGGCATGGCCACTCTCTGGGAGAGAGCAGGTGAGAGGGCCAGAGAGAGCCAGTCCCTGCCTGGACAGGCTTTTATTCCTTCTCTGGGTACATTACATGGAGGGTAGTTCTCATTTGTTGTGCACAGGTTCACTGTGGGGGATTGATTACCTTTTATAGATAACAAAGGAAAGAATGTTGCTAATTATTTCAAAGAGAAGGATGTTGCAGACCAAGGGGAAAAGTGGTTGAACTGGTCACACTCCATACTTGGGAGGTTTAGCTCAGATTTTAGAAAGTTGCAGCAAGCCCTTGCTGCTTCAGTTCAGGGTGAGGGAGTTTTAGCAAAAGCAAGTCTCATAGCAGTCTAGGTACAATGCAGGCCTGATTTCCCATGGGAAAACCTCTCCATGGGCATGGTCCTGCACGCCACACACGCACCCCACTGGTTTTCCATGTGGAGGCTGAGCTACAATTCCATATCATTTGAAGTGGTTCCCTACAACTCAGAACCATCAGAAATCAAGTAGAATGGAAGTCTGACAGCTATGTAATTAAAGAAACCACGTCCATCCAGACTTCTGGGAGGGCCACAGATGTGGAATGAGCTGGTCCCAAACCCATATATGGGGGGTAAATATTTGGGAGGGATATCTCAGAAGTGAAGAGTCCCCACTCCACACCAGGCCCCCCAGGCCAGGGTTCCAGTTCGGGGAAGATAAGTCCTCACAACTTCAGGATGCAAAAACCGGCAAGGATTGAGTTGGTGGAAGAAACTTTTGGAGCCCCAACAAATTCCTCTTAAAGAACCCACACATGCCTCACCTACTCAGACTCACTCCCTCTGAGCTATAGCATCAGGGTAGTATCTTGGAAGTTACCACTGGCATCCTGGAAGAAACTGAAGTGTATGGCATCAAGGTGAGCACAGGCCACTATCCCTTTTGAAAACCCTCCATCCACAGAGCCTCAGAGCCGGCAAACAAATGCCATTTCTGACTTTCCATCAACCTGGCTAACACTGTTTGACCCATCTCGAAAATCACGAGAGACTCCACCTCTCCCAACTTATGGGCCCACTCAAGCTCCTTCTCCATATGAATGGCTGGTCTTGGCTCCTGCTATACAACTTTCTAAATCTGATCAAACAAGCAACAGCTGGCCTCACTGAGCTCCAGATCTGGCACTAGCAGCAGCCAGCCTAGTTTCACAGCCTGGCTTAACCTGGGAACCTCCAAGCCTAGCACAAGTAACAGCCATCTCGGATTGCTTTATAGCTCAGGAAGGGTGGCCCTGAGAAAAACATAGGTGGGGTATGACCTTGGCCTGTATCACCCAGGAAATCCCAGGGCCAGTACACCCAGCAAACAGCTACAGATGTTGGAGCACCACTACTGTGCCCCTGCACAGCTGATCCTCAGTGGAGGGTGGAGGTTGGTGGTAAGTGGTTGTAGCCAATCCTTGCAGCTGACTGGCCTGGGTAAATCCCTCCCATTGAAGTACCCACAGCAACTGAGGCTCAAGTACAAGAGGAGGATGTACTCAGCACACATGAAGGGTGCACCTTGGGTACCTAGTTTGATTGATAGGGAAGGCTGTGCCACTGGACCCTATAGGACACCCATGGCATTAGACCATGCTACCAAGACAGGGATTCATAACAGCTCTACCTAATACATAGAAATAAACACAGGGAGGCTGCCAAAATGAAGAGACAAAGAAACATGGCCTAAATGAAAAAACGGACCAAAACTCCACAAAAAGAACTAAACGAAGGGAGATAAGTAATCTATCAGATGCAGAGTTCAAAACACTGTTTATAAGGATGCTCAAGGAACTTAGTGAGGACCTTGGCTGCATTAACAAGACCCAGTCAGAAATGAACTATTCACTAATTGAAATAAAGGACAATTTACAGGGAAACAACAGGAGAGTGGATGAAGCCAAGAATCAAATCAATAATTTGGAACATAAGGAAGCAAAAAGCAATGAATCAGGACAACAAGAAAAGGAAAGAGCCTCCAAGAAAAAGAAAATTAAGCATTTATCCCAAACTTTAAATTATTAGAAGCTGTTCTGGTACCTTTACAGGTGGCAGTTATGCACTACCCCTGGCATCAGGAAGAGGACACTGAAGTGACTAAAGGAAACAATCTGGCTTATTCTGCAGTGAAAGAGGCACTAAAAGAACATTTAAAATGACTTTGGTACCTCTTCTAGACTTGTCAATCCTGAATATTTGACAGCAGATTTAGCAGTTAGTTAAGAAAAAAGCTAAAAGCAAGGGTTTTGAACCCCCATCAGAAAAAAGGGAACAATACCAAGGGCAACACCTGTTTGAGGACCGGAAAATAGATTTTACTCAGCTTTGAAGGTCTAAGGATGGAAATATTTGTTAGTTTTCATTGATACCTTTTCAGAATGGGTAGAGGCCTAACCTACTAACACAGAGATATCCTCAGAGGTAATGAAAGCCCTACTGAGGAAAGTAATTCCTTGCTTTGGCCTACCCAGCAGCATCCAGAGTGATAATGGGCTTTTTTTTCCCAGAAATTACACGAAAGATTAAAATATTTTTAGGAATCAAGTGGAGACTCCACACGGAATGGAAACCTCAGATTTCTGGGAAGGTAGACAAGATGAATCACACTTCAAAGAAAAACATAGCCAAAATTTGTGAAGAAACTTATCTTCTTTGGGATCATATCTTAACCATTGCCCTGCTCAGGATAAGGGTGGCTCCTCAAAATGAGATTCAATTTAGCCCTTATGAAATTGTATACAGACAACCATTTCAGGCTATATTGGGATGGGTTGTATGTAGATCAAAAAGTGAAGGTAAATAACTATATACAACATCTAATTCAGAACTTAACTGTGATTAATGACCTTGCTTGTATCAGAGATCTCTCCCAACAGGTTAGCTATATTCCTTTGAGCATATAAGACAGGATTCCCAGAAAACCAACTAGAAGAAAAGTTGACTGGAGCCTAGGTTGAACAAACTTTTATTTCATGACTCATAGGCATTTGTATTCTCCTGGAAAGACAACTGGGGGCCTGTGATAACTCTAAAGGACAGGGAAATGTTTTCTTAAAAAATGCTAATGTAGCCCCAGCTGTAATATGTGAAACTTTTGTCAATTGTACCAAAAATTGTTTTAGATAAATTGCAACACTGCCAATGATCTATCTTATGCCTTTAGTCACATCAAATTGACTGCAGGATGCTTTCTAATATGTGGAAGGACTGTTTATTCAATAGCAAAATGATTACTTCCATATAAAACTAAGCTTACAGAATTAAGATGATTAAACCTAACAATAGGGGAATGATAGAGGAACTCAGTAGTTAAAGACTTTAGCCTTAGTTGGTAGACTTCAGTGATTAATGCATGTGGAAAGCTGTTATTCCTGAAACTGGAATGCATGACCTGTATAACTCCAGGAGGTCAACAAGCAATTCAACTTTTGTGCTCCAGGGGGTCTGCAAGCTATGGAGATGGTAACTGAGTTGCCGATCAATGGATAAAGAAGTACTAGGAAAATCATTGCTGGACTGAAACTCTTATCTGATTAACCTTTCCCCCAAACTCCTTACCCATACTTTCTTCTCCTTATAAAAAAGTTATCTTGAGATGAGATGTTAAGATGGGTTTTGAGAGCACACATCCTATTGTCTTCTGAGATCGCTGACATCTGAATAAAGTGCCCATAAAGATTCAATCTTTTCTCAACTTATTGTCTCTGGTAGTGACAGGCATCACAAGTGCACATAGATGGTTAATGAGTTCTTTTCATAGTGAGTGGCCTCTTAAAAATGCTTCATGATTGACTCTACTAAGTGTTCAGGAAGCAGTATTACTCATTTCTTATTCTTTCTCTATCTACTCTCAGGACCTTCTTCATCAAAGCTCTTAGCTTTCTCTAAGTCTGAAGTTGAATATTCAGGGTCAAATTATAACATCTACAACAGGTACCAAAAGCAACATAAATGTTCCTTAGGCAGTCTCTTTCATGCTTGATCAGTCATATTCTTTCTTTCAGCCACTTCAGTATCCTCTTTCTGATGCCTGGGGCAGTGTATAACTGTCACCTGTAAAGGTACCTGGACAACTTCTAATAATTTTAAAATTTCTGCTGCATGCTTGATTTTCTTTTTATCAGAGGTTAATAGTCCTCTTTCTTTCCAGATGGAACCATGTACATGAAACTTAGGAAAGTGTACCTTGAATCCACATACAAATTCACTCTTTTTGTGTGAAAATACCAGTGCCCTCATCAGTGCAATCAGTTCAGCTTTCTGAGCAGAGTTTACTAGTGGCAATACCTTGCCCTTTACTATTCCTTCAAGAGTCACAAGAGCATACTAAGCCTTTCTGTTTTCTCTAGGCATATAACTGATTATATCTGCATATAAAGTCCAGCCTGCTTCTTCTAAAGGGTCGTTCTAGAGATCAATTCTGCTAAAATAAACTTCATCAGTTATTTCAGCACAATCATGCATTAGTTGAGCCAAGTCAGGCTCCAAGAGAAGGGATGCAGGATTTAACTTAGAGTTTTGAGGGAGACATTGGGATGGCCAAAAAGAATTGCTTGGCACCTATCTATTCTTCCATCAGTGAGCCACAAGTTTCCCTTTTGCTTTAGCAGGCTAACACATGGTGGGGTGCATAAATACTGATAGGCTATCCCAAGGAAAAATTTCAGCTTCCTCTAATAGCTCACAGGTGGCTGCCACAGCTCTCAAGCCAGCTGGCCACTCCTAGATAGTGTGATCTAGTTTCTTCAACATATATACAATGGGTTGCAGAATGCCACTAACTATTTGGTGAGAATTCCTAGGGCAATGCCCTGACTTTCATGAACATATCATTGAAAGGGCTTTAGTAGGTTTGAAAGCCCCAAGCACAGTGCAGAAGTCAGGTGCACTTTCAGGGACTCAAAAGCTTGAGTGCACTCCTTCAACCATTCTGAAGTGCTATATTCTGGTCCTTTCAGAGCTTCATACAATGGATAAGCAATGACCACAAAGGTTGGAATCTAAATGTGGCAGTAGCCCACCATTCCCAGGAATCCTCTTGACTGTTTCCTGTTATTGGGAACTCTTATTTGAATTATGGTTTTCTTTTCTATTTCCACTAAGACTCCTTTTGCCATGTTCAAGCAGGAACCCAAGAACCTTATTGCTTGTTGGCAAACTGGACTTTCTGTGCTGATACTTTTAGCCAAAAGATGCCAGATGGTTTAAGGTAGCTTAGTATTAGTTAAACATCGCTGAAATGATGTCTTGGTAATTAAGAGGTCATCTACATATTGTAACAGAGCTCCTCCTTCTAGTTTTAGATTCTTTAATCTTGGCTCAGGTCTCCCCCCAAATCATGGGGGAGTTCTTGAACCATTATGGTAAGACTGTCCAGCAGTGCTGAGTCTTGACCCAAGATTCCAGGTCCTGCCATTCAAAAGAAAACAGCAGTCCAGAGTCTTGGTCAATCAGAATATAAAAGAAAGCATCTTTTAAATACCATACTGAATGCCAGAGGCTGTCCCCAGTTATTCTGCTCACCAAAGTATAAATATTCAGGACAGTAGGGTGGATGTCTGTACAATGTCATATATGACCCTTAAAATATTTTTTATCATTTTAAAGCATATTTTATTGATTATGCTGTTACAGTTTTCCCCCTTTATGTACTCTCCCCCCTGCACCCCAAACCCTCCAGCATTCCCCTTCCTTAGTTCATGTTTGTGGGTTGTACATATAAGTTCTTTTTCTTCTGTTTTCTATATCATTTTTAACCTCTCCCTGTCTATTTTATGCCTACCAATTATGCTTCTTATTCCCTGTACCTTTCCCCCACTATTCTTCCCCTCCCCATCCCCACTTAAAACCTTCCATGTGATGTCCATTTCTCTGATTCTGTTCCTGTTCTAGTTGTTTGGTTAGTATTTGTTTTCGTTCTTGTTGTTGCCATTTTTGGGTTCAGTTGTTGATAGTTGTGAGTTTGTTGTCATTTTACTGTTCATAGGTTTTGATCTTCAATTTCTTAGATAAGTCCCTTTAACATTTCATATAATAAGGGCTTGGTGATGATGAACTCCTTTAACTTGACCTTATCTGAGAAGCACTTTATCTGCTCTTCCATTCTAAATGAAAGCTTTGCTGGATAGAGTAATCTTGGATGTAGGTCCTTGCCTTTC
The DNA here is from genome assembly GCA_028533065.1 of Trachops cirrhosus. Classification (NCBI taxonomy): domain Eukaryota; kingdom Metazoa; phylum Chordata; class Mammalia; order Chiroptera; family Phyllostomidae; genus Trachops; species Trachops cirrhosus. The sequence goes on along the minus strand of CM052547.1, from coordinate 52,775,180 downwards.
ATGACTTCAAATACTTCTTCCCAGCAGCTTCTTGCCTGTAAGGTTTCTTTTGAGAAATCAGCTGATAGTTTTATGGGCTCTCCTTTGTAGGTAACTATCTCCTTTCCTCTTGCTGCTTTTAAGATTCTCTCTTTATCTTTAATCTTGGGTAACTTAATGATGATGTACCTTGGTGTGTTCCTCTTTGGGTTCAACTTCTTTGGGACTCTGAGCTTCCTGGACTTCCTGGAAGTCTATTTCCTTTGCCAGAGTGGGGAAGTTTTCCTTCATTATTTGTTCAAATAAGTTTTCGATTTCTTGCTCTTGTTCTTCTCCTTCTGCCACCCCTATAATTTGGATATTGGAACATTTAAAGTTGTCCCAGTGGTTCCTAAGCCTCTCTTCATTTTTTTTGAGTTCTTATTTCTTTATTCTGTTCCAGTTGGATGTTTATTTCTTCCTTTTGTTCCAAGTCATTGATTTGAGTTCTGGTTTCTTTCCTGTCACTGTTGGTTCTCTAAATTTTTTGCTTTATTTCACTTTGGGTAGTCTTCAGTTGTTCTTTCATTTTTCAACCAAGCTCAATCAGTGCTGTGAGCATCTTGATTACCAATGTTTTGAATTCCACATCAGACAGGTTGGCTATCTCCTCATCACTTAGCTCTCTTTCTGGAGTTTTGCTCTGTTCTTTCATTTGGGCCATATTTATTTGTCTCTGTGCACCTGTTAAGTTGTAAGGGGGTGAGGTCTTAGGTGTTCTCCAGGGCAGGGCAACAATTCTTACTGTGCTGTGGCACTGTCTGTGGGGAAGGGGCCAGAGAGGGAAGAATGCAGCTCACCTTCTTGACTATAGCCCCACTTTCCAACAAACTCTCATGTGAGACTGGGAGTTTCTCCCACTGTGGCAACCTCTGCCATAGTCCACAGTAAGCTCTGAGTCTCAGTTTCCCATTCAGCCAGCTCCACCTGCGCAGTTTGCTGCCTCACCGGGGATCCTTTCAGCCTGCCCTGCCTACGTGGTCCACCACCTTGCCCTGGGTTCTCTCTTGATTGCCTGTTTCTCTCCTACCAGTCTGGTTGACTGTTTCTTTAATTCCTTGGTTGTTGGAGTTCCATGCAGTTTGATTTTCTGGCACTTCTGGTTGTCTATTGTTTTTAGATTGGTTGTTATCCTCCTTTTGGTTGTGTGAGGAAGCAAAGGGTTTCTACCTATGCCTCCACCTTGACCGCAACTCCCATATATGGCTCTTAACTCTTATACAAATTGATATTTATCTGAGTAGGATTTCTTAACAGGCAATGTGGGTATTTGTATGGAGAGCAGAAGGGCTGAATAAGTCCATATTACTGAAACTTCTGAATTATTGGGTGCATTCCTTTTAGGGCCTCTTCTGCAAAGGATACTGCCTCTTAGTAGGAGTCACTACCCCTACTTTGAGGTTAACTTTAAGAGGGGAGGCTTGCTTAGCCCTGCCTTCCCCTCTAGCAGACAACAGATTGTGGTTTACCTGATTTTCAATTTCTTCGGTCCAGTCATGTTTTCCTTTTCTATCATGGTTTCATGAGGAGCTGCCAAACATGGTCTGGAGGGACCTGTAGGTGGAGGTATTGTTCCTCTGGAGAAAAAGTAATCTGAGTGCAGAATTCTGACAAGTGCCTTACCAGAAGAGGAATTGTACACTTGGGGATATATAAAAAATTTATGAGTAAAAATGTATCTCCCTTAGCACACTGTAATGATTTCAATAAAAATTGGTTTTCAGGGCTTCCAGAAATTATAGTTACAGTTGTAACCTACCACAAGAACTCAGTTAAAGGTCTGTTGACCACAGAATATATTGCTTCAGTATCAGTCAAAAAGTCTACAGTTTCTCCCTACAATGTTAGTTTTACCCAAGGATCTTGAAGGGTGATTTTTTTTCTTATATTGTTGTACAAGTACAGATGTCTTCATTTTCCTGCCACTACTTTCACCCAACCTACCCCCTCCCACATGCCACCCTCAATCCTACCCCCTTTTGGCTTTGTCCATGGGTCCTTTATACTTGTTCCTTGACAACCCTTCCTTTTCGTTCCCCCTTTATCGCCCTCCACCTCCACTCTGATTACTGTCATTTTGTTCTTTTTTTAAATTTCCTTTTTTTCCTTCCCTATACTCACTTTGGGCTTTGTTTGCTGTTCTTTTTCAAGTTCCTTTAAAGTGTAAAGTTAGATTGTGTATTTGAACATTTTCTTCTTCTTTTTTTGAGAAAGACCTGTAATGCTATGAACTTCAGTCTTAGGATTTCTTTCCCAGTGTCTCAAATGAAACAAATTTTCATTTGCTTCAAGGTATTTCTCTCTCTTTTTTTTTGTAATTGCCATTCAAGTACCATTGTCTCCATTTTACTGCCACCACTTCTGCCCAACCCCAGCCATTCTCACCTCCCATCCTTGATCCTATCTTGCCATAGCTTTGTCCATGTGATTTTTATACATGGTCCTGACAAACCTTTTTTCTCCCCCTTTTCCCCTCCCACCTCCCCTCTGGTTACTATCAGTTTGTTCTTAATTTCAATGTCTCTAGTTTTATTTTTCTTGCTTGTTTGTTTTGCTGATTAGGTTCCACTTGTAGGTGAGAATATATGGTATTTGTTTTTCATGGCCTGGCTTATTTTACTTAACATGATGCTCTCCAGATCCATCCATGCTGTTGGATGCTCCTTCTTTCTTTCTGTTGTGTAGTATTCCATCATGTATGTGTACCATAGTTTTTTGATCCACTCATTTACTGATGGGCACTTAGGTTGCCTCCAGAACTTGGCTATTGAAAATTGTGTTGCTACAAACATTGGGGTACATAGGTTCTTTAGAATTGGTGTTTCGGGACTCTTTGTGTATAATCCCAGCACTGGAATTGCTGGGTCAAAAGGCAGTTCCATTGTTGTTTTATTGAGGAAATCTAACAGTTTTCCCCAGTTTTTAAAGATTATGTGTTTCTAGTAATTTGCCCATTTAACCCAGATTTTCAGATTTCTTGGCATATAGTTTTTCATAGTAATTTCTTTCTTTTTCAAAAACTGCATTCCATGCAGTTTTCCACATTGGTTGCACTAATCTTCATTCCCCACAACAATGTACTAGGGTTCCCTCTTTTCTACAACCTCCCCAGCACTTGTTCTTTTTCAATTTGTTATGATGGCCATTTTGACCAGTGTCTCATTGTGGTTTTAATTTTGACCTCTCTGGTGGCTAATTATGTGGAACATATTTTCATATGTCTCTGGACCTTCTGTATGTCCTCCTTGGAGAATTGTCTGTTTGTGTCTTTTGTCCGTATTTTATTTGGATTTTTTTCCTTCCTAGAGTGGAAACATGTGAGTTCTTCATATATCTCGGAGATCAAACTTTGTCCAAGTTATCATTGGCAAATATATTTTCTCATTCAGTTGGTTCCCTCTTCATTTTGCTGATGTTTTCCTTAGCTGTGAAGAAGCTTTTGATTTTGATGAAGTCCCACTTGTTTATTCTTTCCTTTATGTCCCTTGCTTTATGGGATATATCTGTGAAAATATTGCTGTGTGGAATATCTCAGATTTTCCTGCTTATGTTCTCCTCTTGGACTTTCATGCTGTCATGACTTATATATAAGTTTTTTATCTATTATGAGTTTATTTTTGTGTGTGGCATAAGTCAGTGGTTGAATTTAATTTTTTTTTGCATGTAGTTGTTCAGATCCCCCAACACCATTTGTTGAAGAGGACATTTTTGCTCCATTTTATGCTTCAACACCCTGTGTCAAATATTATTTGGCCATAGAGACTTGGGGTAATTTCTGGGGTCTCTATTCTGTTCCATTGTTCTGTGTCTATTCTTTGCCAGTACCAGACTGTTTTGATTACAGTGGCTTTCTAATATAGTTTTATGTCAGGAATTGTGATCCCTCCTACTTTGTTCTTCTTTCTCAAAATTGCTGAGGCTATTCAGGGTCATTTATGGTTCCATATAAATACTTAAAATGTTTGTTCTATATCTGTGAAATATGAATCAATAAATTGGTTTGGGTAGTATGGACATTTTGATGATGTTAATTATTCAAATCCATTAACATGGTATATGCTTCCATTTATTTGTGTCTTCCTTAATTTCTTTTTCTGTGTGGTGTAAGTTTCTGAGTAGGAAGAGTCTTTTACCTCCTTGGTTAGGTTTATTCCTAGGTACTGTATTTTTCTTGTTGCTGTAGCAAATGGAATATTTTTCCTGATTTCTGTTTCTGATATTTTGTTGGTAGTGTACAAAAATGCTTTCAATTTCTGAATGTTGGGTTTGTACCCTAATGCTTTGCCAAATTCACTTATTAAGTCGATAGTTTTTTGGTGGAGTCTACAGGATTTTCTAGGTATACTATCATATCATCTGCAAACAATGACAGTTTTACTTCTTCCTTTCCAGTTTGAATGGTTTTATTTTGTTTCCATGTCTGATTGTTGTGGTTAGAACTTCCAAAGCTATGTAGAATAGAAGTGGTGAAAGTGGACATCCTTGTCTTGTTCTTGACCTTAGTGGGAAAGCTTAATTTTTTGCCTGTTGAGTTTGATGTCATCTGTAGGTTTTTCATATATAGCCATTATATTGAAGTATGCTCCCTTTACTCCCACTATGCTGAGTGTTTTGTTCATAAATGGGTGCTGTACATTCCCAAATGCTTTTCTGCATCTGTTGATATGATCATGGGATTTTTGTCTTTTATTTTGTTTATGTGATGTATTACATTTATTGATCTGTGCATATGGTATCATTCTTGCATCCCTGGGATGAATCCCTGTTGATCATGGTGTGTGATCTTTTTAATGTGTTGCTGGATATGATTTGTTAATATTCCGTTGAGGATTTTTGCATCTATGTTCATCAGTGATATTGCCCTGTAGTTTTCTTTCCATGTTTTGTATTTATATAGTTTTGAGATTAGGATGGTGCTGGCCTTATAAAAAGAGTTTGGAAGTCTTCACTCTCCTTAGATTTTTGGGAATAGTCTGAGAAGGATAGGGGTTAGCACTTCTTCAATGTTTTGTAAAATTCTGTGAAACTATGCAGTCCAAGGCATTTGTGTGCTGACTGTTTTTTTTATTACTGAATCAATTTCACCAATGTTATCAGAGTATTCAGGCTTTCTGCTTCTTATTGATTCAGTTTTTGAAGATTATATATTTCTAGTAATTTGCTCATTTAACCCAGATTATCAAATTTCTTGGCATATAGTTTTTCATAGTAATTTCTTTCTTTTTAACCAGACAAAAAAGACTTTTTATTTAATTATTTTTTTAAATTATTTTTCAATTAGATTTGTCTCCATTTTTCCCCTTCACCCCTTCCAGCCCCACCCACCCCTGTTTGTCACCCTCAATCCTACCCCCTTTGGCTTTTCCATGTGTCCTTTATACATGTTCCTTGATGATCCTTACTCTATTTTCACCATTATCCCTCTCCATCTCCCCTCTGGTTACCATCAGTTTTTTTTTTTTTAATATTTCAATGTCTATATTTTGCTTGTTTGATTGTTTTGTTGATCAGGTTCTGCTTAGCTCTATTAAAATACAAATGACATATTTGACAGATACAGAACAAATATTTCAAAAATTTATATGGAACCATAAATGACCCCAAATATTCACAGCAATTATGAGAAATAACAAAGTAGAAGGAGTATAATACCTGGTATCAAATTATATTATAAGGCCACAGTAATCACAGTAGTATGGTACTGGCACAAAAACAGACACATAGATCAATGACACAGAAGAGAGAGCCCTGAAATAAACCCTGGCATCTATGCTCAATCATTATTTGACAAATGTGGCAAAGCATAAAATGAAGTAAAAAGAGGCTCTTTGTTAAATGGTTTTACAAGATATGGACAGCTACATGCAAAAAGATGAAACTTGACCACCAACTTACACCATCCCCCTAAATAAACTCTATGTTAAAAAAAAGGCAAATATTTTCATAGTAATTTCTTACATCCTTTGTATTTCTGTGGGGTCAGTTGCAATCTCTCCTCTTTTGTAGGAGACTGTTCTTCAAGCTCCCACTTGGAGATGAACAGGACCCACACCCATGGATAGGTTCTCCCATGGGGAATCAGACCTGCAATGTGCCTAGGCTGCTTTGAGTCTTGCTCTTGCTAAAAAAACTCCCTCACCCTGAATTGAGTACATTTACTGCAAAGTAACTTCCTAAAATCCATGCTAAACCTTCCAAGGATGAATGTAACTGGTTCAACCACTTTTGCCTTTTCATTTGCAAATACCCCTCTTCTGTGATGTGATTAGCAGCATTGGCTCCTTTGTTTTCTGTAAAAGGTAACCACCTAAAGCGAACCTCTGTATAGTAAATGAGGACCATTATGTAATGTGCTGAGAAACTTGATAAAGGCCAGTCACAAAAAGGGCCAAGGCTTTTGCTCCCCTTGAGAGAAAAGCCATGCTGTCCCTTTTCCTCCACCAGACTCAGTAGTCTGTGT
>CM052547.1:52752847-52768602 GCA_028533065.1 Trachops cirrhosus | reverse complement strand
TGTCTCATTTCATCCACAATGATGCAGACACTGGCCCGCAGTGTCTGCATCACTCTTTCATTTATGATTTTGTTTATTTGGGTCCTCTCTCTTTTTTTCTTGATGAGTATGAATAAATGCTTGTTGAGTATGAATAAAAGCTTGATGAATATGAATAAGAGTTTGTTGATTTTGCTTATCTTTTCAGAGGACATGCTCCTGTGTTTATTGATCTTTAGAATTGTTCTTTTAATCTCTATGTCATTTAATTCTGCTCAAACCTTTATTATTTCCTTCTGTCTACTTTCTCTGGGCTTTGTCTGTTGTTGTTCCTCCATTTCTTGTAGATGTAGGGCTTCTTGTTTATTTCAAATGTTTCTATGTTTTTTAGGTAGTTCTGTATTGCTACGAACTTCCCTCTCAGAACTGCTTTTGCTGTTTCCCATAAGTTTTAGATTGTGCTCATTTTCATTTGTTTCCAGAAACATTTTGACTTTTCCTTGATTTTGTTATTAACCCATTCTCTCTTTAATAGCATGCTATTCAGTCTCCATTTGTTTGAATATTTTAAAAATTGTTTTCTTTGAGAGTGGTTTCCAGTTTTAGGCCCTTGTGGTCTGCGAAGATACTCAATATAATTTCAATTTTCTTGAATTTGTTGAGGCTTGTTTTGTGTCCTGTCATCTGGTCTATCTTTGAAAATGTTTCATGTGCATTTGAAAAGAATGTGTGTTTAGCTTCTTCGGGATGAAAGATTATATATATATAATCTTTATATATATATATATATATATAATACATAATCAGTTAAGTCCACTTGATCTAGGACATTGTTCAATGCCTCATTATCCTTGTTGATATTTTATTTAGAAGATCTATACATTTTGGACAATGGGGTGTTTAAATCCCCTAGTTAAGTGTGTTGCTGTCTATGTATTTCTCAAAGTCCTCCAAGATTTTCCTTATGTATTTGGGTGCTCCTATGTTGAGTGCATATATGTTTATAATGTTTACATCTTCTTGATGAATTCTTCTTTTGAGCATTATGAAGGGTCCTTCTGGGTCTCTTTTTGTGGCCCTTATTTTGAAATCTATTTTGTTTGATATAAGTGTTGCTATCCTGGCTTTTTCCCCTCTTCATTTGCTTGGAATATTTTTTTCCAACCCTTCACTTTCAGTCTGTGTAGGTCTTTTGTTCTGAGGTGGGTCTTTTTTAGGCAACATATGTGTTGGTCATGTTTTCTTATCCATTCAGCTACTTTCTGTCTTTTGATTGAAGCATTTAATCCATTTACACTTAAGGTTATTATTGATAGGTACTTATTCATTGCCATTTTATGTACCTGTGTTCCTCTCTCTCACACTCTTTTTGTTCTTTTTTTTTTTAAGCAGTGTCTTTATCATATCTTGCAGTGCTGGCTTGGTGGAGGTTGAATCTTTGAGCCTTCTTTTGTCTGGGAAACTCCTTATTTCACTTTCCATTTCAATTGAGAGGCTTGCTGGATAGAGTAGTCTTGATTGCAGGCCTTTGATTTTCACGACTTGGAATATTTCTTGTCATTCCCTGTTGGCATCTACTGTTTCCACTGAGAAGTCAGTTTCTGACCTTATCAGGACTCTCTTGTATGTTACTTCCTGTTTCTCCCTTGCTGCCTTTAAGATTGTCTCTTTGTCTTGGAATTTTGCCATTTTAATTATGATGTGTCTTGGAGTGGGCCTCTTTGGATTCTTCATGATTGGGACTCTCTGTGCTTCCTGGACTTGTGTGATCTTTTCTCTCATCAAAGTGGGGAATTTTCCACCATTACTTTTTCAAACATGTTTTCTATCTCTTGCTCCTCTTCTCACTCTTTTATCCCTAATATATTAATATTATCACATGTCTTGTTGTCCTACATTTTCCTGACCCCCTCTTCATTCTTTTTGAGTCTTTTTCCTTTTCTTGCTCCTTCTGGGAGATTTTTTCTGCCTTGTCATCCAGCTCACTGATTCAGTCCTCAGCTTCACATAGCCTGCCTTTGATTTCTTCTACTATGTTCTTCAATTCAAAAATTGTACTCTTTGTTTCCTCATGGCTCTTTTTGATAGTTTCTATGTCTTTTTTCATGCTGATACAGTTTTCAGTAAGTTGCTTGTAGCTTCCTTCTAGATTTGAGCTCATCAAACTTCTGAGCTCATCAGGCTTCCTTATAATCTTTTGAACTCAATATCTGAAAGTTTATTTGCCTCTTTTACATTTAGCACTCTTTCTGAATATCCCTCTTTTCCTTTTGATTGGGGGTTGTTTTTTGTCTTCCCCTTATTTGTGAGACTCTTCTTGTTTGCTTCTGATTCTTAAATTGATCTGTTTTGACTCCTTGACTTTGTAGTGTGAACTTCTATGGTAGGAGTCCTATGAGATTCAGTGGTGAAGTTATCTTGATATTAAAGTTGATGTTCTTGGGATGGCCTTTATACCATTTATGTTTTCTCTCTGTATGTAATTGGGTTTTGATTATTGTTGTTATTCTTTGATAGGTCCTTCCCTACAGCTGGTTGACTGAAAGTCACTCTGCCCACCATTTCTTGTATGTTACTGTGCTGGTGCTGCCAGAATAAAACTACAAAGCCCAGGAAACAAACACACACACCCAAAAATTCCCCCCGCAACTCCACTATCAACAGCAAATGAAACCCAATTAATAAGGGTGTTAAGATATTAAGACAATCGTAAGAAAAAAGAGCAAATACAACATGACATACTGAAAGAAAATGATGTTGAAAGGATAGAGGGAGGAGCACTAATAGGAGTTCAGATTTGAAGCAATGTGAAGAGAGAAAGTAAAATTTACATCAGGAATAAAAAAAGGAGATAAAGAAGGAGGCATGCAGTTTAAGAAGGGAAGTGTATAATGTTAAGCTTAAACAAAAATTAAAATAACATGAAGGAAAAAAATGGAGAAAAGTTAATAAATAATAAGAATATATGAGCAAAATTGGAGAGAAAGAACTACCACAGCAGCATCAACAGGAAATGAACTAAAATTAATATAGGTGTGATGGGAATAAGACAGGAAAAAGAAAGAAAAGCTTAAGAGATGTCTAGAGGAATGGGAAATGATTTTGAAGTGAGAGAGGGAGAGGAATAACTAAAAGTGAATAATGAAAACCAGGCTAAGACAGGGAAAAAATAAAATTTGGGAGAAAAAGAAAGAAGGAGAATAAAGAAAAATAAAAGGACAGGATGAAAGAGAGAAAGAAGAAAAGCAACATGCTAAGACAGGGAAAAATGGAAAATTTGAGAAGGAAAAAAAGGGCTGGAGAGGCAACCAGTAAGATCTGAGATTTGAGGTATAAAATTAGTGATGATCTAGACATAAAAATTGATAAAATGCAATAACAATTACCCTGTCCACAACCAACTAGAAAAGATTGCTAAAGGCAGAGAGAGAATGCTGGTGTTTTAAGAGCAGGAAAAAGAATGTGGGACGACCATTGATAGGAAAATTGGTTTTGTGAGGCTGGGTGAGGAAAAAATAGTAAGAGTGTGAAATGGAAATAAGTAGTAGCAAGAGAGAAAACAAAATTTAAGATGAAAATACTGAGAGGAAAGAAGGTAAAATGGGGTAAGAGAAGGGAGGAGCAAATATGTGAATTGAAATAAAGTACAGTAGAAAACCTAGTGACTTTATATGCACAAACTTGATGGACAAGAAATGAATGTTAAAATGTTTTGCAGGAAAGAAAATATCACAAATCATGGAGAAGACCACAGTGGATTTCATTTCGGTAGCCTCTTGTATTTTCTTCTGTTTTCTCCTTTCTTGATCCTCTAGTGATATCAGATGTTGACCCTATTTAACCTTAAGCAGCCTGTTAGAGACTTCCAGGGATCTAGTGTTTGTGGCTGTCTCCTTCAGTTGTTAAATTAGTCACTGTGCACTTAGCAGTCAGGCTTAAGCATCAGAGGGCCAGGGCAGAGAACGTCCTGAGGTTGGGGCTATTGTTGCCCCCCAGGGTGCTGGGGCTCAGACAGGAGAGGTCTGCCTAAGCAGGATGGCTACTGTCCTATGGGTGATGACTCAGCACTGGGATCTTGGCATCTACTCTCTCAGCTCTCTCCCCAAAGCTTCTGTCTTCTATCTCTCCTCAGGCATCTCCAACCTGCTCTGTCCCCACCTTTGCCAGGGCCCAGGGTAAGTGGTTGCAAATGAAAATTTGTGTGTTGATCCTTTAAATGGCTCTTTGTGTGTCCAATGTCCATCTCTGGCAGAAAGCAACCCTGACTCATTTTTCTGCTGGTTGTTATCTGTGTACTTTTTGGGCTCTGGTGATCTAGGCTTGGGATCCCAGCTTAGGGTTTACACCAAACTCTTCTCAGGGGAGTCCAACTGGATGCTTAATTATCCCTCTGACATCATCACCTATAGGTGCCCAGCCAGCCCTCTCAAGTCTTCACTTCTCTCCTTACCAGACGGGTTGTGCTGAAGTTGATTCTTCTGTATGTCTGAGGTTATAAGGCTTCTCGCTATTATTCAGTTCTTTGTTCTGAGCGATTTCTCCACATTTTAGTTGTAATTCCAGATTTGTCCTTGGAAGAGATTAGTGTAACTTCCATTCACTCCTCTGCATCTTACCTCTGAGGGGTGACTTTAATGAGTTGTTGTAATGAGAGAATTTCCAGGCCCTGTCACTCATCATGGGAGAAATTCCCTTTTTCCTGCATAACTTTCAAGTTCTCAGACTGTGAGCTTTTTTTTACCTCACTTGGGGTACTAATTTTTCCAATGCTTCTTGTCTTTGCAATGTGTACATTAACCAGTGGCAAGCATTTTAGATGAAGGTGAGGCACCTCTTACCCACTGATGGAATTGCTCTGAGACTTGTTCCACAAAAATAATGGTTGCTTGGGCTTTTTTCTACTCTCTGTTGTTATAAACTTTAAAGATAATGTCTACTAATTGAGAAGATTTCATGTCTATGTCACTCTGTAACTTCTGAAGTTTTTTCTGATGTCAGGTATACTTTGAGAAATAAAGGTCATATTCACCTTTCTAATATGTTCAGGGGCTTGTGAATCTAAATCAATATATTTTCTGTAGGCATGGTAGATTATTTCAAGAAACTCAGGTGGTCCTTTGTGAGCTTTTGTTGTATTGCCTGTACCATATTCAGACTTTTTTTGCTTAGGGTCTCCTTCCTTCCGTTCCCCAAGGATGCACCTCTTATAATGCTTTAAACAAGAAAGGTTATTCTCATTAGGGTCCCAGTTAGGCTCAGTTAAAGGTATTGACTTAGTAGGGTAAGGAGCTCCACCTGGATTTTCTTGGTGCAGTTTCCTGGCCTTTTCATTTGCCTTATCCAATACCAGCCTCCATTTATCTCCCATAAACAAATATTTAGTAAGGTTTGCATTTGTGCACAATTTGGATGGTGGGTAGCAAAAATTCACACAACCAAGTAAGTCATTTTAATAGGATCATCCCTACAAGAAGAATTTGAACTTTTCCAGTTTAACAGATCCAGTGTAGAAAACAGAGTATGTGCTTAATAATGTCCAGTGGGCTGACCTACTGTCACTGCAGGTCTTTGCAAAGAGTATTGCCCTGCCCTGGTAGAGGCTTGTGCTCCACCAAATTTGGTTTCCTGATAGGTTTGAGACAGAGAGACCAGTTCAGGCTCACTTACTTCAGTTCCCTCAGCTGAATAAGGAGGAAGATCCCCCAGGGTTGGAGGGACTGTGGAAACCCTGACCATGCTTGCAGCAGCCATACATTTAAATTTTCTTGGTCCCTATTTTCTGAACTTCTGCTATCTGCCACAAGAAAATTACCCTTTCTCTGCACCATTAATCTGTCTCTTTTTAACCATGCATGTTTATTATATAAAGTTATAAAAGCTTTACATAAGGCATTTTGTCCCACTTCCCTGATCTTTGACAAAACCACTCTAATTGCAGTATAGTATAGTAATTTAAGGATATTCAGTGGTCATCACTCTCCTGAGTCCAGATTATACATAAGCCAACCTGTAGTACAATAAAAATCATTTTCTTGTTAGTCATAGGTTTATAAACATAGGTCGACCAGTCAGCCAAAACTCACCCAAAATGGCTGTTTCCCAGAACAGAGGCTCTTCTCCCATTCTACCAGACATAGCTCCATAATATCGCACAAACCAAATCAGAAGACACCTTCATTCCTGATGATCACTCAAGGTCATGACTGTGACTATAACCTTGACCCAAAAAGCACAAACTCAATCAAAATGTGAAGACAGAGGGGAGTGCCAAGAGCTGGAGAAGGGGAATCCCCAAGTGAAATCACTTGGCAGCTTCTAGGGAGTCTCCAAATCCACACCTTGGGGACCCCCAGTCCAGGCAGCAAATGGGACACCTCACCAAATACCCAGACTTACTGAAGAGTCCTGAAGTTGTCCTGGAAGGAGTCATTAGAATATGAAACTTAAAAAATTGGGGTCAAGTCATCACCTCGGTCTGACATGGAAGGCTGTTGCACGGTGTCACACCCATTCTTCCCACCCTATCACTCCTGCTGTGTGCTGCTCACCTTCTGTCAGGATAGCCCACAAACAGATCTACTATTCAAACCAACACTTACATGAACACTATGAATACTGGCATGTCATGTTACCCAGAGAACTTTCCAAACAAGTACCCAAAACCCATCTGATGTCTGAAGAGGAGTGGAGGAGACTTGGTGTCCAAAAGAGTCTAGAATGGGTTCATTACATGATTCATGAGTCAGAGCCACATATTCTTCTCTTTTGATGACCTCTTTCAAAAGATCAACAAAAATGAAGCATATCTGGGGATCATCAATTTAATCTTTTTCAAATTTAACGTATGTGTGTATATAAGGTAGTATTCAGTGAATACTTGAAAAATGTACAGATCATTCATCCATACCTATGCATGAGCTGTATTCTTCAGTGACAGAGCTCAGTTAAATGCAACTGCAAGTAGGTTACTGTAAGGTGTTTAAAATTTCTTCTAGTTAACTCTTCTCTTAATATAAGTGTCTGTTTGACTTTACCTGTTACTTTTGTTAAATAAAGTTTGTATGTTGAATTAAAAAAAAATGGCCTTTATGTTGCTTTCCAGTACCAGAACAAATATGTAGAGAAAATAATTGGATTTTTGTAGGCACTTTATACAGAAAGCTGGGATCTGAAAAGATGGTGGGTTATGTACCTTAAAGGCTATCTTACATCCCATCTCACACTGACATTTTTATAAGGAAAAAAAGGTGTAGGTAAGGCATTTGAAATTCAGAAAAAAAGTAAGTGAAGGGTTTAGAATTCAAAGAAAAGTTTACTCAGATGAAAGCTGCAGTCTAGCAATTTTTCTGGCATCCTTTATGTTGACCAGTGATTCTTTATATGTTCTGGACTGAGAACATCTCTCCCTGGAGCACAGTGGTTCAGATACCATTTGATTACTTCCTGGGCACAAATGTTGAATTGCTTGTGAGTCTCCTGGAGCCAGGTTTGGTCTGGCTATACCTCCTGGTTCTTGAAAGAATAGATCTTTACATGTAGTAATTCCTAAACTTATTAACTATGACTTAAAAATAAAAAATCTTCAACTCTTGAGTTCCCTCATCACATGTAATCTTCCTTTTCCTACTTAATTTTGAATGCATAAAAGACATTGCAAAATTGTTATTCTCATTTTGAGAACTTGCTTCTTGGCATATTCAGTAATTTTGACTTAAACTCTTATAAAAATTCTCTCCAGGTTTGGGTGTTTCTTACATTGATTATATAATATGTGATATGATATAATTTGAGATGATAAAATGTAATGCAATGCAATATAATATGGCTCACTTCTTAATTTTTTTTAAAGATTTTATTTATTTATCTTCAGAGGGGAAGGGAAGGAGAGAGGGAGAGAAATATCAATGTATGGTTGCTTCCTGTGCATTCCCTGCTGGGAACTGGCCTGCAACCCAGGCATGTGCCCTGACTGGGAATCGAACCGTGATCTCTTGTTTCACAGGCCTGCGCTTAATCCACTAAGCTATGCCAGCCAGGGCTAATTTTTTTAATTATATTTTATTTATGCTATTACAGTTGTCCCAATCTCCCCCCACTTGCTTCGCTCCACCCAGCCTCTGCCCCAGCTCAGGCAATCCCCACACCATAGTCCACTTCCATGTGCCATGAACATGTGTTCTTTAGCTAATCCATTCACCTTATTTTAACCAGTCATAAGGCTCGTTTTTAAAAAACATTATTTATTTTTAGAGATGGGTGAGGAAGGGAGAAAGAGAAAGAAACATCAATGTATGTTTGCCTCTCTCCCACCCCCTACTGGGCACCTGGCCTGTGACCCAGGCATGTGCCCTGACTGGGAATCGAACTGGCAACACTTTGCTTCACAGTCTGGCACTCAATCCACTGAACCACACCAGCCAAGGCTCATTTTTGAGCCTGGGTGCTAACCTAGATTGTCTGCATGCATTGACTCTGCATGCATTTAAGCACCACAGAGAGGGAGCTGAAATGATAATAGTCCTGTTATATACTTTTAGCATTTTGCATAAATAATATTATAATGTATTTCTTGCAACTTAATGCTTTGACTCAAATCATATCTGTAATTGTCACGCACATTAGCATTTGTTGATTTAACGTTCCATTGCCATTGTTTTTGCTTTATTTGTTAGATCCTTGTCTTATCCTTGTCTTATCCTTGTCTTAATAGATATAGTTAATGAAATAATCCCCTACTAAGTGACCCTGGATATATCTAGTCTTTTCTTGTTAAAATCAGACCTTCAGTATCACCTCACCTTGATCTCCAAGGTTAGAGTAACTCCTGGGTGAGTTCTAGAGGGGTATGGGATAGCCCCTCCTTCACCCATATCAGGGATAATTGTTCTCATATTCTTTTCATTATTCAGATTGAATTGAAGATAGTTCAATGCATCAATATTTCAGCTGAGGACTTGTGCCTTTTTATGGTTTACTTCAAACTTTTTTTTTTTCTATATTCTTCTATACAGGGTCTGGCAGAAGTAATGCTTGCTTGAGTGCAGTTGGTAGGGTAATAATACGGATATAATAATTTATATCTTAATTTGAACATTTCACCTGAAATGTCATATGGTGTGCTTGAGTATGATATTGTTATGTTATAGAATTACATACTTAGAATTTTGTAATAAGCAATCTTGTAATAAAAAGAGGCATTATGTATGCCAGACTCTATTTCTTCTAATCCTGTTATTTTTTGCTTTTCATGTTTAGATGTGTAAGTCAGTTGGAGTTTGAGTGTGTGTATGGTATGAGTTAGGAATTTAAGGTTTAAGTTCTTCATCTCAGTGCTATATGGAACAATTTATTCTTTAGTATCCAATTCTAACATGTGTGTCTTATGGCTGTTTCCCAAAACATATTAGTTACTTTTGAGTCCTTCTTCTGTTGTACTGAAGGGTAAAAGAAGCACAGGCTTGAGGTAAGATGATCATTTGTTGTTAGCCAGAAAAGGCAATAAAATTCTAGGACACATTTCAGGCCTGGACATTTGTCCCAGGGAGTGCCTCCAGTTACATGAAGCTGCACTTGCTTGCCCCTATCTCCTGGTCACATCTTTTGGTCACTGGGGTGTTGCCCCCTGTGATCTTCACTCAATCCTGGGTTCAGGGAAGGTGATTGGGATTCCTCAGATATTAGAAAGCCATCCCTGGAGTGTTACTATGGATGCTTTTGTCATTATCTCAAACATCCAGTGCTACAAGCTCTATCCCATTCCTTTTTTTTTTTTTTTCTTTGTGGAAACATAACAATGTTATTTTACCATTTTGTGAAATTTTTAGGTTTTATTCTTCAAGCAATTGTCTTCCCAGGAAATTAAAATTATCTTTCAAATGCAGGTAAGCACTTGCCCAGAGGAGTAATAGGAAGAACTGGGGATGTCCATCATAGAGAGGGCTGGGGGAGAACTGGAAATAAGGGTTGATTGTAAAGAAACTATGCATCATATTATCCATTTATAGAGGTTTGAGTTTTTAGATAATTTTTATGGCCAATGTCTTATAGTGTATAGAAATCATGGTAGAAGGCTAAGCATTGGCAGAGGAGGTTGAAGAGGCTTTTGGAGTTGAAGACATCTGAGTTCAAGTCTTACTTATACTTCTTATTACATTTAGTACCTAAAGCACATTTTTAACTTTATGTGAGCTTCTGTTTTCACAACCATATAATTAGAATTATTCAGTATCTCCATCAAGGTGTTGTTATGAAATAAATGAGATGATTTATGGAGGGCATTGACAGATACTTGGCAGAACCAGGCACTCATCAATGATGTTTGTGGTGTTTACTATTCTCCATGATTATTGGAAAAGTATCACTTGGGAGCCAAGTTTGATTATCACAATCCTCATCACTAGGCAAGTGGCAAATGAGCACTACATATTCTGAGCTGTTGGATCTGGATGCATGAGGCAATGGCAGAGAAGCAGAAGTCTCCATGGCTCTATTGCCATCTATCCCTGGGGTGGTGTGGGCATGGGTACAAGACTGGGCATTATTGTTTCACTTTGAGTTTAGACTTTTGGTTTAATTCATGTTGGGATCAGAACTCAAGAAAACTCATTCTGGAGAATGAAATATGATGGTTTTCAGTTTGAAAGGTGCTGACAATCAAGCTCACTCTCCTGATCTTCAAGTTCAAATTATTGAGAAGTTTGAGTTCAAGTCCTTGACTTCTAATCTTGCAACAGTAAAACCCTGAAACCATGCTCAACCTTCCTATATTCCCTTCCTCCATATGACATAGTCTTGTGTCAAGTCTACATGAGACGGCATGTACACTGATGCTTGGTGTCCTCCCACAACACCACATAACTGCTAATAGAACATCACTGTCTCTCACCCCCTGGCCAAAGTCAAAGCAGTCTTGGATTCTGCTTGTCCTCTATGGGGAGCCAGTTCTATTACATAATAAAATAAGGCATAGTGATGCATGCAGTCTGCTGAGGCCTGCCAAACTTTCCAGGCCAGCCAGTCTTTTTTATTTCACACTGGCCCTTTGTAACAGGAGCCCTTTCTATGGAGGCCATTTAGGGTGTCTGTCTTAGCCAATTTATTCACACTGTGCATGGTGTTCTACTTTTATTTTTGAGGTTTGGGCAATGTTTGCCACTGCCCCTTTTAAAAGGGGCTCTTTAAAGTTGGCCAATTTGACAAGTGTGTCTTTTTGCATGCCTTAACTGTTATCCAGACATGGAAAGTGGCTGCTTTCTTATTCTTCTTCTATTAAAAAATTTTATTAACAAACAATAAGCAAGATTAAGCTAAAAAATGAAAAACCACATTGAGTCTTAAATGGTGAGCAACTTGAAAATAATAGTTCTTTGTTTTTTCTTTTCCATGTATGAAAATTATCCAGTATGCTTAAATGTTTTGATTTTTTAATATTTTATTATCAGAAGTGAAACACCCACATTTATATGACTTTCCTGTTGTGCTATATGTTGAGATAGAAAATTTAGTAATATATTACTAAATATAGTAATATTTAAAATGTTGTTTCATCCTATGATAGATTTGATGGATAAACAATTGGGGAATAATAAAGTCCTAATAGCAGATATTAAAAGAAAAGAATGTGTAGTTAGAAAAAATTCTCATTTATGTTTATGAAATAGGCTTTTTATTAGTCATGTATTTCTTGCTTTGACCCAATTCTTAATATCAGAAATAAGATGTAGGCTTTGTTCAAGTATACATTATTCTATTCAGAGTTATTTTTGGCTCTCCCACAGGACTTTCTGTTGATTTAGCCAAATTTCTACTTCCTCAATTAGTGTTACTTGGAAATCAACCACAAATATCCAACACTGACACTTATCCTGGTAACAGCAAACAGCAAACTCATTGCAAACACAACACTCCCTTTGAGGGGAACAAAATACTGGTTAAGTCAATTTTCCACCTTCTTTACTTTTCCACATACATCAGCTCTTCTTGGATAAGCTAACTTTTTTTTTTTTAACCTCACCCAATCCATGTGAATTTTGGCTAAGGAATTAGATTTGCAATCTGTTTCTCCAATGCACAGTGGTTCAAGATAAAAGATAGTGTATAGCAGTATTAAAACATAAATATCCATTATTGGAGATGGGTTTATGCTTGTGTGTGTCAAAACCATCTTTCATATCAATGATCAGACAGATATTGCTTAATATTGACAAATACTGTTATAGTGGTGTAAGCTTATGACCCAGATGAGTCATAACAGAAGATGCTAGAAGAATTGGAACACAGCAACATGTTACTGATGACTGGGACAGTGGCTTGCAGCAGATGGAGACTGTTGCTTTCCTTCTTAGCTCATCTGTACTTCCTATTGCATGCAGACATTATTTTTGACAAAAATAAATAATTGTTCTCAACTGTTTTGCACCCTTCCGAATTCAAAGAGAAGCTGTCATACCCAAAAGAGTGATGACAGTTGGGAGGGTTAGGGGCAGAAAATTCAACAGGGTGCAGGAGGCCCTTCTTTTTAGGGGGCACCCCATCACAGGATGCTAAAGTGAGGAGCAGGTTGAAGGAAAACAGTTCCTGGAAAAACCACTGAGTCATTTGGGGAGTAATTTGTGGCACTTGTCTTTAGATTTTCCAATTAAATGGTCTAAAATAATCATGGAAATGCTTCATGTACTACCACATGTTTCAAGAGCTGAAGATCTGAGTTTTTACAGTCAAATTCTAAAGTTGTCTGATTTGGCTTCTGGGATCCCAGCCCCACCTAAGTGCACTCTTCTCTTGAGACATTCTTCCCCAGAGCTTGCACATTACTACATTTTATGAGATTGCAAGATTCTTTTGAAAAACTGAATTCACAGCAATGTTTACTCACTCTGGAGCTAAAATATCCCCAAACAAATAAACAAACAAAGTCAAGTAACTGGAGGACTCCTAAATGAAAGCTCAGAGCACTGAATTCAGTCCAGGAACAGGATTTGCTCCCATCCCAGAGCCTTTTCCATTTTACTAGATTCTTAGATGGGTATAGAGTCTTGGAGGTGTGACTGATCTTGATGTCTGTTTGTGTCCTGGAGGGAATGATCAGGGACTAATTGGTCCAATTCTCCCTATGATAGGGAGACCTGGAACCCCATAAGACTCAAACTCAAATCCTCCAACTTCAAATTACAAGTTATTTTCATTGGACTCTGCTAATCTTTCTTTGGCATTGTCAGCAATTCTCAACTTTGACTTCATCAGAAATACCTGGGGAGTGTAAGTGTGGACATATATCCTAAGGCCTTGGCTAATAGCTCAGAACCTCTAGCAGTGTGGGTCCTATTAGCCTGGATTTTTAACAAAATCTCCAGGTGATTCTGATACAGCTGGGAGGGCACCATCCTTTAAAAAACCACTGAGCAGAAGGTCTCAGGGATTCTCCCAAGCTCTCTTGTTCCTAACATTCCTAGCACAGAGATGGCAGTTTACCAGAGAGAAGAGTATTTGAAGGGTTATCCAGGGCTGTCTACAGCTCATAGCCTGTTACTTACTGCACACACATCTATCCCTAAATAGCACGCTGCCTGTGACCTTCCTCTTACAAGCTGTGGTTGCCTTTGAGAGCTCAAAAGACCTGTAACTGGGAAAGGACAGCCCTGGTCCTTACCCTCACTATGACCATTCCAGATCCCAGTCCAGCACAGCCTGGTAGGAAGAGAGCAGAGCCTGTTGTTGAAGGTAAGAACAGTTCTCAGAAATCCATGCCCCAATCCCTACTCTGCCCATCCCAATCTTGCTGACCTTGACCTTTTAGAAAATTGTTTCTGCCATAACATGGGATTTCAGTATATGTAACTACTGGTAGAGATACAAGAAACACTCTGAGGAAAAATAAATTTAGCTGAATTTGGAGGATTGTTTACTTTTTAAATTGTGATAGAATATACATAAAATGTATCATTGTAACCTTTTTTAAAAAATCATGACCTAAAGATATGCTTGTTAATTTTAGAGAGAGAGGGAGGAAGAAAGAGAAAGAGAGAGAGAGGCTGATGTGAGAAACATCAGTTGGTTGAGTTTCATACGCACCCCAACTGGGGATCAAACCTGTACCTTTAGTATGTGTCCTGACCCTGAGTCAAACCTGCAACCTTTTGGCATGGAGATAGAAGCTCAATCAACTAAGCCACCCAACCAAGGCTACCACTGTAACCTTTTTTTAGTGACAGTTCAGTGTCATTAAGTACATTCACATTGTTGTGTAACCATCACCATCATCCATCACCAGAACTGTTTCATCTTCCCTATCTGTACCCATTAAACAATAACTCCCTATTCCTTCCACCCTCAGGCCCTGGAAACCACTATTCTACTTTCTGTCTCTAGGAATTTAATTACTCCAAGTATCGCATATAAGGGGAATTATACAGTATTTGTCCTTTTATGACTGGCTCATTTCACTCATAATCATGTCCTAAAGGTTTATCCATTTCCTAGTATGTATCAGAATTTCCTTCCTTTTTAAGGCTGAACAAAATTTAATTGTGTGTATAGACCACATTTTACTTATCCACTCCTCTGTTGGTGGGCACTTATGTAGCTTCCACATTTTGGCTATTGTCAATATTGCTGCTATAAACATGGGTGTACAAATATCACTTTGAGTCTCTGCCCTCCATTCTTTTTCTAAAAATTTTTTAGTGTTGTTCAAGTATAGTTGTATCCATTTTACCCCCAGCATTCCTCCCTCCATACCAGTCATCCCCACTGCCCCTCTTTGATACTACCCCTTTTAGTTTTGTCCCTGTGTCCTTTAAACATGTTCCTGAAACCCTTCCCCCTTTTCCCCTCATTGTCACTTCCCACCTTCTATCTGGTTACTGTCAGTTTATTCTTAATTTCAATGTCTCTGATTATGTTTTTCTTGCTTGCTTTGTTGATTAGATTCCACTTATAGGTGAGACCATATGGTATTTGTTTTTCACGGCCCAACTTATTTCATTTAGCGTAATGCTCTCCAGATCCATCCATGCTGTCACAAAGGGTAGGAGCTCCTTCTTTCTTTCTTCTGCATAGTATTCTATTGTGTAAATGTAATAGTTTTTTAATCCATTCATTTACTGATGGGCACTTAAGTTGCTTCCAGCACTTAGCTATTGTAAATTGTACTCCTACAAACACGGTGGTGCATAGGTTCTTTAGAATTGGTGTTTCAGGATTCTTAGGGTATAATCCCAGCACTGGAATTTCTGGGTGAAAAGGCAGTTCCATTTTTAGTTTTCTTTTTTTTAAATATATTTTTTTGATTATGCGATTACAGTTGTCCCCTTTACCCCCTTCATTCCCCTCCACCCTGCACACCCTCTCCCACCCACATTCCCCCCTTTAGGTCATGTCTATGTGTCATAAGTTCTTTAGCTTCTACATTTCCCATGCTATTTTTGCCCTCCCCCTGTCTATTTTCTACCTACCATCTATGCTACTTATTCTCTGTACCTTTTCCCCCCCTCTCCTCCTCCCACTCCCCTGTTTCTAACCCTCCATGTGATCTCTACTTTTGTGGTTCAGTTCCTGTTCTAGTTGTTTGCTTAGTTTGTTTTTGTTTTTGTTTTAGGTGTGGTTGTTAATAATTGTGAGTTTGCTGTCATTTTACTGCACATGTTTTTTATCTTCTTTTTCTTAGATAAGTCCCTTTAACATTTCATATAATAAGGGCTTGGTGATGATGAACTCCTTTAACTTGACCTTATCTGAGAAGCACTTTATCTGCCCTTCCCTTCTAAATGAAAGCTTTG
>CM052547.1:52641703-52752347 GCA_028533065.1 Trachops cirrhosus | reverse complement strand
AGACAAATACCATATGATCTCGCCTTTAACAGGAACCTAAACAACAAAACAAAGAAACAAGTAAAATATAACAAAGGACACTGAAATGGAGGACGGGATGTCAGTGACCAGAGGGGAGAGGGGAGGGAATTTCCTCTTTCATTTCTGATATTATTTATTTCCATTCTCTGTTTTTTTCTTGATGCATCTGTTTAACGGCTCATCGATTCTGTTTATCTTTTCAAAGAACAAGCTCCTCAATTTATTGATTATTGATGTTGCTCTTTTAGTCTCTATGTCTTTTAATTGTACTCTGACCTTAGTTATTTCCCTCCTTCTACTCACTCTGGGCTTTGTTTGTTGTTGTTCCTCCAGTTCTTTTAGATGTAAGGTTAGGTTGTTTATTTGAAATATTTCTATCTGTTTTAGGTACACTTGTATTGCTATGTACTTTTCTCTCAGGACTGCCTTCACTGTGTCTCATAGGTTTTGGGTTGTTCTAAGTTCATTTTTATTTGTTTCCAGAAACTTTTTTATTTCTTCCTTGATGTCATTGTTAACTCATTTATTGTTTAATAATATGCTATCCAATCTCCATCAATTTGAGTGCTTTTTGAGTTTTTTTCTTTGAAGTTGGTTTCTAGATTCAAGCCCTTAGAGCCTGAGAAAATGTTTGATAATATTTCAATTTTCTTGGATGTGTTGAGGCTTGTTTTGTGTCCTATCATGTGGTTTATCTTTGACAATGTTCCATACATATTTGAAAAGAATGTGTTGTTTACTTCTTTGGGTTGAATGTTTCTGTATATATCACGTAAGTCCATTTGATCTAGTGCATGGTTCAGTGCCACAATATCCTTAGTGATTTGTTTTTGAAATATAATGTAGCTTTTATTAAGTAGAGGAAAAGGGAATTTGACTGCATGATACAAAGAATCCAGTCTGAGCAGATACCATAAGAATCCTTCTTTTCTGTGTGATCTATGAAGGGAAACTCAGGGGGCCTCCCTGATCTACATGGACATGTGGACAGTGACTTCTTCAAGTAGATGGCTCCTACTAGGGAACATGTGATAATCCCCTATAATTCCCAGGAGGCAAGGGGAGAGAGTACCACAGTTCTCACAGAACCACTTTCCCAGTTATCTCACAGTGACTTTTAGGAATCTCTTACACTACTATTTTAAAACATCTGCACAGAAGGTAGGGCAGAGGGCCATGTAAACACTGTTGTGTGGCAAATGGAATGTCTCTGTCCATGGAATCATGATGGATGACCCAAGTCTAATTAGGCATTGTATAAAGGCAATGCCACACTTCCCCCATGACCTGTCCAGTTAGTGTGGATAAACTTTCCTGGTTTGGCTAAGCGTTCATAGGTATAACCCCCAAAGTAATCTCACTAAATCTAGATCAGGTTGTCTGGCAGCATGTCAGGTCTATAGCTGTCATAAAAAGAAAAGAGCCATGGTGAAGCAGGGCATAGAAATGCCCACCTGGATGCGCCACTGACTTCCCACTGCCAGGAGTCCTGGTAGTCTTTGACAGATGACTTAATGAAGTCATCTAGTCCCTGGCTTGTGTGGCTCAGTGGATTGAGTGCTGACCTGTGAACCAAAGGGTCACCAGTTTCATTCCCAGTCAGGGCACATGGCTGGGTTTTGAGCCAGGTTCCCAGTAGGGGCACATGAGAGGCAACTAGACATGGACATTCCTCTCTGTCTTCCCTTCCCGTCTCTAAAAATAAATATATAAAATCTTTAAAAGCATTATTTTAAAAAATAAGCTATCTAGCAGTAGGTTTTGAAATTCTGGGTTTCAATCAAATGTATCTTTTATCTTTCCTAGGAATACACTTCTGATGATGCAGACCTCCTCCACATCAAGGCAATGCCACTGTAGTTGAGGATCCAGCCTAGCTCAGTGGCTGCATGTCTCAGGTGCATAAAGCCTTGAGCATAAGAGATGATCTTAGATGCATAGAGGGCCTTTCCAATGTCCTCCAGGAAAGATTTCTTATTGTCTTTAAATTGGATCTTTTGAGGCCCTTTCTAATTTTTGCTAGCTTGAATTATTTTGTCCTTCAGAGATGACAAACGTTGGACAAAGACTGCTTCTCCAATGAGGGTGATGAGCACGCCGTACTCCAAGGCTGAGATGGCAGTCTACTTCCCCATGTCTTTATGCTTCACACTGTACCTGATCTTGGGAAGCAGGGGAATGCCATTTCTGTCTGGAAACTTGAGGATACTGGCTGTACTTTCAATCAGTAGTGAGTATAGCTCTGTAATATTCCAGTCCTCAAATGCCTGTGCCATCTCATCATGCTCCATGCCCAGGACATCCTACATTACCTGCTAAACCTCATAGATCAGCTGCATGGCCCCATCTCAATCACATTGTGCACCCTCTTCATAAAGTGTCCTGCTCCCTCCTCTCCCACCCAGTCACAAAAGGGCTGTCCAATTCCTACTTTTACAGCAATACCTTAGAAGATCATCTTGATGTGGATCCAGGCTTCTTTGTTCACTCTGAGCATAGTGATGGGTCATACTGGGCCCCTTCTTCTCCACTACTAATGCTGCTCCCCACAAACAAGATTCCCTTGGGCTTGAGATTTTGACATTATCTAATGGTATCCCTGTACTCCGAGTTTCCTCCATTAATGATGATGTCACCCGTGTCCAACAATGGTACTAATTCTTCAGTGAAATCATCAACAGCTTGACCAGCCTTCACAAGCAGTATGATCCATCAAGCCTTCTTCAGCTTGGAGACCATCTCCTCCAAAGAGTGAGCATGAACCATTTTGGTTCCCTTTGCCTCATTAGCCAAGATATCATCAACTTTGGAAACTGTCCTATTGAAAATACAGACCACAAAGCCGTGGTCTTTCATGTTCAAAATTAAGTTCTGACCCATGATAGGCAGTCCAATCAGTGCAATGTCAGCTTGGGCCATGGTGGTGTCAGGCACATTGTCAGTATGTGAAGGAGAGAAGAGAGGCCAAGAGCATGGTGCATATGGCACTGATACCCAAGGCTGAGTTCCACTGGGTCCTTTGTTGATTCTTTGTAGGGAATATCTATCCATTGTTTACAGCAGGATGTTAAAATCCTTTAGTATAAGTGTGCTTCTGTCTATATCTTTCTTGAAATGGTCCAAGAATTTCCTTATATATGTGGGAGCTCTTATGTTGCATACATATATGTTTACAATGTTTAAATCTTCCTTATGGATTCTTCTGTTGAGTATTATGAAATGTTCTTCTGTGTCTTTTTAATGGAATTTGTTTTGAAGTCTATTTTGTCTCATATAAATATTGCTACTCCAGCTTTTTTTTGTCTATTTGCTTGAAATATTTTTTCTAACCCTTGACTTCCAGTCTGTGTAGGTCTTCTTTTCTGAGGTGGATCTCTTCTGGGCAACATATGTGTGGGTCATGTGTTCTTATCCATTCAGCTACCCTATGTCTTTTGATAAGAGTTTTTAATCCATTAACATTTAAGGTTATTACTGATAGGTATTTATTCATTGTCATTTCCCCCTTTGTACTTGTGTCCATCTCCCTATCACTCATTTTCTTCAGCTTCTTAAAGCAGTTCCTTAGCAAGTCTTGCAATTCTGGTTTCCTGGATGTGTATGCTTTTTCTCTTCTTTTGTCTGAGAAATTCCTTATTTTGCCTTCCATTTTAAATGAGACGCTGGTTGGGTATAGTTTTCATTGCAGGTTGTTGCTCTTCATTACTTGTAATATTTCTTGACATTTTCTTCCGGCTTGTAGGGTTTCTGTTGAGAAGTCAGCTGGTAGCCTTATCAGAACTCCTTTGTATGTCATTTACTATTTCTCCCTTGCCTTTAAGATTCCTTTAACAAAGGTCTGGAAAGAAGTATCTGAAGTGATGAAGGTCAAGGACCTACAACCAAGACTACTGTATCCAGCAAAGTTATCACTTAGAATGGAAGGGCAGATAAAGTACTTCCCTGATAAGGTCAAGTTAAAGGAGTTCATCATCATCAATCCCTTATATAAAATGTTAGAGGGATGTAGCTAAGAAAAATAATATAAAAAACTATGAGCAGTAAATTAACAACAAACTCACAACTATGAACAACTGAACCTGAAAACAAAAATAAAAACTAAGCAAACAACTAAAACAGGAACAGAATGACAGAAATGGAGATCACATGGAAGGTTATCAGCGTGGAGGGGGAGGAGGAGAATGGGGGGAAAGGTACAAAGAATAAGAAGCATTAATGGTAGGCACAAAACACACAGGGGTGGTTAAGAATAGTATAGGAAATAGGGAAACCAAAGAACTTATATGTACAACCCATTGACATGAACTTAGAAGGTAGGGGAATGCTGCTCGGAGGAGGGATGTGGGTGGAGGAGAAGAAAGTGGAGAAAAAATTGGATAAGTGTAATCACATAATCAATAAAACATACTTAAAAAAGAAATAGAATCATCCCAGGGATGCAAGGATGGCACAATATTTGCAAATCAATAAACATAATACATCACATAAACAAAACAAAAAGCAAAAATCATATGATACTAGTAATAGATGTGGAAAAAGCATTTCATAAGGTGCAGCACCCATTTATGATAAGCATACTTAGCAAAATCAGAATAGAGGGAGCATTCCTCAACATGATAAAGGCCAGGTATGAGAGACCTACAGCCAACATCATACTCAACTGGCAAACACTTAGAGCTTCTTTCCCACTAAGATCAGGAACAAAACAAGGAGGTCTGCTTTCACCACTCCTATTGAACATAGTATTGGAAGTGCTAGCCACAGCAATCAAAGAAGAGTGAAAAAAATAAAAGACATCAAAATTGGAAAGGAGGAAGCAAAACTGTCATTGTTTGCAGATGACATGCAGATGGTGTATATAGAAAATCCTGTAGACTCCACCAAAAAATTATTCAACCTAATAAGTGAATTTGGCAAAACAGCTGGATACAAAGTCAATATTCAGAGATCAAAGGAATCTTTGTACACCAACAATGAAATATCAGAAAGAGAAATCAGGAAAAAAATCTCATTTGATATAACAACAAGAAAAATAAAGTACCTAGGAATAAATCAAACCAAGGAGGTAAAAGACCTGTACTCAGAAAAACACACAACACTGAAGAAAGAAATTAAGGAAGACACAAACAAATGGAAGCATATACCATGTTCATGGATTAGAAGAATTAACATCATCAAAATGTCCATACTACCAAAAGCAATTTACAGATTCAATGTAATGCCTATTAAAGTACCAATGCCATATTTTACAGACATAGAACAAACATTTCAAAAATGTATACGGAACCATAAAGGACCGTGAATATCTGCAGCAATTTTGAGAAAGAAGGACAAAGTAGGAAGGATCACAATACCTGATATCAAACTGCATTACAGGACCACTGTAATCAAAACAGCCTGGTACTGGCATAAGAATAGACACATAGACCAATGGAACACAACCGGGAGCCCAGAAATAAACCCAAGTCTCTATGGTCAATAAATATTTGACAAAGGGGGCAGAAACATAAAATGGAGTAAAAATAACCTCTTACACAAACGGTGTTGGGAGATCTTGACAGCTACATGCAAAAAAAAAAAAAAAAAGAAACTTGATTGCCAACTTATGCCACACACAAAAATAAATTCAAGGTGGATAAAATACTTAAATATAAGTCGTGACTCTATAAAAGTCCTAGCAGAAAATATAAGCAGGAAAATCTCAGATATTCCATGCAGCAATGTTTTCACCCATTTGCCCCCTAGAGCAAGACACATAAAGGAAAGAATAAGCAAATGGGACCTCATCCAATTAAAAAGCTTCTGCATGGATAAAGAAAACAACATTAAAATAAAAAGAGAACCAACTATGTGGAAAAACATATTTGCCCATGATAACTCAGACAAGGGTTTTATCTCCAAAATATATAAAGAATTCACAGGACTCCACTCCAGGAAGACAAACAACCCAATTAAAAAATGGGTGAAAGACTTGAACAGACACTTCTCCAAGGCAGACATACAGAGGGCCCAGAGACCTATGAAAAGATGCTCAGCATCACTAGCCATCAGAGAGATGCAAATTAAAACCACAATGAGATACCACTTCACACCCATGAGAATGGTAATCATAAACAAATCAACAAAAAACAAGTGTTGGAGAGGATGTGGAGAAAAGGGAACCCTAGTGCACTGTTGGTGGGAATGTAGAGTGGTGCAGCCACTGTAGAAAACAGTATGGAATTTCCTCTGAAAACTAAAAATGGAACTGCCTTTTGACCTGGCAATTCCACTCCTGGGATTATATCCTAAGAGTCTTGACATACCAATTCAAAAATGCCTGTGCACCTCAAAGTTTATAGAAATGCAGTTTACAATAGCCAAGTGCTGGAATCAACCTAAGTGCTCATCAATAAAGGAATGGATTAAAAAACTGTGGTACATTTACACAATGCAATACTATTCAGCAGAAAGAAAGAAGGACCTCCTGTCCTTTGTGACAGCACGGATGGAACTGGAGAGCATTATGCTAAGTGAAACAAGCCAATCCATGAGGGATAAATGCCATTTGACCTCACCTTTAAGTGGAACCTAATCAACAAAACAAACAAGCAAGGAAAATATAACCAGAGACATTGAAATTAAGAATAATTTGACAGTAACCAAAGGAGAGGTCAAAGGAGATAATGAGGGAAAGGGTTTTCAGTAACAACTATTAAGGATACATGGACAAAGTCTAGTGGAGGTGGAAGCTGGGAAGGAAGAGGGGATGGCTATGTTTGGGGGGATGAGTGGGGGCTGAATGCAGAAACTGTAATTGAACAACACAGTAATTTAAAAAAGATATAAACAATATGATAAACGTGGGGGTAAGGGCTATTGGGGATCAAAAGAGACTTCAGAAAGAGAAGCAAACTAACACAATGTGTGCGTTCAAACAAAACAACTGTAGAAAGGCATTTTGGGGACAAATGTGAAAATTTTCAAAAGGATTATTTAATCAGATGATATTAAATCTTTGTTAATGGATAATGGTGGTTTAAATCCTCATATATTATAAACAAGCTGACATATTTATGAATACCATGGATTTGCTTCAAATGAACCACCAAAACTAAAGATGTGGGGATGGAATAGATACAATAAGATTCGCAAAATTCGATGACTGTTGAAGGTGTTTAATGAGTACTTAAAATGCATTTTATTATTTTACTATTTTGTATGTTTAAAATATTCCTTAATAAAAATATTATAAAAAGAAAAGAAATTGAGAGGCTGGACCAGAAAGAAATAGTAAAAGTGGAGAATGGAAACAAGTTGTATCAAGAGAGAAAGCAAAATTTAAAATGAAAATAATAAGTGGAAAGAAAGGTCAAATGAGATAAGAGTATGGAGGAGCAAAATATGAGAATTGAAAAAAACTATAATATAAATCTAATGACTTAATATACACAAACTTGAATGACAGGAAATGAATATTAAGAAACTCTGCAGGAAAAAAAAAATATCACAAATCATGGAGAAGACTGCCTGATCAAAATGGCTACTGCAGTATAGGAGATGACTTAGCACTGGAATCCTGGTGGTTCTTCTCTCCCCAAAGCCTCTGTCTCTAGACTCTCCTCAAGTGTCTCTAGTCCACTCTGGTCCCCCCTCCTTGCTGGAGGCTAGGGTAAGAGACTGCAAATGAAAATTTGTTCATTGGATCTTTATTAAGCTCTTTGCATCTCTAGACATCTGTCTGTAGCAGAGAGAAACCCTGTTGCTTTTCACAGATGGATGTTATCTGTGTACTTTTTCAGCTCTGATGCTGTAGGCTGGGGAGCTCATCTTGGGGTTTAGACCCCATGATTCACAGGGGGATCACCCTGGCCACTGAAATATCCTCTGGCACTTCAGCTGCCACCCATGGGTGCCTAGCCAGCCCTCTCATGTCTCCACTGCACTCCCTACCAGTCATATTGTGTTGAAGCTGTTTCTTCTGTCTGTTCATGGTTATAAGGCTTCTCTCTCACGATTGTTTAGTTGTTTTTTCTGAATGATTTCCTCACAATTTAGTTGTAATTCCAGATTGATCCTGGAGGAGGTTAGTGTGACTTCCACTCACTCCTCCACCATCTTGGATCCCTCAGATAAATCCCTTTAACATTTCATATAATAATGCTTTGGAGATGATGAACCCCTTTAGTTTTTTCTTCTTGGGAAGCCTTTCATTTGCTCTTGAATTCTAAATGATATATTTGCTGAGTAGAGCGATCTTGGCTGTAGGTCAGTGCTTTTCATGACTACAAATATTTCTTGTCAATACATTCTAACCTGTAAAGTTTCCTTTGAGAAATCAGCTGACAGTCTTGTGGATGAGAACTGACCTGTAGGTAACTAACTGCTTTTCTCTTCATGCTTTTAAGATTCTCTCTATTTTTAACCTTTGGCATTTTAATTATGATGTGTCTTGGAGTGGGCCTTTTTGCATCCATCTTGTTTAGGACTCTGTGTGCTTCCTACACTTGCATGCGTATTTCTTTCTCCAAATTAGGGAAGTTTTCTTTCATTAATTTTTTTCACTAGATTTCCTATTTCTTGCTTTTTCTCTTCTTCCTGCACTCCCACAATGCAAATGTTGGACCTCTCAAAGTAGTCCCAGAAGCTGCTTATACTATTATTTTCTGTAATTCTTTTTTCTTCTTGTTCTCATTGGATGTTTTTTTTTTCTTCCATATGTTCCAAAACATTGATTTGATTTTTGGCTTCATTCATTCTACTGTTGTTTCCCTGTAAAGTGTTCTTTACTTCAACTAGTGTATACTTCATTTCTGACTGGGTATTTTTAATGCTGTTGAGGTCCTCACTAAGTTCCTTGAGTATTCTTATAAGTGGTGTCTTTTGTTAGACATTTTTTAAAATTTATTTTTAGAGAGAGGACGGGAGGGAGAAAGAGATGGAGAGAAACATAAATGTTCAATATATATATTGACAGGTTGCCACTTGCACATCCCCAACTGGGGACCTGGCCTGCAACCCTAGCATATGCCCTGACTAAGGGTCAAACCAGTGACCTTTCAGTTAGCAGGTTTGGCACTCAATCCACTGAGCCACATCAGCTAGGACAGCAGTGTTTTGAACTCTACATCTGATAGATTGCTTATCTCCATTGTGTTTAGTTCTTTTTCTGGAGTTTTGATCTGTTCTTTCATTTGAACCATGCTTTTTTATCTGCTAATTTTGGGAGTTGCCCTGTGTTTGTTTCTATAAATTAGGTAGAACTGCCATGACCACTTTTCTTGGTAGTGTGGCTTAATGTAGTAGGTGTCTTGTAGGTTCCAGTGACACAGCCTCCCCTATGACCCAAACTGGGTACTCAAAGTATGCCATTCATGTGGGGTGAGTACACCCTTCTTTAATAGTTGAACTTTGATTTTTTGCAGGTCAATGGGAAGGATTTACCCAGGCCATTCAGTTGCAAGGATTGACTGTGACCACTGAGAACAAATCTCTGCCCTCTGTGGAGAGTCAACCATGCAGTGGCATAGTGGTGATGCTTCTATGTGGTCAGTAGCTATCCATTGGGTGTGTGGGCCCTGACTTTTCCAGGTGGTTCAGACCAATGTCAGCCCCCACCTGTGTTTTTCCTGGAAACACCCTGACTGGGCTATAAAGCAAATTGAGATGGCTGATACTTGTGCTTGGCTTGGAGATTTCCAGATAAAGACAAGCTGTGAATCTAGGCTGGCTGTTGCTAGTGCCAGGCCTGGGGTCAATTAACAAGCGGTATGGGAGTTGGTGGCTCATGTTGGCTGTCGCTTGTTTGAAAGTATTTAAGAAGTTCTAAAGCATGAGCCAAGATTTGCCATTCATATGGAAAAGTTACTGTTAATAGCTGTAAGTTGCGTGTGCCTGAGCCACAGTGGATCTACAGGTTAGTGCAAACAGTGTTAGCCAGTTTGATGGAGTCTCAGATATGGCACTAGCCTACTTGCTGTGTGGCTGCATGTGGGGAGGGCTCAGTAATGGGACAATGGCCTCTGTCCATATTTATGTCTAGGAGAAAGCTGTTCCCCAGCTCTTGCCTAGATTCCAGATACTTCAGTACCTCCATGTATGTCACTGGTGCCTTTCAAGCTGCTACCCTGATGATAGAGCTCAGATGGAGTGAGTATAAGATCATGTGTGTTCTTTAAGAGGAACTGTTTGGGACTCCAGAAGTTTCTTCTGACTACTCAATCTTCACTGATTTTTGTAGCTAGAAGTTATGGGGACTTATTTTCCTGGCACTGCAACCCTAAGGTCAGAGGCCTTGGGTGGGACTGGGACTCTTGCTCCTGAGATAGCCTTCTGAATTTTTATCCAGTACATGTGTGTGTGGGATAAGCCCATTCTGCATCTCTATCCCTTCTACCAGTCTGGATGGATATGGTTTCTTTAATTCCATAGTCTTTAGGCTTTTATTCTACTTGATTTCTGATGGTTCTGAATGAGTGATGGTTGTTCTATAATTTAGTTGTAATTTTGATGTGGTTGTGTGGAGGCTAGCCATGTTCATCTATGCCGCCACCTGGACCAGAAGAAAGGACTCTCTTTATTTTATAAAGTGAGTCTTTACAAAACTAGAAATGTGGTGCTGGAATTTATTCAAAGTCCACTTAACCTTACCAATTTATCTCAAAATGCCTGCCAATATTGTAAAAGATCAGGACATAGGGAACATAACTGTCTTGACTTGGAATACAGAAAAAGATTAAATAGTAAGTACCCTAGACTTCTGATAATTGACAAGTATACCTCAAAACTCATAAAGAAAAAAGTTACATTCTTTCTCTGTCCCTTGAAGATGTAAATCTTACCATGTCTTTGAAATGTAAACTTACTAACAGGCAACACAGCACACAATCACAAGAGACTAAAGAATAAAAAATGGGAAAAGAATCCAAACTACTATGTAAATTATCTTGCAGACAATTTAGTTCACAGCCTCCATGAGATTATTTATCAAAGACAAATACAAATCTTAAAAAAGTCTTCTCTACAAATACTAGTAAAATGCTATAACCATGTAAGTGAGTAACATTAATTTGTTATGTCTGCCAGAGACACAATTTGGATCCAACTGTTATTTATAAACTAGTGAATTTGTACTGTGAGAGCTGATTCATGGCTAAAATTTTGGAGCAGAAGCTATATGGTCTCTGTTTATGTCCATCTGTGTGTTTACATATGTTTATGAATATATGATATGTATATGTGATTTGTTTTTCTATATCCAGATGGTATTGTCAAAATTAGTTTATAAAAAGCTCTGTTTAATTTATTTAAAGAAAAAATAAACACATCAATTAAAATATATACATTTTAAGATTTATTTATTTATTTATTTATTTATAGAGAGGGGGAAAGGAAGAAGAAGGAGAGAAACATTGATGAGAGAGAAAAATTGATCAGTTGCCTCTTGTATATTCCCCAACTGGGAACTGAACTCACAACCCAAGCATGTGCCCTGACCAGGAATTGAACTGGTTACATTTGAGGGACAATGTCCAATCAACTTAGCCACACCAGTCAGGGCTCAAATATAATAGTTTTAAACTTTCATAAATATAATATTAACTACCCTAAATGCTTTTCAGGTTCATATGATCTGAAGTAATCTTTAATAAATAAAAGCTAGTTTGTTGATTTAATTAAAATAGGTATGCTTTCAAAGACATCAGCATTTTATATAATGCACACAAAAATACTTTTATTCTCACTTGGTTTTTTAGCCAAATGCTCTCTCTCTTCCAAAATTTGTCAGCAAAGAAAATAACATAGATGCTGGATAGCTGTTTTAATGTCTGCTGAAATTTTCATGGTAATCTAAATATGATTAAGAAAAAGTGAATTATGTAAATATGAGTGGGATAGAAGTTTATAAGTGAACTTTTCAACAATAATTATGTTTTATGGCATGTCTACTTAAATAGTTACCCAATTCTTTTTGTAACTTGAAAATCTAAGATTTTGCTAAGTTAAATAATGAACACTCACTGAATATCTAAATTATTTCCAAATAAAATAAAATATTAATTAATGAACATAGGTTTCTTCCACCTTTGTCTTCTTCTTATAGAGAAACTAGAGCTATTGGGCTATGTCAGTAAACATATTAGGGAACATGTCCAGTATGAGAAAGATTATGCTTCAAATGTATTAAAAAAATTTGCCAATATACAGAATGCTAGTGTAACAATTACCTAATTTTTTATTTTCACTAAAAGTTAAAATTTCTAAGAGTTAATATTCCAATTAATATGTGTAATTAAAACTTACAAATAATATGACAAACATCTCTATGCAAGAAAAATAAGATGATTTTGGTTAATAAAATGTATGAGGTTTGAAGATGTATTTTTGTTAAAGGAAATGAATGTAATTTTGTCCTAAAGTAAAACTGGTTATTTCAAAATGGAAAGAGGAGAATTAAAGTCAACCTAAATAAATATAAGAGATTGGGAGTAGAGGGAATTTTATTATGTGTAGTCAAGCTGTCTATAAATGGAGTACATTTATTATTAGGTTTTTTAAAATAAGCTTTAATAATAATTATGGTCAAAATGGTGGTGTAGGTGAACATTGTGCTTTCCTCCTCCTATGAGCAAATCAAAATTACAAGTAAATTTTACAACAACAACCCTGGAGAACCACCTGAAGCCTAGCTGAGCAGAAATCCTATAACTAAGGATATAAAGAAGAAGTCATATGGAGACTGGTAGAAGTGTTAGAGAAGTGAAACAGGCTGGTCACACACCCATGTGTGGTGATTAAGAATTAGCTGTGAAGGAGCAAGAGATTTCAGCCCCACACT
Organism: Trachops cirrhosus; assembly: GCA_028533065.1. Classification (NCBI taxonomy): domain Eukaryota; kingdom Metazoa; phylum Chordata; class Mammalia; order Chiroptera; family Phyllostomidae; genus Trachops; species Trachops cirrhosus. The sequence continues at coordinate 52,739,509 of CM052547.1, read as the reverse complement.
TGACTTCCCAGCTGGGACACCAATGTCAGAAGAGGAGTCCTCAAAACAGCTCACTGTGAAAATTAATCCAGGTGAGATGGAGGTCTTTGGAGGCTTAAACATCCTTTAAAAGGGTCCATTCACAAACTCACTTTCTCACAAACACTTGATTAAATGCCAGAGAAGGGATATCAGCTCAAAAAGCACCCAGGGACATAGGAGAAGAACACAATTGTCTGGCTTCAGAGTGAGGGATGAAAGGAACAACCGTCTCTAGGGCTGAATGCTGGCAGGAGCCATTGTTCCTTTGTTGTGCCATCTCCCCACACAGCCTTCAGGCATAGGTGGGCTCCAAGACTGAGCTTTCATCAACTGAAATAATGCTCTTTGAGACCTTGCCCACACAATTTGCATATGATGCCCACCTCTTTCAGACATTAATTCACACAAGTGGCAAGGCTAGGCTTATGCTGGGAATTTTTTTATTGTTGTTCAATTACAGTTGTACCCATATTTCCCCCATTACTCTCCCCTTGCCCTACCCATCTCCAACCTCCCACATGCAATCCTCCAACTCTGTTGTCTTTGTTCATGGGTCCTTTATACATGATCCTTGATGACTCTTTCCCCTCTTTTCCCTGTCTCCCGCTTCACCCTCCTCTCAGGTTACTGTCAGTTTGTTCTTTATTTCCATGTCCCTGGTTCTATTTTGCTCACATGTTTATTTTGTTGATTAGGTTCCACTTATAGGTGAGATCATATGGTATTTGTATTTCAATGTCTGGATTATTTCACTTAGCATAATGATCTCCAGTTCCATCCATGCTGTTGCAAAGGGTAGGAGCTCATTCTTTCTTCCTACTGCATAGTATTCTACTGTGTAAATGTACCACAGTTTTTTGATCCACTCCTATACTGATGGGCACTTAAGCTGTTTCCAGCACTTGGCTATTGTGCATTGTGCTGCTATGAATAGTGGGGTGCATAAATTCTTTTGAATTGGTTTTTCAGGATTCTTAGGATATAATCTTAGCAATGGAATTGCCAGGTCAAAAAGCAGTTCCATTTTTATTTTTTTGAGGAAATTCCAAACTGTTTTCCACAGTGGCTGCACCAGTCTGCATTCCCACCAAGAATGTACTTGAGTTCCCTTCTCTCCACAACTTCACCAGCACTTGTTGTTAGTTGACTTGTTTATGATGGCCTTTCTGACCAGTGTGAATTTTCTTAAAATCTCACAAAGGTTTATAAACTGTAAACAAGCAGCAGCTGGTCTCATCATGCCCTGTACCACTTGCTAAGCAGCCCCAAGTCTTGCACTAGTGGCAAAGGAACCTTAGTTTATAGCGTAACAACTCCTAGGTACCTCCAAGCTCAGCAGAGGCAGTTACAAACTGTAGTTCACTTTGGAGTTTTTACCAGGTGTCTCTAGGTCAGACACAAGCAGTGGCTGATATTGGCTTACACTGAAGCCCCTCACAAGAGGCCCCAAAACTAACACACCTGGTGGTTAGCTTTAGACAATACCTGAGTACTGCCCAATTACAGCCACAAACTAAATACCCAAAGGATAGCCTAGGCAAACACCAAAACGTGCTAAGTGATTTCTGCTCTGTGGGGTTAGTCCCTGCACAACAGCTTGTCTGCTTAAGTCATGGACAGTCCTTATAACCAGTTAGCCTGAAACTTAATCCTACCCACCATGTGCCAACAGCAATCAAAGTTCAGCTACAACAGGAGGGCACACAAACTACTCCTGGAGCACTTGGCACAGGTAAACAGGGGTACTGCAACACTGGACTCCACAGGACATCTACTATATGAGGCCACTCTGCCAACCCTGGGAAACAAGGTAGATTTACCTAATGCATAGAAAGAAACACAGGGTGGCAGCTGTTGTAATATGATAAGATAAAGAAACATGTTCCAAATGTAAGAAGAGGACAAAGCTCCAGAAAAGGAGCTAAAAAATTATTAAGGCAAGCAATCTACCAGATGTAGATTTCATAACACTGGTTATAACAATGTTTAATAGACATGGGGGAAGAATAGGTGATTTCAGTGAGAACTCCAAAAAAATGGTAAGAAACATAAAATAGGTTATAGAAACCATGAAATAGAACCAGTCAGAAATGAATAATACAATAACTGAAATGCAGAATAAATTAGAAGAAATAAACAGCAAATTAAATGAACCAGAAGATTGAATCAGTGATTTTGAAGACAAGGTAGCAGAGAACACTGAATTGAAATACACCCCCCAATTATAAAAATATTTGAGGATAGTTTAAGGGACCTCTGAGACAATATCAGGTGTAACGACATTTGTATTATAGCAACACCAGAAGGAGAAGAGAGAGCAAGGAATAAAAACCTACTTGAAGGAATAATGACTAAAAAGTTTCCTAAGCCAGTGAAGAAAATAGACATAGAAACACAGAAAGTCCCAAACAAGATGAATCCAAAAAGGCCCACAAGACACATCATAGTTAAAATGGCAAAAGTTAAAGAAAATAGAGCCTGGGTCAGGTAGCTCAGTTGGTTAGAGCATCATTTTTACATAGTAAGGTTGTGGGCTCAATACCTAGTTAGGACACATAATCAATCTCTCTCAAATTAATAAATAAAAAATTAAAAAGACAAGGATAAAATCTAAAAAGTAGCAAGAGAAAAGTAATTAGTGATGTAAAAAAGAGCTCCCATAAGACTAAAAGTGCATTTCTCAACAGAAACTTTACAGGCCAGAGGGATTGACACAAAATATTCAAAATGATGAAAAGCAAGGTAATCCAAGATTACTCTATCTAGCAAGGCTATCATTTAGAATAAAAGGACAGATAAAGTGCTTTGGAGATAAGAAAAGGCTGAAGGAATTCATTACCACCAAGCCAGTACTACAGAAAATATTAAAGGGATTCTTTAATAGAAAATAATATAAAAAATGAGAATAAGAAAATATTGCAAAATATGGCTGGAATGGGAGTAAAGGATAGAAACTGTTCTTGAATAATTATTAAAAATAAATTTAAAAAAATAAAAAAATATTTTATTGATTATGCTAAAAAAAGAAAATATTGCAAAGAAATTAAATTTTCATTGAAAAAGGCAAACACATAATAAAAGTAGTAAATCAACCAATATTAAAGCTGTTACAAGGATTAAAAGGCAAAAAAGTAGGAATATAATGCATAATTACAACAGTAAATTAAGGGATACACACAAACACACAAAATACATAACATATATAACAAAGCAAAACCATAGAGGGGTGAATAGTAATGGTACTGATTTTAGAATGTGTTTGAAATTAAGTGTCTATCAACATAGAATAATCTGCTATAAACATAGCTTGGTATATGAAACACGTGATAACCACAAATTAAAAGTCTACAAAAGAGATTCAAGAGAAAGGAATCTAAACACAACACTACAAAAGGCCATCAATGGACAAGAGAGCAAGAGAACAAGAAAGAAATGAAGAACTACAAAAACAATCAGGAAACAATAAAATTGAAATAACTGCTTGCCTCTCAATAATTATTGTATCATTTATAGATTTTATCTATTTATTTTTAGACAGAGGGGAAAGAAGGGGAAAAGGGGGGGAGAGAAAAAATGTGTGGTTTTCTGTCATGCGCTCCCTACTTGGGACCTGGCTTGCAAACCATGTGTGTGCCCTGATTGGAAATCGAAAAGGCAACCCTTTGGCTCACATACTGGCACTCAATCCACTAAGCCACAGAAGACAGGGCCTATTAATAATTACTTTAAATGTACATGGAGTAACAATTCAAATCAACAGACAAATGAATAAAGATGTGATACATATATACAATTTTCATATATACAATAAAATACACATATACAAGAAAATGAAATGTTACCATTTGTGACAGCATGGATGGATCTAGAGGATGTCATGATATGTGAAATAAGTCAGAGAAAGACAAGTGCCATATAATTTCACTTACATGTGAAATCTAAAAAACAAAATAAAATAAAAACAAACTCCTATGTACATAGAAAAAAACTGATGATTGCCAGATATTTAGAGGGGCTTGATGAAAAAGGTGATGTAATTCAAGTGTAAAAACTGGAAGTACACAGAGTCATGAAAATGTAAAATACAGCTTAGAGGATATAGTAAAAAATATTGCAATGATATATGGTGTCAGGTGAATGCAAGGCTTATTGTGAGGATAGCTTTATAAGTTATACAAATATCTAATCACCATAGTATATACATGAAACTAATATAATATTGAATGTAACCTTTCATTAAAAATAAAACAGTTTTAAAAAATAAAAATAAGCTTTAATAAATAGAGAAAGGTAAAACTAAAATTTTATTTTACCTCCTGAGAGAACAAAGTTTTCTTCGATTATTAGTCAGCCATTGTTAAGGTTATAAAAATTTTCCTGTACCTTTTAAGAAATCTGCATAGAAAATAAAGATTCTGAGCTCTGGCTGGTATGGCTCAGTGGATTGAGCGCCAGCCTGTGAAACAAAGGGTCATGGGTTCGATTCCCAGTCAGATCACATACCTGGGTTGTGGGCCAGGACCCCAATAGGGGGCATGTGAGAGGCAACTACACACTAATGTTTCTATCCCTCTCTTTCTCCCTCCCTTCCCCTCTCTCTAAATATAAACTAAATAAAATCTTTAAAAAAAGAAAACAAAGATTCTGGGTTTTATCAAAATAATTTCCTAGTCTTCATGTAGTCTTTATCAGATATTTGATTATTTAAGAAAATAATCTTCTCTATTAAAACTTCTTTTTACAACTATGTAACATTTGTATTTGCCTTTGAAGTCTTTATTAATAGGGTTAAATAAATAGTTTTTCACAGTGACTCATGGTACTCTTTAACTCACTATTCTGAAACATTTTTTTATTGTTGTTCAAGTACAGTTGTCTCCATTTGCTCCACCCCACTTCCCACCCTTGATCCTAACCCCTTTTAGTTTTGCTCATGTGTCCTTTATACATGTTCCTTGATGACCCTTCCCCTTCTTCTCCTATATCCCCTCTCACCTCCCCTCTGGTTACTGTCGGTTTGTTCTTAATTTCACTGTCTATGGTTATATTTTGCTTGCTCGATTGTTTTGTTGATTAGGTAGTACTTGTAGGTGAGATCATATGGTATTTGTCTTTCAATGCCTGGCTTACTTCACTTAGCACAATGCTCTCCAAATCCTGCTGTTGCAAAGGGTAGGAGCTCCTTCTTTCTCTCTGCTGCATAGAATTCCATTGTGTAAATGTACCATAGTTTTTTGAACAGACACTTCTCCAGACAGGATATACAGAGGGTCCAGAGACAGGAAAAGATGCTCAGCAGCACTAGCCATCCGAGAGGTGCAAATTAAAACCACAATGAGATACTAGTTAGTATGGCTGTCATAAACAAATCAATAAACAAGTGTTGGAGAGGATGCGGAGAAAGGGGAACCCTAGTGCACTGTTGGTGGGATGCAGACTGGTGCAGCTACTGTGGAAAACAGTATGGAATTTCCTCAGAAAACTAAAATGGAACTGCCTCTTGACCCAGCAATTCCACTGCTGGGATTCTACCCTAAGAGCCCTGAAACACTAATCCAAAATAACCTATGCACCCCAATGATCATAGCAGCACAATTTACAATAGCTAAGTGCTAGAAGCAACCTAATTGCCTATTAGTAAATGAGTGGACCATCAATATTTTTTGAAGAGGCTATTTTTACCCCAGTTTATGATTCTGTCTCCTTTGCCAAATATTAATTGACCAAAGTGGCTTTGGTTTATTTCTGGTCACTCTATTCTGTTCCATTGATCTATGTGTCTGTTCTTATTCCAGTAGCAGCCTGTTTTGATTACCGTGCCCTTGCGATCCCTCCTAGTTTGTTCTTCTTTCTCAAAATTGCTGCAGCTATTCAGGTTCATTTACAGTTCCATATAAATTTTTGAAATGTTTGTCCTATATCTGTAAAGTAGGCCATTAGAACTTTAATAGGGATTGCATTGGATGTATAAATTTCTTTGGGTAGTATGGACATTTTGATGTTATTAATTCTTCAAATCCATGAACAGGGTATATGTTTCCATTTATTTGTGTCTTCCTTAATTTCTTTCTTCAGTGTTGTGTAGTTTTCTGGGTATAGGTCGTTTACCTCCTTGGTTAGGTTTATTCCTACTTACCTTATCTTGTTGCTATATCAAATGAGATTTTTTCCCCTGATTTCTGTTTCTGATACTTCATTGTTGGTGTGCAAAAATTCCTTTGATTTCTGAATATTGACTTTGTGTCCCGCTGCTTTGCCAAATTCATTCGTTAGTTTGAGTAGTTTCTTGGTGGATCTATAGGATTTTCATTGTATACTATCATGTCATCAGCAAACAATGACCGTTTTACTTCCTCCTTTCCAATTTGAAGCCTTTTATTACTTTTTCTTGTCTAATTGCTGTGGCTAGAACTTCCAATACTTTGTTGAATTGAAGTGGTGAAAGCAAGAATTCTTGTCTTGTTCCTGATCTTAGTGGGAATGTTTTTAGTCTCTGCCCATTGAGTATCATGTTGGCTGTAGGTCTCTCATATATGGCTGTTAGTATGTTGAGGAATGCTCCCTCTATTCTGACTTTGCTGAGTATTTTTATCATAAATGGATGCTGTATCTTATCAAAGAGTTTTCTGGCATCTATTGATAAATCATGTCATTTTTGTCTTTCCTTTTGTTTATGTAATGCATTACTTTTATTGATTAGCAAATATTGTACCATCCTTACATACCTGAGATGAATCCCACTTGATCATGGTTTATGATCTTTAAGTTTTTTTTAAGATTTAATTTTTATTTATTTTTAGAGAGAAGGGAAGGGAGAGAGAGAGAGAGAGAAATGTCAGTGTGGGGTTTCCCCTCATGCACCCCCTATTGGGAACCTGGTCTACAACCCAGGCATGTGCTATGACTGGGAATGGAACTGGTGACCTTTGCTTCAAAGTCTGGCTGTAAGTCCTCTGAGCCACACCAGCCAGGGCTGATATTTTTAATGTGCTACTGAATGTGGTTTGTAATATGTTTTTTTTTAAGGATTACTTTTAGCATCTATGTTTATCAGCAATATTGGCCTGCAGTTTTCTTTCTTTTTTGTGTTTTTTTCTGGTTTTGGAATTAGGATGATGCTGACTTCATAAAAAGAGTTTGGGATTCTTCCACCTTCTTCCATTTTTTTGGAATAGTCTGTGAAGGAGAGGTTAGCTCTTCCTTAAATGTTTTGTAAAATTCTCCTGTGACACCTTTCAGTCCAGAGCTTTAGTGTGCTGGGAGTTTTTTGATTACTCCTTCAGTTTCACCAGCAGTTATTGGTCTGTTCAGGCTTTCTGCTTCTTCTTCATTCAGTTTTGGAAGATTATATTTTTATAAAAATTTGTCCACTTCACCTAGGTTTTCAAATTTCTTGGTATATAGTTGTTCATAGTAATGTCTTACAATCCTTTGTATTTCTGTGGTATCAGTTGTAATCTCTCCTCTTTCCTTTCTAATTGTGTTTACTTGGATCATCTCTTTTTTGCTTGATGAGCCTTCTTAAAGGCTTGGTGATTTTGCTTATCTTTTCAAAGAACCAGCTTGGATTGATTGATCCTTAGGATTGTTCTTTTAGTCTCTATGTCTTTTACTTCTTCTCTAATCTTGGTTATTTCCTCCCTTCTCCTTGCTCTGGGTTGCATTTTTTGTTGTCCCTATTAGATGTAGTGTTAGATGGTTTGTTTGAAATGTTTCTATCTTTTTTTTGATAGACCTGTATTGCTATGAACTTCCCTCTCAGGGCTCCCTTTGCTGTGTCCCATAAGTTTTGGACTGCTGTGAGTTCATTTTCATTTGTTTCTAGGAACTTTTTGATTTCTTCCTTGATCTCATTCTTGACCCATTCATTGTTTAGTAGCATGCTATTCAATCTCCTTGAATTTAAGTGATTTTGAGTTTTTCCCATGATGTTGGTGTTTGGTTTCAGTCCCTTGTGGTTGGAGAAAATTCTTGATAAGGTTTTAATTTTCTTGAATTTGTTGAGGCTTGTTTTGTGTCCTTTCATGTGGTCTATCTGTGATGTTCCATGCACATTTGAAGAGAATGTATATTTTCCTTCTTTGGGATGAAAATTTCTATTTATATCACTTAAGTTCATTTCATCTGAGACATTATTCAATGCTGCAATATCTTTGTTGATACTTTGTTTGGAAGATCTATCGTTTTTTGACAGTGAGGTGTTAAAATCCCTTACTATAATTGTGTTGCTGTCAATATCTTTCTTAAAGTCCTCCAAGATTGTCCTTATGTATTTGGGTGTTCCTATGTTGGGTGCCTATATGTTTATAATGTTTATGTCTTCCTGATGAATTCTTCCCTTGAGTATTATTGTTAAAGAATAGAGTGGGGGTTGCTGAATGATATAAAAGACCCCCCTTTTTCTCCAGTGGTTCCTCCACCTGCTGGGTTTGTTTTGCCCACTGCCTGAGGAAAGATGTCTCTTAATACCAGAGACCAGTGAAAAGAAAATGAATTTATTATTTATTTGAAATAACACAAACTAAAGTTCCCCGCAATGCATGGAGTCCTCCTGGCACCCTCCACGTGGCAAAAGGGAGCACTTCCAAAGCCTCATTCATGGTCCTGACTCTCACCCAAGCTGCATGGTCTCAATCAAGACACCAAAGCTGAATGGTCCTGAACAGAACATCCAATGGCTGTTGTGCCACCTTTTAAATCCCAGTGCCAGTCTTCCTCTGCAGGCCCATTTCCAGCTCCTCTCACAATTTGCCACAGCTGCCAGCATTCTGGACAGGTATGCTCCTGTGGTGTGGAACCAATTATCTCCAAGCTCTTCTGGACCCTATTACAAATCCCTATTTGGGGTCCCCCTCTTGACTGCACCCTGTTACATTATGAACTGTCCATCTGGGTCTCTTTTTATGGCCCTTTTCTTTAAGGTCTATTTTTTCTGATATAAGTACTGCTAGCCCACCTTTTCTTTCCTGTCCATTTGCTTGGAATAGTTTTTCCAGCCCTTCACTTTCAGTCTGTGTAGGTCTTTTGTCCTGAGGTGGGTCTCTTGTAGTCAGTATATGGGTGGGTCATGTTTTTTTATGCATTCAGCTACTCTTTGTATTTTGATTGGAGCATTTAACCCATTAACATTTAAGGTTATTAATGACAGGTATTTGTTCATTTCCTCTCTTTGTACCTGTGTTCCTCTCACTCTCACTCCTTTCATTTCTCTTCTTAGAGTAGTGCCTTCATCATATTTTGTAGTGCTGGTTTGGTGGAGATTTATTCTTTCAACGATCTTTTGTCTGGGAAACTCCATATTTCACCTTCCACTTTAATTGAGAGACTCTCTGGTTAGAGTATTCTTGGTTGCAGGCATTTATTTTTCACTTCTTGGACTATATCTTGCCATTCTCTCCTGGATTGGAGTGTTGCTATTGAGAAATCAGCTGCTATCCTTATCAGAGCCTTTTTGTGTGTTACTTCTTGTTTTTCCTTTGCTGCTGTGAAGATTCCATCTCTGTCTTTAAAACTTGGCATTTTAATTATGTCTTGAAGTAGGCCTCTTTGGGTTCATCTTCACTGGGACTCTGTGTGCTTCCTGAACTTGCATGATTTTTTCCCTCTCCAAGTTGGGAAACTTTTCTGTCATTATTTTTTCTATCACTTGTTCCTTTTTTTCTCCTTCTGGTATTCCTGTGATTCGAATGATATTGCAGTTCATGTTATCTTGGAGTTCCCTTAAGCTATCTTCATATTTTTTTAGTCTTTTTTGGTGCACATGCTCTACCTGGGTGTTTCTTTTCACTTTGTCTTCCAGCTCACTAATTTGGTCTTCTGTTTCATCCAGCTTGCTTGTAATTCCTTCTATTGTGTTTCTCATTTCAGAAATTATATTTTTCTTTTTCTTCCTGGTTTTTATTTATAGTTTCTATTTCCTTTTTCATATTGTTGTAGTTCTCACTCAGGTCCTTGTAATTGTCTGTGTGTTCCTTGAGCATCCTTATAAATATTATTTGGAATTCTATATCTGATAGTTGGCTTACCTCCATTTCATTTAGCTCTTTTAGTGTAGAGTCTTGCATTCTTTTTGATTACAAGTTCTTTTTTGTCTTCCCACTTTAGGTGACTCTTTTTGTTTGTTTCTTCATTTCCTGATGTTCTGCTTTGCTAGCTGTCTTTGTAGGGTGAACTTCTATGGGAGGAATTCAATGCAATTCAGTGTTGTGGTCTGTTTGATTTCCTTGTGTGGATGCTCTAGGCTTGCCCTTTCTTTTGTTCTGTGGGCTCTCTTGTACTTGTGTTTTTTACCTGTTGGTGGTTCATTTGTTGGTGGGGTCTCTCTTCCATCAGGTATATTGGTGTTCCCCAGCTCTCACCTAATCTTGTATGTGATCAGTTGCAGCGGGAAGGCAAAATGGATTAAGACAGCAGGAGTGTATTCTATGTGACTTGAAGGACCAAGAAGTAGAGAAGAGATAGGATATCTTTTAGATAAGTATAGCATTAACCATGATATTTCACCCAACTGACCACTTTTTATAAAAGGTGAAAAAGAGATAAGGCTCTTGTTGGAGGGGAGAAGGATTGTGAGCTGAATACAGAAAACAGAGTGCTTGTGTGAGGTCAAATGATGATATATAGTGAGATTAACAGATAGAAAGTAGGTGTAGTGTATGAGAGAATAGTTAAGTAGAATAGTAATAAAACTCTGGACTAACATCAGGGAGGGATGCTGTGTAGCATTTACAATTATACAGAACAACAATTATTTACAATAATACTGGAACAAGAATAATATGACAAGAAATATATGATCTGAATTACAAGAATAGAAAATACATGACCAAGAGTAGTGTGTTATTAGAACATGAGTGAAGTAAAGAAACGAAAATTAAAATACAATATGAAAGAGAGAACAAGGAAAACCAGTCAAACAATGCAGTTAAATAAAAACATAAAATGAAGAAAGCTAAATAGAAAGAAGAGAATTAAAAAAATACTAATAAAATATAAGAATGAAAAATAATAATAATAGAAATAAACAACAACATGAAAATTCCCTAGAATAGCAAAGTGAAATTTGTCTTAGTCTTTCAGTTTTGGGATTAGCCTTATGATCCTTCTTTGGGTCTGTCTCTGGACCTTTCACAGCTCCATGTCTTACTGCCTCACTTGAGAAAAAGAAAAAAGTCTCCTGCTGACTTTCAACCTGCCAAGCAAGTTCTGCTGATCTTCCTAGATGCTACAGGTTGAGGGGAGCTGGGATTCACTTTTCTCCCTTCCTATGGTTTTGTGAGGATAAGGGCCAGGTTTGGGCCACACTAATCAGTTCAGCCTAACCAGTCTTCAGCCCAGGTCTTTCCAGGCCCCCATTGTTCATCTGTGCCAGGCCAGCACCTTTAATCCAACTGTTGTGCCACCTGTGAGGTGCACTAATTAGGGGCAACTCACACACCATCTTCTCGCTCTTTGCTGACCTAAGTGTTGCTTACTCTCAAAATCTCTTCAAGGTAGTTCAGCTCCCCCACTGAATTCAGTCTTTCTGGGGACTGCTAACTCCCTGAACCCTGCTGCTTTTCTCCAAACAGCCTGTGTGCCACACCACCTCCTTCCTCTTCATGATCCTGCCAGGGCGAGAACCAGCTGTGGTGCGAGAGTTCCTTAAACAGTGACTAAGAACCTTTTTTTTTTGGAGTAAAATCTTCTTGTTTAAGCCTGCCATTGTTAATAGGTGCCTGGCTTTTCACATAGCCCAACTTTCTAACCAGACCAGAGACTCTCTGTGTCAGGGTCTGTCACAGCTCAACTCTTCTCCCTTCTCCAGGAGTCACCTGGCTCCCCAATTTCTCTGGTAATGACCTACTACATCCACAGTACCAGTTGGTGAACACCATCTCTGTGCATTTCCCACTTCATCTTTATTACCCCCAGTGACTTCAAGCATCCAGTTCTAACCTATTGTTGTTCTGTCCTTTCTGTTTGGTAGGGGATGGAGCTGCTGATTTGGATCTCCTCCAAGGATCCAGGACAGGAGCCATAGCAGCCTATGTCCCTGCACAGGTCCCAGGGACCTTACTGTCCTGATGCAATCTCTTCACTGCCTGTTTTTCAATGTTCTCTACAATTTGGTCTCAAAAACTTCATATAAGCTGGGATTCTATTGGCTATTCACTCTGTTCCTCAGAAGATCGGCTAGGTGTTCCACCTATGTGCAAGGAGAAGTGGTCTCCATTTCTACCTACCTTGCTACCATCTTCTGACACTTCCTTCTTGAAACATTTTTATGTTTTTGACAAACTTCAAAAAAATCAGCTCTGTGTGAATTTTTATTTTTCCCCCTCAAGCTCACTTTGGGATTTTCTAGAGGTGCCTGGCTCATTTGAAAGAATTTAAGAATTTGTTCACTCTCTTTGTAAAAAGAGAGATGAAACACTAATTAGTCTTAAATTTTATATTAATTACATGGGAAACATTGTCAAATAAGAAGTGATGCTAAACCTTCTTTAAATTGTATTTGTATGGGCATATGTTATTCATATGTTTTCCAGAAATTACATAAAATTTCTAAACACCAGATATCAGTCACAATCAGTTATCATCTTAAAATGTTGTGTGTCACAAAAGTCACTAATTTCCTTGTCAAGTGCATGATAACTCTAATGAGATTTTTAACTATGGCAATTTAAGAGTTTTTTTTTGTTGTTGTTATTTACAGTTGCTTTATTCTGAATCTTTTGCACACATGGTCCTGCAAAAATACTTTTTCTTTAATAAGATTCATGAAAAAGACTCTAACAAGTATTGACAACTTTCAGATCATATCACTGAAGTGGATAAAAATTTACAGAATGTATATTCTTCATTCATGTGGTTGCATCAGCCACTCAGAAAAATCACCAGAGACATTCAAACTATAAACTAAGAAAATCTGTCAGGTGGCCACTGCCTGCCCTCACTCCATCTGGAGATGACTCTAGCCCAACATCTAGAATTCTTTTCAGCTGGCCACTTACAGCACTCATACTGGGATTATAGTCTGCTCTAATCACTAACTATTGTTTTTCTTTTGTTTCCATAGAAATAATCTCTTTTTAAGTACCTAATGCAATCACTTGCACCATATGGTTCTAACTTTGGAAGCCCATCTGCATTTAATGTCTCCTGAAATGAGGCACAATTCATAAACTGAACTGACCTATTTATTCTCAGGATGAAGAGAATGGCTCAATGACATATGAGGCAATCTACCAACTCAACAGGTTCAAACAATTCCACAATCTTAGCCAAATATTTGAACAGCTTTTTAGGGCAAGCAAGATCAGAGACCAATTTTCATGGCTTGACTCTTCAAATTTGAGACAGTGGCTATGCACTGAATTTTACACTACTGTATGCATAATTATTAAAGAATTTTCTAATATAACCCTATTTAGACATGTAATTTCTTTGTTACAATGTGCCATACTCTTGACTTTCAACATATCTTCTATTTAGGCCATTAAAGTCTTGATGTATATATATATACATCTTGATGAATATATATATATATATATATATATTTATATACACATAAATAAAAGAAAAACCAACTGTCAGGATATATATATATAAATTATTGTTCAAGTACAGTTTTCTGCCTTTTACTCCCATCCCAGCCCACCCCCCAGCAGTCCCCACCTCCCTCCCGTTTCCACGCCCCCCGCCCTGTTTTTCTCCATGTGTCCTTTATACTTGTTCCTATAAACCCTTCCCCTTTTCCCCTGAAATCCCTCCCCTCTCCCTTCTGGTCACTGTCATCCTGTTCTCTATTTCAGTGTCTTTGGCTATATTTTGCTTGTTTGTTTGTTTTGTTGTTTAGGTTCCTGTTAAAGGTGAGATCATATAGTATTTGTCTTGCACCACCTGGCTTATTTCACTTAGCATAACGCTTTCCAGTTCCATCCATGCTGTTGCAAAGGGTAGGAGCTCCTTCTTTCTTTCTGCTGCATAGAATTCCATTGTGTAAATGTACCATAGTTTTGTGATCCATTCATTTACTTATGGGCACCTAGGTTGCCTCCAACACTTGGCTATTGGTTTTTCTTCTTTGTAATAAAATATCTTGACAAGTTTTGATTGTTAAGGCATCTACCTCAAGGACTGCTATCTTAAATAAACACATTGCCAATTACAGAATGAAATAAAAGGCCAGGCTGCTTTACCCCCTAGCTCCTTTGTTTCAGAAAACTTTTTAAAAAATTCTTATGATTTTATTATTGTTGGCTTATGCCTATTTTTTATTGTTGTTCAATTATAGTTGTCCTAATTTATCTTCCATTACTCTCTCCCCATCCTACCCACCACCACCTCCCACGTTCAATCCTCCCCCACACTGATGTCTTTGTCCATGGATCCTTTCTACATGTTCCTTGATGACCCTTCCCCTTCTTTGCCCTGGTTATCCCCCTCCCTCATTATCTCTGGTTACTAACAGCTCATTCTTTATTTCCTTGTCTCTGGTTCTGTTTTGCTCACTTGTTTGTTGTTTAGATTCCACTTATAAGTTAAATCATATGGTATTTGTCTTTCAATGCCTGGCTTATTTCACTTAACATAATGTTCTCCAATTCCATCCCTGCTGTTGCAAAGGGTAGGAGTTCCTTCTTTCTTTCTACTGTATAATATTTCTTTGTGTAAATGTACCATAGTTTTTTGATCCAGTCCTATACTGATGAGCATTTAGGCTGTTTCCAGTACTTGGCTATTGTAAATTTCATTTCTATGAACATTGGGGTGCACAGGCATTTTTGAATTGGTATGCCAGGACTCTTAAGTCATAATCCCAGCAGTGGAATTGCTGGGTCAAAAGGCAGTCCTATTATTATTTTTTGAGGAAATTCTATAGTTTTCCACAGTGGCTGCATCAGTCTGCATTCTCACCAACAGTGGACTAGGGTTCCCATTTCCCCATAACCTCACCAGGACTTGTTGTTTGTTGATTTGTTTCTGATGGCCATTGTGACCAGTGTGAAGTGACATCTCATTGTGGTTTTACTTAGCAACTGTCTGATGGCTAGTGATGCTGAGCATCTTTTCATATGTCTCTGGGCCCTCTTTATGTCCTCCTTGGAGAAGTGTCTGTTCAAGTCCTTTGCCCATCTTTTAACTGGGTTGTCTTCCTGGAGTGGAGTTGTGTGAGTTCTTAATATATTTTGGAGATCAACCTTTGTCTGAGGTATCATTGGCAAATATATTTTCCCACATGGTTGGATCCCTTCTCATTTTACTGCTGTTTTCTTTAGCCATGCAGAAGCTTTTAGTTTGATGTAGCCCCATTTGTTTATTCTTTCCTTTATATCCCTTACCATAGGGGACATATCAATGATAATATTGCTGCATGGAATATCTGAGATTTTCCTGCCTATATTCTCCTCATGGACTTTTATGGTGTCATGACTGATATTTAAGTCTTTTATCCATCTTGATTTTATTTTTGTGTATCATGTAAGTTGATGATAGTTTCATTTTTTTGAATGTAGCTGTACAGATATTCCAACACCATTTCTTGAAGAGGCTATTTCTACTCCATTTTTATGCTCCTGCTATTTCAGAAATCTCTGGTTGACTTAGATAATCTGGTCATTTGGCTACTTAAAAAAAATTTCTTCCCACACTTTAATTTCTGTTGTTATATTTTAAATTCACCAATAAAAAGTGAACCCTTACTCTGTGTGGTGTGGCTTAGTGGTTTGAGTGTTGGCCTGTAGACTAAGAGGTCACAGGCTTGATACCAAGTCAAAGGTCAGGCCTGGTTTGTGGGCTAGGTCCCCAGTTAGGGGCATATGAGAGGCAACTGATCGATGTTGTTTCTCTCCCTGTCTTTCTCTCTCCCTTTCCCTCTCTACAAAGATAAATTTTTTAAAAATCTTAAAAACAGTCAACTCTCAAATCTCTAGGCCCCTACCCTTGACCCAACCAAGAGCCCCCCCCTCTCTCTCTCTCGTTGCTGTGTGGCCCCAGGCATGCTGTACCCTCTAGGAACCATGAACAATAAACCTTGTCTCTCTCAAAGTTTTATGATAATTACTATTGAGGGCACTTTTCAATCATAAGAACCACAAGGGACAGTCCAGCCACAACATGGGTTCCAAAAGAGAAATGTGAATCCATGTGACTACCCCTAGGCATTTCTAGCAGATGGCATACCACTAAGGAGACATTTGCTAATGTCACTGTAACCCTTGCTATAATTATGAAAATAATTTATCTTTTCAGTGATATCACTGCAAAGCTAAAGGCCAGAAATGCTAATGGAAGGGACTGTGTTTGAAAATCTCTGTCTTAAAATCAGATTTCTTTGAAATTAAGCAGAAACACAAATGTTTTAAAAATATTTTTCAGATTAGCTTTCAAAACAGAGAAAGAATAAAAGGAAAAACTCAATTGTTATGGTTAAATTTTATGTCAACCTTATTAGGCTATGGTGCCCAATTGTTTGGTCAAACACTAGTCTAGATATTTCTATGAAGATATTTTGTAGATATGATTAACATCTGCAATCAGCTGACTTTAAGTAAAAGAGATTGCTCTTGATAATTTTGGGTAGCCTCAAATGGTGTAAGGACTGAAGAGTAAAAATGAGATTTTTCGGGAAACTAATTTGTACCTTAAGGTTGTAACACAAATCTTGCCTCAGTTTCCAGCTTGCTAGCTAATCTGATAAATTCTGGACTTGCTAGCCCTTACTAGAAATCACATCGGTCAATTTCTTAAAATATATCTATTATTCTATGTACATGTATCTTATTGACTATGTTTCTCTGGAAAACTCTGACTGATATATTAGCTAACTCAGCTAATAGATGAGATAAAGTTTCACAGAAATTTAAGGAACTGGACCAATGATACTTATGTGAAGTACAAAGTGAATCTGAAGGCCAGGATAGGGAGAAAGAGAACAATATTAATCCAATTGCTTTTGAGGGGAAAACTAAAAAGTTGTATTAGAAACAGTCACTCGGGCTAATAGCATCTCCCTGTGAAGAGAAGAGAGGTCTCATGACAGACTGGAATAGTACCTTTGGCGATGTGGTAAGATCCAAGAAACTACTCTGGGGGGTGCTGTGCAAAGAGTACCCACAGTAAGAATGGTTGAAAGATTGCCCATAAGACTCTTAG
Organism: Trachops cirrhosus; assembly: GCA_028533065.1. NCBI lineage: Eukaryota > Metazoa > Chordata > Mammalia > Chiroptera > Phyllostomidae > Trachops > Trachops cirrhosus. The sequence continues at coordinate 52,722,349 of CM052547.1, read as the reverse complement.
AATCAACTGAGTGTGACTTTAGCAGTCTGGGTAGGGTGATCTTAATGTGTAGACAGGGCTGAGGACCACAACCTTAGCAATTAGGTGAGATTTGTCAATCAATTTCAGCAACCTAAACTTATCAAAGTTCTATTGTGGGATTTCCAGGTGATGCAGACGTTTAACACTGAAAAACAGGTTTTCTTCAGCTCCAAAGAAATGTGCTTTAAGAAAAAATGTTAAAAATTCAAAGAGAAAAATAAATTTAAAAGCAAAGAAATGTGCTTGATAAGCTTAAGGAATTTAAGGATGGGTACAGCAAAAGTAAGACATACTAGACATTTACCAAAGGCAACTTGGGTTGTGGACATTTTGATAGGAAATGTCTTCTATTATTTCCTATCAAAATGTTTTCTTAGATGAAGTTATCAATCTCAGGAAGAGAGAATGAACAAAGACTTTGCTTCAACAGGAGATGATTTGGGCAGACTAGAGTTACTGATTTATATCTTTTCATGTGATACCATTAGGACAAAATATAGTGGACTATGTAAGAACAGAAAATGAGTGGTTCTTGAAAGCAAGGGGAAGCAAAAGAAAGGAAGGGGAGACACTCAGTGTGGCAAATGATACATGACCTATCATATTTAGGAAAGGTTAGGATCCAACCTAAGAGGCAGGTGAAGTAAACAACTTACCTGAACCTTACTGAAAGGCAAGGAGAAGAGTGAAAAATTCTTATTTAATTGTGACTGACCTACTATTTCTGAAATGAAAGCAGTGGTACTCAAATTTTAGCCTGCATCAGTCACATTACTATGTAATACATTATTACAAAACGTAGCATTTAAACCAATAAAAATTTAATAACTCACAATTTCTTTTGATCAGAGATCCAAGCACAGTTTAATTGGATGCTTGTAGCTCAAAGTGTCTGTAAAATTACATTTAAACTGTTGTCCAAATCTGCCATCTCAGTGAAGTCTTGATGGGAGTCAGTGGTGGGAAAACTGTTCCCAAGATCCCTAATGTGGTTTCTGCAAGTCCTGTTTCCTGTCATAGGACTCTGTATACACTGCTTGAGTGTCAGTATGTCACAGCAGCCAGTGATCTAAGGACCAGAAAGTCAGGGAGTGATCAAGGTAGAAGCCACAGACTTCATAGACTTTATACTCTAGTTTTTAGCGGTGACACCTTATCTCTTCTACTGTAATATTATTGTTATAAGCTAGTTATAAGTCCAGACTATACTGAGAGGGGTTGGATAACACAAGGACACACATACCAGGAGATGGAGGTCATGGGGGCCATTCAGAAGCCTGCCTACCACAATTTATATTAACATGCAAATTATGGGCCCTTACTCCAGAGTTTCTGATTTAGCCTGGCTGGTGTATGGCCTGAGAATTTATATATTCTAACAAATTCTTGGCTGCTGTTGTTGCTTCTGCTTATCCAAGGACCACACTTTGGGAATTGTTGCTTTAAAAACGTTATACATAATCACAGTGAGAAACAGGAACTAAGACACAAACAATGATAAAGATGTCAATAGCTGTTCCTGGTAAAGAAAGGAATCAGTAGTTAATGGGTATCCCTAAACCAAACTCATAGGAGTCTAAATTTGGAAAGAAAAGGACAACATAAAATTTACCTTCCACTCTTGAACAGAAAAGCTGACTTTGGTAAGACCTGTTTCACCTGATGCACAAGTGGATGAAGAAAGGGCCACATACTAAACCTGACAAGTTCCAGGGAGGCCTGCATGGTTGAAAGTAACCACATGTCTAAACATTAAAATTACTGACTAAAAGTGGATCATGGAGGGCAGTCTCATCCAAGGCCTGCAGCTTTCTTGACAAAGTAAAACTTGACCATAAGTGAGCCTGTCTTTTTTTTTTCAATCTAAGATAATATACTTTGAAATATCAGAGTGGTTTCCCTTCCCAGACCCCTCAAGGCAAAACTGCTGCACCAGAGCATTGGACCACAGAATTCCTCATTGTTATCTTATTTCCTCACGTGTCACCACTATGGGCTGTAAATGTTAGTGATTAAGTACCCTGTACCTGTCGATATAAACAAATTATGTGTCTCTCCATTTTATTTTGTATCTAATCCAGAGACTTCCCTTGCTTTGCTTTCTCCCACCCACTTAATCTACAATCAATGGATCTCATGTAACCCTCCTTACCTCTCCTCCTTTGATTCTAATTAATGTATAAAATAAACTGTAAAACTGCCATTCTCTAGAGCATTTTCTCAATCCATTGAGATTTTGCTTCCCAGGAATTGTCATCAGTTAGGCTCACATAAACTCAGAAAGATTCTCTACAGGTTTGGACTTTTCTTTTATTAACACTGGCTTTTGCCAGTTTCCCTTGGATTTCATCTGCAGGCTTCAGAACAAATAGGATATAAAGTAGAGTTTAGCCCTGGTACCTAACAAAATTTGGCAAAGTCTTCCATTAACTTTTTGGACAAAAAAGGAGATTCTGTGGAAAGTAGCTTCATAGGGTAATCTAATTATAAATTTTTAACAAAGCAGGTCATGGTAGGTAGTGACGCCCCAGACATATAATTTCTTCAGTAAAAGGTTATCTTTGCCTTAAGCAAACCTATTCATTGTTTTTGTGCATCTAGATTAATGCATCTTTGAAAGCCTCTTCTTTAGACCACTCAGAAGCATTACCACCTTTAAAAGAGCACATAATCCCAAGATACATATTGTAATTCAATGGCTGCATTGATTCCTCCCATTTTTATGTAATATTACTTATATTCCTTCTTTAATTCCAAATGCAAAAAATGAAACTTCAAATTGCCATTCTGGGAAGCATTTGTCAAAGTCTGTTAAGATCTTGCTTTCAGGTATGTCCTGTTTGGCTCAAATAACTTTTAATTAAAAAAATTCTTTATAAGTTTGGACATTTTTTAAATAAAGATTTTACTTATTTATTTTTAGACAGAGGGTAAGGGAGGGAGAGAGGGAGAGAAACATCAATGTGTGGTTGTGTCTTATGCGCCCTCTACTGGGGACCTGGCTTGCAACCCAGGCATGTGCCCTGACTGGGAATCGAACCCAGGACCCTTTGGTTTGCAGGCTGTGCTCAATTCACTGAGCTACACCAGCCAGGGAAAGTTTGGACATTTTTAACATTGAAATTTACTTGGTGAAGTCAGAAGAATTCCAAAGAAACCCACCAAGAACCACCCTGTGGACCATATCCTCGTGCTAGGTACCTGCAGGGGCCTGTTGTGCTTCACATCAAATGAACTTTGGCGTGTTTCTCTCAGAATTCTGGTCCACCATGTTTTAAGAGGGTTATGACTATTAACTTAAGCTGTTCTTACAATATCCTCAAGGTGGTTAAGGACTTACATAACCCAGGGAAAGAAGAGAATGGATTGCTGCTTTTATTTATTTTATAAAATATGTTCAACTGATTATGCTATTACAGTTGTCCCATTTTTCTCCACCCTTTATTCCCTTCTACCTTGTACCCTCCCTCCCACCAGCATTCCACCACCTTAGTTCACATCCATGGGTCACACATATAAGTTCTTTGGCTTCTCTATTTTCCATACTATTCTTAACCTGTCTATTTTGTACCTACCTTTTATGCTTCTTATTCCCTGTACCTTTTCCCCTATTCCCTCCCCCCCTCTTTGCTGATAACCCTCTACGTGATCTGTAGTTCTGTGAATTGATTCCTGTTCTGGTTGTTAGCATAGTTTGTTTCTGTTTTTATTAGATTTGGTTGTTGATAGTTGTGAGTCTGTTGTTTTACTGTTCTTATTTTTGATTATCTTCTTTTTCTTAGATAAGTCCCTTTAACATTTCATATAATAAGGGCTTGGTGATGATGAACTCCTTGCACTTGACATTATCTGGGAAGCACTTTATCTGTCTTCCATTCTAAATAATAGCTTCTCTGGATAGAGTAATCTTGGATGTAGGTCCTTGCCTTTCATGACTTTGAAAACTTTCCAGCCTTTTCTTGCCTGCAAGGTTTCTTTTGAGAAATAAGCTGATAGTCTCATGGGAACTACTTTGTAGGTAATTGTCTGCTTTTCTCTTGCTGCTTTTAAGATTCTCTCCTTATCTTTAATTTTGGGTAATGTAATGATGATGTGCCTTGATGTGTGTTTCCTTGGGTTCAACATTTTTAGGACTCCTGGACTTCTTGGAAGTCTATTTCCTTTACCAGATTAGGGAAGTTCTCTTTTATTATGTTTCAAATAAATTTTCAATTTCTTGCTCTTCCTCTTCTCCTTCTGGCATCCCTATGATTCAGATGTTGGAATGTTTAAAGTTATCCAAGAGGTTTCTAAGTCTCTTCTCATATTTTTGAATTCTTGTTTCTTCATTCTGTTCTGGCTGAATGTTCACTTCTGTCTTCTGGTCCAAACCATTGATTTGAGCCCTGGTTTCCTTCCCTTCACTGTTGGTTCCCTATACATTTTCCTTTATTTCACTTTTTATAACCTACCCTTTTTCTTCTGTTTTCAACCATACACAATTATTAATATGAGCATCCTGATTACCAGTGCTTTGAACCTTGCAACTACTAGGTTGGCTAGCTCTTCATCACTTAGTTGTACTTTTTCTGAAGCTTTGATCTGTTCTTTCATTTGGGCCTTATTTTTTTTTGTCTCAGTGTACCTGTTACATAGTAAGATGCAGAGCCTTAGTTATTCGCCAGGGCAGCATAACCCAGGTTGTTGCATTGTGCAGCTGTATGTGGTTGAAGGGTCTGAAAGGGAACAATGTGGCTTGTTTGGCTCTCCACTGGCTTTCAGACACTTCTCACAAACAAATTGGACCCTTTGGTGCTGATTCTGGTTGGGCTGGGGCAGCTTGTGATTGTTCTAGGTACCCTGTGGGTTACTCCAACTAATTTTCCTGTGAGGTTGGTAGTTTCTCCTGCCACCTCAACCCCCACAGGTTTTTTTTAAGTCAGAGGTTTCAAGGCTTTATTTCCCTGCCCTGCAATCCTGGGTTGTGTGGTCTGTCTGGCTCCCCAGTTTTTCCAGTTTACCTGCACACAAATATGGGATCACGTGCTCTACCAGCTGCCACCTTGCCAGGCTTCCTCTCCATCCCAGCTGCCCATTTCCACCTCTCCTATGAATGTTTGTTCTTAAATGTATTTTTTAGGTTTTTTGTTTATTGATTTATTTATTTTTAGAAAGGGGGAAAGAGAGGGAGAAAAACATCAGTGTGTGGTTGCCTCTCACATGGCCCCCACTGGGGACCTGGCACACAACCCAGGTATTTGCCCTGTCTAGAAATCGAACCTGTGACCCTTTTGTTTGCAGCCCATGCTCAATCCACTGAGCTACACTAGCCAGAGCATCTTCTTTAACTCCTTGGCTCTTGGACTTCCATATGGTTTGATTTTCTGGCAGTTCTAGTTGTTTTTTGTTTTTAGATTTGTTGTACTTCTTTTGGTTTGCATGGAGGCAAAGTATATCTACCTATACCTCCATCTTGGCTGGAAGTCCTGGGTTGCTGCTTTTAAGTTTGGCTTTTTATTGGATTGCTTACTGAGAGTCTAAATAAACTCTTTGCTGGTTAAATGAAAGACTAAGTTCTTCTCTAGTCCTGAAAGAGAAAGGACACTTGCTTCCCCAACCCAAATAGCCAATGGGGTGACTGTATTTGTTGCAGTTTCCCAAATATGGATTGGTGGACATAGGCTTTATGAGGTGCCTAATGTGATAATGCAATCTGTCCTGGAGAAGTCTGAGGGAGCCCCAGGGAGAGCTGTTTGTTTCTTGTTAAGGGCAGAGCCAGGAGAGCAGTTTCACCTTAAGACAGATTCCCATGCCTTAAAAGTACAGTGGTTTGGGAAATATCACATAAGCTCTTGCTGGCCCTTGTTCCAATATTCTTAGGTGATTAAGAATCTTTATGTGGTTGCCTGAGAAAAATTATCTTTGGGGCATAAAGAATCCTATAGGGATAGTCACTGCATTTGGCTTGTCAGGAGATGTGCATGTAAAAGCTCTTTTTTCCCTAGAAGTTTGTTCAGACTCTATAGATCTCAAGATGACCATGGGAAATCAGGCATCTGAGTTCAACAAGTCCTCTGACAGTCAGCCTCCTGTTAATGTTAAGGTGGCCAAGATAAGGATCCTTTGATATATCTGAACTAATATTTTGTACACACAGTTAGAAAAGGGGGCTGTATTTTAATTGGTCTCTCAAAGCTTCAAAAAGATTTAGGCAAATGGATCAACCTATGATGCTTAGGTGCCAACCAATTCTTTGAGATATTAAAAATGACTGTCCTCATCATCATCCCAACATACCAAAGTTGCAGGCTTGATCCACAGTCAAGACACATGCAAGAATTAACCAATGAATGCATAAATAAGTGGAATAAATCCATGTTTCTCTCCCTCTTTCTCCCCCCTCTCTTCCTCTCTCTCTAAAATCAATACATAAAAAATAAAACATTTTATACAGATTAAAAATAAATAAAAACGACTGTTCTTATTTTAAATGGAGGAAGGTTATTTGGAACTTGACTTGTCAAGAACAGGTACAAAAATGCAAATGTCTCCAAAACAAAATTTTGATCCAACTGGTCTTTGTGTCTGCTGTGCATGTCTATATATACATGTTGCAAATGTAAAATAATTTTCTATCTCAAGATGGTATTATTGAAACTAATTTATAAGCAAGTGCTTTTAAGGATTCAGTATTCTAAAATTCTTCAGAAGTATAGAAACTAACTCAAATGCTTTACAAGGTCACATAGTCTAAGATTAACACTTAGTAAATAAAAGCTAGCTTGTTGTTTCGAGCAGAACTGTCTTTTGAGTTATTGATATTACATAAGTATATTTTATCCAGCTTCACAAAAATAGTCCAAGTTAATAACTGATTTAGATGTCTATGAAAAATATTTCTACAGTTTATAAAATGTCTGTGCTAAAAGTGCTAATTTCTTACATTGTTAGTTTTTATTAGAAAGTGAGGTTTTAAGGGTTAAAATTTCAATATATGTAAGAATAAATTTTGTGTTTCAGAGACCCTTGAAACACCTCAAAGGATTTGTTCTTTTTGTTAAATTGAATGGGAAGCATTGTAAAATAAATGATAAAAGAAAATCTTTGGGATTATATTATTTGGGTAAATAATGGCTGTAAATTAAATAAGTTGGGGCTATGAAAAACCTAAGATGGACATGTTTCCCCATTTTTGCAGTTTTTTTATTCCTTCATGCTATGTAGTACATTTAAGCTGGATCTAAAAATAACTGATAGGCCCTGGCTTGTGTAGCTCAGTGGATTGAGCACAGGCCTGCAAACCAAAGGGTCACTGGTTCAATTCTCAATCAGGGCACATGCCTAGCTTGCTAGCCAGGTCCCTGGCTGGGGGAGCGCACAGGAGGCAAACACACATTGATGTTTCTCTCCCTCTCCTTCTCCCTCCCTTCCCCTTTCTCTAAAAATAAATAAATAAAATCTTTAAAAGAAAAAGAATAAAAATAACTGATTGATGAAGAACTTATGACCTGGCATTACTGAAGGGGGATATCTTCAAGAAAATACTAAATAGGTAACCAATTCCTTTCATGGCAAGCTCTCAGAAAATAGGCTTTAAAGCTGGATTTTTTTTTTTATTGGAAAGGAGATCAAATAAAAGACAGTATCCGATCTCATTAAGAGGGACCTTATCAGGTACCTAACTGTGAATGAACATCTACTTTTGTGTCTGACACTCTTCTCAATGACAACATGCATCAAAGATCCCTCAAGGATGAGGGATCACCATCAGAGGTAGAGGTCTATGCCAAGATATTGACAATGCTTGTATACCTACAAGCTGATGTTTAACTCAGAAACCAATTGTTTGTCTTTATATGTCTGCTAATGATATTAATTATAATATGAGTTATACTTGTTCTTTGGGTTTTTCTATATAGTCCAACTGTTTAATTACTGAATATATATAAAATAACTGTTAATACTACACTGACTGGTGTGTCTCAGTTAGTTGCACATCATCCCACAAAGAGAAAGGTCACCATTTGATTACCAGTCAGGGCACATGCCTGAAATGAATTCAGTCTCTGGTGGGAGAGCATACGATGTTTTTTCACATTGTATGTTTTTGATGTTTTTCTCCTTTTGATGTTTTTTTCTCCTTTTCTTTCTCCCTCACTTCTCCTATCTCTAAAATACAGAAAGAAAATCTTCAAAAATAACTGTTAATACTCTTTCATAACCTATCTAAATGTTTTTTGGATGCAAAATACAGGAAAATTAGACAGACAGAAAAACGCATATCATGATAGTTCACAAGATAGAAATGAAGGCCATTGACCTGACTGCCTTCCTCTTTTGGGAAAATTTGGCTTCAGCTCACATCCTAAGATTTTGGTATTGCTCCATTCCCAATAGTCCACCATTTCAATAAGACAACAATAATACCAAGACTTCCTAGGAACAGGCCTTCTTAGTGTTGTGAGACCACACCATCTAACCAAAATTTGGCCACCAATTCATCATTTGGTTTGACTGATGACCAAAATGGGGGATTTCACATGGGGAAAAAAAAGGGTTCTATAGAAAGTAATCTCACAGGGTAATCTGATCATAAATTACTGACTGGTCATGGTGGGTAGTCATGCCTCAATAATGCAACTTTTTTAGTAAAAAAAGTTATCTTTGTCTTAAAGAAGCTTTGTCCATTGTTCTTGTGCTTCTAGGTTAACACAATTTTGAAATAAGGAAAACAACCCTCAAGAGAGAACATAACCTTGTTAATTATTCTGTAATCCAATCCTTGTCTTGCTTTCTCCCATATTCATGTAATCTTCTTTCCGTCCTTCTTATTTTTAATTGCAGAAAAGAAATTGAAAAACTGTAATTTCCCCAGAACATTTGAAATCTTGCTTTCAAGCAATGGTCATCAGTTTTGGCTCAAATAAACTCTTATTAAATTCTCTATAGGTTTGGACATTTTTATGTTGATGATGGGTTTGAATATTTCTTATAACAACAATTTTAATTTTGGTTTACCCTTGGCTATTTAAGGCAATAACTCATAGCAGTTTATGGGAGAATCACATAGAGTCCTTTTGACCCTAGAAACAACCCACATGGAGGGCTCTCCTTTGAGGGTAGTCTCAATTGATTGCAAATGAGACACTAATTTTCGGGCCATAAGACACTAATTTTTAGGCCAGTGTTTTGACAATGGATGCCTAGGCGGATGCAACAGGGGAGGTCCAAGTGTTGTTTTAGGTTTTTGGCTTTGGAGCTGTTGCATCTGTAAAACCACTAACTTGGTAAACTTTTGTTTACAGTCTATTCTAGTCTCTTCAGATTAGAATGTCAATTCAGACAGAGGGTTAGTAGATTGAATATTCAGGTAAGGATGACAGAAAAAGTACTATGAGTCAGTCTTATGGTTTTTTGTTTTAGGTAAATCTTGTGTCTTCAATGCTTCATTAGCCTTTTGCAATTAGTCATTCAATGAAGTTATTTGGAATCTAGAGTTTTCTACGTACAAATTAAAACCCTTTCTTAGTTGATTCAGAAACTCTTGCTTTCATGTGCATTTCCTAAATGAACAATCTTGTTTAACTGTAGCAGGGTATATTGGAGCAGAAGTCCCTGGAAACAGGGGAAACCTTCCCCACCAAATCACTGCATAAAGGAAAGGGGCAGGAAGGGTACCCACAGAGCAGAAGGCACAGTTTTTAACATGCGTTTCATAACAAAGGCAAATAAAACAGCCCATGCCTTCCTGAAGGGAGGATCTGTGAAAGAAGGATGATGCCTGGGGCAAACTGTAAACATGATTGTGAGAACATGTGCCAGCAGAATGACTTATGACATACCTGGGGCAAAAGCTCATACAGCACCTGCAGTAGCTATGGGGGCCAGATGCCCTATCCAGGACAGACTGATGCATGTGTGCTTGCACATGGCTGGGGAAATTTTGTCCTGACTAAAGATGGCAGCTGAAAGAGGGTCAAAGACACTGGGGAGGTGACAAAAATGGCAGACACTGGTACACCATAGGAAAAGCTGGACAGTCCCACTAGCTTACCACACACATGGGATTTTATGAGGGCTTTTTAAAGAAAAGGTGTGAAAAGGGCCTCTCTCTCTCTTACTTGGTATGGAGAAGTCACACTTGGTGTGCAAGCTCTCTCTGGAATTTGGTATTTGGACATTCTGGACCTCTGGCCTTGCTTCCTTGTGGGACCAGAAGATGCTGGACCCACTGGGGGCTTAGGCCCTTCATGGATGAGAGCCTACTCCTGGAAACAGGGTCCCTCGCTGGGATGGGTATATCCCTGGGCTCCAGCATCTGGGACACCATTATGCAGTGGAATACAACACATGGCTTTTGGACTGCTACATGGAGACTGTGAGCAGTGCACCCCAGATCCTTAAAGAGAGAGCTGCTCTGAGAGGATGGTGACTCTAAAACCCACAGGGCTCATACCAGAGAGGCTAGATTTTTGTTTGTATGACTGGCTTCAGGCCAGATAAGGAAATGGGGAACTTCTGGGCATGACTTTGGCTTGTAGTCTGGGGAGCAAAGGAAGTTCTGGGTCTCATGAGAGAGAAGGGGTCAGAGCAAGAGTGCTGTCCATTCCCCCAACATTGGAACCTTGTTAATAAAAACCTATTTCCTTCAACACAAATCCTTGGGTCATGTGGATTAAATGTGGTTAGTGGCTGAAACCCAGTTTGCAGTTACATACTGGGACATTCTTCATAATGACCACTATGATTCTAGGTTGCCATAAAAGATTTTAAAAAAATTTTTACATAGCTATACTTTTTAGGACTATTGTTCTGCAAGGTGGAGTATTCAATTCTTTGAAAGTTGAGGGTCCCATTTCCTTAGCTAAGACTTGAGTCTCTTAGAGCCAAATTAATATCTGAAAGGGATATGTCACGGAGTTGGGAGTTCTGTGATGTTTTACAGTGTACTTCATTTGCACACAAATTTTCTTGACATTGGCAAGTGACCTATTCTGTGACCTACTCTTCCTAGCATGGGAGTCTTAGATTGAGGTGGTGAGTGCTTTAATAGCTTTTAAGTGCTTGACTCATGACTGCTGATTTTGCCGCTTAGGCTTTCAAGATTCCACTGACAATAGATCTATTATTTTTTTCACAAAAAAATTTTGTTTATAGTGATGGACACCCTAATGACACTTAATAGTCTGAGTCATGCCTCTGTTTGTTAGGCACAGTTCAGCCTATCACCGTTGCACTTTTAATAGTAGTCTGATGCCTCTGAGGTCTAGAGGGCAGGTAGAACCTCCACTTTCTGCAAGGTGATGCCTTGGGGTGTTACTTTTGAAACAGTCAAGTAATGTCATGGGACAATCAGCTCTGGAAAATAAATGGTAAATTCAGTTTCTGTTTCTCTGTATTAGTTAAGACTCATAAGAGCACAAGTGTCAGAAAAACAACCCAACAGGCCTGTTTCACATAATTAAGAGGTCCAGAGGAAAGGCTGACAACAAGCACTGCTTAGTGCAGGAACTCAAGTGATATAAGTGAAGTGCTCTGTATTGTCTCTTGACTTAGTTATTTCACCCCCTGTAATTTGGCTTCATTCTCAAATAGTATCTTTGGATCTCCTGTCTTCTCATCTTCATACCCAGGAGGAAAGAGAGAGCCTGCTTTTCAAATAGGTCAAACAAAATCTCACCATTAAGCCTCAGGACTCAGGCTTGGGTGATATGCCATCTTTTAAGCCAATCACTAAAGTCTGGGGGAATGGGCTGTCCAGACTGACTTAGCCAAGGTCACATTCTCCAAACCATGGTTCAAAAGGTGAAGTCACCTTCCCTGCACACAGGTGGAATGAGAGGGAAGGAGAGGGCATTACCACATGAATCTTTATCTTGCTGTTTTATCATAAGAATGCGGGGTACTCTCTGGTTTGTAAGTCAACATCCACCTCAGGGATTATTTGGTGCGATCAGTGAGAAACACACAGGGCCCAATCGGTAACCATTCCTCTGCACTATTTATCAGCTGGTAGCCATTCAGGAAAGGCAGGTATTTTCCTTAGCACGTTACTTGGGAGCCTGGATTTGGGTAAAAGAAAAATACATTGTTATTCATGATCAAAGTACTTCACAAAAAGGGTAGATACTGTTTACTAGAAAACACTTTATTTTCTGAGAACCTTGATGGGTGTGGGAAAGTTTAGAAAGAGCTGAGCTGCTCTGCCTCACAGAGGGAAAACTGGGACCAGCTGAGGGATCCATAGGTAAGGGATAGAGTGGACAAATGGGAAATGCCAAGAAGAGAACAAAGAAATAAGGTCAGTGATTCAGTGGGGTAAAGGTCAATTGGCAACTACCTCTAGTAATGAGGTCAAGGGTATTTCAAGGACAGGGACGCAAAGTGCTGAGGTTGAAGATATCAAGATTACTGCTCCACAGAAACCTGCAGAGCTATCTGAAATTTCCAAAGAAGTTCAATGATTTGCCAGTGCTTTGGGTGAAGGATGTTTTCGTGTCATTTTGTTTGGTTGCGTTTTATTTACTGGGACTCAAGGAGAGGGCTGTGCTATATATCTGCAGAGATCCCTGGCATGAAAAGCATGTCTAGATGCTGATATGACTTTTGAGAGAGAAACGTGCACCTGCTAAAAATTGCAGATGTTTGAGAAGTAATTTGACTTTTAGAGGAAATCTAACTGAGTTATAGTTATGCAGTTCCTTTCAGAATTAGTTGGGTAGTATTTCAAAATTCCAGTGCCTAGGCCCCAGCCCAGAACAATTGAGTCAGAATTTCTTAGGATGCAACCAGGCATCACTTTTTTTTAAAACTTTCCCGGTGATTGCACAAGCAGCCATGCTTGAGATTATTTAGACACCTTATCTGGTCTAGGTGAGCTGGGGACCCAGCTGACATCTGAATAAACCCTAATTGTATCTGACTCTGGGCTGCATAAACCTCAGATGACACTGAGGTGACACCACCCCTAAACCCCTCAGTAAACCCAATGCCAAAGGTAAGATGGCAGAATAGCTGCTTTGAAGAGAATCTGCTCCATGTTTGGGCTATCATTTGATGCACTGCTTCTCAGTTTTATGTGTTTTTGTTCACACAGTATAGTATAATGATGAGAAACAGGTGACTAGACAGTTGTCTTCCTATGACCAGCTCTCTAGCTTGGCCATGTAGGCTTGGGACAGGGTTGACGTTTTCCCCTCTCTGCTTCTTTTGATGAAGTTTGTGGCATTGTCCAAAGCCACTCCTGACTTTCTGCATCTCATAGCACTAATGAGCCACAAAACACCAATCCTCTAAGGGCCTATTAATCATGAGACACCAAGAATGATAAAAGAAAAACAGACAAGGTCAATAATTCTTTTCCATCAGCAATGAGTAGTGAGACATAGAGTAGGAAATATTACTGAGAGAAATATAAAATATCCAGGCATAAATTTCATAGGAAATATGAAAGATGCATAAAAAGTTACATTATATGACTGAAGAACATAATAAGAGCACAAACACATGGCAGGAGGTATTTTGAAATGAAAAACTTGGATATTAAATGTCAGTATTTTTTTTGCTAAATGGAAATATACATTCAAAATCATCCTAGTTTAAAACACAGTAATTCTTTTTGAACTTAAAAATTCTTTTCCATCTTGAAGAATAAATACAATATATTTAAAAATAAAAGTTACCAAAGAATAAATAGAATGGCCCTTTACCTAATGGCTATTAACACAATATATTTAAAATGGAGTAGTTGGCACAGAAAAATAAACCCAGCTAGATTTAGGCCTGAGATGCAGAAACCAAGACCTACAACCTATGACACTGTACAAATGATGGCCTTTTGAAATAGCTCTTAGGAAAACCTAAGGAAACCTCCTTAGGAAACCTCACAGGAAAAAAAGTGGCTAATAACATCATTTGAAAAAAAATGAAATACTCATGGAACACCATATAAAAATGTGTTAACATTCTGACTAGAATAATATCTTTATATAATAAACTGCGTTGTTCTAGGTGCTTTACAGATGTGAACAAGTGGAAGAGAAAGCGGCTTGTACTGTCCTCTTACTGATGATAAATGGGGTTCATGGAGAGTAAGGAGCTTGTCCAGGTCACACAATCAGTGGAGTTGTTATCCATGCCATCTGGCTTCAACCTATTCACCTGCATGAAGGTACATACACACGCGGTGTGTCTCAGACACCATGGCCATATCACAAGTCACCTTAACACTTGGAGGTGTGGTACAACAACCATTTTCTCATGCTCATGGTTTTGTGGACCAGAAATTCATAGAGAGAAGCTGGGCAGTTCTTGCGTGGGGGCTCTCATGTGACTGCTGTGAGATGACAGTGGAGCTATAGTTACCTGAGAACTCAGTTGGGCTGGACATCCACGGTAGCCCATTCAATTGGCTGGCAGCTGATGCTGGCTTTGGCAGCTCAGCTGGGGCTGTTAAGCAGGTACCAGCAGGGACCTCTCCAACATGGCAGTCTTGAGAAGTGGGGCTACTCACACGGGTGCTAGCTTTACCTGGGGCAGGTGTGCAAGAATGTTTGGCAGAAGCCCTGGATTCTTCCTTGACCTCATCTTGAAGGTCACAGGGTCACTTCCTCCATAGTTTTTGGCTGAAGCAGTCACAAGCACAACCAGAATCCAGAAGCAGTTCACAGACCCTGCCTCTCAATGCAAAGAAAATATGGGACCATATTTTAAACCACTACAATGTATCATAAGATCAATGAAAAAATATCTAAAACTTATTTACTGTTCACTCAGAGCCAGTCATTGTACTAAGTCTATGAATATGGATATTTTATATAAATTATACACTAATATTTACATTTAAAATAAACATCAAAGTGAAACCATGAAGTTGCAGGGCTGTGCTTCCCCATTGGTGATGTCCAGGTTAGGGGGTCAGGGGACTCTGAGTTGCATTACCTCACCCAGAGCCTCAGAGTTGAAACATCCACAGGCTAACCCCCTGCCTGGTGGGGAAATTGGGTTGGTACCAACTGGAACCCTGTGATGTTAGCTGTAAAACAGGAGGCCTGGGTAGTGGAAAGGGAAGGGAGAAGAGGCAGGGAGCTAAAATATGGGAGGCATTGGTTAGCAGAACTTGTATGCTCAGCCAGACCCTTCTCAGCAACCCCATCCTCTCATTGCACCTCATTCTTTTACCTCCAACTTCCAGGAGGAAGAAAGAATTAAATTGGAAGTGTTCCATAATCATGGCTTTACATGAAATCAGCATGTCATTGCAGTGCCTGGATGCTGCTTGCTTTTATAAAATCAAGATTTTTCTCCAAGTCTGCAAAGACCCCATAGGAGGCCTTTGGCCCAGGCCACCACTTCTCTCTAAAGTCTGATTTGCCATGGCCCTCTCCCCAACATAAACATGTCATCCCTAAGTCCAGGAACACCTCCCCTTCCCCCACAGGGCTCAGGCTCAAATCTCTCCAGCTCAAGGCTTGTTGGGGGTGTTTCACTTCTCTAATGCCAAATCTCGTTCCTTAAATAAAGCCAGGGCATAAGCAAGCTCTGCAGCCAATTGAGACCAGAAAAGGCACAAATGCTTGAGGACCCAGAAATGGTCTGGTAGGTGTAAATTACTAAAATCCTTATAGACAACAGCTTGCCAGAATATATCAGAGAAGATGTTGCTTTCACACTTTCTTTTACAAGCCTGCATCTGACCTTGATTGATTTTGAATGACTGGCATTTCCCCAATCAGCTTTAAATACACATACTTTTACTCTTCAACTCCTTATTGGTGCCTATAGGCTCTTAGGTAGGGAAGTAGATGTAAAGCATTATTTCTTTAGTCTCTAGGGAACCTGAGCAGTCACATCAATTCCCGAGGTCTGATCAGCTCAGCTGAAAACTATGGATCTGAAGAACCTTGCTGAGAAACGCCCTGAGTTATGGGCTCCATCTGAACTCTCCTTCCTGTCTAGACCCTGCTCACTGTCTGACTTCTTTTCAAATATAGCAGCCAAGACTCCAGAACCAGCAGCATAGGTCCCCTGCTCTTTTTTTTTTTTTTTAACTGGTTATTACCAACCACTAGAGCCAAAGGCCTGGTTTCCTAGACCCCCTCCATGACTCAGTCATCTGAAAAAGGGCAGCATATTCCCCTAACATGCCACTGTGGCCACGTGTGTCAGCTTTTGTCCCCTCCTCTGACCTCCAGAACTCTTCTTAAAGTAACTATGTAAACCCTTCAGGCAAATCCCCAATCAGTGAACAATTCAAGGAGTAGCTGATGTTATTTTTTATTGTGTAAAATAGGGGCAGAACATGTGCACCAGGGACAGGTCATCTAGAAAGCAATTAAGAGAAACAAGTTATAACCACTTAGCTATTCAAACAATGTTCAAGAAGCCTCTATTTGTCATCTGGGACCAGCACACTGAGGGGACTCCACCAGGGTGGGGGAATGCAAGTGAGAGGCAGCTAGTGTGGTCCGGCCTGTCACATCCTCTATGTGTCCTGGCAGCTGGACTTCACCATGGAGGTCTTGCCCAACCAAGGAACAGTGTATATCTGGAAAGAGCAGAGTGCTTTCTACAAAAGAGAAACAAGAATGATGGTCAGTTAGTTATAGTAAAAAAGGAAATGGCCAGCACCAGGTCTCAGAAGTGCAGGTGAGGGACTGTGGTTGTTTGGTGGAACTCTTAGATCCCTATCCTGCTCAGCCCCAGACCACTCTGCAGGACTCTGCAGGACTCTGCAGTGGCCTCTTGGTAACCCATCCCAACACTCCAAGTCCAGGAGATGGCTTCCTATCCCTCCTCCCCACAGGAATCCACAGTTATTCCCCCTGCATGGCCCTTTAAGGAGAAGCCCAGGGAAGGCAACACAGCCCCAGAGGGTACAGTTCCCTCCACCTCCAGTGGGCCAGCACTAACACAGGTCTAGAAGGCAGAACCCAGGTCGAGGAAACCTTCCTGAAAGAGGAAGTGTGATTAGGAAGGTGACAAAAGAGTGGAGATCTCCCCAGACAGAGGCTGAGACATCAAAAGAACTGTCCCACCCAGGGAATAGTCTGGAGTTCAGTGAGCAGGGCAGCATGAAAGGATTTCTCCCCTTATAGGCCTCTAATACTCGCTAATGTGTTCTAGTGGCTGATACCGAGGTTACAGGACCCCATGTGCCCTATTAGCTGCTCTTCCATTCAGCAGACACATGGTGCCCAAATGTCCCAGCTTAAACATATAAATTCAAATTAGAAATCTTAGGAACCAGGATACACACTGGCACCCTTTCCCCCATACACACCCCAACACATGCACATTCCACCCACACCACAGCACTCACCCATGACATACCCCCACAGGCACAAACCCACCCCTCTGACCTGCGTTATCTGGCCTCTGGCCAACATCAGGCACATACCTTCCTCAGGTGTGGCTGGATATGGAAGGGACAGCTGGCCAAGTTGGGCTGGGACTTAGTACATGTGGTTCGACCAATTTCCACGTCCAAGAAGTAGTTCAGCCCAGCCACAACCTGTGCATGTGAAGAGTAGGACAGGCTTTCAATACCTGCCCAGGTCACACAGGCATAGTTACCTTCGTGTTATCACATAACAGGGCCAACATCCATGGGTTGCCAGAGCCAGCACCCAGAAGGCACCCAGCCACCTCCTGATGGCTGCCTAAGCTGATGTGCTTCAGGTTCCCCCTGTAACTTGCTTACAGAGCAGCTCTGAAAAGGTATGTTACACAACCTGGCAGGGAAAGAGGCAGGAAAATAGAAGGTGGAAGCCAGACACCAAAATTCTGACAGGAGCTAAAGACACAGCTCTGGGGAGCTAGCCAGGGTGTCAGCAAATCAACCATGTCAGTGCCAGGAGCCAGGGCAGAGACTAGGACAAAGTGACAGCTCTGCTGGAGCCAAGGCTGGTTCTGCCTCAAGAAGACTTGCATGACAATGACCTTGAAGCTATAATCCAGTTAGTAATATTCAGCTCCTCAAGACTTTCATTCCATGTAACTTGGTTTATTCATGCCCTCACTGAGCTGGAAATTAGACATTTTTAACACACACACTCAGATGCTTGAGGCCAATAAAAGATGTCCTTTGAATGCCTGACTTTTAAGAGTTATTTGTGATGGGAACACTTCTAAAATGTGTTATACATCTCATGTCTTTTACATTTGAGATTACAGGAGTGAAACCTGTCCTCATACAGGCATGCTCCCGACACACCTTGTGAGAACTCAGAAAACCTTAAAATGAAGGGCCTGAACCAGGCTTTAGATTGTCCGATGTACCTCAAGCAAGTCCTGTGATCCCTCTGGTGTCAGTTTTCCACATGGGCCGATGAGCTATGACACCAAGTTGGTAGAGAGGAGCAGGCTGGTGGGGACCTGGTGAGCAGCGAGTGCACATCTCATCCAAAAGGGACAGTGCCAGCCAACTGCTGCAGGAGAAATGGGTCTGATCTTGACCCACCATCTGATGTTTCAAGAGGAGGTGAAAACAAGCCCTACCAGGGTTGTTCAACCTTTTGGCATCACTTGGCTACCTTGAAAGAAGAGTTATCTTGGGCCACACATTAAATGCAGTGGGACATGCAATCACAAAAAAAATCTCATAATGTTTTAAATAAATCTACAATTTTGTGGTGGTGTGCATTCATAGCCATCCTGGGATGCATGTGGCTCATGGGCTGCAGGTTGGATACCCCGAACACTGGCACACAACACCACACTTTGTTGCTGTGTGGCTATATTCTGCTTATCAGTGGGATGCAGACCAGATAGTCTAAATTCCAGCCTTCCTTCAAGGACAAGCTCAAAGTCCAGTAGCCCTTCCTGATGCTTCGTCCCTTCCCCTTCTGGACTATGATGACAATCGTCCCAATCTGGCCAGAATCTCAGGGCAGGCTGGCAGAGGCTGGGCCAGGTGTGATCCTCTCTAGGCTACTATATACTCGACTATCTCCAGCTATTGGTAGCAGGGCACCCATTTCAGGGTAGAGAATGAGACTTCAAAATCCAGAGCCTGCTCCATGGGTGGGATCTATGGCAAGAAACAATACTCCAAGGACTGTCCTTCAGGATCTCTTTGCAGGTTTGGATTTTTATGCAAGACCTTCTGCCATAGCATCCAACTGGATATACCACAGGCCATATCCTGAACTCCTCTGTGTTTGCTGGTACCCGAGGGGTGACCAAGTGAGCAGTGAGAGCCCTCCTCAAAAAGGATGTTTGGAGTGCCTATGGCCCCAAATACCACTTCACATGGAGGACATGAAGATTGGCTTAGTGACACCTACTGAGAGGAAACTAGGAGAACATGCCTCTTCTGCATGACCCAAATCTTGAGGAAACCTCAGGCCAGTCCAAACTGTGTGCCAGTCTGCATATGCTGGCTGGACTTTTCACAAATGCCAAGATGATGAAACAGTCAGACAGGCTGCTCCAGGGTAAAAGAGGCTGCAGGACAGTGGCTGTAGTGCATGACCCTGGAGTGTCCTTGGCTATAAAGGACATTGATCAAACAACCACAGACATATTGAATAAGTTCTATGTATTAGAAAATTGTTCCAGCTGATTCCTGATTTTCAAAATTGTACTGAGATTATGTAGGAAAATGCCATTGTTTTTAGGAAATATATACTCTCAAATGGTTCAGAGAAATAAATGCATGTATGTACCCCCACACACATGTAGAGAGGGAGGGAGGTGGATAAAGCAAATAGGACAGCATCTTAACATTTGGGTAATCTGGATGAAGAATCTACAGGGGTTCTATGTGCTATTTTTGTAAAGGCCCTGTAAGTCTGAAATCATCTCAAAATGAAAAGTTAAAAGGAATAAAAGTGTTTAAAAAATCATTCAGTGGCAGAGCCAGGAAGGCAGCCAGCTGTGCAGTGTGGTTTTCCTTTGCCTGTAGTCATTTAGTTGCCTCACACTGAGGCCCCAGTCCCGTGAGCCTGGAGTAGAGAGCTAAGCGGCTGGACAATGGCCCTGACCCCAAGCCATGTCCTTCTAGCTGGGCTGGTGCTTGAAAACATAAATGAAGCCCTGGTGAATAAACCCATGAAGGTCTGTGGTGTTTGTGGGCCACATTAAACACTAAGGAAACTGCCTGGCTGAGAAGCACGGAAGGGTTGTCCCTCCTGCAAGCTGGGCAGTGGGGACTGTAGGTTGATCAGGTCCTGAGGGCCACGCCCTCCAGAGGCGAAGGCTTCCCTATCCCGGTCGCCCCGCCAGTCCCTGGCCCCAGGGGTGTACCTGCTTGCGGGCGCGCACCACCCGCATGGCACGGCTGTGGAAAGCGTCGTTGCTCGCTTTGTTGTACTCGTTCAGGGCGAAGCTGAGTGCCTGCTGCACGCCCTCCTCGTTGACGTCTGCCTCTGCCAGGCCGCCGGGCATGAGAGGCCTGCCGGGGCTCGCGCCGGCTGCAGAGCTCACTGCTAGGGCCAGGACCCAGGTGGCCAGCAGGAGCAGTGGGGCACGCAGGAACCCGGCCATAGTGGACTTGGTGGGGTTTCGAGCTAGACTGGATAAAAGACAGACCGTGGACGTGATCGGAGAGCCGAGTACCACGCCCGGCTGAGGCTCTTATTCCCTTTTGTCTGCCACGCCTCAGCCCTCCACCCCGCCCTTGGCTCCTCCTTTTCCGCCTGATCACATCACCCACTTCCGCAGACCAGCCCCTCCCCTAGGCCCTGTTCCCTTACAGTCCTGAGGTCTTGTCCCCCCTACTAGCCCCTTTTCCCAGCAGTCTGTTACCACCTCACCTAGCTCCTCCTCTCTCCTGAGCTCTGCCCCTCCACCGAGTCTTAGGCTTCCTCAACCGAAGTCTGACTGGGCTCCTCCCCCAAGGCATTCCACCTCCTCGCCACCACTTCCAGACCTTTTCTAGTGTGCTCTCAAACTCCGTTCACGCTGGTCTCAACAGGAGGTGTCACCCTTTTCTGGGTCTGAAAAGCTTGTAACCCCTGAATTCTATTTCCTTCTTTTAAAAACGGGAAAACTATCTGGCTTGGTCTCTGAGCAATTAGTCTAATTCTAGCATTTGCAAAACAATGGTACCATTTCAAAGACGGGAACATTTCATCTGCATCGTGTGCTGGGGAATTTCTTTGCCAAACGTAAGTGAATTAATTAAGCTTTGTTTGGTAAAAAAAAAAAAAAAGTTTGGGTTCTCTTTTTCACGACTCATTTATTTATTCAACAAAACTTTTTTGGGCTGCTCCCTGGTCAGGGTCTGTATGTGACATGGGACAAATGGGTGAGTGAGCCTTGGACTTAACATTGTAGAGTAGCCACCCTATAGAGATGTAACAAAATTCATGTGTAACCTTCTATCTTCTAGTGGACACGTTAAATAATGTAAAAAGATACAGGTGACAGTAAGTTTAACAATATTTTTATTTGTTATGTTAACTGAAAAAAAAATCAAGGTGAGAAGCAACAAGTCTTTATTTGAGATCCAAAAGAATAGCTAATCCAGAAACACTGTTTTAGGCAGAAACTCACATAGTGCTTTTATTAGGAGGTGAAAGTGTAACAGTGACTGAAAATAAGTACTGATCAATTAATAATTATAGAATAGGTTGTTCTAACAGACTCATAGAAAAGTCATATACCAAAAGGTTCCTTATGAGTAATTTGTAGATATTAACAGTTGCTGTTTCTGCCTGACCAAGAAACAACCGAGACCATAAGAATTGGACAAACATCAGCAATTCCTACCAGAACCAACAGAAATGCTGCCTGCACATAGTGCACTTGAATGTCAGGAGTAAAACTGAAGATAGAGCAATGGAGCTACATAATGACACATGCAGGAGATAACAATGAGGCAACCTGAGGGCAGAACTGAGAAACTGTGTTACCAGAATTTCCTTAGCCCCCCTCTTCCCACAATTCCTCTATATAACCTAGCCAAGATGTCTGAGGTACTAAGACATGGATGTTTTTGAAGGCATGAGATTGCCATCTTCTTAGGTCACTGACTCCTGAATAAACCCCTTTCTTTCTCAACCAGTACCTGCCTCACAAGTTTGGCTTTTGGGGAAGTCAGTAGCTGGACCTGTTGGTCATTTTCCTGGTTTCAAAGATAAGAATATTTATGAGAAAGGGAAGGGGAATAATTACTTGAATAGAAAGAAGAAATTTCAATTCTACAGAAGCAGATAAACTAACATAGTGATACTTATTCTAAAGAATGTCATTGATTTTCAGATCTGTAGTTATGAACTCTACTTCCCTGTTTTGACTCCAAGAAAGAAAATACTCCTTGTGGTTGATGGGACCCAAATTCAAAACTGAAATCTAGCAGCCATTGTTTCAGAGGCCTCACATGCACACTCCCTATCAGAGAAAAGCCACAGTCTGTGCTGTTAGCCTGTACACTGTTCTCCTGCATTGTGAGTCAACCCTTGTAAGAGAGTTCCTAGAGTAGAAATTCAATCAATAGATCTGAGACTTCCCTGTCTAATTTTAGGTGTGCAGCTATATCTTCATTTGTATCTGTACTGACCAATCACAGCTGCTCCATTTTGACCAATCAGAAGAGTGCTATTTTCAACCAATCAAACTGTGGTGATTTGGAGCCCTAATTTGCATAACAGTGGATCAGTCAGTGATGGGGGGTCATTGTTCTGTATACAACCCACATATTCACTCTCATGGTGGAAACACACATTCAATTTCCTTGGAAGATTTTCCCTAGCTGGAGGCTACCTCACCTGGGCCACCTCTCCCAAGTTGTTTCAAAATCCTGCTGTTCATAACCATACTTACCAAAAAAAAGAGGGAAGACTCAAATAAAGAAAATCAGAAATGAAAGAGATATAGTAGCTGTCACCAAAGAAATAAAAAGGACTTTAAGGAAATACTATGAAAAACCATATGCCAACAAATTGGATAATCTGGATGAAATAGATAAATTCTTAGAAACATACAATCTTCCAAAACTGAATCAGGAAGAGTCAGAGGATCTGAATAGACATATTATAACTAATGATCATATTAATATTTTCAGAAAAAAACATTTGATACAATCCAGCACCCATTTATGATAAAAACTCTCAGCAAAAGGGGAATAGAGGCAACATACCTCAACATAATAATGGCCTTCCATGACAGTCTCACAGCCAACATCATACAAAACAGGCAAAAACTACAAGTATTACCCTTAAGAACAAGTATTACCCTTAGGAACAAATAGGAATGTCCACTTCTTAAATTATTATTCAACATAGTACTGGAAGTACTAGCCACATTAATCAGACAAAAAGAAATAAAAGGCATCTAAATTGGAAAAAAAGATGTAAAAGTGTCATTATTTGCAGATGGCATGATATTGCACATAGGTAAGCCCAAAGATTCCACCAAAAACTACTAGAACTGATCAATGAATTCAGTTAAGTAGTAGGAGACCAAAAAAATCTAGAAATAAGTTACACTTTATACACCAATAATGCACTATAAAAAATAGCTGGGAATAAAATTAAGCAAGGATGTAAAAGATATGTACTTGGAAAATTATAAAACACTGAAGAAAGAAAATCAAGAGTATACAAATAAGTGGAAGAAAATACTGAGTTCATACTGTGATAGGAAGAATTAACATCATTAAAATGTTAACACTACACAAAGCAATCTGTGGATTCAACTACATTCCCATCAAAATAGCAATGACATATTTCTGAGAACTATAACAAATATTCCAAAAAGTTATATGGAACCACAAAAAACCTAAAATAGCCACAACAACCTTGAGAAAGACGAAAAAAGTTGGAAGAATTATGCAACCCATGCTAAATATAAGACAAGGCCACAGTAATCAAAACTGCATGGTACAGGCATAAAAACAAACATATAAATCAATGGAACAGAATACAGAGTACACTCCCCACCCTGCACCAATGTATGCCCTAATGGTCAATTAATATTTGATGAAGGAAGTAAGAACGTATGATGGGATAACAATAATGTATTCAATAAATGGTGTTGGGAAAACTGGACAGATACATGCAAAAAAATGAAACTAGAACATCTTCTTACACCATACATAAGAATAAGCTCAAAATGGGTTAAAGATTAAATGTTAGACTCAAAACCAAAAAAAAAAAAAAAAAAAGTAAAACAACTCTAGAAGAAAATATAGGCAATAAAATCCTGGAAATTTCTCATAACAGTATTTTTTTCTGAATCTCTCCTTGGGCAAGGGAAATAAAACAAAATAAATAAATTGGACTACATAACACTACAAAGTTTTTGCACAGCAAAGAAAACCATCAGGAAAGAGAAAACACAACCCATTGAATGGGAGAAGCTATTTGCCAATGATAGATTTGGTAAGGGGTTAATCTCCAAAATAAAGAACTCATAAAACTGAACACAAAGAAAAACCCAAACAATCCAATTAAAAAATGAACAAAGGACCCAAATAGACACTTCTCCAAAAAGGACACACAGATCACCAAGAGACATATGAAAAATGCTCAACATTACAGATCATCAGAGAAATGCACATGAAAAGTATAGTGAAATGCTTCACACATGTCAGAATAGCTATCATCAAAGAGTCAACAATAAACAAGCATTGGAGAGGATATGGAGAAAAGGGAACTCTTTTTCAGTGTTGGTGGGAATGCAGATTGGTGCAGACACTGTGGAAAGCAGTATGGTGTTACCTCAAAAAAGTAGAAATGGAGAGATATCCAAGATGGCAGAGGAGTAAGTGGAAGCTGCACTAACCTCCTTGCAGGACCAATCTGGAATTACAGCTAAACTGTAGAGAAATCATCTAGAATAACCAACTAAACAATAGCTGGATAGAGGCCTTATGACCACAGACAGACAGAAGAAAACACTTCAGCAGAACATGACTGGTACTGAGTGTGGAGGTGTGAGAGGGATGGCTGGACTCCCACGATTGACAGCTGAACATCCAGAGGGAAATTTCAGTGGCTGGGGCGGTCCCCCTGAGAAATGTGGGTTTAAACCCCAAGCTGGGTTCCCCAGCCTATAGCACCAGAACCAAAGGAACCCAGAGAACATTTAGCCATGAAATGTGGCCTGATTTCTGTCTGCCATGGAGAGATGGCTGGAGAGACAGAAAGCCTCTTAAAGAGCCATCACATAAAATTTCATTTGTAGCCATTTACCCTGGGCTCTAGCAAAGGGATGGCAGAGTGGACTAGAGATGCTTGAGGAAAATCTGGGGATGTGGCTTTGGGGAGGGAACTGAGAGAGAAGCCTCCAGGAACCATGTGCTGTGTCATTCCCCATACTTCAGGTGCTATCTTGCTCAGGCAGAACAGTCTCCTCTAAGTGGCATCAGCCTGAGGAGGAGTAATAGCCCCAACCTCGGGAATTACTCTGTCCCACCCTGTGGTGCTTAAATCTAATTGCTGATTATAGATTAACTAGATTAGCAACTGAGGAGACAGCCACAGACTGTGTACTGCTGGAAGTCTCAGACTGACTAGGGCTAGACTGGGACACCCTCTGATATCAACAGGGGCAGATCTAGAAAGAGAAGACAGTGGTAAACACTAGATTCTACTGAGATGATTTACACCACAGTCTTCTTTATGACTTGCATTATTTTCTCTTCTGCCTAGCTTTTTAACATTCATATCTTATCCTTCAAGTTTGTACCGATTAGGTCACTAGGTTTTATATTAAAGTTTATTTCAAATATCATATTTCACTCCTCCCTTCTCTTACTCCATTTTGCCTTCTTCTTTTCTCTTCTTCTTTTAAGATTATTTATTTCTTTATTTTTAGAGAGGGGAAGGAATGGAGGAGAGAAAGTAACATCAGTGTGTAGTTGCCTCTCAAGCACTCCTTACTGGGGACCTGGCCTGAAACACAGGCGTGTGCCCTGACTGGGAATCCAACCAGCATCCTTTTGGTTCACAGGCTGGCCCTCAATCCACTGAGCCACACCAGCCAGGGCTTCTTCTTATTTTTATTTTAAATTACATTTTCTCTCTTGCTATGACTTGTTTCCATTATGCACTCTTATTATTTCTCCCACCTCTCAAAACCATTTTTCTTGTCAGTAGTCATCTCATATTATTTCCCCATTCTGAAAATACCCTTATTTTCTCTTCATTTTTATCATTCCTTGCTCATTGGTTGTGGATATGGGGGTGGTTGTTGCATTTCTTCCCTTTTATTTCTAGATCTTCATATTTTTGTATTTCAAATTCCAGATTTTACCATTCTCCTCTCGTATTCCCATTTTGCCTTTGTCCTCTCCTTTCTTTTTTCCTTTCAAATTTTACATTTTACGTCTCTTATCCTTGTTTTCCATCTCACTCTTAGTATTCCTTCTACCTCTATTCTCTCAAAATCATGTCTCTTTCCTCTAGACATCTCTTAAGATTTTTGTTCTTTCTCTTTTCCTTCTTATTCCTATCCCAATTATAGTAATCTTTGCTCATTGGTTGCTAATAGTGCTGTGGTGGATCTTTTTCTCCAATATATTTCATATATTTTTCTTTCTCTCATGCTATATTTTTAAAAAATTCTGTTTAAACTTAATACTATATGCTTCCCTTCTCTTACTCCATTCCACATTTTCACTCCCTTTTTATTTCTAATGTAAATTTTACTTTCTCTCTTCATCTTGTCTCTATCCCCTACTTTTACTAATGTACCTCCCATGACCCTCTCAAATCATAACTGAGAGATATCAGTTAGTCATCTCATATTCATTTTTCCTTTTTTAATAGTTGCAATCTCTTTATACCTTTATGAAAATTAGCTCAT
Organism: Trachops cirrhosus; assembly: GCA_028533065.1. NCBI lineage: Eukaryota > Metazoa > Chordata > Mammalia > Chiroptera > Phyllostomidae > Trachops > Trachops cirrhosus. The sequence goes on along the minus strand of CM052547.1, from coordinate 52,695,595 downwards.
TTGATATTTATAGTGCAATTGTGGGTGGGGGGTTATTTTTGTGAGGTGTGGGTTTATTTCCCAGGCTGTTTGGTTTTATTCTGGTAGTATCTGTACAAGAGTATACAAAACATAGAGGGTGGAGTGACTCTCAATCAAGCAGAGGTGGGAAAGACCCACCAAAGGACAATCCAACAACAAACAAAACCAAATTATAGCCAAAAAAGCCCACATAAATGGTATAAATGGCATATATCCAAGAGCATCATGTTCAGGAGATCAAGGAGACTGCACCAATGAATCCCATAGGTCTCCTGCCATAGAAATTCACACCATGAAGATAGGGATCAAAGCAGATGAATCTAATACACAGAAATAAACAAGAAGAGTCATCAAAAATAAGGAGAGAAGAAAACAACCCCATTCAGAATGAAAGAAAGATTCCCACAAAAAGTGCTAAATTAAGTAGAGAAAAACACACAATCAGACATGGAGTTCAAAATAATGGTTACAAGTATGTTTAATGACCTCAGTGAAAACTCCAGAATTCTCCAGGAAAGCTAAAATGAACTTATTACAAACTACATCAGCATGAAAAAGGACATAGAAACTATCAATAAGAGCCAGGAAGTAATGAAGAATACAATATCTGAAATGAAGAACATAGCAGAAGGAATTAAAAGCAAGGTAAATGAAGCAAAGGATTAAATTAGTAAACTGGAAGACAAGTTAGAAAAGAAAATCCTTGACAGAGCAACAAAACAAAAAGACTTAGAAAGAAAGAAAAGGGTTTATGGAAGCTGCAGGAAAATATGAAATGTAATAACATCTGTATCCTAGAGATACCAGAAGGAAAAGAAGAGGATCTAGGATTAGAAAACCTGTTTGAAAAAGTTATGGCAGAAAACTCCCTAACTTCATGATACAAAAAGTCATGCAACTCCAGGCAAAAGACAGGGTACTAATCAAGATGAATCCAAAGAGGCCCACTCCAAGACACATTGTAATTAAAATGAAAAAATTCAAAGACAAAGAGAGACTCTTAAAGGCAGCAATGGAGAAACAGTAACAAGCAAGGGAGTTGCAGTAAAGTTATCAGCTTATTTTTCAATAGAAATGCTAGAGGCCAGAAGGGAATGGTAAGAAATTTTCCACGTAATGAAAAACAAAGGCCTTCAACCAAGACTACTTTGCCCAGCAAGACTCTCATTTAAATGGAAGGTGAAATAAGGAATTTCACAGACAAAATAAAGACTAAAAGAATCTATTGCCACCAAACCAGCATTGAAAGAGATGCAAAAGGCTTTAAGAAGAGAGAGAAGGGGGGAGGAGATACATGTACAAGGGAAAAAATGGCAATGAATAGGTACTTATCATTAAAAACCATGAATGTAAATGAATTCAATGCTCAAATCAAAAGACATAGGGTAGCTGAATGGATAAAAAAACTTGACCTGTGTATATGTTGTCTACAAGAGACCCAGATCAAAACACAAGGACTACATGACTGAAAGTGAATGGAGAGAAAAAAAATTCAAAGCAAACTGACCTAAAAAAAAAGTGGGGTAGCAATATTTATATCAGACAAAAATAGATTTCAAAACAAAGATCACAAAAATGAACAAAAAGGGAAATATACAATAATCCAACATGAAGATATTGCCTTTGAAAACATATATGTACCAAACATTGCAGCATCCAAATACATAAAGAAAACTTTGAAAGATATCAAGAAGATATCAGCAGCAACACAGTCATCATAGGGGATTTTAGTGCTACATTCTTAACAATGGATAGATATTCTAAAAAAGGAATCAACAATGATACTGTGAAGTTTAATGACACTATAGATCAAAAAGACTTATGAATTAAACAGAACATTTCACTCTGAAGAAGTAAAGTATACATTCTTTTCAAATGAACAAGGAACATTTTCAAAGATAGACCACATGATAAGACATGAAAAAAGCCTCAAAAAATTAAAAAAAAATAAAATCATAGCAAGCATCTTCTTGAATCACAATGGCTTGAAACTAGAAACCAAACTCAAGGAAAAAATTAAAAACACTCAAATTCAAGGAGACTGAATAACATGCTATGAAACAATGAATGGGTTAATATTGAGATCAAGGAAGAAATCAAGTGGTACCTGTAAAGAAATGAAAACAAACTCACCACATCCCAAAATCAATGGGTCACAGCAAAAGACATCTTGAGAAGAAAGTTCATAGCAATACAGGCCGACCTAAAAATAGATAGAAAAATATCAAACAGCCTAATTTTACTTCTATAAGAACTACAGGAACAAAGACCAGAGTGAGCAGAAGTAAGTAAATAATCAAGATCAAAAGAATTAAAGGACATAGAGACTAAAAGAACAATTCAAAGGATCAATAAATCCTAGAGCTGGCTCTTTGAAAAGATAAACAAAATTGACAAGCCTCTAAGCAGATTCACCAAGAAAAAAAGAGAGAGGACCCAAACAAAAACAATCAGAAATGAAAGAGGAGAGATTACAACAGATACCACAGAAATACAAAGGATTGTAAGAGATTACTACGAAGAACTATATGCCAAGGAATTTGAAAACCTAGGTGAAATGGACAAATTTCTAGCAAATATAATCTTCCAAAACTGAATCAAGAAGCAGAAAGCCTGAACAGACCAATAACAGCTAATGAAATTGAAGGAGTAATAAATACCTCCCAGCACACAAAAGCCCTGGAGCTAAACCCTATCATTTACAGATTATTCCAATAATTCCAAGAAGATGGAATACTCCCAAACTCTTTTTAAGAAGCCAGCATCATCCTAATTCCAAAACCAGATAAAGACACAACAAAGAAAAAGAACTACAGGCCAATATCATTGATGAATATAGACACTAAAATCTTCAACAAAATATTGGCAAACCACATCCAGAAATACATTCAAAGGATCATACAGCATTATCAAGTGGGATTCATCCCAGAGATGCAAGGATGGTACAATAATCTCAAATCAATAAATGTAATACATCACATAAACAAAATGAAAGACAAAAAGCACATGATCATATGAACAGATGTTGAAAAACATTTGATACTGTAAAGCACACATTTATGATAAGTATGCTCAACAAAGTGGGAGTAGAGGGAACATTCCACAACATAATAAAGGCCACATATGAGAGACCTACAGCCAACATCATACTCAATGGGCAAAAACTTAGAGCTTTCCCACTGAGGTCAGGAACAAGACAAGGATGCTTGCTCTCACCACTCCTATTCAACATAGTATTGGAAATCCTAGCCATGGCAATCAGACAAGAAAAAGTAATAAAAGGCATCCAAATTGGGAAGGAGGAAGTAAAACTGTGATTGTTTGCACATGACATGATACTGTACATAAAAAATCCTGTAGACTCCACCAAAAAACTGCTCAACCTGTTAAATGAATTTGGCGAAACAGTGGATACAAAGTCAATATTCAGAAATCAAAGGCATTTTTGTGCACCAACAATGAAATATCAGAAACAGAAATCAAGAAAAAGTCACATTGGATATAGCAATAAGAAAAATAAAGTAAGTAGGGATAAACCTAACCAAGGAGGTAAAAATCCTGTACTCAGAAAACTATACAACACTGAAGAAAGAAATGAAGGAACACACAAACAAATGGAAGGATGTACCATGTTCTTGTACTGGAAGAATTAACATCATCAAATGTCCATACCACCCAAAGCGATTTATAAATTCAATGCAATCCCTATTAAAATACCAATGAGATATTTCACAGACATAGAACAAACACTTCAGAAACTTATATGGAACCAAAAGCAACCCCAAATAGCTGCAACAATTTTGAGAAAGAAGAACAAAGTAGGTGGGATCACAATACCTGCTACCAAATTGTATTACAAGGTCGTTGTAATCAAAACAGCCTGGTACTGGCATCAGAACAAATGCATAGACCAATGGAACAGAATGGAAAAACAAGAAATAAACCCAAGTCTCTATGGTCAATTAATATTTCACTAAGGGGGAAGAAGCATAAAATTCAGTACAAATAGCCTCTTTAACAAATGGTGTTGGGAGAGCTGAACAGCTACATGTGAAAAAAAAAGAAACTTGAAAATCAACTTACACCATAAACAAAAATAAATTTGAGGAGGATGAAAGACTTAAATATAAGTCATGACACCATAAAAGCTCCAGAGGAAAACATCTGCAGGAAAATCTCAGACATTCCATGCAGCAACATCTTCACTGATATACCCCCTAAAGCAAGGGACACAAAGGAAAGAATAAACAAATGAGTCCTCATCACATTAAAAAGCTTCTGTATTGGTAAAGAAAACAGCATTAAAATGAAAAGAAAACCAACTATATGGGATAATATATTTGCCAATGACACCTCAGACAAGGGTTTCATCTCCAAAATATACAAAGAACTCACATGACTCCACTCCAGGAAGACAAAAAACGCAATTACAAAATGGGCAAAAGACTTGAACAGACACTCCTCCAAGGAGGACATACAGAGGGCCCAGAGACATATGAGAAGATGCTCAGCATCACTAGTCATCAGAGAGATGCAAATTAAAACCACAATGAGATACCACTTCACACTGGTCACAATGAACATCATAATCAAATCAACAAATAAGTGTGTGAGAGCATGTGGAGAAAAGGTCCACTAGTCCACTGTTGGTGAGAATGCAGACTGCTGCAGCCACTGTAGAAAACAGTATGGAATTTCCTCAGAAAACTAAAAATGGAACTGCCTTTTGACCCAGCATATCCACTACTGGGATTATATCCTAAGAGCCCTGAAACACCAATCCAAAAGAACCTATGCACCTCAATGTTCATAACAACTCCATTTACAATAGCCAGGTTCTGGAAGCAACCTAAGTGCCCAGCAGTAAATGAATGGATCAAAAAAGTATGGTACATTTATACAATAGAATATTATGCAACAAAGTGAAAGAAGCAGCTTTTACCCTTTGTGACAGTATGGATGGAACTGGAGAGCATTGTACTAAGTAAAATAAGCCAGGCAGTGAGGGACAAATACCATATGATGTCACCTTTAATTGGAATATAATTAGCAAAAGAAAAAAACAATAAAAATATACCCAGAGATTTTGAAAATAAGAACAATCTAACAATAGCCAGAGGGAAGGGAGGAAGTGACAATGAGGGGAAGGGTTTTCAGGAACTACTATAAAGGACACATGGACAAATGCAAGGTGGAGGGTGGAAGCAAGAGGGGAAAAAAAAGAGAGAAAGTATTTTAAGAGAGCTGCAGGACAACATGAGATGTAATAATATTCATATCATAGGGACACCAGAAGGAGTAAAAGAGGAGAAAGGGGTAGAAAATCTGTTTGAAAAAGTAATAAAATAAAAGTTCCCTAAAGTGGTAAGGAAATAAGTCATGAAAGTCCAGAAAGCACAGAAGTTTCCAATCAAGATGAACCAAAAGAGGCCCACTCCAAGACACATCATAATTAAAATGGCAAAACTTAAAGACTAAGAGAGAATCTTAAAGGCAACAATCGAGAAAAATCTAGTATCATACAAGGGTTCTCTGACAAGGCTGCCAGCTGATTTTTCAACAGAAACACTACAAGTTAGAGGGAATGGCAAAATATATTCAAATAATGAAAAGCAAAGGTCCACAACCAAGACTACTGTACCTACAAAGTTCTCAGTTAAAATGAAAGGTGAAATAAGTAGCTTCCATACAAAAAGAAATGCTAAAAGAGTACATCTCCACCAAGCCAGCATTGTAAAAGACTCTAAAGCGACGGTTTTAAGAAGATGAAAAGAGAGAGAGAGAGGAACATAAGTACAAGGGAGGAAAGTTTAAAAAATAAGTACCTGTTAATAATAATCTTAAATTTACATGGATTAAATGCTCCAATCAAAATATATAGGGTAACTGAATAGATAGGAAAACACGACTTAGGAATATGTTTAGGAATATGACTTAGGAAAACATGTCTTTAGGAATATTTATGTCAGACAAAATAGACTTCAAAATAAATGCCATAAAAAGAGGCAAACAAGGTCACTACATAACGCTTAAAGGAACAGTCCAAGAAGAAGATAAAACACTTGTAAACATTTATGCACTATACAAAGGAATACCTAAATATATAAGGAAAATCTTGGAGAACTTCAAGAAAGCCATTGACAGCAACACAGTCATTGTAGGGGATTTTAATGCCACACTGTCAATAATGGAATGTTTTTCCAAACAAAGAATTAAGAGCGATATTGTGGTATTGAAAGACACCTTAGATCAAATGAACTTAATTGGTATATGAAGAACATTTCACTCTAAGAAGAAAAATATACCTTCTCTTCAAATGCACATTGAATATTTGCAAAGATAGTCCACATGGTAGAACACAAAACAAGCCTCCAGAAATTCAAAAAAATTGAGATCACATTAAGTATCTTCTCAGATCACAGTGGCATGAAACTAGAAACCAACCTCAAGGAAAAAACTCAAAACATTCAAATATATGGAGACTGAATAGCATGTTGTTAAATGATGAATAGGTTTAAAATGAGATCAAGGCAGAAATCAAAAAGTTTCTGGAAACAAACGCAAATGAACACACAACAACCCAAAACCTATGGGTCACAGCAAAGGCAGTCCTGAGAGGAAAGTTTAAAGCAATACAAACCTACCTAAGAAAGATAGAAAAATCTCAAATAAATAACCTAATGCTACATCTACAAGAACTAGAGGAACAACAACAAACAAACCCCAGAGTAGAAGGAAGGAAATAATCAAGATCAGTGCACAATTAAGTGACATAAAGATTAAAAATACAACTAAAAAGATCAATGAATCCAGGAGCTGATTCTTTGAAAAGATAAACAAAACTTACAGATCTTTAACCAGGCTTATCACAAAAAAAGAGTACTCAAATAAATAAAATTAGAAACAAAGGGAGAAGTAAAAACTGATACCACAGTAATACAAAAGATTTTAGGAAATTACTGTGGACATTATATGCCAAAAAGTTGGACATTCTGGGCAAAATGGACAAATTTCTAGAAACATATAATATATTCATACATACATTCAGCCTGTGATAGTGTAATATGAAATCCTTTGTTTTAACCCCATCAAAGTTCATTTTATTTATCTCAAGTTTTCAAAATAACCATTTAAAGATTTCCACCCTGCTGAAAAATTTATGTGACTCTTCTTTCTGTTTTATCAATTTTTCACTATTATCAACATTTTTAAAAAGGGATCTCATTTTATTTGACTTGGAAGCCATTGCTTTTTTTGTTTAATTAGGGAAGAAAACTGCCTTAATTTTTTTACTTCATTTTTATTGTTTACACTCTCACAGATGTCTCCATTCCTTCCCCCTCCTGTTGCCCATGTCCTCCTCCCCTTTGGACCCTCTTCCTTCTCACCATCACCACACTGTTGTCTGCGTTTGTGGGTTATGCATATATATTGGTTAATCCCTTCACCTTCTTTTATTCAGTCTCCGCCTCCTGCTTCTACTCTGACAGTTTTCAGTCTTTTCCCTGTATCCATATTGCTTTATATTTTGTTCATCAGTTTATTTTGCTCATTAGAAACCATGTATAAGTATGGTTATATGATATTTGTCTTTCATTGACTGCTTAGCATAATAATCTCCAGGTTCACCCATGTTGTCAAAAAAGGTAAGAGTTTCTCCTTTTTTAATGCTGTGTAGTATTCCATTGTGCTAATATACCACAGTTTTTTATCCACTCATGTACTGACGCTCATGTGATATTTTCAGATCTTGACTGTTGTATATAGTGCTGCTGTGAACATAGGGGTGCATATATTCTTTCAAATTGGTGTTTTGGGATTCTTAGGATATATTCTCAGAAGTGGAATTGCTGGGAAATTCCACATTGTTTTCCACAGTGGCTGTACCAGTTTGTACTTCCACTAACAGTGTACTAGAATTACCTATTTTTCACATCCTTGCCAGCACTTGGGTTTTGTTGATTTATTGATGGTAGCCATTCTGGAAGGTGTGAGGTGCTATCTTATTGTGGTTTTATTTTTTAAATCATTTTAAAATTAATATTTGAATGGAGTTGTCTTCATTTTTCGATCACTAACTTCCCCCACTCCACACACCCCCACCGCCCACCCTCAATCCCAACCCCCTTTGGCTTTGTCCATGGGTCCTTCATATATGTTATTTGATGACCCTTTCCCTTAGTTCCCCCGTTATTTCCCTTTCCCCCTCCCCTCTGGTTACTGTCAGTTTGTTCTTAATTTTAATGTCTCAGGTTATATTTTGCTTGCTTGTTTGTTTTGCTAATTAGGTTCCACTTATAGATGAGATCATATGCTATTTGTCTTCCACCACCTGGCTTATTTCACGTAGCATATGTTCTCCATTTCCATTCATGTTTTCACAAAGGGTAGGAGCTCCTTCTTTCTGCTGCATAGTATTATCTTATTGTGGTTTTAATTTGCATCTCTGATGATTAGTAACATTGAGCATTTTTTCACATGTCTATTGGAAATTTGTATGAACTTTTTGTAGACATGTCTCTTCAGGTCCTTTGCTCATTTTTAAATTGGATTGTTTGTTTTTCTAGTGTTGAAGTGTATATGTTATTTATATATTTAAAAAATTAACCTTCTATAAGATGTATCATTGGCAAGTATATTTTCACACATATACACACACAATCTCACACAGTTAGAAGCCAGCTCTGTGAAACAGGGTCCCATGGTGGGATGCATGCCACACTGGGTGTCAGCCCTTAAGACATTGAGTAGCACACCACATGGGTCCAGAAATGTTTCCACTCTCTCACCCTGAGAGCAGTGCATGGAGACTGAAAGCAGCACACAGAGTTGTGAGCTGGGAACTTCCTCACTACTGAAGCTTCCCCTGCATGACCATATGGAGTGATCTGGCAATGCACCCCAGATCCTGCAAGAGAGAGAGCTGCTACAAGACAATAATGACTCAGGCACCAGAGAGAAAGAAGGCCTGGAGCTGGAGAGATGGAGACCCATTTTAGTAACAACCTTGGGCTACAGATTATGGGGAACTTCTGGGTGTGGTTTTGGACATTAATTTATCTGGGGATAAAGAAATTTCTCTGCTTTGGGGATGAGGCCAGCTTGGAACAGGAGTGCTCCCAGCCCCTTCAAATTGGGAATGCTGTTAATACAAACATATTTCTTTCCCCACAAATCCTTATGTTATGGATATACAAGGTAGCAAATGGCAGAGCCTATGCTGCCTGGTTACACTAGCCATAAATAAAGTTTAGCTCACATTTCTGTATGGGCATGTTTTAGAGCTCCCAATTTGATAGTTAGCAAGTCAAATTCTTCAGACATAATTTTTTTAGGTTGTCTTTAATAAGATATTTGTCATTGTTTTTCATTTATTTATTTTTTCTTCTTAATTTCAGGGCACTTCTAATTTCAATGTCCTGATTTTTTAATAATATCTGCAAATGTATGAACGTAAACAGGAAGAGGTCTGAGGGGACTTTGATATTTGTTCTAAGTTCTCATTCTATCTTATTAAGGGACTCACAATGACTAGCCATTATAAGCGTATGAGAACTCACTAAGAAAGAAAAAAATTTAATTTAGAAGCTTTTTTTTTAATTCAAAGACTCCATCATCTTGCCTTAGTGAGTAATGTCTTAATAGCAGCTCTAACCAGTAAGTCCTTTATGGCTTAACCAGGGAAGGAAGAAAATAGAGAAAACCAAACTTTTGTTGCACAGGTGGAAAGGATGGTGTAGCTCCCATCTTCTACAACATTTTGAGATGCCTGCAGCCATAAACCCTGCTAATTTGCTGTAGCACACAGGCACTGCTGGAATGGGATTATTCTAGCATTAAAAGGCAATAAAATTTGAGATGATAAAATCTCTTTATGGCAAACTACGCTGAGAGTTGGCATAGCTAGACAAAGAGGACCAATATGCTTAACTTTTATGGCTTATCTAAGACATGGAACCCCAGCCTATTCAAATCACTACCAGATGCACCACAGTAAGGGTACCTTCCACATGGTGAAGACCAGAGAAAATATTTTCATTGATCAGAAAGGCCAAACTCTCAGGACATACAACAAAATAAAAAGAAGGATAGCAGACCGAGTCAAGAGAGAAACTGAATTACCAAAACCCAGGAATACTCATACCAAATAGCCAAGAATTGCTAAACCCAAGAAACTACTTTCACAAATATTTTCTCTAGCCAATCTAAATTTAGAAAAGGGAAAAATGGCTTCCACCATTGTGCTTTCACTAAACTATGCCGGTAGAATCCAGGAGTCTGACTTGGTAGGAATTCACACCTTTGCCAATATGCTACAGGTTTTATGCTGAGCAGTGCCTAACCAGTGAGATATCTTGCTCACAGCACCTTGGGGGACAAATAAAGTTTTCTCTATCCTCCTAGGTTTTTTAGGCTGGTTTAATAATTACATATACATGAGACAGATTAACAAGGGAAAATGACCAAATTTAATTACATACATTGTATGAAAACCATGTATACAGGAGAGAGTCAAAAACCTCACATACAGGAGAGGTTCAAAGACAGAAAGGGAAAATGAGGTATATACAGTGTGACCTTCTAAGCTAAGGATGAGGTAAGGTGCCTTGGGCTTCAGAAAAGAAGGATGTTCAGTAATTAGGAGTATGCCCTGCTTTACAGATAGGTCAAACAGGTTACCTATGATAATCTATTATGGGAAAGACCACTAATTTAAATTCTTCTAGGTAGTAAAGGGACAGCAGAAGTTTCTCTTGAGCTTGCAAGGTCTTGGTTGCCTTTAGCTCAAAATAATCTGCATACCAGAGAAGCACATCTTGGGGTGACTCATAATGAACCCTTACAAATATTAGAAGGCTATAGACTAATGTGAACTAGGAAAGAGAGTGATATGAACAAAGAGCTATAATTCCAATGTTTGCACCACTCTGGATAAGAAAGGAATTCTATGCAAAGTAATCTCACAGGGTGATCTAGACATAAATTTCTAACTGAGAAGGTCATAGTGGGTAGTGACTCCCCAGACACATAACTTCTTTAGTAAAAAGTTTATTGTTGTGCCCTGGCTGGCATAGCTCAGTGGATTGAGCATGGGCTGCGAACCAAAGCATCGCAGGTTCAATTCCCAGTCAGGGTACATGCCTGGGTTGTGGACCAGGTCCCCAGTGGGGACCACATGAGAGGCAACCACAGATTGATGTTTCTCTTTCTCTCCTTCTCCCACCCTTCCCCTCTCTAAAAATAAATAAAAATAAAATCTTTAAAAAAAAGTTTATTGTTGCCCTACGCAAGCCTTGGACATTTTTTCTGTGCATCTAGATTAACTCACCTTGCCTTTTGACCTGGCAATTCCACTTCAGGGTTTATACCCTAAGAACTCTGAAATACCAGTTCAAAAGAACCTATGCACCCCAATGTTCATAGCAGCTCAATTTACAATAGCCGAGTACTGGAAGCAACTTAAGTGCCCACCAGTAAATGAGTGGATCAAAAAGCTATGGTGCATTTACATGATGGAATACTATGCAGCAGAAGGAAAGAAGGAGCTCCTACCCTTAGTGACAGCATGGATGGATCTGGAGAGCATTATGCTAAGTGTAATAAGCCAGGCAGTGAGAGACAAATACTGTATGACCTCACCTATAAGTGGAAACTAATCAACAAAACAAACAAGCAAATGAAATACAACCAGAGACGTTGAAATTAAGAACAAACTGACAGTAATCAGAGGGCGGGGTGAGATGGTGTAATGGGGAGAAAAGGGGAAGGGTGTTCAGGAACATCTATAAAGGGCACATGGACAAAACCAGAGGTGGGTAGGATCAAGGGTGGGAAGTGGGATGGCTGGGGTGGGGAAGGGGGAAATGGAGATGAATGTACTTGAATAACAAAAATGTGGAAAAAATAAATAAAAAACATGTTATTGTACACTTAAAAAAAGAAAAGGCCTCTTTTAAACCTCATCTTTCTGAAGTGGATCACCCTCAATAAAGCACATAATCTTAATTATTATGTAATCCAATCCTCATCTTGTTTTATTCTGTGTTTATGTAATCTTTCCTATATTTCCTCCTTAATTTCAAGTGAATAAAAGAAACTGCAAAACTGTCACTCCCTGGAGCATTTGAGATCCTATTCCCCGTATTTGATCAGTTTGGCTCAAATAAATTCTTATAAAAATTCTCTACAGGTTTGGGCGTTTCTTATGTTGACACACCAAGACTTTTCAATGTCAGACAGTATGGAATGATTTAGGTCTAATTTGCCTCCCAAAACGGGATATTTTTGCAAAGGAAATTGGGTGTTGACTAAGTTTCCTCCCAGATTGTGACTCTTCCTGTGAGGATTATTAATGGTGTCCAAGCCCTCTTTGCCTCAAATATATGGCCCTGTCATGCTTACAACTACAGCATCTATTCTTATTTGCCTGTGAATAAGATTATTCAAGTCAGTTTGCAAGGTAGAAAAGACATAAATAGAAAACTGATCTATTTGGGAAGGTTGGAATATGGTCAAAAAATGAAAATTAAATTAAAGTACAAACATTAGTTATTCATTCTCTAATGCCATTGCTTTCTTTATATGGATATTAGTGTGTGACCTATATGGTTTTTCTTCTTTCTGAAACAAGTAATTCATGCACATTATAGTTCAAGAAGCACCACCTCATGTGACTAAAGCATAACACTTGTCACAGAAACTGTGAATTTATTTTTTCACGGTGGTAAAGAAAAGTATTAACCTGCTGCTATATTAACCATGGAGACAGAGTACAGGGCAGCTCAGAGAGGTGGCTGGAGATTCTGCAACTTGCATCCTTCACTCACTAGGGTTTCAGATAGAACACGGAGCACAGTGTTTGAGGTGTTTTATTTAGAAAGATTTCAAAATTACAGAAAAGCTACAAAAAGAGATGGACAGTTTTATGTGTGATCTTGGGTAGTCTTTCAGCCCCAGTTATTCAATCAAACAGTAATATGGGTATTGTAAAGATATTTAGTAGGTGTGACAAAATTCATAATTAATTCACTTTAAAGAAGGGAGATTATTCTAGACAAACTTGGAGGGCTGATTCAATTTGTCTAAAGACCATTAGAGCTTAATTGAGTTTCTCTGAGGAATAAGAAATTGTCTGTGGACAGAAGCTCCAGCATGTGACTCAGGGTTCCAAGCTGTCCTTCCTGAAGATGTTCCCTTTTTTGCCTTGCCATCCACCAAAATTGTACAAGCCAGTGCTTTGCCATGATGCTTTCTGGTTCTGTTTCTCTGGTTGAACCCTGCTGATATACACCTATATACCAATTCTCAGTATTGGTTTAACCTTTCTTTTATATATATGTACACATATATACATATTACAAAAACACATAAAATTAAAAGTTCAAGTTTGCCCAAATTGGCAAATGTTCTTAAAACAGCTTTAGGGTGCTACCTAACTTGAAGAGATGTTTTCCCTTCAGTTTTGGAGTCTAATTTTTTTTTACTATCTTAGGTGTTTTTAAGAAGATAGAAAATTTTTGTCAGCATTTTTTTGTTGTTTCTAGTGGGAAGTTATTCTGATCCCTATTCTGCCTTATTTCTGAAAATGGAAGTCCTTCCTAGGCTTAGCTGAAGTGTACACTTACAAACAAACAAACAAAAATAACATCTGCTTTAAGCAAATTAGCATATGAAATAGCAAGCATATGTTTTTAAAACTTCCATATTTCAGGAAAATAATCATTGTATGGTTTCCTTGTATAGACTACAAAAATATAATACATTTTCTAAAAATAATTTTTAAAAACATTTTATAAAGTGTTGGGAGCCATCCTGTCTGGTTTCAGGGACTGTCGCCTCATTAATGGACAATAAGATTCTTATGGCTAGGGCTGAGTTAAAAGACCTTGGGGACATGAGCCACTAAGGAGACATAACATTTCATCCTGGAAGGAGCACAGCCTGTGCCTTTCTCACTTCTCCCAGCTTGGCCTGGGCAGATGACTGGTTACCCAATGATGGATAAGATCCCTCAAAGAGAGGAACAACCTAAGACAGGCACAGTTGCAATGGCACATCAGGAAATGACTTAGGGGTCTTCAGAGAAAGGGCAAAAAGATCCTCAACCCTTGGCTTTGTCATAGCCTGAGTTCTCAATATTTCTGTAAAGGTCTCCTAGTCTCTTGGCTGCTTTGCTCTCCTGACCTAACTCAGCTATGCTAGAGACAGCTGTGACCTTATACTGGAAAAGATGGCTCCAGAGAGTGAAACTGGCCAGAGAAAGAATATACATTGTGTCCTTTGAGACTTTCTCTGCCCTGTTGCTATGAAACAGAAACTTAAGCTAAAGTCAGCCTCGACCTAAGACAATCCCTCTGTTTCTTCAACTATTATTGGTAAGTGATGTCAGTTTCTCATGATTGGAGTATTTTGAGCATTGGTTGATGAGCTTTACATGCATACTAAGTATCTCTGTGTGAGCTGAACTCAATAAAAATACAGGGAAGAAGGTGTTCAGGACCTTTCTCCTTTGAGGGACTGGTCACCTTTTCTACCCAAGCAGATCATGTGTTGGGTATTTTTATTTCATCTGTCATGGTCCAGGGGAGCTCTGTGGGTAGACCGCCCCCCCCCCCTTAATAAAGAATTGGATTTTCTAGGCTTTGGCCAGGTAGCTCAGTTAGAAAAAGTGTTGCCCCCAATATGCCAAGGCTGCAGGTTCAATCCCTGATCAGGGCATTACAAGAGTCAACCAATGAGTTCATAAATAAGTGGAGCAACAAATTGATGTTTGTCACTTTCTATGTCTCTTTCCCTCCTCTCTTCCTCTCTCTCCAAAAGAAATATATTTTAAAAGGTGGATTTTTTTAATTATTATAAAATACAAGACTTTATCCACGAATTACTTTTTCCAGCAAACTTAACCACCCAAAAACTGAAGAGTAAGTATGAAATTACTTTACATAGTCGTATTAAGTGGCCAAAAGATTTATTACCTTATTAATGTAATCTATTAATCAGAAAGTACTTAAGGTCTCATTCAGAGTTGATTAACTCTTATTTTATACACCAGTCAAAGAAACCTCATTCTTTGGTTTTGTAACTCATAAATCCTTGGAAACAATAACTTGAAAGAAAACACACATTTTGAAATGTGGGCTCATTATAAGAGCCAAGGATGCCATCTGAAATATAAAATTATATACATATATACACATATTATAATTATAATTACTTGCTGACCCTTTTGAAAGTAAGTTGTAGATATTATAGTCCTTCACTCCCAAATACTTCTGCCTAAGAAAGAATTACCTCTAAGAAAAGGACTTCCTATTTTGTTTTTTTATAGAATCACAACATAATGGTCAAATTCAGAAATTTAACACTGATACACTATCATTACCTAATAGTCAGTCCTCTTTTAAAATTCCCCAAGTTGTCCCCAAAATGTCATTACACATTTTTTTCCCATCTGCTTGAGGACTCAATATAGTATCACATTTTGCGTTTGGCTAACATGTCGCTTTAATTACCTTTATTCTGGAACAACTGTTGTGCCCTTATTTGTCATCCATGTCATTTATACTTTTGAAGAACACAGAACAGTTTTTTATAATATTTTATATGTTATAATAATTCAGAACTGTTTAATGGTTTCTTTTTCTAATATATAATCTTTATTATATTTTCCATTACCATAGAGTCCCCTTATACACCCTTTCCCCAGCAATCACCACCCTGTTTTCCATGTCCATGAATCCTTTTTCTTTTTTAAAAAATACTTTTATTGTTGTTCAAGTACAGTTGTCTCCATTTCCCCCTACCACTCCCTCTGCCTTACCCATTGCCACCCCCATCCTTGATCCTACATCATTTTGGATTTGTCCATGGGTCTTGTATACATGATCTTCAACAACTTTTCCCCTTCTCTCCCACAGTATCCTCCTGCCCCCTCCCCTCTGGTTACTGTCAGTTTGTTCTTTCTTTCAATGTCTATGATTATATTTTGCTTGCTTGTTTGTTTTGTTGATTAGGTTCCACTTAAAGGTGATGTCATATGGTATTTATCTTTCACTGCCTGGCTTATTTCACTTAACATAATGCTTTCCAGATCCATCCATGCTGTCACTAAGAGCAGGAGCCCCTTCTTTCTTTCTGCTGTGTAGAATTCCATTGTGTAAATGTACCATAGTTTTTTGATCCATTCATTTGCTGGTGGGCATTTAGGTTGCTTCCAACATTTGGCTATTTTACATTAAGCTGGTATGAACACTGGGGTGCATAGATTCTTTTGAGTTGGTGTTGCAGGATTCTTTGGGTATAATCCCAGCAGTGGAATTATCAGGTCAAAAAGCAGTTCCACTTTTAGTTTTTTGAGGAAATTCCATACTGTTTTCCACAGTGGCTGCACCAATCTGCATCCCCACCAATAGTACACTAGGGTTCCCTTTTCTCTGCATCCTCTACAACACTTGTTTGTTGATTTGTTTATGATGGCCATTCTGACCAGTTTGAAGTGGTATCTCATTGTGGTTTTAATTTGCATCTTTCTGATGGTTAGTGATGCTGAGCATCATTTCATGTGTCTCTGGATCCTCTGTATGTCCTCCTTGGAGAAGTGTCTGTTCAAGCCTTTTGCCCATTTTTTAATTGGATGGTTTATCTTCCTGGCGTGGAGTAATGTTTTCTTGATGATTAGATTCAAGGTAAATATTTTTGACAGAAACACTTCATAACGATGCTGTGTCCCCACTCCCAGGACATCCTGTCAGGAGACACACCATGGGGGTCTGTCCCATCCCTGATGAAACTGACCTGATCATTTGTTTAAAGCAGTGTCATCCATTTTCTCCATGCATCTTGCTTGCTTTATAATAATTAAGTTATGTATCGGGAGATATTTTGAGACTCTGTAAATATCCTTTCTTCAATCACTTTCTCCAATGGTTTAATATCTACAGGTGATTTTTATATGAATCTATTATTATTTTATTAGATTATTACTATATGCTAATTTTTCCTTCTAAAATTCAGGTCTTAGCACAGGCGTCTGTTGCAGTAAGCTTTTGGGAAGGGCTCTGACTCTTGAGTTGGTGCAGAGTCCAGAACACTAGGCTGCAAAAGTGGTGGTGCTGTTCTCAAAGTCAGCCAAAATATGCCATGCACTTTCTTTCCTCTGGGCAATATATGAGTTTCTTTGGGCAAGTTTTGTTTGGAAGTCCCTTTTCTAGACCTGAGAGCTCCTCGACAAACGCTCCTTATAAGAGCACTTTTTCTCTTTAACATCAACCAACGTCTATAGGCCTTAAATATACCCACTGGAGTCTGGAAATGAGGCAGTCATTTCAATTTAGAAATCAGTGTTCTATCTAAAGTGACCAGTGTAACAGATTTAAAAGTATGTATTTAAGAGGAACTGGTGGTTACTGGTGTCTGGCAGCCTAGCTCTGAAAAGGAGTCAGGAAGAGTCCCATGAAGCTCCTTAAAGAGAAGACCTGATGGGTGACTCTGGGACAGCTCAAGGAATTTACATACCATTTAGGCAGGCCCAGTGAAGTCTCACCTGATTCTGAACCACACCTGAGAGGCACTGTTTTTGGAGCACTGGGGTAAAATAGTACCTGATCTTAGGTACTGGCCTTAGGCTGTTCCTCTTTCCCTTCCTCTCTTCCTATCCTCATCTTATCTTTTGCCATCTGTGATCTTCCTGCCCTGCAGAAGTAGGCAGAACATCCTCCCCTGACCCCATTCTGTGGGTCAGGAACTCTCTTCCTTTGTCCCCTCTGGGGTCAGGACAGGAGAAGATGGTGTACAACCTGCCTGAAGTTGACATCCCTGAAATTTATGTCTCTGAGAGGCTCATTCATGGTCCAGACACACAGCAGCATCTTCTGGGGTGCTCTTGAGGTCTGCTATCACCCACTGTTTCTGGTTAACTGCTTGATGGTGGGCTCAAGCAGTTATAACTTTCAATCATCTATGAAAATGTCAGACAGAGGACATGGTCATGGAGGAATTGGGACTAGCCTCTGTAGGATTCTAACACTGAGGTCAATGATGTCTGAGATTGTTGCTCATCTCTGTTGAGAAGCCAACTATTAAGAAAATGTTATTTGTACTCTGCGAGTTGGAAGTCCTCATTCTGACTCTCCTGTTCTGCTGATCAGATTCCCGTGGCCATGTAAGTGTTCAATGGCTGCATAGAGATGTGAGGTTAAGGGATATGCAGTAGAAAAGGTCATCTTATGAATGTGGGTTTTTCCCTTAAATTGCCACCACAGTGTTTAATAAATTGAATTCCCTTGTCACTCTGAGGCTGTGAGAATAGGTGGGAAGAGGGGAATTCTGCAAGGTAAGGAAGAGGAGTGACCTTGATAAGGCAAGGGTAGGAATAGAGGGCCGAAAGCAGGGAAATGAATGCTTTTAAGATAATCTCTTCTTCCCCAGCATGTACCAAGTCCTTTTGTATGTGCTTCCTTAGTTAATTTGTAGACAATTCTGGTATATGTGACCCCTGTTTTGTACATATCAAAATGGAAGTTAGAAAAGGTGAGTACATCCCTCATACTCACTCATTCTGAAAGGGGATATGAACCAAATCTGTTCTCCTTCTGTGAAAATGAAGTGATGGGTGAGGTCAAACAAGGAACAAAAAAGGGAGTGACTAGTATCAAGCTGGGGACACATGAGCATGCCTAGTCAGGGTGGGAGCTGGAAGAAGAATACCAGTGTTTTCTCTCCAATCTTGGCACAGATACTCTGACAATCATCAGCATTATCATTATTGATAAGCACCTAGACAGTCTTTCATTTGTTTATGTAACCTTTGGCTCACACTTGTTTCTCAGTTACATTCAGTAATTTCAGTCCTACTGATCCACACAAGAGCTCAACAAATTACAAAACACACTCAAGGTTTCTATTTTGATACTTCAAGAAAAAGAAAACAGTGTGTGTAGGTAACACAATTTTTAATGATATGATCTTTTGTGGGTATGGATACACTGACCTAAAGAAGTTGATTAAAACAAAACGAGTAATTGGTGGGAGTAAAGGCTCTTATTTGCTCAGTTTTGGAATACTTTGGAGATTCTAAAGCTGATTTCTTAAGTAACCTGAATTCTCATCATTTAGCCCAGTCTTCCTCTTTAATTGGTTTAGATAAATTTGAGCTTTATCCCTTCCAGAATTTAAATTTCTCCTTGTGAGAACTGAAGAAGATAGAATAAAGGATTGTATTGTCTTCCAACTCTCTTGTACTTAATTAAATGGCAGAAAACTCAGGTTTGCTGGCATTGATACTTGACTTGACTGGATGGGGAAGGAGCAGGTTGGAAAGGGCCTTCCCTGCATAGCAGAGGCTGTAATACGGTGATTGGTCTGGGAACTGGTCTGGAATTGGCTAAGTACACACCTTCCTATAATAAGGTGTCTGGCTCAGGCTTTTGTTTTTCATCAGCACATGTTCACTGAATGGCTCTGACCACTCTCTATAGGGTCCAGACAAGTCAGCCTGTCAGACTGGGTCTTCAACTGAGGAACTGGGGTTTTCTTAGCTCTTTCATTTCCTGTCCCATTCACAGCAGGTTTGCTTTCCACTTCCTCTTTCATTTCCTCTCCACAGGACTAAAATGAAGGACTAAACCTCTCCTAACACACAAGAGGAAGTCCAGATCTTCTCCTTTCCTTTCTCACTTCCCATTTTCAAGCTGAGAGAACAGTGTGAAGGACAGACTTGTGGTAGACTGGCCATTCTCTGTGTTTACCAACTGGACCAGGAGGTCCACATGGGGCTATGAAGGAAGGTAGCATGAAGACTGCATCTTGGAATTTACCAGGAAGATTTGCCCTGGGAGTCCCTGGGAGCTTGGCCACAAATGCTCACGCACTTTCCTTTCCTTTGGGTCATTCTTCCCTATGAGTGCATCCTTAGAGAGGGTCTGAGAGAAGAGGAAGGGAAAATGGTATGATTCTTGGAAAACCATGTGTGGAGTTCTTCATATCTTCATACCATCAATGTCACAGGGGAAAATGAGGCTTGACTATCACAAAGTGGCAGTTGACAAGACATCATAACACAGAGGCCTTCCACAGCACAGGGACTAAGGCAGGAAGCTGGTAATAAATAATCTTTGAACTGAGTTTATCCCTGCAAACAACCAAAGAAAAGATGCTGGTGACATGATGGGCAGAGCAGGTGAGCAACACCCCAGATAGGGCAGCACTGCTAATAAAGCTTATCTGTATCTGGGGGAATTGTGCACTGGTGTTTCTCAAATTGAATGTGTACATGAACTGCTTATGGAGCTTGTTAAATGAAGGTTCTGATTCAGTAGTTCTGGAGCAAATCTGAGATTGTGCATTTTTGACATACTGCCAGGTGATGTTGATGTTGCCAGACTATGGCCCACTGGCAGCAGAGCTATGAACACAGAATATGGGCAGCAGAATGGTTTTCATGTTATTGAGCCAATCCTTAGTCTTAGGCCCAGAGTGTTGATATAATTCTTGTTGGATGGTTGACTAGTGTCCTTGTTTGGCTAATCAGGAATTGAGAAGTAAATCTAAATAGGACCATATGAATGGAACCAGGCACCAATTAATCAAATGAGCAGTGACTAACATTTAGCTGTGACCTTAATACACAGGAGTAAAACCTGTTCAACTACTACACAACACAAGGTGTATGCATCCATTTCATATACTTCCACAAAAACAGTTACTGTCAGTTAGTCTTACTAATGACTCTGAAGGTTCCAGTTACTTTAAATCTAGTAATCCTAGTTTTATTTTAGAAATGCACTGAGGAAGAAAACACTTTCAGAATAACCCAGTGACTTTTTTCTACTTATGCTACTGAACCAAATTTGATTATTTCAAGTTTTAATCAAATCTAATACTTATTTTAAGGTTTTGTACTGAAAATTTGCAGCTGTAACTTTTCATTCTTTGGGCTGTTTAATGTCTGAACAGCTTCCTCTTTCAGGTATCCCCCTATGTTGTGGAGGAAGTCAAAGCTCCATCTTTTGCACAAGCTGAGAAAGGCAAGACACCTCTTCCTGCCTCCTGGAAGGTAGGAAACAGACACCAATCAGATACTCTGATTCTGGGTTATAAATTGGGAATAAGTTTACAAAAGGAAAAGAACAGATTAGCAAGAAGTGGAGTAATGCAATGTCCATGTCTGTTAAGGCAGATTTGGTGGACTTCTGCACTGACCATCACACCACAGTGCTAATGGCATGGTCTACTGCCTAGGGGTAGTAGAAGGTACAGCCTGGACCAGGTGTTTCAGAAGGTGTGACATTGCTATGTTCTGGATACCTGATGCTTTTCAGTCTGTGCTTATTTCCAAACCTGTTCATACAGGCATCCCTCAAGTTTGTGAACCACCTCATTTCCTTTCAAATGAAGACTGTTGCTCTTAAGTCAATTAGATTTGGTTTCACTTGCATTCTTTGCACTGTGCTTTTCTTTTTAAAGAGACCCACTACAGGTATAAAAGTTATCTATTTACTTCCTCACTTTTTCCCACTACTGACCACGATCCAGGACCTTCTAAAATACTGGGATACTATTGTGTCTAAGATAGTGGTTCTTAAACTGGGTCATTTTTGCCTCCCAGGGGACATTTATTTTTGTCTAGAGACAGTTTGGGTTGTCAAAAGTTTCAGGGAACATAGTGCTACTGGCACCTAGTGGATTAGAGATGTTGCTAATCATTTTGTAATGCATAGGATAGTCCCCACAATAAACAACTGTTAGGTCCAAAATGTCAACAGTACTGAGATTGAGAAATATCATTCTAGACTCCCTCAGTGGACAGAGCTAGGAAATACACTAACACACATATTGACATCTATTTTATGTCTATATATTAAAAACCATGAGATCATATTGACACCAATTCCAACACAATAAGACTCATTCTAGTCCTTCCTTTCAATAGCTGTGACTCATTTTGTGACAGCTATAAACCTGGATCTCATTGTCATCAATATTGTTTCTCAAAACTAGAATTCACAGAGAGTAAACTTTATTGTAGGTTAATGCTTTACAACATATTTTCACAGGACTCTATTTCTGAAGCTTGTTGATAAGTGTTAGCCATTGTCTCATTAACCCTGTAAAAACAGTATGAGAATTAAAATCAGCAATGAAAGTTTCAAAACAAATAACCAGATTCTTTATTGCATATATTTTCAGTGTTTTAATGAGTGTTCTAATGCGTATTTGTATCTCCCAAAAGAGGTTTTTGTATACAGAATGTTTGCAATGAATTGGTTCAAAATTTTTTTTAAAGTTTACTTAGGAACCTGTATTAGCCAATCGAGCCACATTAGTGCAGCATGAAACTCTTTGCAAAGTGTTGTTTTAGATATTTCTCAAGCTGCAATGAACATAAAATATTTTGTTATTTTGAAGATAATCAATGTTGAAAAATATCAATAAAGCATGTTTCCTCTGAATACACTCTTAAAGATAGTGTATATGTGCATCTGGACATGTGACCAGGCACCAATACTTCCATAGGAGAGTGAGTTGACTTTTATTGGTCTTCTGATAAATAATGAGCCTAGCTTACTCTCATTCAGTAGCCCCTGCATTTCCCTTGACCATCTCATTGCTTTTTCCCAGGTGTCTGGGTTAGCACCATGATATTTGTGGTTACCAGATGCTTGGCAGCACGGTGGCTTTTCTTTAGGGTAGTGTCACATCAAAGATACACTCATATGCTCACTTCAGCAGCACATATACTAAATTTGGAATGATTCAGAGAAAATAAGCATAGCCCCTACACAAGGATGACACACAGATTTGTGAAGCATTCCATATATATTTTAAAAAGGCACACTCACTTTCCCTCATATGGTTTCTACCAATGGACACATTCAACCACAATGCACCTTCTATTCATGAGAACTAGGCCAGGAAAGAGGGCATGAATGTTCATCATTGATCTTCTGTGCTTCTGCATGTGGTACTTTTGCTCTGACTCTAGCACCTGTCTGCTTGCTTATTGTGACAGCCCAGGTTCACTCACAGGGATAAGTAGGCAATTTTTTTAATGAAATACTTTTCCAAATTCTTTATGAAGTATATTTTCTACATTTTCAGGTGAGGAATATGTAATAAAAAGTGTTAGGGTAGAATTGGAATGCAGCCCCATCAGACTCCATGTGTATGATCTAATTACTGCCATGCTTTGCCTGGGATCTTGGAACTCTCCAGTGAAGTCACACTTAAGGAAGGAAAATGACTACTTTCATTCATTTAGTCAAAAAAGTTAATGGTGTGGCTAGTATATGTCAGGAATTATGTTTTAAATTCAAATTATAGTGGTAACGTTTAATAACATGTAAATTTTACGTGGACAACATTGTAATTTGATATCTGTATATCGTATCATGTGCTCATCATCCTGAACCTAGATTTCTTCTAGTACCATGTATTTAACTTCCTTTACTTAACTCATCCTGTCCCACCCAAGGGTTATTGTTTCATTGGTAAAGATATTACCTGTCTATTATAGTAGTCATAAAGAGAAAATGATGGTATTTGTGAGGTCCTATGCAATCTGCTTGCGCACAGAAACATTTGAGACAGGGCTACAAGTGTAGAAAGTGAATGGTGTGTTAGTTGTTCCCAAGACCACAACTCTGGAACACCTAGGCTGAGTCAACCTCTCTGAGGCCATTTTTTCATCCATCCCTAATTGCATTTTGATACTTCTTCCCAAACATTTGTTATTTTCCCCAAAACTCCAAAGGTAATTTAGGCTCCAGCCATTGAAAATAGCAGTCCTAACAAACAGTCTTAAAGGCATTATGACCTAATAATACTGACAGCAAGACATTCACCCTAGAACATCCTATGCATACTGGAACATCTCTGAGAAGCCCTTCTAAGACATATTATGGAGAATAAGACAAATACAGTATTGGCTTCAAGGAGCTTGAACCCAAATAATAGCCTACCTTGAGAGGATAATTAGAAAAGATAATTTAGAAGAAGTGATATCTGAGATAAAATATGAAGGGAGAGAAGGAACAAGCTCCAGACACCAAGGAAGGATGTTCCTGAAAAGAACCCATTGAGATAACCCTAAGGCATCAAAGTTGTTTTTTTATAGTTACTTATATTGCAATATACATATATAGTTTTTCAAGTACATTTGTCTCCATTTTACACACCCACTACCCACCCCAGCGGTCACCAAGTCCCACCCCTGATCCCACCACCTCTTGGTTTGTCCATGTGTCCTTTATAGTTGTTCCAGAAAACCCTTCCCCCTTTGCCACCATTATTCCCTCCCACCTCCCCTGTGGTTACTGTCAGTTTCTTCTTAATTTCAATGTCTCTGGTTATATTTTCCTTGCTTGTTTGTTTTGTTGATAAGGTTCCACTTACAGATGAGCTCATACAGTATTTGTCTCCTGGCTTATTTAACTTATCATAATGTTCTCCAGTTCCATCCATGCTGTAGCAAAGGGTAGGAGCTCCTTCTTTCTTTCTTCTGTGTAGTATTCCATTGTGTAAATGTACCATAGTTCTTTGATCCATTCATTAACTGGTGGGCACTTAGGTTGCTTCCAGCAGTTGGCTATTGTAAATTGAACTGCTATGAACATTGGGGTGTGTAGGTTCTTTTGAATTGGAGTGTCAGGATTCTGAGTCAAAATGCAGTTCCATTTTTAGTTTTCAGAGAAAATTCTATACTGTTTTCCACAGTGGCTGCACCTGTGTGTATTCCCACCAACTACACTAGGGTTCCTTTTTTCTCCACATACTCTCCAACATGTGTTTTTTGTTAATTTGTTTATGATAACCATTCTCATGGGTGTGAAGTGGTATCTCATTGTGATTTTAATTTGCATCTCTGTGATGACTAGTGATATTGAGCATTTTCATGTCTCTGTGCCCTCAGTATGTCCTCTTAAAGAAGTGTCTGTTCAAGTCTTTGCCCATTTTTAACTGTATAGTTTGTCTCCTAGAGTGGCGTCATGAGAGTCTTTTATATATTTTGGAGATGAAACCCTTGTCTGAGGTATCATTGGCAAATATGTTTTCTCATATAGTTGGTTCTATTTTCATTTTAATGCTGTTTTCTTTCACCATGCAGAGGCTTTTTAATTTGATGAGGTCCCATTTGTTTATTCTTTCCTTTATGTTCTTTGCTTTAGGAGATATATCAGTGAAGATGTTGGTGCATGGAATGTCTGAGATTTTCCTGCCTATGTTCTCCTCCAGGACTTTTATGGTGTCACGACTTATATTTCAGTCTTTTATCCACCTTGGATTTATTTTTGTGTATGGTATAAGTTGATGGTCCATTTTTTTGCATATAGCTGTTGAGATCTACCAACACCATTACTTGAAGAGGCTATTTTTGCTCCATTTTATGCTTCTATCCCCTTTGCTGAATATTAATTGACCAAAGAGGCTTTGGTTTATTTCTGGGCACTCTCTTCCATTTCATTGATTTACAGGTCTGTTCTTATGCCAGTACCAGGCTGTTTTGATTACAGTGGCTTTGTAATACAGTTTGATATTGGGCATTGTGATCCCTCCTAGTTTGTTCTTTCTCAAAATTGGTGCAAATTTGGTGCAAATTTGATGCACCTATTCAGGGTCATTTATGGTTCCATATAAATTTTTAAAATGTTTGTTCTATATCTGTGAAATATGCTAGTAGAACTTTAATAGGGATTGTGTTGAATGTATAAATTGCTTTGGGTAGTATGGACATTTTGATGATATTAATTTTTCCAATCCATGAACATTGTACCTGCTCATATTTATTTGTGTCTCCCTTAATTTCTTTCTTCAATATTGTTTAGTTTTCTGAGTACAGGTTTTTTACCTCCTTGGTTAAGTTTATTCCTAGTTACCTTATTTATCTTGTTGCTATATCAAATGAGATTTTTTTCTTGATTTCTGTTTCTTGTATTTCATTGCTGGTGTACAAAAATGCCTTTGATATCTAAATATTGACCTTGTATCCTTCTGTTTTGCCAAATACATTTATTAGGTTGAGCAATTTTTGGTGGAGTCTATAAGTTTCTCTATGTACACTATCATGTCATCTGCAAACAATGACAGTTTTATTTCCTCCTTTCCAATTTGAACACCTTTTATTACTTTTTCTTATCTGATTGCTGTGGCTAGGACTTCCAATACTATGTTGAATGGGAATGGTAAAAGTGGGCATCCTTTCTTGTTCTTGATCTTAGTGGGAAAGCTTTTAGTCTTTGTCCATTGAGTATGATGTTGGCTGTAGGTCCCTCATATATGGCTATTATTATGTTGAGGAATGCTCTGTGTATTCTGACTTTGCTGAGTGTTCTTATTATAAATGGATGCTGTACCTTATTAAAGGGTTTTTCAGAATCTATACATATTATCATGTGATTTTTGTCTTTCCTTATGTTTATGTATTGTGTTACTTTTTTTGATTAGCGAATATTGTACCATCCTTGCATCCATGGGATGAATCTCACTTGATCATGGTTTATGATCTTTTTAAAAAATATTTTACTTTTATTTATTTTTAGAGAGAGGGGAGGGAGAGAAACATCAGTGTGTGGCTACCTCTTGCACACCCCTCACTAGGGACCTGGCCTTCAACCCAGGCATGTGGCCTGACTGGGAATCAAACCAGTGATCCTTTGCTTCACAGTCTGGCTCTAAATCCAGTGCAAGCCACACCAGCCAGGGCTGGTCTTTTTAATGCATTGCTGGATATGCTTTGCCAATATTTTTTTAGGTCTATGATCATTAGCAATATTGGCCCGTAGTTTTCTTTCTTTCTTGTGTCTTTATGTGTTTTTTGGATTAGGATGATGCTGGCTTAATAAGAAGTGTTTGGGAGTCTTCCTTCTTCTTGGGTATTTTGGAATAGTCTGTGAAGGATAGGGGTTAGCTCTTCCTTAAATGTTTTGTAAAATTATTCTGTAAAACCATCCAGTACATGGCTTTTGTGTGCTGGCAGATTTTTTTATTGCTTCTTCAATTTTGTCAGCTGTTATCAGTCTGTTCAGGCTTTCTGCTTCTTCATTCAGTTTTGGAAGATTATATTTTTCTAGATATCTGTCCATTTCACCTAGGTTTTCAAATATCTTGGCATATAGTTGTTCATAGTAATTTCTTACAACCCTTTGTATTTCTGTGGTATCAGTTGTAATCTCTCCTCTTTCATTTCTGTTTGTGTTTATTGGGGTCCTCTCTTTTTTTCTCCATGAGTCTGCTTAAAGGCTTGTCCATTTTTTTTGTTTATCTTTTCAAAGAACCAGCTCCTGGATTTATTGATCCTTTGGATTGTTCTTTCAGTTTCTATGTTATTTAATTCTGCTCTGATCTTGGTTATTTCCTTCCTTCTACTTTCTTTGGGCTGTCTTTTTTGTTTTTCCTGCAGTTCTTGCAGGTGTAGTGTTAGGCTGTTTATTTGAAATGTTTCTATCTTTTTCAGGTAGGCTTGTATAGGTATGAACTTCCCTCTCAGGACTGCCTTTGCTGTGTCCCATAGTTCTGGATTGTTGTGAGTTCACTTTTACCAGTTTATAGAAACTTTTCAATTTCTTCCTTGATCTCATTCTCAACTCATTCATTGTTTAATAATATGCTAATCATTCTCCATGAATTTGACTGTTTGGGGGTTTTTCCTTGAGGTTGGTTTCTAGTTTCAGTCCCTATGGTCAGATAAAATACTTGATATGATATCAATTTTCTTGAATTTGTTGAGGCTTGTTTTGTGTCCTATCATGTGGTCTATCTTTGAAAATGTTCCACGTGCATTTGAAAAGAATGTGTATTTGGTTTCTTTTGATGTAGGGCTCTATATATATCAGTTAAGTAAATTTCATTTAGGTCATTGTTCAATTCCACAATATCTCTGTTGATATTTTGTTTGGAAGATCTGTCTATTTTTGATAGTGGGATGTTACAATCCCCCACTATAATTGTGTTGCTATCAATATCTTTCTTGAAATCCTCTAAGATTTTCTTTATGTATTTGGGTGCTCCTATGTGGGTATATATATATTTACTATGTTTATTTCTTCTTGGTGGATTCTTCCCTTGAGTATTATGAAGTGACCTTCTGGGTTTCTCTTTATGGCCCTTTTCTGGAGCTCTATTTTGTTTGATATAAGTATTGCTACCCTGGCTTTTTTTTCCTGTCTGTTTGCTTGGAAAATTTGTTTCCAGCCCTTCACTTTCAGCCTGTGTAGGTCTTTGCTCCTGAGGTAGGCCTCTTTTATGTAGCATATGTGTGGGTCATGCTTTCTTATCCATTCAGATATTTTATGTCTATTGATTGGGGCATTTAATCCTTTTACGTTTAAGGTTATTATCAATAGGTACTTATTCATTGACATTTATGTACCTGTGTTCCTCTCTCTCTCTCTTTTCCTTCCTTTACTTAAAGCAGAGACTTTCGCATCTCTTGCAGAGCTGGTTTGGTGGAGGTATATTCTTTTAGACTTCTTTTGTCTGGGAAGCTTCTTATTTGGCCTTCTATCTTGATTGAGAGCCTTGCTGGGTAAAGTAGCCTTGGTTGCAGGCCTCTGGTTCTCATTACTTGGAATATTTCTTGCCATTCTCTTCTGACTTGGAGCATTTCCATTGAGAAGTCAGCTGCTAGCCTAATTGGGGCTCCCTTGTATGTTACTTCCTGTTTCTCCTTTGCTGCCTTTAAGATTCTCTCCTTGTCTTGAAATTTTGCCATTTTACTTATGATATGCCTTGAAGTGGGCCTCTTTGGGTTCTTCTTGACTGGGACTCTCTGTGTTTCTTGGATTTGTGTGACTTTTTCTCTCCTCAAATTAGGGAAGTTTTCCATCATTACTCTTTCTTTTTTAAAATATTTTATTTATTTATTTTTTAGAGAGGGGAAGAGCAGGAGAAGGAGCAAGAGAGAAACATCAATGTGTGGTTTCCTCTCCTGTGGTCCCCACTGGGGACCTGGCCTGGAACCCAGGCATGTGCCCTGACTGGGAATCGAACCTGCGATGCTTTGGTTCACAGCCCGCGCTCAATCCACTGAGCTACGCCAGCCAGGGCTCCATCATTACTCTTTCAAATAGGTTTTCTTTCCCTTGATCTTCTTCTTCTCCTTCTGGTATTCCTATTATATGGATATTATTACGTTTCATATTGTCTTGCATTTCTCTTAAACCCTCTTCATTCTTTTTGAGCCTCTTTGATCTTTCTGGGTGCTTTTACAACTTTGTCTTCTAATTCACTGATACGATCTTATGCTTCATTGATCCTGCTTTTCATTCCTTCTACTGTGTTCTTCAGTTCAGAAATTGTATTTTTCATTTCCTCTTGGCCCTTGTTGATAGTTTCTATTTCCTTTTTCATGTTGATATAGTTTTCAGTGAGTTCATTGTAGTTTTCCTGTAGTTTCTGGTAGCTCATTGTGAGTTTGTTGAACTTCCTGATAATCATTGCTTTGAACTCAGTATCTGATAGTTGAGTTGCCTCTATTTCATTTAGCATTCTTTCTGAGCCTTCCTCCTTTCCCTTCATTTGGGGATTGTTTCTTTGTGTTTTCATTGTTCGTGCAACTCTTCTTGTTAGCCTCAGCTTCTTACATTTATCTGTTCTGGCTCCCTGGGTTTATGGTGTGTACTTCTGTGGTAGAGTACCTATAAGATTCAGTGGTACAGTCTCCTTCTGATACCCAGGTGTTCACAGCTTCCACCTACCCTTTTTTATAATCAGTTGAAGGGGTAAGGCAAAATGGCTTAAGACAGCAAGAGAGTATGCTATGACATTTACTGTAGCAGCAATTAGAGAAGAGATAGGAGATCCTTTAGCTACATATAGTGTTAACTGTGATTTTCCACCCCCTAGCCACATTTTCAAAAGGATGGAAAGAAGATAAGACTCTTGTTGGGAAGGAAAGGATTGTGAGTTGGATCTAGAAAACAGTGAGGTTGTGGGAGGTCAGATTCTGAGGTAGGGTGAGAGGAAAGAGTAGTAAATAGGTGTAGTGTGTGAGAGAATAGAGTTAACTACTATAGTAATAGAATTCAGGAAACTAAGAAGTGGGCTAAGGTCTGGGAGGCATGTTGTGTAGTATTTATAATTGTATGCAATAGCTATTATTTACAGTAATATTAGAGCAACAGTCATATGACAGAATCTAAGAGATCTAGATAACAAGAATAGGGAGTATAGAGCCTTGAGAAGTGTGCTAATGGAACACAAATGAAGGACAGTAAATTCAGTATACACTATGAATGAGATAACAGGGGAAACCTATCAAATGATACAATATAACCAGCCAAGCAAAGAAGAGTATACAGAAAGAAGAGGAATACCAAAATACTATTACAATAAAAAGTGTAAGAGTAATGAAATAATGATAATACAGATATGCTATTACTTGCAGGTTCAAAAAAAAAAGAAAAAAAGCAGAAGATGGAAGGAAGAAGAGATAAATTTGGAAAGAAAAGGAGAAGGATCAATACTAGAATGAAAGAAGTAGAAGCACAAAGAATTGATCCATATAACAATAATAAGAATTAAAAAATAAAAAGTTACTTAATAAAAAAAACATCGAGGAGAAAAAAAAGAAAAAAAAAAACCTTTTGTTGGTTTCAAACTGGCCAAACCAGTTTTCATGGTTTTGCTGGCTGCAGCAGACTTAGGGGTGAATGCTGTGGCTTTTTTCCCTTCCTGTTCAGAGCTCCATCAGCCTCTGGCGCACTGTCCCCAGGTCTAGCCGCATACAGAGAGCAGGTCCAACGCCTTTGGAAGGGCCCTGGGTACTGGATCTGTGTGCTCCCAAGCACTTTCTGGAGCCTACTGCAGAGCGCCCACGCCTTTTCTGTGCTCACAGCTGTGTGTACCATCCCTTCCACCAAATCATACTCTCTCCAGGTTGGGGTGCTGGTGCAAGACCCAGCCATCCCTAGTTGCACCGGCTGGGCCACGACCTCCCCAGATCTGGTCTCGTGCCTCTCCCCTGGGTATGGGGTCTGGGTGCTCTTGAGCTCTTTCTCCAAAGCTCACTGCAGAGTGCTCGTGTCTTTGCTCACGTCTTTTCTGGGTTCATGGGTGTGCACTCTGTGAATTCCGAGGGGCTCTCACTTCCCCTGAATTTATGGCATGGGCACCGGAGACCCCGCAGAATGCCTGTGCCTTTTCCGTGCTCATGGCTGTGGGCACGGGGCCTTCCACCAAATCACACTCTCTCTGGGTTGGGGTGCCCATACAAGGTCCGGCCATCCTTGGTCGCACTGACTGGGCCGTGATCTCCCCAGAGCCCGCCCGCTCTGGGGTCCCGGGGATCAGTGCTGCTCAGTCCTTGTTTGTCAGGGAGGAAGCGGTTGACCCAGCTCTCCCCTGAGAGCCCTGAGGCAAACCCTGGAGCTCCGGGGCTGGGGCTGCAACCTCCCTGGACCCCTAGCTGATCCCTGGGCCGTTATTATCCTGAAGTAGTGTCCTTACCATCTGGTCTTTCAATGTCCGTTACAATTTTTGATCTCCTATTTTGATATATTTCGTGATACTGTTGGCTGTTTGCTCTGTTCCTCCATAGATTGGCTAGGTTTTTCTCCCTTGTGTAGGGGGAAGTGGAATGTGCTCCCTCTTACCACGCCTCCATCTTCCACCAAGAATATTTTTCTATAATTTAGTTGTAATTTCATTTTGTTCCTGGCAAGTGGTCAGTATAGCTTCCAGTTACTCTTTCACCATCCTGGGTATTTCTCTTGTTTTTTGAAATATGCCAGTAATGATATAAACTTCCTTCTTATTAATGATTGCTACATCCCAGAAGTTTTGATATGTCATATTGTCATTTTCATTTGCCTCTATATATCTTATGATCACATCTTCTATTTATTCTTTGACTCAGTTATTTTTAGTAGTATGTTGTGTATACACCATGTTTGTGGATTTCTTTACTTCTTTTTTGCAGTTGATTTCTGATTTCAAAGCATTGTGTTCATAGTTAAAATGGCCATATTTTCCAAAGCAACATACAAAGTTAATACAATCCTCATAAAAATCTCTATGTAATTTTTTAAGAAATAAAACAAAAAATCATTAGATTTGTATGGAACCACAAAAAAAAAAACAAACAAACAAAAAAAAACAAGTAGCTAAAGCAATCCTGAGAAAAAAGAACAAAGCTGGAGGTATCACACTACCTAACTTCTATTTATACTACAGAGCTACAGTAATCAAAACGGCATGGTATTGATAGAAAAACAGACACACTGGCCAATGGAACAGAATTAAAAACCCACAAATAGAACCACATAAATGGGCAAATAATTTTTGACAAAGTCCCAAAAATACACAGTGGAGAAAAGAAAATCTCTGTAATAAATGTTGCTGGGGGAATTGGAAAGTCACATACAAAGAAATAGAACTAAATTACAGTTTGTCCTCATGTATAAAAGTTAGTTCAAAATGGATCAAAGACCTAAATATAAGATTTAAAACAATAAATTACATACAAGAAATCAAAGGTACTAAATTTATGGACCTTGGTCATAGAGAACATTTTATGAATTTGACCCTGAAGGCATAGGAAGCAAAAGCAAACATAAATGGGTGGGAGTGTACTAAATTAAAAGTCTTCTGCACAGCAAAAGAAAGCAACAACAGAAAAAAAAGACAGCCAACTAAATGGGAGGTGATATTTGTGAACAATACCTCTGACAAGGGGTTGTTACCCTAGTATATATAAAGAACTCATACAAATCAACACCAAACAAACAATCCATATAAGAATGAGCCCTGGCTGGTGTGGCTCAGTGGATTGAGCACCAGCTTGTGTACCAAAAGTTTGCTGGTTCAATTCCCAGTCAGGGGACATGCCTGGATTGTAGGCCAGGTCCCCAACTGGGACATGTGAGAGATAACCAGTCTCTCAAATAATGTTTCCCTCCCTATCTTTCTCTCTCCCTTTCCATCTCCCTAAGCATAAATAAATGAATCTTTCAAAAAAAAGAAAGAATGGGCAGAGGATCTGAACAGATACCTCTCCCAAGAGGACGTACAAAAGGCCACCAGACATATGAAGATATGTTCAACTTTACTAGCTATTAGGGAAATGCATATTAAAACTACAATGAGATACCACCTCATACCTATTAGAGTGGCTATTATCAACAAGACAAGTAACAAGTTTCAGAGAGGCTGTGGAGAAAAAGGAACCTTCATTCTTGCTGATGGGAATGTAAACTGGTACAGCCATTTTGAAAAACAGCATGGTGATCCCTCAAAACATTGAGAGTAGAGTTACCATATGGCCCAGCAATCCCTTTTTTTGGTGTCTACCTGAAAAACTAAAAAACACATTTATTTGCAAATGTATACACACCCTTATGTTCATTGCAGTCTTATTCATGGTTGCCAAGATATGGAGACAACCACAGTGTACTCTAATAGAGGACTTGTTAAAGAAGACATTACACACACGCACATATACATACACACAAGAATACTACTCAGCCATAAGAAAAGACAAAATACTGCCATTTTTGACAATATGGTTGGACCCTGTGAATATTATGCTAAGTGAAATAAATTAGCCAGAAAGTGTTAAGAACCATGATTTCATTCATATGTGGGTTATAAAACTGAAACTCATAGACACAGACAAAAGTATGGTTGTTATCAGAAGGTGAGGCAGTAGTAAAGGGTAAAGATGGTTAAATATATGGTGATAAAAGGTGACTTGACTTTGGCTAGTGGGCATCCAATGCAATATGCAGATCATGTGTCATACAAATGTACACTTGAAACCTATATGGCCTTATTGACCAGTGTCACACCAATAAATTTAATTTAAAAACCTTCTAAAAATAAATGTAAAGACTCACTTTATTTTTTAGCACTCCCCTCACTCTGCTGGACTCTCCCTAGGCAGTTGAGATATGAACATTTGTCATGATGTTATTATTGTCCACTTTTTTCCTCCTTTAGAATCTGATTTTCAGGTTCTAAAACTTTGAGAGACCTGTTTCACCTGCCACATGAAAAGCTATTGTATTACCCTCTGTAACTATCTTCCTTAGTTTTGCCCTTCACATAGCCTGGCCTCTAGGGACATGACTCCTTGATATTTTGCATATATTTACCTGTCTCAATTCACATGATTTTGCTATTCTGGAAATTTTACCCCTGCTTTCCTGTTTCACCCCAAATGTTTGCCTCCCCAAATTCTACTTGTTCTTCAGGTTCAGTTTACATGCACTTTGATTATGAATTAATCTTTGTCCACTCAGACAGAGGTGAACCTTTCCATCTTGTAGATCTGCAGCACTTTTTGTTCACTAGAGACATTTACCACACCCTGTTTTGGGTCTTTATTACTTGTGTGTATGTTTGTGGCCTAGTGAAACCATGCTCTAGGAAAGCAAGGACAAAGTCTTTTTCTTTTGCATGTGGTTTGCCCCTCAGACAACACTGAAATGATTACAAACAAAAAGTGATTGATAATAATAATACCATCTAACAGTTAACATAATATTTAATAATTCATTATAATCTGACAATAACTATTTAGTATACACTATTACTATCCCCAGTTTGCAGATGAGGAAACACACACAAAAATATTAGGTATGTATCTTGAAGTCATAGCTTAAAAATGGCAGAAATATGATTTTTAACCCATTGAGGTCTGAATCCAATGCCCATGCTTTTGCCATAAAATTGTATGTTCCAGTTTTCCCAGGTCCCAAATCCTGTGGTCATTTGAGAGATTCAATGGTGGGCTACAGTTAAGCTGCTGTAGAGATTTTTCCTCATATAAAACTTGAAATATATTTGCACACATTTGTACAGATTATCCTTTAATTTGAAATTTTCTTCCTCTAAAGTTGTCTCATTGATTCCTCTTTCTCATATGTGATCCAGCTTATATTATATTCTGTAGGTGATTGTCCAGTTTGAGTATACCAGAAACAGACCCCCAAGGCAAGCAATGGCAAGCAGTTTATTTGGGAAGTAGTTCTAGGAAATACTACTGGGGGAGTGGAGAAATTTGACAGGGAAAGAAGGCAGCCAATATTAGGAAGTGTGAACTATTAACCTCATGCTGTGGGCAACTGGAGCACAGTCCTGTTGGGAACTCCTAGAAAATGGTATAGAGCTGCTCAGTCAGAATCTGTCAGTGGTCAGGAACTGCCAGGAGCATTAGTTCTCCAGCACTCTCTAGAGCTAATAGCATATATAAACTAATGTACGTACTTGCTGGCAGTTGGGAGGTGAGCAGGTAGGCACTGATGTAGGAGTACCAAGAAGATGAGGGCAGCTGCCTCCTCTACCAGCTCACTGAGTGGGCTTGGTATCACTCTTCATGGTCCAACAATCAGTACATGATTTTTGTCTTTGTTTTCTGTTTCATGTCTAACAAACCACCTTCCAAACTAAACTGAATGGGCACCAAGGGCCAAAACCCCACCATTTGTCCATTCTGGGGAAGCAATTCAGAATGCTTAAGAACTCCCAGCCCTGGTTGGGCTCAGACCCTGAAATAATAGTACTCTATGTGCTCTCCAGAGTACTGTGTCACATCAATCTGGACTACCAATTTTTAAAAAATTGAGTTTGTATGGGTGACATTGGCTAATAAAATTATATAGGTTTCAGGTAGATAATTCTATAACACATTTTCTGAATATTGAATTGTGTGTTCATCACCCCAAGTCAACTCTCCTTTCATCACTACTTATTCCCCCTATACCCTCTTCTACCTCACCCAACCCACCTTTCCCTCTGGTAATCATCACATTGTTGTCTATGTCTATCAAGATTTTTTTTCTGCTTATTTCCTTCATTTTTTTTCACCCAGACCCACAACCACTCTCAACTCTGAAAGCTGTTAGTCTGTTCTCTAATAGTCTGTTTCTATTTTGTTTGTTAGTTTATTTCGTTCATTAGATTCTACACAAAGTGAAATCATATGGCACTTGTTTTTCTCTGACTGGCTTATTTCTCTTAGCATAATGCTCTCCAGGTCCATCTATGCCTTTACAAGGGTAAAATTTCCTTCTTTTTTAGAGCTGAGTATATTTCATTGTGTTAAATGTATCACAGCATTTTTATCCATTCATGTAATGATGGGTACTTGGGCTGCTTCCAAATCTTAGCATTGTAAATAATGCTACAATGAACATCAGTGTGCATATATTCTTTTGAATTACTCATTCAGGTTATAACATTTAAGTCTTTAAACCAGCTTCCATTTCTTTATTGTTGTTTCAGTATAATTGTTTCCCCTTTCCAGCTACCACTTTCTGTTGCCCCACACACACATACCTCCCACCCTCAATCCTAACCTATTTTGACTTTGTCGATGGGTCTTTTATACATGTTACTTGATGACACACCCCCTCCTTTTCCTCATTATATTCTTCACCCATCTCCTCAGGTTACTGTTATTTTGTTCTTTATTTCAATGTCTCTGGTTATATTTTGCTTGCTTGTATGTTTTGTTGATTAGGTTCCTGTCAAAGGTGAGATCATATGGTATTTACCTTCCACTGCTTGGCTTATTTCACTTAGCATAATGCTCTCCAGTTCCATTCATGCTGTTCTGAAGTGTAATAGCCCCTTCTTCCTTTCTTCTGAGTAGTATTGCATTGTGTAAATGTACCATAGTTTTTGATTCACTCATTTACTCATGAGCACTTAGGTTGCTTCCAGGAATTGGATATTGTAAATTGTGCTGCTTTGAACATTGGGGTGCATAGGTTCATTTGAACTGGCATTTTAGCATTCTTAGAGTGTAATCCCAGCAGTGAAATTGCTGGGTCAAATGGCATTTCCATTTTTAGTTTTTTGAGGAAATTCCATACTGTTTTCCATAGTGGCTACATCAGTCTGCATTCCCACCAAGAGTATACTAGAGTTCCCTTTTTTCCACAACCTTCCCAACATTTGTTTGTTGATTTGTGTATGATGGCCATTCTCATGAGTGTGAAGTGGTATCTCATTGTGGTTTGTATTTGCATCTCTCTGGTGGCTAGTGATGCTGACCATCCATTCATATGTCTATGGGACCTCTCCATGTCCTCCTTGGAGAAGTGTCTGTTCATACCATTTTCCCATTTTTTAATTGTATTGTTTGTCTTCCTGGAGTAAAGTTGTGTGAGTTCTTTATATATTTTGGAGATGAAACCCTTGCCTGAGATATCATTGGTAAATACGTTTTCCCATATGGTTGGTTCTTTTTTCATTTTGGTGATATTTTTTTAGCTGTGCAGTAGCGTTTTTATTTTGATGAGATCCAATTTATTTATCCTTTCCTTTATGTCCCTTGCTCTAGGGGACATATTGGTGAAAATACTGCTGCATGGAATATCTGAGATTTTCCTGCCTATGCTCTTCTCTAGGACTTTTATGGTGTCATGACTTATATTTAAGTCTTTTATCCACTTGAATTTATTTTTTGTATTGTGTAAGTTGGTGGTTGAGTTTCTTTTTCTTTTTTCTTTTTTTTTTTGCATGTAGCTGTCCAGCTCCCCCAACACCATTTGTTGAAGTGGCTATTTTTACTCCATCTTATGCTTCTGCCCCCTTTGTTGAATATTAATTCACCATAGAGACCTGCATTTATTTCCGGGCTCTCTAATCTAATCCATTGGTCTCTATGCCTGTTCTTATGCCAGTACCTGGCTGTTTTAATTACAGTGGCTATAGATTTATTTTTTTAGCCTTGCAGAGCCTTGCTTGGCACATGGTAGGTTGAATTTCTCGAAAAAGGGTATGAAATAATGGCAAGATTGAAGACAAAAATTAGATTGTGCTTAGTTTTTATTTTACATCATTATTACATTGTTTTGACTTTATATTTTAATATCAGACATGACAGGTATTTCTCAAATATTATCTATTTTTGTTTATTCTTCCAAATAACTTTACATCTTAAAAATGATTGAATGTATTTAAGTCAAATTGAAAATATCTGTAGATTAACTTGAAACAAATTGATGTCTTTATTATGTGTATTCTTCCCATAAAATAAACTACAAAGCTCCTAGTTGTAATGGGGTGCTAACATGGGTCCCCTGAAAGTGGGGGAATGACCCTTACAATTCTTGTTGGGGGGAAGGGAAGAGCAGAAGATGCAGCATTTAAGCATCCTACATAACAAAAGGCAAGTTAATAGCCATGTCTTCCTGAAAGGAAGATCTTGGAAGCTGCAGAATTGTGTGCATGCCTCTGAGAATGTGCAGTGACTCATGACATAGCCAGAGGGAAGCTCATACAGTGCTTGTGTGAGAGGCAGGGGGTGGATGTGACTGTGTCACTGGAAACTCTTGCCTGACTAAAAACGGTAGCCAAAAAGAGGTAAAAGGTACTGGATAACTAACAAAAATGAAGGACACTAATGCACCATAAAGAAGAGCC
This sequence comes from Trachops cirrhosus, assembly GCA_028533065.1. Taxonomy (NCBI): domain Eukaryota; kingdom Metazoa; phylum Chordata; class Mammalia; order Chiroptera; family Phyllostomidae; genus Trachops; species Trachops cirrhosus. The sequence goes on along the minus strand of CM052547.1, from coordinate 52,657,210 downwards.
AAATATGAGATCACATAGGAAGTTCTAGGCCAAACATTTAACTTAAGGCAGTTGAAGGTTAGGAACAGAGAATGCCACAAGGTCTGCAATGAGAGAGGAGTTCTGCTGGGAGGTCTTGAAGTCATTGAGTCTGCCCCAAGGTTGGAAAGCCTACCTGAAGAATACAGTAGCAGCAGAGTTGGTGGTGCTGCAGAAGACCTGCCTAGCCACCAAGATTCAGGAGAAGTCCTTGGAGCTGAACATGACAGAGAATGCTGAGCTGTAGACTTCTGCTTTTTCTGAAAGATGGTACCTCTTAGTGGTGTGTTCTGAAACTGGCCTGGTTTGGCAAAGGAAGTCAGGACTATGTGTTTTGGGGTGTTTTTAAGGGGACTGCATCTTAATGGCAGAAATCTGCCATTATTCCAAATCTGTACAATCTTTAAATAAAAAACCCCTTCCTTTTTCACCAAACTCGTGCATGGGTAGCCACGTTTCTTGGCAGCAGGCAATTGAACCCCACAGTTATCTCAGAACAGCACTGGTGAAGTTGTGTAACAGTTATGCATGTCATTTTTATCTTTCTGTCCAGTAAAGTTTTCTTATTCTTCTTGAAGAAATTTTATGTTTCTTTAAATAGATTCTATTATGTTAAAGTGCAATGAAATTTGCCATTTTACTCATTCTTTTTTTTTTATTTTAGATTATTCAGTACAGTTTCAATCTTTTATTCCCATTCCAGCCCACCCACCCATCCCTCCCCACCTCCCTTCCATTTCCAAGCCCCATAGTTTTGTCCATGTGTCCTCTATATTTGTTCCTGTAAACCCTTCCCTTCTCTCCTGAAATTCCCTCCCCTCTCCCCTCTGGTCACTGACATCCCGTCCTCCATTTTACTCATTCTAAGTGCATAATTCCGTGGCATTAAGTATATTCATGTTGTTGTGCAACTATTATCACTATACATCACAGAAGTTTTTTATCTTCACAAACTGAAACTCTATATCCATTAAACAATAACAGCCCACTCATCCCTGCCCCAGTCCCTGGCAACCATCATTTTAATTTCTCTCTCTAAATTTGAGAACTGTAGCATCCTCATATAAGTGAAATTCTATAGTGTTCATTCTTTTTTTACTTAGCATATGTCCTCAAGATTCACTCATTTTGTATCACACATCAGAATTTCCTTCTTTCCTAAGGTTGAATAATATTTCATTGTGTGTATATGCAAATGCGTATTTCTTCCATTGGTGGACACCTGGGTTGCTTCCACTCTTTGGCTATTGTATAAACATCGATGTACAATGCACTTCATTTTAAGGATATTGGTGGGCATTTTCCTGTTGCTAGAGTGGGATTTTTTTTTCTGTATAAACTCTAACTGGTTTTTGCTAGTATCCAGGGAAGATATAGATGTTTGGATCTTTGCTGTGGATTCAATCATGTTGCTGAACTTGTATATTGATTCTCATAATATTTCAGTTGATTCTTCTGAATTTTTTAGACATATGAGAAAATCTTTTACAAATAAGAATTGCCCCATCTTCTCCATATCCATATGTTTAGCTTACTAACCTGTTTGTATGTGCAGGAGGCTTTGTCTTATGAGTTTTTTATTCCCAGAACTTAACACAAGAAATCTAAGAATCAGTAATCAAATATTCTTTGGATAACTCCCATTGGAGTGTGTTAAATGCTACCATGTGCTGCCATTTTTTATTTCCTTTGTCATGTGCATATTTTAATTACCAACAGTTAAATAATATCTTGCAGTATTTAAAATCCTTTTCAAAAACATTATTTCATTTCTCACTTTTAAAAAATCTCAGAGGGGGAAGGGAGGGCAAAAGAGAGGGAGAGAAACATCAGTGTGTTGTTGCATCTTGTGCACCCCCTACTGGGGACCTGGCCTACAACCCAGGCATGTGTCCTGACTGGAAATCAAACCGGTGACCCTTTGGTTTGCTCAATGGCTGGCACTCAGTCCACTGAGCCACACCATCCAGGGATCATTTATTTCTTAAATGATTTTACAAAGTAATAGTTCTAGTTCTACCCATTATAGAGATGAGTTAACTCATCTATACAGAGATACAGAGATACAATCTCTCTATACAGAGATTTTGCCACTTCCTTTTTTCCAGTGGATCCCCCATCATTAGGTTTCCTCTTTACCAGTTGTTCTTTATTCTCTCAGCTGCTGGAAGTGTGTCCACTCATTTCTCATAGCTTAATTATTCTGTGGGCATTGATCTGTGTCAAAGAAAGTTGCTTTGCTCAAGATCATGCCCCTGTCCTGAAATTCATGATTTCCAATGAATGGTCTGTGTGGGGCTCAAAGGCCTAACTCTTTGCCCCAAATATACAGCAACTTGGAAGCACCATCCTAGCTCCAGAGCTCTCTGTTAGGCCAGCTGAGGCCTCTGTGGAGCTTCATTCTTGCCTAACTTCTCCCATGCTTAGTCCTTTGTCCTGCAACCTTGTGTCCCTGATTCTTTTGTCCCTGTGCCCTGCATGACCTCATCCATGTGTTCCTATGTCTGAAGCACATTCTTCAATCAGCCTCTTGCACATTAATCCCCATTCCAGTTTCTCACCAGAGAACTCTAACTATGAGAGTGGTAAAGCCATAACCCAAACCATATCCTAGAACCCTTTCATTATAGTGTGTAGTATATGTTCTGTAAATTGAATACAGGGAGCTCCTTGTCTAGCAGATGCCATATATCCATTCTAGGGATGTATGGATGGGATGATTCAAATGATCTCAGATTGGAGACTTGCCCAAGGGAAAATAACTCATGGGTGAAGTCACCTGTTTTCAAGTATCTCTTATTCACCCTGGACTTTTCCTCCTCCATCATCTTCAGTGCAACAATAACCAAACTTCCCATCTATATTGGGTTTTGTGAATATTTCACATACTTCATTTTCTTTGACCCACAAAATGAGCAATGTTAGGCACAAACTCCTTTTACTTATGAGAAAATAAATAAAAGGGAGGTTGAGGACAAAAAACCAGGACATGTAATTTTCAGTTAAGTCTCTACCCTTATTCCCAAAGACAGTAAGCTTCAATGGAGTCCCTGACACTTGGGACTGTAATGTAGGGTATCACTTCCAACTCCCCTAGAAATGTCCTGGGTATAAGGAATCTTAAGAAACATTGAGTTCCTTGGTGGAGACACTGTCCTTTGACCATTGGGCTGTGGAGCCACAGAGTTGGGCAGATGGCATGATGTTATCAACAGGGTCAAGGCTATTTTCATCCATTGTTCCTGGAATCTTTCCTGGCACATTGCTCATGACTGAAAGGTGACTACCATAACCCTAGTCACCCAGCCCACATTGTAATTCCAAAGGACCAGAAGAGTAGGGGGTGATCATGGGGCAGGAAGGATTTTTTTTTTTTTTCAGAGAAACATGGTGGAGGAGGTCAGGGAGAAGGACTGTTTCCAGGGGTTTCCTTTTTAGCCAGAACAGATGCTTTCCTAGAAGAACCCTTGTAGATGTCTTACATGCCATTGTCTGGAACTGGGTCTTAGTTGCCTTCTTCTGTCTGCCCTTCCCACCCCAACCAGTGAGTGAGAAAGGCTAGGAATAAAATATCTGATATTTTCAGCTTTTGCACTTGTGGATAGAGAGAAAAAAAGGAGTTGGAGATGGCTGGCCATGTTTCAGACCAGATGTTTTTCTTTTTTTTTCTTTTTTTTTATATAAAGGTCCATAGAGGGCTTCAGGAAATTTCACTGGACTCTGAGAATTTTGAATATTTGTGTATGTGAATAACACACATTTTCAAAATCCTGTCCCACCACTTTCATCAGATTCCTAATGGGATCAGTGACAACAAACCATTACAATTTTTAAATAGAAGTACCCAAATGTAAATGTAAATGCACTGAAATAAAATGTAGAGCATCATTTTGAGATTTACATGTGCTTTACTTTCAGCTGAACTGGAAGCAGGCTATTTCTTCTTTATAGTCCATGCAGAAATAAGAAGGATGGAAGAAGATGAAACTGAGCACTGTAGAGTCAAACAGGAGGCCACCTGCTAATCATGAGGCATGAGATAGTCAGGAAGGAGGAAACCTCCAAGGTGCCCCAGAGCTAAGATAAAGGACATTGATATAAGACAGAGACCTGTTCTAAAACCGGTTGTTCCCATGTCCTGGAAAATCACTGAATCATGAATGTACCTGCAGAGAGGATGCTACAGGACTCCTGCTTCATTATAATAGCATTATAATATATTAATATTGTGTGACTGCCTTCTCTGTCCAATAAAAGAAAATCATAGGAGACTACATGTGCAGTAGCTTTAAAGTAATATAACTACTTGTACATGCACAATAATAGTCCGCCAAAACTAGCCAGGACATATCTGCCCTATAAGAATATAATCCCTTCAGCCCCTGAGGTCAATCCCTGCTTGCAGTTGGCCTGCTCCCATGTTCTGTGGAGTGTACTATCACTTAGTAAATCTGCTCTCTCTTTCTGCTATAAACTCTCTGTGTGTTAGGTTCAATTCTTTGTCCACAATCACCAAGAGCCTTGTTACTTGTGTCCACCTGTGACAATTATATCCATTTATCCAGCATCAGTGACATGCTTTCTCCCTGTTGCAATGGCACAATGGGGAATATGAACACTGTAAGTCATATTCTCTTTCCCCTAGGAACACACAATATCACCAGGAGAGGACAGACCCAGAACATTAGGTGCCATTCAAACAAAAAAAAAAAGAATTAAAAATGGGTGACATAATTCAAGGGAGCATATGGAAACTTCTTATGCTGAAAATCAACTTGCAGATTAATTCATGGTTAAGTTAATACACTGTTAAGCATATGAAGTTATATCAACCATGTAAAATAGAAAATTTAGGCATAGCATTTGCTAGTTTTTAAAATATAGACATAAAAAATAAGATGAAGAATAACCTATAATCTCAGTCTGTAAACATCCATGGTTGACATTAGAAATACATGCATGCAGCTACAAAATTCAAACAGAAACACAGGGTGCAAATTTTTTCTTTTTCTTTTAATTGTTGTTCAAGTACAGTTTTCTGCCTTTAATCCCCATCCCAGCCCACCCCCAGGCCTCCCTACATCCCTCCTGTTTCCACCCCCCCTTGTTATTGTCTATGTGTCCTTTATACTTGTTCCTGCAAACCCTTCCCCTTACCCCCTGAAATTCCCGCCCCTCTCACCTCTGTTCACTGTCAACCTGTTCTCTATTTCAGTGTCTTTGGTTATATTTTGCTTGTTTGTTTGTATTGTTGGTTAGATTCTGTTAAAGGTGAGATCATATGGTATTTGTCTTTCACTGCGTGGCTTATTTCGTTTAGCATAATGCTTTCCAGCTCCATCCATGCTGTCGCAAAGGGTAGGAGCTCCTTCCTACTTGCTGCTGCATAGAATTCCATTGTGCAAAATTTTTGAAAACTAAAAGCTTACCACCCATTCTCTCACCAATTCTAACTCTCCTCAAAGATATCCACTATTGGGGTTGTATGGTGTCCTTAATGAAAGACAAATACCATATGTCTATATGACTATCTCATGCCTGTTAAATACCTTTAACAGGAACCTAAACAACAACACAAAGAAACAAGTAAAATATAACAAAGGACACTGAAATGGAGGATGGGATGTCAGTGACCAGAGGGGAGAGGGGAGGGAATTTCAGGGGAGAAGGGAAAGGTTTACAGGAACAAATATAGAGGACACATGGACAAAACTACGGGGCTTGGAAATGGAAGGGAGGTGGGGAAGGATGGGTGGGTGGGCTGGAATGGGAATAAAAGATAGAAACTGTACTGAATAATCTAAAATAAAAAAAATTAAAAAAAAAGAACTTCGGGCAGTTGCTTTGTAAGGAATTCTCCAGTAGCAGCTGTGTGTCCTGAGGGAGATTTAAGCTTCATTCACCCAGAGTGTGGAGGGGAACTGTGTGCCCTGCTAGTCTTGCACTGCATGCCCAAAGACAGTAGCTGAGCTGAACTTTGCACCCCGCCTGTCTTGCCCTGTGTGCACCCAGAGTGAGTGGAGGAGGGGACCTGTGTGCCCCACAGCTCTAGCACTGTGGGCACAAAGACAGTAGTTGCTTGATTTGGGCTCTATGCTGGAGATTGACTCATGCTGTGAGCAGCTGAGTGGCTGATTTGAGCCTGGCAGCTCACAGAAGACCTGGGCCAGAGGCCGGGAAAATGTGAATAGTGTGACCCAAACCTAGTCCCATTCTCTCAGAACCAAAGGAAGGGAGAAAAGTGAAGCCTAGACCCCTCTTCCTGTAGCATCTAGGAAGACCAGCAGAACTCACTGAGCAGGTTTAAAGTCAGCAGGAGGTTTATTATTATCTTCTTTTTTTCTTTTTGGATTCTCTCTCTTCCCAAGCCACCCGTTTTTTGTTTGTTTTCTTTTTTTTTCTTCTTCTTCTTCCAAGTGAGATGATATGACACAGAATTACAGAGGGTCCAGAGACAGATCAAAATGGGGAGCACAAAGCTAATGCCAAAAACTGAGAAACAGACAAATGTCACTTTGCTATACCACAGAGCTGGCATTTCTTTTTTAAGATTTTATTTATTTATCTTTAGAGGGAAAGGGAAGGAGAGAGGGAGAGAAATATCAATGTATGGTTGCCTCTCGTGCATTCCCTGCTGGGAACTGGTCTGCAACCCAGGCATGTGCCCTGACTGGGAATCGAACCACGATCCCTTGGTTCACAGGCCCACGCTCAATCCATTGAGCTACACCAGCCAGGGCCAGAGATGGCATTTTATTGTGTATATGTATTATTACCAGCATGCAATTATTTTTACCACTTTTATTTTATTAGTATTTTTTTATTTCTCTTCCTTATGTTTAGTTTTCCTCAATTTACTTCCCTGTTTAATTGCACTGCTTGAACATTTTTCCTCATGCTCTCTCTGTATTGTATTTTAATTTTCCTTCTTTCACTTTACCCATGTTCCAATAACACTAAACTTTTGATTGGGTATTTTCCATTCTGTTTATCCAAGTCCTTTATTTCTTGTCATATTATTGTTGTGCCAGTACTCTTGTAAATAATTGTTGTTCCATAAAATTGTACATACTACACAGCAACTTTCCATGATCTTAGTCCACTTCACTTTAACCCTGATCATTAGTATTGTGGTTAACTCTATTCTCTCTCACACTACATCTACTTTCTATACTTTAATCTCACTATATCTCATCATCTAACCTTGCACAAGCACTCTGTTTTCTGGATTCAGCTCACAATCATCCTCTCCTCAAAAAAGAATCATATCTCTCACCTTTTATAAAAAGTGGCTAATTGGGTGAAATATCACAGTTAACACTACACTTATCCAAAGAATCTCCTATTTCTTCTCTACTTGCTGGCACTTTAAACCCCATAAAATACCCTCTTGCTGTTTTAATCCATCAATATACCTGCTGGAGGAGAGAAACCACCAGTAAAGAAACCACCAGAAAGTAGAGACCCAAGTACAACAAGAGAGCTCACACAAACAGAAGAAAGGGCAAAACTAGAGCATCCAGTCAAGGAGATCAGAGATCATGCCACTGAACCTCACAGAATTCCTACCATAGAAGTTCACCCTACAAAGACTGCTAACAAAGCAAAACATCAGGAAGCACAGAAATTAACAAAAAGAGTCAACTAAAATGGAAAGACAAAAAAATAAATGCAATCAAAATGAATGGAAGAGATGAAAGATGGTGGTGAGGTAGGAGGGAGTGGATTCCACTTCCCCCCACACATGGGAGAAGAACCTAGCCGATCTATGGAGGAACAGAGCAAATAGCCAATACTACCCCAGCATATATGAAAATAGGAGACCAAAAATTGTAGAAGATATTGAAAAACCAGATGGTAAGGTGAGTGCTTCAGGGCAATAAGGTCCCTGGGACCAGTGCGGGAACCAGTGCGGGGACCAGGGCAACTGCAGCCCCAGGCCCTGCACCTGCCGGGTATGCCACAAGGTTCTTGGGAGAGAGCCAGGTCAATGGCTCCTTCCCCTGTCAAACTAGGTTTGAGCAGCACCGAGAGAGACCTGGTTGCTTGAAGTCACAGAGAGGGGAATAAGGACTAAGTGGCAAACACACCAGGGCTGTGAGCACCCACAGAGTCTGTGGGCACTAGCTGGGGAGAGTTGAGAGTTGGGCCTTTACAGGCCCTGACCCTGATAGTTCCTGGTCTAGTTGGAGAATTGGGCTGTGTGAGAGGCCAGGCCTCTGTATGGAGCACCAGGCTTGAATAGGAGGAATTTCTCAAAAAGAAAAAGTGAAAAAAAAGACACTGTTTGGGGAATTCACCTGCAGCAGCCACTCTGGCCTCCTCCCTACCCAGCCAGGCAGCACTCCTGAGGGGATGCAGAAGTCCTAGGAAGGATGCGCATCTGAACCAGAGGGAACTGAGGTGGCTGGGCCAAGAGTGAACACCCACAACCTGGGGAGAGTGCGCTCTGCAGAAAGCCCCCAGCCCACACCCCTAACCCCAGGGAGAGCGAACTCTGAGGAAGGCCTGGACCCTACACCCAAAGCCCCAGGGAGAGGCACCCAGCTGGACCTGGGGACAGTACGCACCCGAACTGTGTAACCTGAGGGACCAGAGGCTGCTGGAGAGCTAGGCTGGAGGCTGACTGACTGCAGATCAGGTAGGGAGAAAAGCAAAATCAATTGCCTCTCAGCCTGCTGCAGCCAGGAAGACCAGCAAAACCGGTTTGACCAGATTGAAGCCAGCAAGAGGCTTTTTTAAAAGTGATTTTTAAAATTTTTCTTTCTTTCACCTCTTTTATCTCTCACCTCTTTTTTCCCCTCTTTCCTTCTTCTTGTTGTATTCCATCTTCCTTTCTTTCCAATTTTATCTCTTCCTTCCTTCTTCTTCCCTTTCTTTTTTTTTTTAAATTCCCACAAGTGAGACAAAAAAACCTGGGACTGTGAAAAGACCAGAGTTGGCCCAAAGAGCAGGCATCCCAACAGCTGAGACAGTGAGAAAAATTTCACTTTGCTACTACAGAGAAACTGCAAGTTATTGCATCTTTGTATTATTGTTTTTTCATTATTCTTAGATCTTTTATTTTATTAGTATTTTTGTATTCCTCTTCTTTCTGTTTAGTCTTCTTTGCTTGGCTGGTTAAATTACATTGTTTGATTGCTTTCCCTTGTTCTCTCATTCATAGTGTATTGTTAATTTACTGTTCTTCACTTCGCTTGTGATCCATTAGCAAACTACTTAAGGTCCTATACTTCCTATTCTTGTAATCCAGATCACATAGACTCTGTCAAATGGTTGTTGCTCCATTATTATTGTAAACAATAGTTGTCTCATACAATTGTAAATACTACATAACACCCCTTCCAGATTTTAGCCCACTTCACGGTTTCCTGAACTCTATTACTGTAGTGGTTAATTCTATTCTCTCACACATTACACCTATTTACTATTGTTTACTCTCACCTTACCTCAGAATCTGACCTCCCACAAGCTCACTGCTTTCTAGATCCAACTCACAATCCTTTCCTCCCCAACTAGAGTTTTATCTTCTTTCCACCCTTTCTAAAAAGTGGCTAGTTGGGTGGAATATCACAGTTAACACTATACATAGTCAAAGGATCTCCTATCTCTTCTCTATGGGCTGATACTGTAAATATCATGGAATACCATGTTGGGAACCACCCCGCCAGGCTTCAGGAGCTATAACCCCCTATGGCTAAGGCTGAGTGAGAGACCTCTGGACCAGAAGCCACTAAGGAGACAAGCTTATCTCCCTGGCAGGAGTGTTGCTTCTGCTCCTTGCTTGGCCCCCATTGCTTGGTCGGTTAGCCAATGACAGGTAAGATCCCTCATGGGAGGGGCCACCTAAGACAGGCGCGATCATGTGGGAAGGCCCTCAGGGAAAGACTTGGGGGACTGTGGAAAAGGGGGTGATTGACCCTCACCCTTCGGCTTTGACAAAGCCTGAGTCCTCATTCTGCCTGCAAGAAGTCTCCAATCTCTTAGCTGCCTTGTCTCCTCTGCCTGACTCAAAGCTGTAACAATGACAAGGGGCAGTGCAACCCTGTGCTGGAAATGGTGGCTTTCCTGGGGTAATTAGGCCTGAGAAAGGATATGTAAAATCCTGTGAAGCCTGCTTTGCTGAGGATGCTCTAATTATATTATAATTGCCTGGGCAAGGAGTGAGTTTAGTCCCTTAAGTGAAAGACCCTGACTCAGTGTGAGCCCTATTAGTTCTTTGAATGTTATCTATTCATTTGATCCTCACTGCCAGACAATGATTAAGGAGCTGTATCTGTATTCCTACCCAAAAATCCTAATAAAAGCCTGTTCAGGCAAGGTGGCAAGTCACTCTCCCCTAGAGAGAGTGGCCAGGCTGATCCAAGGCACCCTCCCCTTGAGACGGTATCCTTGCCATCCCTTTTCCTCCACAGGACTCAGTAGTCCATGTGAATTTTTCTTGTGTCTCATCCATCCACAGCACCACTGACACTGCTGGCTGGTATCTGCATCAAATACACTCTTGCTGTCTTAAACCATTTTACCTTTCCCCCTCCAATGGATCACAGAAATGAGTAGGTGGAAGCTGTGAATACCAGGATACCTGTTGGAAGAGGACACCCAACAACAAAGGAACCACCAACAGATAACAACAGAAGGAGGTGAAGGAGGGAGTGAAAGTCACACTAATCTCAATCCAGGACCTCTCTGGAAATACAGCTAAAAGGTGGAGAAATTACCCACAACAAACAACTGAACAAGAATGAGAGAGAAGCCTAAAAACCTTGTACACAGGGAAGAACCAGCTTCAACATAAACTGTCCACACCAGTACAACAAATACAAGGCGTGGTGAACAGAGTGACCCTCACTAAACCATCTGGTGGAAAGGACCCACCAAAGAAACACCCAACAACAATCAAAACCCCTAAGACACAGAGTCAACAGAAATGATAGCCCAAGACCAGTGAGCTTGGGAGATCAAGGAGATGCAACCACTGATTCTCACAGGTATTCTACCATAGAAGTTCACACCATAAACCCAGGGAGTCAGAACAGATAAAGTTAAAAAGCAGAGGCTAACAAGAAGAGTCTCACAAGCAATGGGAAAAAAAGAAACAATCCCTAAATGAAAGGAAAAGAGGAAATCTCAGAAAGAAGGCTAAATGAAATAGAGGCAACTCAACTATCAGATACTGAATTCAAAGCAATGGTTATCAGGAAGCTCAATGAGCAGACAGAGAATTACCAGAAACTACAGGGAAACTACAATGAACTCACCACAAACTATATCAACATGAAAAAGGAAATAGAAACTATCAACAAGGGCCAAGAGGAAATGAAGAATACAATTTCTGAACTGAAGAACACAGTAGAAGGAATCAAAAGCAGGATCAATGGAGCATAAGATCAGATCAGCGAGCTGGAGGAAAAAGTAGAAAAAAACACTCAGAAAGAGCAAGAAAAGGAAAGGAGGCTCAGAAAGAATGAAGAGGGGTTAAGGGAAATGCTAGAAAATATAGAACATAAAAATATGTGCATGATAGGTATACCAGAAGGAGAAGAAGAAGGGCAAGGGATAGAAAACCTGTTTGAAAAAGTAATAATGGAAAAGTTCACTAGTTTGATAAGAGAAAAAGTCACACAAATCCAGGAAACACAGAGAGAACCAATCAAGAGGAACCCAAAAGTCCAACTTCAACACACATCATAATTAAAATGGCAAAATTTCAAGACAAAGAGAGAATCTTAAAGGCAGCAATAGAGAAGCAGGAGTAACATAAAAGGGAGCTCCAATTAGGTTAGCAGCTGACTTCTCAATAGAAACGCTCCAAGCCAGAAGAGAATAGCAAGACATATTCCAGGTAATTAGAACCAGAGGCCTGCAACCAAGGCTACTTTATCCAGCAAGACTCTCAATCAAGATAGAAGGCCAAACAAGGAGCTTCCCAGACAAAAGAAGTCTAAAAGAATGCACCTCCACCAAACCAGCTCTGCAAGAGATGCTAAAGGAACTCCTTAAAGGAAAGGAAGGAACAGAGAGACAGAGAGAAAGAGAGGAACACAAGTACAAAAATGGCAATGACTAAGTACCTATCAATAATAATATTAAATGCAAATGGATTAAATGCTCCAATCAAAAGACATAAAATAGCTGAGTGGATAAGAAAGCATGACCCACACATATGCTGCCTACAAGAGACCCAACTCAGGAGCAAACACCTACACAGGCCGAAAGCAAAGGACTGGAAACCAATTTTTCCAAGCAAATGGACAGGAAACAAAAGCCAGGGTGGCAATATTCATATCAGATAAAATAGACAAAAAAGGGCCATAAAAAGAAACCCAGAAGGTCACTTCATAATAATCAAGGGAAGAATCCACCAAGAAGACATAACATTGTAAATATATATGCACCCAACACAGGAGCACCCAAATACGTAAAGAAAATCTTGGATGACTCCGAGGAAGATATTGACAGCAGCACAATTATAGTAGGGGGTCTAAACACACTACTGTCAAAAAAGGACAAATCTTCCAAACAAAATATCAACAAAGACATTGTGGCATTGAACAGTGCCTGAAATGAAATGGACTTAACTGATATATATAGAGCCTTTCATCTGAAAGAAGCTAAATACACATTCTTTTTAAATGCACATGGAATATTTTCAAAGATAGGCCACATCATAGTACACAAAACAAGACTCAACAAATTCAATAAAATTGAAATCATATCAAGCATTTTCACTGACCACAAGGGACTGAAAGTAGAAACAATCCCCAAGGAAAAAAACCCACAGCACTCAAAATCATGCAGATTGAATACCATGCTATTAAGTAATGAATGGGTCAGGAATGAAATTAAAGAAGAAATCAAAAAGTTTCTGGAAACAAACAAAAATGAACTCCCAACAACCCAATACTTATAGAACATAGCAAAGGCAGTCCTGAGAGGGAAGTTCATAGTGATACAGGCCTACCTAAAAAACATAGAACCATTTCAAACAAACAACCTAACTCTGTGCCTAGAAAAACTCTAAAAACAACAAAAAGACAGCCCAGAGAAAGTAGAAGGAAGGAAATAACCAAGATCAGAGCAGAATTAGATGACATACAGATTAAAAGTACAATTGTAAGGATCAGTGAATCCAGGAGCTGGTTCTTTGAAATAGTCAACAAAATGGACAAGCCTTCCAGCAGACTCACCAAGAAAAAAAGAGAGAAGACCCAAATAAACACAATCAGAAATGAAAGGAGAGATAACAGCTGATACTTCAGAAATACAAAGGATTGTAAGAAATTGCTACAAAGAAGTATATGCCAAGAAATTTGAAAAGCTAGGTGAAATGGACAAATTTCTAGAAAAATATAATCTTACAAAACTCAGTGAAGAAGCACAGAGCCTGAACAGACCAATAACAGCTGACAAAATTGAAGATATAGTCAAAAAACTCCCAACACACAAAAGCCCTGTAGCAGATGACTTCACAGAAGAATTCTACAAAGCACTTAAGGAAGAGCTGACTCCTATCCTTCACAGACTATTCCAAAAAATCCAAAATTATGGAAGACTCCCAAACTCTTTTTATGAAGCCATCATCCTAATCCCAAGAACAGATAAAGACACAACAAAGAAAGAACACTTCAGGTCAATATCGCTGAGGAACATAGACGCTAAAATCCTCCACAAAATATCATCAAACTGCATCCAACAATACATTACAAAGATCATACACCATGACCAAGTGGGATTCATCCCAGGGATGCAAGGATGGTACAATATTCACAAATCAATACATGTAACACATCACATAAACAAAAGCAAAGACAAAAGTCACATGATCATATCCATAGATGCGGAAAAAGCATTTGATTAAGTACAGCACCCATTTATGATAAAAACACTTAGCAAAGTGGGAATAGAGGGAGCATTCCTCAGCATAATAAAGGCTACATATTAGAGACCTACAGCCAACACCATACTCAATGGGCAAAAACTTAGAGCTTTCCCACTGAGGTCAGGAACAAGACAAGGATGCCCGCTTTCACCACCTCTATTCAATATAGTATCGGAAGTTTTAACCATAGAGATCAGACAAGAAAAGAAAATAAAAGGCATCCAAATTGGAAAGGAAGAAACACAACTGTCATTGTTTGCAAATGACATGATAGTGTACATAGAAAATCCTATAGAATCAGCCAAAAAGCTGCTCAACCTAACAAATGAATTTGGAAAAACAGCGGGATACAAAGTCAATATCCAGAAATCAAAGGCATTTTTTTATACTAATAATGAAACAGCACAAGCAGAAATCAAGTAAAAAATCCCACTTGATATAGCAATAAGAAAAATAATATACCTAGGAACAAACTTAACCAAAGAGGTAAAAGATCGTTACTCAGGAAACTACACAACACTGCAGAAAGATATCAAGGAAGACACAGACAAATAGAAACATATATCGTGTTCATGGATTGGAAGAATTAACATCATCAAAATGTCCATACTACCCAAAGCAATCTACACATTCAATGCAATACCTATTAAAGCACCAATGACATATTCACAGACATAGAACAAACACTTCAAAAATTTATATGGAAACATAAAGAACCCCAAATAGCTGTTGCAATTTTGATAAAGAAGAGAAAAGTAGGAGGGATCACAATACCTGATACCAAACTGTATTACAAGGGCATTATAATCAAAACTGCCTACTACTGGCATAAGAACAGGCAGGTAGACCAATGGAACAGAACAGAGACACAGGAAATAAACCCAAGTTCTACACTCAATTATTATTTGACAAAGGGGGCAGCAACATAAAATGGAGTAAAAGTAGCCTCTTCAACAAATGTTGTTAGGAGAGCTTGACAGCTACATGCAAAAAAATCAAACTTGAGCACTGATTTACACCATACACAAAAATAAATTCAGGGTGGATAAAAGATTTAAATATAAGTCATGACACCATTGAAATCCTAGAGGAGAACATGGGCAGGAAAATCTCAGATATTTCTTGCCACAATATTTTCACCGGTATGTTCCCTAGAGAAAGGGACAAATAAACAAATGAGATCTCATCAAAATAAAAAGCTTCTGCATGACTAAGGAAAATGGTATTAAAATAAAAAGAGAACCCACTATATGGGAAAACATATTTTCTGATGAGACCTCAGACAAGGGTTTAATCTCCAAAATATACAAAGAACTCACAGGACTCCACTCTAAGAAAACAAGCAACCCAATTACAAAATGGACAAAAGACCTGAACAGACACTTCTCCAAGGAGGACATACAGAGGGTCCAGAGTGTTGCAGTCCACCGTCCCGCGGTGGACCGAAGACGTTGTAGATGGCTCACGAGTGGCGAGAAAAACATACACACGGACTACCAAGTCCTGTGGAGGAATAGTGACGGCATGGCTACCCTCTCAAGGGGAGGGTGCCTCCGAGTGGCCTGGCCACTCTCTCAAAGGAGAGCGCCCCGAGCCGCCGCCTCAAT
>CM052547.1:52603314-52641203 GCA_028533065.1 Trachops cirrhosus | reverse complement strand
TAGCCTCTTCAACAAATGGTGTTGGGAGAACTGGATAGCTACATGCAAAAAAATCAAACTGAAGCACCAACTTACACCATACACAAAAATAAATTCAATGTGGATAAAAGACTTAAATATAAACCATGAAACAATTAAAGTCCTAGAGGAGAACATAGGCAGGAAAATCTGATTTTGCACGCAGAAACTTTTTTATTGACACGTCCCCTAGAGCAAGGGGCATAAAGGAAAGAATAAACAAATGGGATCTCATCAAAATAAAAAGCTTATGCATGGCTAAAGAAAACAGTATTAAAATAAAAAGAGAACCAACTGTATGGGAAAACATATTTGCCAATCATACCTCAGACAAGTGTTTAATCTCGAAAATATATAAAGAACTTACACGACTCCACCCGAAGAAGACAAGAAACCCAATGAAAAAATGGGCAAAGGACCTGAATCGGCATTTTTCTAAGGAGGACATGCAGAGGATCCAGAAACACATGAAAAGATGCTCAATATCACTAGCTATCAGAGAGATGCAAATTAAAACCACAGTGAGATACCACTTCACACCAGTCAGAATGGCCATAATAAATAAAACAACAGACAACAAGTGTTGGAGAGGTTGTGGAGAACAAGGGACACTAGTGCACTGATGGTGGGATTGCAGACTGGTATGACCACTGTGGAAAACAGTATGGAACTTCCTCAGAAAACTAAAAATGGACCTGCCCTTTGATGCAGCGATTCCACTATATCCTCAGAATCCTGACTATATCCTCAGAATCCTGAAACCCCCATCCAAAAGAACCTATGCACCCCAATATTCATAGCAGCACAATTTACAATAGCTAGTTGCTAGAAACAACCCAGGTGCCCATCAGTAAATGAATGGATCAAAAAACTATGGTACATTTACACAATGGAATTCTATGCAGCTGAAAGAAAGAAGGAGCTCATACCCTTTGCAGCAGCGTGGATGGAGCTGGAAAGCATTATGCTAAGCGAAATAAGCCAGGCAATGAAAGACAAATACCATATGATCTCACCTTTAACAGGAACCTAAACAAGAAAACAAAGAGACAAGTAAAATATAACAAAGGTCATTGAAATAGAGGACAGGATGTCAGTGACCAGAGAGGAGAGGGGAGGGAATTTCAGGGGAGAAGGGAAGTGTTTACAGCAACAAATATAGAGGACACATGGACAAAACTACAGGGATTGGAAATGAAAGGGTGGTGGGGATGGATGGGTGGGTGGGCTGGAATGGTATTAAAAGATAGAAACTGTACTGAATAATCTAAAAGAAAAAAGAGAAAATATGTTACCATATGTTCTCATTTATATGTGTAATCTAATGAACAAAACAAATTGATGAACAAAATAGAAACAGAGGCATAGCTACATGGAATAGACTGACAGCTGTCAGAGGGAAAAGTAGGAGGGGGGACTGGATAAAAGAAAGTAAAAATTAGCCAAAAAGCAAATATGCGTAACCTATAGACCTAGGGTGTTGAACTCATTTTTCCTGGGGGCCACATCAGCCTCATGGTTGCCTTCAAAAGGCCAAATGTCATTTTAGGACTGTATAAATGTAACTACCCCTTAACTAGGGAGTAGTTAAGCAACTAGTCGGATCCCCCTGAGAAGTATGGGGTCCAAAACCTAAGCTGGGATCCTCAGCCTAGAGCACCAGAGCCTAAATGTACATAGATAACAACCAGCAGCAAAAAGCAACAGGGTTGCTCTCTGCCAGAGATGGGTAGTTAGACGTGCAAACAGCTGTTTAAATAGCCAATGCACAAATTTTCATTTGCAGCCACTTACTCTGGGCTCTGGCAAAGGCAGAGCCATCATGAGCTGGAGATGCCTGAGGAGAGACTGGGGACAGAGGGTTTGGGGAGAGAACTGAGAGGGTGGATGAAAGGATTCCATTTCTGAGTCATCCCCCACATGGCAGCAGCAACTGTGCTCAGGCAAATGACTCCCCTCCTAGTTGCAGCAGCCTGAGGGGAAAAAGTGGTCCCGATCTAAAAGAGACTCTGCCCTGGCCTTGTGGTGCTTAAGCCTGACTGCTGAGTGAAGAGTAACTATATTTACAACAGAAGGATTGGCCACAGACAAAGGAAGGGAAGATTGGACTAGAGATGCTTGAGGAAAGACTGGAGATTTGGAGCCATTGGGGAGGAACTGAGAGAGTAGCTGCCAGGATCCTGGTACTCAGTCATCACCCATAGGGCAGTAGCCATCCTGTGAGGCAGACCACTGCTTTCTAAGCAGCAGGAGCCTGAAGAGAAACAATAGCTGTGACCCCAGAAGGGACTCTTGTCTGGCTCTGTGGTGCTCAAGCCTGATTGCTGAATGCAAAGTGAATAGATTAACAACCAAAGGAGTCAGCCAGAGATGGTAGGTCCCTGGAAGTCTTGAACAGACAGCCTAAGGTCAGATGGGGTCAACATCTGACATCACCAGAGGCAGATCCAGAAAGAAAAAACTGGTAAATACCAGAGGCTACCTAGATGAAATCCTCTGTTTTCTTCTCCATGATTTGACATAGTTTATTTACTGCCAGGCTTTTTAACATTCATTTCTTGTCCATGAAGTTAGTGGATATTCATTCATTAGATTTTATACTATAGTTTATTTCTCTCCTTTCTTATAATAGCCTTAATCACTTAACCCTTATTAATACTGGTTAATTTGCTGTTGATAGTGGGTTTGTGAGGGAGAAATATTTTTGCACGTGTGGGTGTGTACCATGGGCCTTGTTCTGGCAGCACCTGCACAACAGCATATAAGATGTTGAGGGTGGAGTGACTGCCAGTCAACCAACTGGAAGGAAGGAACCACCAGAGAATGACCCAACAACAATCAAAACCAATTACATCCAGAGACCCAACATAAATGACATAAAGGGCATCCCAAGAACATCAAGTTCAGAAGATCAAGGAGGCTGCACCACTGAAACTCACAGGTCTTCTGCCACAGAAATTCATATCACAAGCCAGGGAGTCAAAACATATCAATTTAAGAAGCAGAAGCAAACAAAAAGAGTCTTAAAAATAATGGGAAGAAAAAGAAGCAACCCCCAATCAAAAGGAGAGGAGATATCCTCAGGAAGAGTACTAAATGAAATAGAGTCAAGACAACTATCAGATACTGAGTTCAAAACAATGGTCTTAAGGAAGCTAAATGAGCTCAGTGCAAATTACCAAAAACTACAGGGATGCTACGATGAACTTATGGAAAACTATATCAACATGAAAAAGGAAATAGAAACTATCAATAAGAGCCAAGAGGAAATGAAGAATACAATTTCTGATTGAAGAACATAGTAAAAGGAATCAAGAACAGACTACATGAAGCAGAGGATCAAATAAGTGAGCTGGGGGACAAAGTAGAAAAAAAAAACTCCCAGAAAGAACAAGAAAAGGAAAAAAAGACTCAAAAAGAATGAAGAGTGGTTAAGGGAACTACAGAACAACCTGAAACATAATAATACCTGTATAATAGGGATACTAGAAGCAGAAGAGGAGGAACAACAGAAAGAAAACCTGTTTGAAAAAGTAATGATGGAAAACTTCCCTAATTTGGTGAGAAAAAGCCATACAAATCCAGGAAGCACAAGGATGCCAATCAAGAGGAACGCATAAAGGCCCACTCCAACGCACATCCTAATTAAAATGGCAAAATTCCATGACAAAGGGAGAATCTTAAAGGCAGCAAGGGAGAAAAAGAGAGTAAAATACAGGGAACTTCAATAAGGCTACCAGCAGACTTCTCAACAGAAATGCTACAAGTCAGAAGAGTATGGCAAGAAATATTCCAAGTAATGAAAAGCAAAGGCCTGCAGCCAAGATCACCTTATTCAGGAAGGAGCTCAATTAAAATGGAAGGTAAAATAAGGATTTTCCCAGACAATAGAAGTCTGAAAGAACACACCAACACTAAACCAGCACTGCAAGATATGCTAAAGGAACTTCTTTTTTTTAAATTCCATTGCTTTTTTAAATTATTTTTTATTTTAATTGTTGTTCAAGTACAGTTTTCTGCCTTTTAGCCCTATCCCTGCCCATCCCCTAGCCTTCCCCCCTCCCTCCCATTTCCACACCCGCTTGTTTTTATCCATGTGTCATTTATACTTGTTCCTGCAAACCCTCCCCTTTTCCCCTGAAATTCCCTCCCCTGTCCCCTCTGGTCACTGTCAGCCTGTTCTCTATTTCAGTGTCTTTGGTTATATTTTTCTTGTTTCTTTGTTTTGTTGTTTAAGTTCCTGTTAAAGGTGAGATCATATAGTATTTGTCTTGCACCACCTGGCTTATTTCACTTAGCATAATGCTTTCCAGTTCCATCCATTCTGTCCCAAAGGGTAGGAGCTCCTTCTTTCTTTCTGCTGCATGGTATTCCATCGTGTAAATGTACCATAGTTTTTTGATCCATTTAATGAATGGATTAAAGGAACTTCTTTAAGAAGATGGAGAAAAAGAGAGAGAGATGCACAAGGGTACAAAAGGGAGAAAGTAAAATGTTAATGGATTAAGTTCTCCAATCAAAGGACAGGATAGATGAATGGATAAGAAAACATACCCCACACTTATACTGACTTTAAGTTATCCTCCTCAGTATGAAAGAATTGCACAAACTAAAAGTGAAGAATTGGAAAAAATTATTCCAAGCAAATGGACAGGAAACAAAAAAAGCCAGGATAGCAATACTTAGATCCAACAAAATAGAATTCAAAACAAAGACCATAAAAAGAGACACAGAAAGACATTTCTTAACTCAAGGAAGAATCCATCAAGAAGACATAAACATTATAAAAATATATACACCCAAAATAAGTGCACTCTAATATATAAGGAACATCTTGGAGGACTTCAAGAAAGACATAGGCAGCAACACATTTACCTTATGGGGTTTTAATACCTCTCTGTCAAAAATGGATAGATCTTCCAAACAAAATGTCATCAAGGCCATTGCAACATTGAACAATGCCCTAGATCAAATGGACTTAAGTGATATATATAGAACATTTCATCCCAAAGAAGCAAAACACACATTCTTTTAAAATGCATGAGAAATATTTTCAAAGGTAAACTACATAACAAGACACAAAATAAGCCTCAACAAATTTAAGAAAATTGATATCATACCAAACATTTTCTCTGACCACAAGGACCTGAAACTAGAAACAAATCTCAAGGAATAAATCTCAAAAACACTCAAATTCATGGAGACTGAATAACATGCCATGAAAGAATAAATTGGTTAAGAATGATGTCAAGGACAAAATAAAAGGTAATGGAAACAAATGAAAATGAACTCATGACACTGCAAAACTTCTACAAGAACTAGAAGCACAACAACAAACAAAGCCCACAGTGAGTAGATGGAAGGAAATAATCAGGAACAGAGTACAATTAAATGACATACAGACTAAAACAATTCCAAGGATCAATATATCCAGGAGATGGTTCTTTGAAAAGATAAACAAAATCAACAAGCCTCTAAGCAGATTCATTAAGGAAAAAGAGAGAGGAACCAGATAAACAAAATAAAAAATGAAAGAGGAGAGATTACAACTGATACCACAGAAATACAAAGGATTGTAAGAAATTACTATGAACATGTATATGCCAAGAAATGAATATGCCAAGAAATTTGAAAACCTGGGTGAAATGAACAAATTTCTAGAAAAATGTAATCTTCCAAACTTGAATGAAGAAGAAACAGGAATCCTGAACAGACCAATGACAGCTACTGAAATCAAAGCAGTAATTAAAAATCCCAGCACACAAAATCACTGGACTGGATAGTTTCACTGGAGAATTTTATAAAACATTTAAGGAAGAGCTAAACCCTCTCCTTCACAGACTATTCCAAAATATGTAAGAGGAGGGAAGCCTCCCAAACTCTTTTTTATGAGGCCAGCATCATGCTAATTCTAAAACCAGATAAAGACACAACAAAGAAAGAAAACTTCAGGCCAATATCAATGATGAACACATACACTGAAATCGTCAACAAAATATTGGCAAACCACATCCAGCAATATATTAAAAACATCATACACCATGATCAAGTGGGATTCATCCCAGGGATGCAAGGATGGTACAATATTCACAAATCAATAAACGTAATACATCACACAAAAGGAAGACAAAAATCACATGATCATATCAATAGATACAGAAAAAGCATTTGATAAAGTACAGCACTCATTTATGACAAAAAAACATTAAGCAAAGTGGGACTAGAGGGAGCATCCCTCAACATAGTAAAGTCCATATATGAGAAACCTACACTCAACATGATATTTTATTCTACAGGCAAAAACTAAAAGATTTCCCATTAATATCAGGAGCAATACAAGTATGTCTGCTTTCACCACTTCTATTCAACATAGTATTGGAAGTCCCACCCACAATGATCAGACAAGAAAAAGAAATGAAGGGCTTCCAAATTGGAAAGGAAGAAGCAAAACTGTCATTGTTTTCAGATGACATAATAGTGTACACAGAAAATCCTGTAGACTGTACCAAAAAACTACTCAACCTAATAAGTGAATTTGGCAAAACAGTGGGATACAAAGTCAATATTCACAAATGGCAGGCATTTTTGTACACCAACAATGAGGTATCATAAATAGAAATCAAGAAAAAAATCTCATATTTTTTGTTGCTATAGCAACAACAAAAATAAGATACCTAGGAATAAACCTAAACAAGGAGGTGAAAAAAACTGTACTCAGAAAACTACACAACCCTGAAGGAAGAAATTAAGGAAGACAGAAATAAATACAGGCCTCTACCATGTTCATGGATTGGAAAAATTAACATCTTCAAAATGTCAATATTACCAAAAGCAATTTATAATTTCAGTGCAGTCCTTATTAAAATACCAATGACATATTTCACAGATTAGAACAAAGATGTCAAAATTCATATGGAACCAAAAAGGACCCCACTATCTGCAACAATATTGAGAAAGAGAATCAAAGTAGGAGAGATCACAATAACTGATACCAAACTATATTACAAGGCCACTATAATCAATGCAGTCTGTTACTAGAATAAGAATAGACACATAGTTCAATGGAACAGAATAGAGAGAACAGATATAAACCCTTGTATCTATGGTCGATTTATATTTGACAAAGGGGGAAGAAGCATAAAATGGAGTAAAAATAGACTCTTCAACAAATGGTGTTGGGACATCTGGACAGCTACATGCTAAAAAAATGAAACTCAACCACCAAATTATGCCATATCCCAAAATAAACTCAAGGTGGAAAAAAGACTTAAATATAAGTTGCAATAACATAAACATCATAGGAGAGAACATAGGCAGGACAATCTCAGATATTTCATGAAGCAATATTTTCATTGGCATGGCCTCTCAAGCAAGGGACATAAAGGAAACAATAGACAAATAGGACTACATCAAAATAAAAATCTTCTGTATGCCTAAAGAAAACAGCAGTGAAATGAAAAAGGAAGCAACTGTATGGAAAAATGTATTTGCCAAAGATACCTCAGACAAGGATTTGATCCCCCAAATATGTAAAGAATTCACACAACTCTACTCCAGGAAGAAAAATAACCCCATTAAAAATGAGCAAAGGACTTAAAAATGGGCAAATCGGCCCAGAGACATATGAAAAGATGCTCAGCATCACTAGCTATCAGAGAGATGCAAATTAAAACCACAATGAGCTACCTCTTCACACCAGTCAGAATGGTATATATATGTCTTGGTAGACATATATCATCCATGACAGCTGGGAGAGCTTTGCTGGACAAAACTCCCCCACATACATAGGAAAACTTTGGGTCAGGAAATGTGAGGTTTTTTGCATAACATGTAGGCAACTGGGCATTGTCTTCTTGCAAGCATTTTAACATAGATGCTTCACTTTGTGGGCAGCACTTGAACCCTGCTACATGCAGTCACTCTGTGGAAGCTGGGCCTTTATCAAGTACTTATTATGTGCTAAGTCCTGTTTTAGGTATGTTAAAGAGACACTGGGCATAACAGACATGCTATTGCAATATCCTTGAGAAACTGAAAATGTAATAGGAGAACACAGCAAGAGCAAATGAAATCTTAAAACACCAATTGTACCTCACTTGTAGATCAGTCCAAAGATTAAAAAAACTTGCTAGGGGGCTGTGGGTATCAGACTGTTTAACTTGGAACATAAAGAGTTGGAAGTAGAGCTAAATCAGGGGCCAGCAGCAAGAAGTTATGGTGGTGTCAGAATGGCCAAGTCTCACCATGGTGGCAATGCTAATCCCAGGACTCCAAGAATAGCACTTGCAATGACCTTCATGACAATCATTAAACTTCTATTTTAAGTATCCTCCAGTTCATTTATTGAGATCCTTTGGATTATATACACTTATATATTACATTATATTACATTTATATTACATAACCCTAACCCTAACCCTCATATCTGCTCCACCCCTTTTAATTGGAGTGCTGATGGGGGTTACCCTACTTCTGTTCCCGCTGCATGTTAGAGACAGAAAATCCATGTCTTCACTTCACAGGTTGAGAGAAACTACACTTGTGGTGCCTTATCTGCATCTGGGACTGTTTTAAAGCACCAGAGAGTTGATTTCAGATGATTATATTGGAAATGTCTTATGGGAATCTTGGAAAAAAGGTGAATTAATTTATGTGTCTGAGGTATGTGAATCATTGCGTGCCAGAGGTCATGTCAGACTGTGGTCTCCACTCCTTAATGTGTCCCCACAATGACCTTTGCTCCTTTGTATTTATATCCTTAAGCAATTTCTTCCCACATTGTCCCAAGATTGGGATGGCAGAAGTGATGGCCTGTCACTTCCGAGGTTAGGTTATAAGAGATACTGTAGCTCCCATTTTGGTAGCTCTCTCTCTGTCAGATCATTTTCTCTGGTTGAAGCTAGCTGCTATGTTTTGAGTGTTCCCAAGCAAAGGTCCACATGGAAAGTAACAGGCCTTCTGCCAACCGTCATGTGAAAGCACATAGAAGCAGATTCTCAGCCCCAGCCAAGCCTCAGATGACTGCAATCCTGAACGATACTTGATTACAGCCTGGCGAGAGACTCTGAGTCAGAATCCACCAGCTAAGATGGTCCTGAACTTCTGACCTTTCAAACTTTGAGAAAAAATGTTTGTCACCATGTTTTAGGATAATTTGTTACATATCAGTAAATAACCCATATACAGGTTAACTTTGTACTGTCCTATACTGACTATAGAAAGTTTAATTGGGGCCTTTATATTCTAGGGTGTTGAGGACATCCAGCTGTGGGGAAAATCGGTACCTAAGAAGATGGTGACTCGCTCAGTACCACATGAAAAGGTAAAAGTCTACATTGTGATTAACGTGTCTTGACACTACCAACCAATAAGGAGGACCATCTTCAGGGAGCAGTGATTGAAAACCAAGGGCTGAGTAAGGCTGATGGGAGTATATGCTTAGCAGGAAGAGTTCTGTGAGCACCTGAAGATGGGAGTGACCCTGAGAGCTGCTGGTTGGGTGTTTGGAGGACCAGCCTCGTTGCTTTCCATGAGACAGGGACTGCATTGGTTTACCAATGTATTCTCAATACCAAGCAAATGAATAGATTGCTCTCAGGTTTTCAGATTTGTCTTCTTATAAGATTTATTATTTTTATAAGGAGAGAATCTTAAAAGCAGCAAGATGGTAGAAGATAGTCACTTAAAAAGTAGTTCTCATAAGACTGTCAGCTGATTTCTCAAAAGAAACCTTATAGGCAAGAAGGGGCTGGAAAGAAGTATTTGAAGTCATGAAAGGCAAGGACCTATATCCAGGATTATTCTATCCAGCAAAGCTATCATTTAGAATGGAAGGGAGGATAAAGTACTTGTCAGATAAGGTCAAGTTAAAGGAATTCATAATCACCAAGCCCTTATTATATGAAATGTTAAAGGGACTTATCTCAGAAAAAGATAAAAAATATGAACAGTAAATGGATTTACCATTTTTAATTTAAACTTAATTGTATTTTTTCCATTACCATTTAGACCCCTTATACATCCCTCTCCCCAGTAACCACCACACTGTTGTCCATATCCATGAGTCCAATTTTCCTTTTTGCTTAATCCATCCATGCCCTAATGCACACAACCCCACTAGCTGTCATCTGTTCTCCATCTATAAGTCTGTCTCTGTTTTGCTTATTAGTTCAGCCTGTTCATCAGGTTCCACATGAGTGAAATCATATGGTATTTGTCTTTCTCTGATTGATTTATTTCACTTAACATAATGTTCTCCACATCCATCCTTGCTGTCCCAAAGGGTAAACTTTTCTACTTTTTTATGACCAAGAGGTATTACATTGTGTAAATGTTCCATAGTTGTTTTAGCCATTCATCTATTGATGGGCACTTGGGCTGCTTCCAAATATTGCTGATTGTAAATAACACTGTAATGAACATAGGGGTGCTTACATTCTTTCATTTGGTGTTTTGGGTTTCTTCAGATATATTCTCAGAATTGGGATCACTAGGTCAAAAGGCAGATCCATTTCTAATTTTTTGAGGTATCTCAATACTGCTTTCCACAGTGGCTATGTCAGTCTGCATTCCCACCAACAGTGCAAAAGGGCTCTTCTTTCTCCACATCTTTGCCAGCACTGGTTGTTGATTTATTGATGATAGCCATTCTGACATGCATTAGTTGGTATCTCATTGTGGTTTTTATTTGCATTTCTCTGATGATTAATTGTGTTAAGCATCTTTTCATATGTCTATTGGCCATCTGTATGTCCTGTGGAGAAGGGTCTACTCAGGTCCTTTGGTCATTTTTTAATTGGGTTGTTTCTTTTTCTTCTTTTTGGTGTGAGTTTTGTAAATACTTTATAAATTTTGGGTAGTAATCCTTATGAGATATATCAGTGAATATGTTTCCCCAGTCTGTGGGTTGTCTTTTTGTTTCGTTGATGATTTCCTTTGCTGTGAAAAGTCTTTTTAGTTTGATGTAGTCCCATTCGTTATTCTTTTATTTCCCTTGCTTTTATATACCCTTGCTTGAAGAGATATATCCAATAAAAAGTTGCTAAAAACAATGTCCATGATTTTGCTGCCTATGTTTTCTTCTACAACTTTTATGGTTTTGGGTCTAACATTTAGGTCTTTGATCCATTTAGAATTTATTCTTGTATGTGGTGTAAGAAGGTGGTCCAGTTTCACTTTTCTGCATCTATCTGTCCAATTTCTCAACATCATTTATTGACTAGATTCTCTAGCCCATTGTATATGCTTTCTTTCTCTATTGAATATTGACTATAAAGGTGTGGGTTTATTTGGGGCTCTCTATTCTGTTCCATTGATTTATGTGTCTGTTTTTTATGCCAGTACCATGCTGTTTTGATTACTTTGTCCTTAGAATATAGTTTGATATTTGGTAGCATGATTCTTCCAATTTTGTTCTTCTTCCTGAAGATGACTGATACTATGCAGGGCCCTATGTGATTCTATATAATTTTTTGAAATATTTGTTCCAGTTCTGTGAAATACATCATAGGAATCTTGATAGGCATTGCATTGAAACTATAGATTGCTTTGGGTAGTGTGGACATTTTAACAGTTCATTCTTCCTATCCATGAACACAGTATGTACTTCCACTTATTTGCATGTTCTTCAACTTCTTTCTTCAGTGTCTTAAATTTTTCTGAGTGAACGTCTTTTACATACTTGGTTAGGTATATTCCTAGGTATTTTATTCTTTTAGAAGCAATTGTGAATGGGATTGTTTTGTTAATATACCTTTCATTAGCTTGTTATTGGTAGTTAAAAATGGAACTGATTTCTGGATATTACTTTTGTATCTTGCCACTTTGCTGAATTTATTTATCGGTTCTAGCAGGTTCTTGTTTTGTGTGGAATGTTTAGGGTTCTCTGTATACAGTATCAAGTCATCTGCAAAGAATGACAGTTTTACTTCTTGCTTTCCAATTTGGATGCCTTTTATTTCTTTTTCTTGTCTGATTGCTGTATCTGGGACTTTCAATACTATGTTGAATAAATGAGGTGAAAGTGGGGATGCCTGTCTCATTCCCAGTCTTAGAGGGAACACTTGTAGTTTTTGCCCATTGAGTATCATCCTAGCCATGTGTTTGTCACATATGGCCTTTATTATGGTAGGTATATTCCCTTTATTCCTACCTTGCTCAGAGTTTTTATCATAAATGGGTGCTGGATTTTATCAAATGTTTTTTTTCTGCATCTATTGATATGATCATGTGGTTTTTACCCTTTATTTTGTTTATGTGGTGAATCACATTTATTGATTTACAAATGTACCAACCTTGCATTCCCAGAGTAAGTCCCACTTGATCATGATGTATGATCTTTCTTTCTTGTTTTTTATTGTTGTTTTCAGTTATAGTTGTCCCACCTTTTCCTCCAATGCTCTTTCCTGCTCTTTCTTCCCCCCACTCCCACAGTCAATTCCTCCCCCCATTATTGGTGCTCGTGAGTTCTCTAATCATGTTCCTTGGCTTGCCCATTCCCTTTCTTTCCCCCATTATCCTCCACCCTCATCCCCTCTTGTCACTCTCAGCTTGTTCTTTATTTCCAAGTCTCAGGTTCTGTTTTGCTCATTTGTTTGTTGATTAGGTTCCACTTATAGCTGAGATCATGTGGTATTGTTATTTCACAGCTTGGCTTATTTCACTTAGCATAATACTCTACAATACCATCCACACTGTCATGAGGGGTAGGAGTTTCTTCTTTCTTTCTGCTACATTGTATAAATGACCCATAATTCTTTGGTGTTTTGCTGTATTTGGTTTGCCAATATTATTGAGGATTTTAGACATACAGATGGCCAAGAGACATATGAAAAGATGCTCAACATCACTAATTATCAAATAAATGAAAATTAAAACCATAATGAGATGTTGTCTCACAACTGTTAGAATGGCTATCATGAATAAATCAAAAAATGAGAAGTGCTGGTGAGGATATGGAGAAAGGGGGACATATTTGCACATTAATGGGAATGCTAACTGGTGTAGCCACTGTGGAAACTGTATGAAATTTTCTTTAAAAACTAAAGATGGAACTGTCTTTTGATCTAGTGATACCACTGCTGGGATTATACCCTATGAATCCTGAATCACCAATTCAAAAGAACTTATGCTCCCCAATGTTCATAGCAGCATTATTTACAAGAGCAAAGTGCTAGAAACAGCCTAAGTACCATTCAGTAAAGGAGTGGATCAAAAAATGTGGTACATTTATACAATGAAATACTATGCAGCAGAAAGAAAGAAGGAACTCCTACCCTTCACGACAGCATGGATGTAAGCAGAGGGTATTATGTTAAGTAAAATAAGCCAGGCGGTAAAAGTCAAATACCATATGATCTCACCTATAAGAGGAACCTAATCAACAACAAAAAGAAAATGAGCAAAATAGAGTCCAAGACTTGGAAATAAAGAACATATTGATAGTGACCAGAGGGTAGAATAAGGGGCATAACAGAGTAGGAAAGGGAAGGGGCAAGCCAAGGAATGTGTTTACAGGACTCATGGGCATGGACAATGGGGAGGATTGACTGTGGG
Organism: Trachops cirrhosus; assembly: GCA_028533065.1. NCBI lineage: Eukaryota > Metazoa > Chordata > Mammalia > Chiroptera > Phyllostomidae > Trachops > Trachops cirrhosus. The sequence continues at coordinate 52,627,631 of CM052547.1, read as the reverse complement.
AGTAGTGGGGAGACTTGGCAGTGGAGAGCAATGGGGAAAAAGGCAAGTCAATTGTAACTGAACAGCAATAAAAAAAATAAACAATAAAAATACATCTGCCTTTTGATCCAGCAATCCCACTTCTGGGAATATCTGAAGGACCCCAAAACACTAATTCAAAATAACATAAGTAATTCTATGTATAGTGTGGTGTTACTTACAATCACCAAGATATGGAATCAGTCTAAGTGTCCATTAATAGATAAGTGGCTAAGACAACTATGGGACTTTTGCACAATGTAGTACTAACTGGCTCTACAAAAGCAAGAAATTTTTATATTTTGCAACAGTATGGATGGACTTTGAGAGCATTATTATATGTGAAATAAGCCAGTCAGAGAAAGACAAATATCCTATGATTTCATTCTATGTGGAATCTAATGAACAAACTGAACTAACATGCAAAATAGACAGACTCATAGACAGAAAGCAGGATGGCAGCTAAGAGAGGAGTGAGGTTAGCAGGTGTAGGGTTTAAACAAAAAGGGAAAAGGACTCATGGACAACAGTGTGGTGGCTGCACGGGGAAGAGCATATAAGGGGATTTAATGTTAATGGAAAATAAAATGAAAGAAGAAAAAATTAAGTACCAACTGTGGCTATATCATAAAGACCACACCCCACCGTTGATCATGGACTGAAGCAGTGGCAATCTGTCTGTTCTTTTGTAGAACCTGTACACTAGGTTGGATGAAGAATAAATAGACCTTGTTTAATTTCAGTCACAAAGATGAATAAGGATAAAAAAATAGTTTTATCTAATGAACTCTGAAATTTCAAAGCTTGGCTTTACCTCAGAAACTTGCTTTTGTTTCTTCAGAGTCCTTGGGTGAAGAAGAAAGAAAAATCACAGCCCTTGTGTTCTTATGAGACTGGCTTGAGCCAGAGAGCTTGCCCTATTAATGAAAGGTTTCTGAAAGCTGATTATGGGAAACTCGCCTCAAGTTGTCTCTGCAAAGAATGCTGTCTCCAATCTGCTGAGGAAAGCACTGCATATTGCATTCCTGTCCCCGATTCCCCCTGTGTGCACGTTAGTATTTTCAAGGTCTTGGAACTTCTGCATCAAGACCTCTGGCTCACTTTGCTTAATCCTATATCTCCTAAGCTTGTGGCACAAATGAGTCTGCATCAGGTAGTGACTGTCAGACAACCATGGCCCTAGGCATTGGGGAATGCTGCCCAATTTTACTGAGCTCTGGCAAAGGCTGTGTGCAGTTAGGGTCCTGCTCCTGCTCAGAGACTCAAAAATATATGGAAGAATTGGCATGCCTATGAAGATGCAGTGAGGTCCAGAGCACAAAGTGGATTGAATGAAAGCATGGACTCTGTAGCTAGGTTGCCAGCTCTGCCATATACTGTTGGTGAAAAGGTTACTTACCCTCTTTTTGCCTTATCTTCCTCATCTTCAAAAGAGATGAAATAATAATACAAGTGAGATAATGCTTGTAAATAACTTAGAACAGGGCCTGACTCACAGAAATTGCCCAAAAGTGGTTACTGTCATATTTATGGAATTAGCTTGCTTCATCAGCTCTGACTGGACTTACTGAGACATTCCTTACAGCAGAATTTATGGGTCCATGAAATATTTCAGATATAGCTTATTCTTCTTCTTTTGAAGATACAAGTTCTTTTTAATCTATCTGTGAAGACATTTATATGAAAATTGTGAGCAGTGAGATTCTAAGCAACATGTCATTTGCTGACAAGTAAAGACTGTGGATGGAACAGCTTTCTGGGTGACAAGTGGGAGGCTACTTTTGGTTATGGTAAGTTTGAGATGTCTATTATATATAAAAATGGAGATAATGAGTAGGCACCTGGGAAATATGAGCCTGGAAAAAGGCCGAGGTAATAATGACAGTTCCATCTTTATAGTCAGCAATGAATTTAAAGCAAAGAGCCTGGAATAAATTCCCAAGGTCAGCGAGTTGATGTAGAAGAGGAAAGGGTAAAGGAAACTTCAAAATGTAGAAGCCTAAGCTGAATTATAGATTGTGAGGGAAAATCATTGGCGATGAGGAGGAAAGTGGATTAGAAAAGAGTTGAGGTTGGCCTTGAAGCTTAAGCCTCAAGAACTTACAAGCTATTGAGCAATGCAGTAGCTAATGTTTAGGATTCTTAAAAGTACTTTATTTACATGGGTGAGTAATTGTGTCTCCTTAACATCCAGAAGTATTCAGTTTCTGTGAAACTTCCACTCTAAGGCCATTGACCATCATTGCAGAGATGCTGAACTTTCAGCACAGGTTCTCCTTACGCAGCTCTGCAATCCAACTGAATCAACTTCCAGTCAACATGCTGGTTTACTGCTGTTATTGAGGAGCTTTTCAGTAAGTGTTAAAAAGAGCAGCAATGGGAAGTGTGATCTGTTTTCTGGGTCAAGTTGAAAGCTTTACATTTTTTGGAGAAGCATGCTTTCTTTCATATTATGTAAAATTATTCTCTATATTGGGGAAAACTCATAGATATTTCAAGTTGAAATAACACTTTTAATGAAGTAACATATAACTTAAATGATTGCTATTATTATAAAGCATGCATCATCTCAACTGCAGTAACCTCAGCAACAGTTCTTTGTTTTCTTGCTCAGTTTAGGAAGGATTACAATCCCGAGTCCTGTGATTCTCTGGCTCAGAGGATAAAAAGGTCTGGACTCCACTTTGAAGGGACTTTTGTCTGAGGGCTTCTTTTGCCATTCTTCATTTCATGCTATCTGCCTGAGTGACCACCTACTTCTGCTTTGTGCCTGGGGAGAAACCTCTTGAACTTGAAGCTTGCAATTGTCACCTATAAATGGGTATGTTTTTAATTCCAGAAGTCAGATAGTTCATTCATCCATCCACTTACCAACCCACCCAACACACATCCACCATCCACCCATTCATCTCTCCATCCACCCATCTATCCATCCAGCTATCATTCTTCCTTTCATTCATCCACCCACCTACCATTGCACACATTCATGCATTCACCCATGCATCCATCCATTCATCCATCTATCCATCCATCTATCTAATCATTCACTCATTCATTCATTCATTCATCAATCTGTTCATCTATCCATCCATCTGTCCATCCAACAGCATTAATTGAGCATATACTGCATGCCATGAGCTCTGTTGGGAGTGCTCCTTTGGGGAGCTGGACGAGTATAGGCACAATTACAATGCAACAGTATAGGTAGAGAATGTATGAGTGGAGAGGAAAGAGAAAGTTTTTCAAGGGAAGTATCACCTAAGCTTAATTTCAGTTGTCCTCCCAGGGGACATTGGGCAATATCTGGGGTCATTTTTGCTGTCATGACTAAAGAGGTGCAATTCTTACTTGTGGGTTGAGGTCACATCTTTCAATGAATGCAGGTGCCTCATGACAAAGAATTATTTGACTCAAAATGTCTATAGCACCAAAGTTGAGAATTCTGACATGGAGGGACAGATGGACATTTAGTTAGGCAGAGAAAGGTCAGAGTGGGTATAAGGAGCACTGTGTGTTCAGAATGCTGTGTCTAATACAGTAGGATCCCTGAGATCCAGGAGTGGTGAGATGAGTCCCCCAGAGCATCAATATTTTCAACTCTCTTGAAGGCAATTGAGAGATTTGAATGGTTCTGAGTAGAAGAGGGATGTAATCAGAGTCACATTTTCAAATTAGAATCTTCTGTGGCAGCAGTGTAAATGATGTTTCAAGGCAGAGTGTTTGAGGGGCCATTGATGGGAGTTGTGAGGGGATAGTGGGTAATCAAAGGATTTCTCCCCCATTGTGGCCCATATAATCATCAAGGACAAAAAATACTAATACATATTTAATCTTCTTATTTTGAATATTTGGCATAATGTGATTCTTCTTTTAGATATTTTAATAATTCTTTTTTAATAATATATATTTTTCAAAAAAACAGACCAGATGAAATAACAAGGACCTTAGCTGCTTTTTGGTCTGAGAGAATATCTGGTGGTAGACATTGGATTGAGGATAAACTCTTCCTGACATGAGAAAAATTTTTTGAATCATGTTATAACCAGAGTTCAAATTCATGGTTGCATCCCAGAAAAAGTACCAGAAGCCCATTCCAGTAATTCCCCTGGAAAAGAGAATTCTAGTTTAGCCCATTTTTTTCTGCCCCCAAATGAAAGATTTAATAGAAGGCAAAAAAAAATCAATTTACTCTTTTAATTTAATTTAATTTATTTACTTTATTGTTGTTCAAATACAGTTGTCTCCATTTTGCCCCCACTCCTCCTCCTTGGCCCTATTCCTCCCCATGTCCCACCCTTGGCCCTACCCACTTTGGCTTTGTCCATGTGTCCTCTATATGTGTTCCTTGATGACCCTACTGCTATTTCCCCCCATTATTCCTCTTCTCCCTCCCCTCTAGTTATTATCAGCAGACAAAGCCAAAGGAGGGTAGGATGGAGGGTGGGAGGTGGGAGTGGATGGGGTGGGGGAAAGTAGTGGTGGGAAAATGGAGACAACTACATTTGAACAACAATAAAAAGTGATAAAAAAGAGAAAATTAGTGTAATTAAAATGACCATTATAAGGACTTCCAGTCAAGACAATGATGTAGACAGGCATGGCTCACCTCTATGCACAACCACATTAAAATTACAACTAAAATGTTAAACAGCCATCACTCAGAAGGCACCATCAGAAATGAAGTTGAATGGAAGTCTGACACCTTTGTTTTAAAGAAACCACATCCATCCAGAGAGGTAAAAGGGGCATAGACATGGAATTGGCTGGTCCCACACACATGTGTTGGATAAAAATTCAGGAGGGATATTTTGGGAGTGAGGAGTCCCTGTCCTATACCAGTCCCCCCACCCAACACCAGGGTTGAAGTGCCAGGAAGATAAGCCCCCACAACTTCTGGTTGCAGAAGCCAGCAGAAATTGAGACAGTGGAAGAAATTTCTGGAGCCCTAAGCAGTTCCTCTTAAAGAACCCACACATGAACTTACTCAGACTCCCTGTGAGCTCCAGTTCTGGGGTAACAACTTGAAAGGCATGGTGGTATACATAGAGAGACTGAAGTATGTGGCATCAAGGTCAATCTAGGCCATTGTTCCTTTTCTAAACCCTCCCCCTGGAAAGCAGGTGCCATATCTAAGACTCCATAAACCTGGCTCACACTATCTGACTCATCTTGGAGATCCTCAGAGAATCTGTTCCACCTAACCTATGGGCCCACCCAAGCTGCTTTCCATATGGATGGATGGTCTTGGCACATAACTTCCAAACTTCCTAAATCCTATAAAACAAGCCACAGCTGGCTTCAATGAGCCTTAGGCCCAGCACTAGCAGCAGCCAGCTTAGATTCACAGTTTGGCTTCTCCTGGGAATCTTCAAGTCCAGCAAAAGTAACAGCCATCTCAGGTTGCTTTATAGCTCAGGCAGGGTGGTCTGGGAAAATACAGGTCAAGGCTGACCTTGGCCTATACTGCGCATTAAACACCAGGGCCAATGCACCTAGTGGACTGCTACAGACCATGTTAGAGCATCTCCATTATGCCCCTGCACAGTTGATCCTTCATGGATGGTGGAGGTTGTTGGTTAATGATCACAGCCAATCCTTGCAGCTGACTGGCCTGGGTAAATTTCTCCCATTGACTTGCCAAGAGCAACCGAGGCTCAACTATAAGAGGAGGGTGTACTTAGCACACACGGAGGATGTAGCTTGAATACCCAGCTTGGGTGAGAGGGAGGGCTGTGCCACTGGAATCTACGGGATATCTACTACATCAGGCCACACTAACAAGACACGGGATCAATGCAGCTCTACCTAATACATGGAAACAAACACAGGGAGGTTGCCAAAATGAGGAAACAAAGAAACATGGCCCTAATGAAAGAACACATCAAAACTCCAGAAACAAACCTACACAAAATGGAGATAAGTAATCTATTAGATTCAGAGTTCAAAACATTGGTTATAAGATTGTTCAAGGAATTTAGTGAAGACCTCAAAATAATAACAAAGATTCAGTCAGAAATAAGGACATAATAATTGAAACAAAGAACAATTTACAGGGAAACAACAGTAGAGTGGATGAAACTGAGAATCAATTGAATGATTTGGAACATAAGGAAGCAAAAAAAAAAAAAAAAAAACAGAGCAATAAGAAAAAAGAATCCCCCAAAATGAGGATAGTATAAGCACCCTCTGGGACAACTTCAAGCAGTCCAACATTCACATCATAGGGTTGCCAAAAGTAGAAGAAAAAGAGCAATAAGTTGGAAATCTTTTTGTAGAAACAGTGAAAGAAAAAAATTCCCTAATTAGATGAAGGAAATAAACATACAAGTCCAGGACACACACAGTCTGAAACAAGATGGATGCAAAGAGGCCTACTCCAAGACATATCTTAGTAAAAATACCAACTGTTAGTATTACAAGTTCACTGTAATCAAAAGAGCCTGGTACTGTCATAAGAACAGACACATGGACCAATGGAACACAATAGAGAGCCCAGAAATAAACCCAAGTCTCTATGGTCAATTAATATTTGACAAAGGGACAGAAACATAAAATGAAGTAAAAATAGCCTCTTCAACAAATGGTGTTGGGAGATCTGGACAGCTACATTTAAAAAATGAAACTCGATCACCTACTTACACCATACACCAAAATAAATTCAAGGAGGATAAAAGACTTAAAAGTAAGTCATGACACCATAAAAGTACTAGAGGAAAACATAGGTAGGAAAATCTCAGACATTCCACAGAGTGATATTTTCAATGATATGTCCTTTGGAGCAAGGGACATAAAGGAAAGAATAAACAAGTTAGACCTGGTCAAAATAAAAAGCTTATGCACAGCTAAAGAAAACAGCCTTAAAATAAAAATAGAATCAACCATATGGGAAAACATATTTGCCAATGATACCTTCAACAAGGGCTTGATCTCTAAAATATATAAAGAACTCATATGACTCCACTCCGGGAACAGAAACAACCCAGTTAAGAAATGGGCAAAAGACCTAAACAGACACTTCTCCAAGGAGGATATATAGAGGGCCCAGAGACATATAAAATGATACTCAGCATTATTACCTATCAGAGAGATGCAAATAAAAACCACAATGAGATACCACTTTACACCAGTGAGAATGGCCATCATAAACAAAGCAACAAGCAACAAGTGTTGGAGAGGTTGTGGATAAAAGGGAACCCTAGTGAACCATTGGAAGTAATGCAGACTGGTGTAGCCATTATGGAAAAACAGTATGGAATTTCCTCAGAAAACTAAAAATATAACTGCCTTTTAATCTGGCAATTCCATTAATGGGATTATATCCTAAGAACAATAAAGAACCAATCCAAAAGAACCTATGCACCCCAATGTTCATAGCAGCATAATTTAATAATAGCCTAGTACTGGAAGCAACCTAAGTGCCCACCAGGAAGTGAATGGATCAAAAAACTATGGTACATTTGTATAATGCAATACTATGCAGCAGAAAGAAACAAGGAGCTACTACCCTTTGCAACAACATGAATGGAACTGGAGAGCAGTATGCTAAGTGAAATAAGCCAGGCAGTGAAAAAGAAATACCATGATCTCACATTTAAGTAGAACCTAATCAGCAAAACAAACAAGCAAGCAAAATATAACTAGAAACATTGAGACTAAGAACAATCTGACAGTAACCAGAGGGGAGGTGGGAGGGGATAATTGGGAAGGGGGAAAGGGATATCAGGAACAACTATAAGGGACACATGGACAAAACCAAAAGGGGATAGAATCATGAGAGGGAGGTTGGGATGGCTGTGTAGGGATGGAGCGTTGGGGGCGGTAAATGCAGAAAACTGTACTTGACAACAATAAAAAATTTTTAAAAAGAAATCACAAATATGGGAAAGAAATATTAATGCCTAGACAGAACAGGTAGAATGTATAGAATGTGGAAAAATAGATGTAACATATCAATACAAGAGAAAAAGTAATGGATAAGTGGAAGAAAATGCAAACTAAGAAAACAGGTGTTTTGAAGACGTAACATTGGCAATGGAACATCAGTCATAATCAAAGGAATTGTTTCTTTTTTAATTTAAAATATTTTACTATTGTTCAATTACAGTTGTCTGTATTTTCTCACCAGGACTTCCCCTACCCCCTCCAAACCCACCTCCCTCTCTTGCTTCCACCCTCCCCCTTGGTTTTGTCCAGGTGTCCTTTATAGTAGTTCCTGAAAACCCTTTTCCCTGCTGTCCCTTCCCTCCTCCCCTCTAGCTATTGTTAGATTGTTCTTAATTTCAATGACGCTGGTTATATTTGTTTGCTTTTTTTTGTTGTTGATTATGTTACAATTAAAGGTGAGATCATATGATATTTGTCCCTCAGCACCTGGCTTATTTCACTTAGTATAATGATCTCCAGGAATTATTTATTGAATTAGTATATTTTTAAAAAGTTTCCAGACCATGGACTTGAGTGTATAGATTAAAATAAGTATTTTTTGTAAAACAATAGTCCTCGAGAAATAATACCTAGAAAGCCTTGAAAACTGTTTTCATTAGAAGGATGGAATGCAGTATCTTCAACCAGAGAGGAAAGAAAAAGTTACCAACAAAGGAACCAAATTCAGACTTCTGTTAAGTAATATTTGGACTACAATCCAATATTTATAGTTTTTTGAGTTGGGGAAAGGTTATCACACATAAATTTTATTCTCACCCAAAGATAACATGATCAAGGTCATATATATAAATTTTATCTTTTTATAAAACAGTTCAAGAAGTTGGTACTCTAGAAATAGTTTCAAGGTAAGAAATTAAGGAAGTTATGAAAGTAAAGGGATGGTTACGGACACTGAAACCAGTGAAAGGTAGCATTTGCTTAAATTGTTCTTAGATACTTGCAAATCAGCAAGCATATATCACAGTTAATATTTGATTCTGGAGAAAAAATGCAAAATGAATTACATAGCTCATTTAAAGGCTCAATTGATGTAAAAATAAAAGACTCAAAAGTGTGGGGTAGAATATGAAGAAGCAAAAACATGGTAAAGTTCACATTTACGCATATAAGAAAGTACAAAGAAATATGTTCTCTTTTGATTTGAATAAAATATTATAGGTTGAACAACTAAATCCACAATATAAACTTAATATACTATTAGAGAAGATAAAGAGTTAAATATGGTAATCTTCATAACTTTATATAACTATAATAGAAGAAATAACACATAGCAGGGCTTACAATAAATATGTGTGTTGTATGTTATTAAAAAGGGGAGGAAGGAGGGGGATAATGAGGGAAAGAAGGGGAAAAGATAAGTCAAGGAACATGATATTCAAAAGAACAAAAGATATTCAAGGAACATGAATAAAAGACTCATGGGCACTGACAGTGGTGTGGGGATTAACTGTGGAGTGGGGCAGGGTGGGACAGGGGAGAGCAATGGGGGAAAATGTGGGACAACTGTAACTGAACAACAATAATAAAAAGAAAAAATAATAAACTTAAAATAAAAGATATAGATTCTAAAACTGTTTAAAAATTAATGTCAACCTGGCCTAGTGGTTCAGTTAGTTGGAGCGACAGCTTATACACCAAGAAGTCACAGGTTTGATCCCCAGTCATGGCACATATAGGAAGCAAATGATTTATTTATGTTTCTGTCACATCTCTCTCTTTTGTTCTCTCCCTTCCTCTCTCCCTCTAAAATCAATTTAAAAAATCCTTTAGTGTGAGAATTTTTAAAAGTTAATGTTTGTACAGTTTGTTTACATTCTATACAAATATATATATAATATTAAGTTATATAAAAAATATAGAAAGAGCCCTGGCCAGTGTGGCTCAGTTGGTTGGAGCATTGTCCCATAAACTGGAAGACTGCAGATTTGATTCCCAGTCAGAGCACATATCTAGGTTGTGGGTTTGATTCCCCATACAGGTGTACAAGAGGCAGTAAATTGATGTTTCTCTGTCATAATGATATCTCTCTCTCTCCCTCCCTCTCTCTCTAAAAGCAATGATAATTTAGCCTTAGGTGAGGAAAAAATATAAAGTGAAAACAGATGGCATCATTGTTTTCAAATAAGCTAAGTGAAATAAGCCAGGCAGTGAAAGACAAATACCATATGATCTCACTTTTAAGTGGAACCTAATCAACAAAACAAATAAGCAAGTAAAATGTAACCAGAGACTCTGAAATAAAGAACAAACTGACAGTAACCAGAGGGGAGTGGAGGAGAGGGATAAACAGGGAAAACAGGGAAGTGCCATCAAGGAACATGTAAAAAGGACATATGGACAAAGCCAAAGGGGGTAGGTTCAATGGTGGGAGGCAGGGATGGGTGGGGCAGGGGGGAATAGAGACAACTGTACTTGAACAACAATAAAAAAATTATTTAAAAAGGAAAAAAAGAAGTAAAATTCAAGGCAGAAACCATTAAATAATGGAACTGAGAAGACTCACAGGGGATAACATCTGTGAATAATCATGCAGTAATTAATATTACAAAATATATAAAGCAAATACTACTAAAATAAAATGGGAAATTTATACATGATATTTATGGAAGTTATAAATATAACTCAAACATATATAACAAGGACAGAGTATAAAGTAGATATTACATTTTGCTAAAGAAACATACTTTTTAAATGTTTATAAAACATTTACAAAAAATATCAAATACCACAATCTCCACAATTTTCTAAATCAATATCACTGGACACTCTTTCTATTAAGCAATAATAAAATAAGAAATGAATATAAAAAAACTTGTAAAATGTACTATATATACTTATATAAGATATTGGATCAAGGGAAAAATAAAACTCTAATTAGAATCTTTTACAATATGACATATGTTGAAATAAGCTTAAACATGAATTGAGTATAAATGCATTTTTGTAAATTTAATCTCGTATTTTTATCACTACCATTCCATCCCCTTATACCCTCATATCCCCAGTAATCACAACACTGTTGTCCATTTCCATGAATACTTTTCCCTTTTTGCTCAATTCCTCCACACCCTAATCTTCACCACCTCCAGATCTCATCCTGCTCTCTATGCGTCTGTGTCTACTTTCCTTGTTCAATTTGTTCATTGGATTCTACATATGAGTGAAATCATGGAGTATTTGTCTTTCTCTGACTGGCTAATTACTTAGCACAATGTTCTCCTGGTCCAGCCATACTGTTATAATAGGTAAAATTTTCTTCTTTTTAATGGCCAAGTAGTATTTCATTGTGTAAATGCCCCATAGTTGTTCTATACAGCATCTACTGATGGACTCTTGGGCTACTCGATATCTCCTTTGGATTTATTCTCAGAATTGGGATTGCTGGGTCAAAAGGAAGATCCCTTTTTAATTTTTTGAGGTATCTCCATACTACTTTCCACAGTGGCTGTACCAGTCTGCATTCCCACCAACAGTGCAAAAGGTTTCCCCTTTCTCCACATCCTCCCCAGCACTGTTTTTTTGTTGATTTACTGATGACAGCCATTTTGACAGGTGTGAGATGGTATGTCATTGTGGTTTTTATTTCCATTTCTCTGATGATTAATTGTGTTAAGCATCTTTTCATATGTCTATTGGCCATCTGTATGTCCTGTGGAGAAGGGTCTACTCAGGTCCTTTGGTCATTTTTTAATTGGGTTGTTTCTTTTTCTTCTTTTTTTCTTTTTGGTGTGAGTTTTGTAAGTACTTTATAAATTTTGGATATTATTGCCTTATCAGAGGTATTAGCAACAATGTTTTTCCATTCTGTGTGTTGTCTTTTTATATTGTTGAAGATTTCCTTTGCTGTGTAAAAACTTTTTAGTTTGATGTAGTCCCATTTGTTTATTTTTTCTTTCTTCTCTTGTCCAGGGAGATATATCTGATAAAAATGTGCTAGGAGCAATGTCCACGATTTTGTTGCCTATGTTTTCTTCTAGAACTTTTATACTTTTGGGTCTAATATTTAAGTATTTGATCCATTTAGAATTTATTATTATGTGTGATATAAGAAGGTGGTCTAGATTCATTTTGCTGCATATATCTGTACAATTTTCCCAACATCATTTATTGAATAGACTATCTTTAGCACATTGTATATGCTTGCTTTCTCTGTTGAATATTAATTGACTATAAAGATGTGAGTTTATTTTTGGAGTCTCTATTCTATTACATCTATTTATGTGTCTGTTTTTTTATGCCAGTACCATACTGTTTTGATTACTTTGCCCTTAGAATATAGTTTGATATTTGGTAGCGTGATTCTTCCAACTTTTTTCTTCTTCCTGAGGATGACTGATGTTATGCTGGGCCTTTTGTGGTTCCATGTACATTTTTGAAATATTTGTTCCAGTTCTGTGAAATACATCATTGGAACTTTGATAGGCATTGCATTGAATCTATAGATTGCTTTGGATAGTATGGACATTTTAACAATGTTCATTCTTCCTATCCATGAACATCATATATACTTCCATTTGCCTGTATCTTCTTCAATTTCTTTCTTCAGTGTCTTATAATTTTCTGAGTGAATGTCTTTTACATACTTGGTTACGTATATTCCTAGGTATTTTATTATTTTAGAAACAATTGTGAATGGGATTGTTTTCTTAAATCCCCTTCTGTTACTTCATTATTGGCATGTAAAAATGCAATTCAGCCCTGGCTGGTGTGGCTCAGTGAATTGAGCACTGGCCTGTGAACCAAAGGGTTACCAGTTGGATTCCAAGTCATGGCACATTCCTGGGTTGTGGGCCAGGTCCCAAGTTGGGGGCATGTGAGAAGCAACCACCCATTGATGTTTCTCTACCTCTCTTGCTCCCTCTTTTCCCCTCTCTAAAAATAAGTAAATGAAATCTAAAAAATTCCATTGATTTATGGATATTAATTTTGCATCCTCCCACTTTGTTGAATACATTTATTAGCTCTAGTAGTTTCTTGGTGGTCGCTTTGGAGTTTTATATATACAGTATCATGTCATCTGCAAATAGTGACAGTTTTACTTCTTCCTTTCCATTTTGGGTGCCTTTTATTTTTTCTTCTTGTCTGATTGCTGTAGGTAGGACTTACAGTACTATGTGGAATAAGAGAGGTGAAAACAGACAACCCTTTCTTATGCCTGATCTTACAGGGAATACTTGTAGTTTTTGTGCATTGAGTGTGATGCTGGTAGTGGGTTTGTCATATAGGGTCTTTTTTATGGTAGGTATGTTCTCTTATTTCCACCTTACTGAGAGGTTTTATCATAAACTGGGTGTTGGATTTCATGAAATAACTTTTCTGCCTCTATTGATATGATCATGTGGTTTTTATCCTTTATTTTGCTTATGTGGTGAATCACATTTATTGATTTGTGAATGTTGTAAAAATCTTGCATTCTCAGAATAAATCCCCCTTGGTCAATGTATATGATCTTTTTGATGTATTACTATATTGGTGTGCTAATATTTTGTTGAGGATTTTAATGTCTAGGGATATTGGACTATATATAATTTGTATTTGTAGTCTTAATTGGTTTTGGAATTAGGTTAATGCTGGGCTCATTATATGTTTTTGGGAGTCTTCCCTCCTCTTGAATTTTATGAAATAGTTTGAGAAGGAGAGGTGTTCTTGGAACATTTGGTAAAATTCACCTATGAAGCCATTCAGTCCAGGATGTTTGTTGTTGTTGTTGTTTGTTATTGTTGTTGGGAGACTTTTGGTAAGTGCTTCAATTTCACTAGGTGTCTATTCAGATTCTCTGATTCTTCCTGATTTAGTTTTGGAAGGTTGTATGTTCTAGGAATTTATCAGTCTTGTCCAGGTTGTCCAGTTTTTTGGTATATAATAGTTGTTCATAATATTTTCTTACAATCTTTTTATTCCTTTAATGTCAGTTGTTATATCTCCTCTCTCATTTCTGATTTTATTTATTTGGGTTCTTTTTTCCTTGATGAGACTAGTTAAAAGTTTGTCAATCTTATTTATTTTTTAAAAAAATCACCTCTTTTGTATCATTTTTTATACTTTGTTTCATTTATTTCTGCTCTGATCTTTATTATTTCCTTCCTCACTTTGGGCTTTATTTGATTTTCTTTTTCAAGTTCATTTAAGTGTGAGGTTAGATTCTTTATTTGAGTTTTATCTTGTTTTTCAAGATACACTTGTAATGCTATGCAGTTTCTTCTGAGGATTGCTTTCCCAGCGTTCCACAGATTTTGGATTGTTATATCCTCATTTTCATTTGTTTCAAGGTAACTTTTAATTTCTTCTTTGATTTCCTTGTTAACCTATTTATTTAATAATATGTTATTTAACATCCATGTTTCCATATTCAGTGTTCTTCTTATGATTGATTTCAAATTTCATTGCAGTGTAATAGAGAAGATGCTTGAAATGATTTCAATCTTCTTAAATTTACTGAGACTTCATTTGTGTCCTAACATGTGATCTATTCTAGAAAATGTTCCATGTGTCCTCGAAAAGTATGTATATTCCTTTGCTTTGGGGTCAAATGCTCTTATGATATCAACTAAACCAATTTGATCTAGTGTGTTGTTTAAGGCTGTTGCCTCCTTGTTGATTTTTCTTTCTGAAAGATCTATCCATTGAAGTCAATGGAGTGTCAAAATCCCTGTCTATGTATTTCTGTCAGTCTTACTCTTTAAGTCCATCAAGATTTGCTTCACATATTCAGGTTCTTCTATGTTGGATACATAAACGTTTACTGGGGTTATGTTCTCTTGTCAGACTGTTCCCTTTATCATTATATACTTACTTACTCTTTCTTACTATAACCTTGGTTTTAAAGTCTATTTGTCGGATATAAGTACTGCTACCCTGGCTTTGTTGCCCTTTCCATTTGTATAAAATAACTTTTCCCATCCCTTTACTTTTATTTTATTTTTGTTATTTTTTATTAATTTATTTTTAGAGAGAGGGGGAGGGGAAGGAGAAAGAGAGGGAGAGAAACATCAGTGTGTGGATGCCTCTCACATGGCCCCCACTGGGGACCCAGCCCGCAACCCAAGCATGTGCCCTGACTGGGAATCAAACCCACGACCCTTTGATTCGTGGCTTGCACTCAATTCACTGAGCTACACCAGCTAGAGCCCATCCCAAACCCTTTAGTCTGTGTATCTTGCGATCTCAGATGGTTTTCTTGGAGGAAGCATATATAGGTCTTATTTTTTTTGTCCATTCCATTATCTTTG
Source organism: Trachops cirrhosus (assembly GCA_028533065.1). NCBI lineage: Eukaryota > Metazoa > Chordata > Mammalia > Chiroptera > Phyllostomidae > Trachops > Trachops cirrhosus. The sequence continues at coordinate 52,612,440 of CM052547.1, read as the reverse complement.
TCTTTTGGTTGGAACATGTAATCCATTTACATTTAAGGTGATTTTTGATAGATATGTATTTAGTGCCATTTTATTGTTAGACTGCTTTCCTGTTTTTTTCTTTTCTCTTTCATTGTCTTTTTCAAAAATTTTTTAGATGGTGGTGAGGGAGGTAGGAGCAGAGCCCAGTTTCCCTGTGCCCAGCTGGTACACCTAGCCAATCTTCTGAGGAACAGAGTGGACAGCCAATGGAATCCCAGCTTGTATGAAGTTTGGAGACCAAAAATTGCAGAGGGTTTTGAAAAACAGATGATGAGGAGATTGTGCTGGGGTGGTAAATTCCCTGGGATCTGTGCAGGGACCAGAGCTACTGCGTTCTCCACCTGGCACCTGCCGCAGGGTATGGGGAGGAGAGTTAGATCACTACCTCCCTCCCCTACAAGAGCAAGAAAGGCAGCCCTGCACCAGGAAGGACCTGGATGCTGGAAGTAGCTGGGGGGTGGATAGAGATGAAGTGGGAGATGCATAGAGGTGCTACACATCAGCTGGGACTGTGGATTCTGGAACTAGAGAAACAAAGCTGCCAACTAGAGAAATTAAGAAGTTGGGCAATGTGGGGCACTGACTTGGATAGTCTCCAGACTGGTTGGAAAGTAGGGCTGTATCCATGCCCTTATTAAGAATGAGGAGGGGCGGCAGCTGCTTTGTAAGGAATGCTCCAGCAGTGGTTGGCTCTCCCCAAGGGAGATTTCAGCTGTGTGATCCAGAGATTGAGTGGCTGAGTGTGGAACCTAGTGCTTGGCTTGTCTCATGCTATGTGCAGCCAAGTGGCTGATTTGAGCCCTGCAGCTCAGAGAGGACCTGGGCTATAAACTGTGAATATTGCGTCCCAGACTTAAGCCCATCGTCTCAAAATCATAGGAAGGGAAAAAAGTGAAGCCCAGCCCCTCTCTTCATGTGGCATCTAGGAAGACCAGCAGAACTCTCTGAACAGATTTAAAGTCAGCAGGAGGCTTATTATTTTTTTCTTTTTGGGTCCTCTCTTTTTTCTTCCCCCAAGTGAGACAATAAGACCTGAAGTTACAAAGGGTCCAGAGACAGATCAAAAAGGGGAGCACAAGACTAACCCCCAAAACTGAAAAATTGAGACAAATGTCACTTTGCTATCCCATAGAGCTGGCATTTTATTGTTTATGTGTATTACTATTATTTTTTCATTATTTTTACCACTTTTATTTTATTAGTATTTTTTTATTTCTCCTCTTTGTGTTTAGTTTTCCTCACTTTATTCCTCTGTTTAACTGCATTGTTTGATAGGTTTTCTTTATTTTCTCTTTATTGTATTTTAATTTTCCTTCTTTCACTTCACCCATGTTCCAATAACATTCAACTCTTGATTGGGTACTTTCTATTCTGGTTATCCAAATCATATATTTCTTGTCATATTATTGTTGCTCCAGTACTACTGTCAATAATTATTGTTCTATACAATTGTACATGCTACACAGCAACCCTCCATGATCTTAGCCAACTTCACTTTAATCCTGAGCATTAGTATTGTTGTGGTTAACTCTATTCTCTCTCACTATATGCCTACCTTCTATCCTTTGCTCTCATTATATCTCATGATATAACCTTGCACAAGCACTCTGTTTTCTGGATTCAGCTCACAATCATCCTCCCCTCTAACAAGAGTCTTATCTCTCTTTCACCTTTTATAAAAAGTGGCTAATTGGGTGAAATATCACAATTAACACTATACTTATCCAAAGAATCTTCTATCTCTTCTCTCCTTGCTGATACTTTAAATCCTATAAAATAATCTCTCACTCTCTTAATTCATTGTGCCTACCCCCCACCACTGATCACATAAAAGAATAGATGGGAGCTGTAAACATCAGTAACCTTCTGGAGGAGAAAAGATACCAACAAAAGAGCCACCAAAAGGTAAAAAAAAAACCAACTACAACAAGAGAGCCTACAAAAACAGAGGAAACGACAAACCTTCAGGGCCCAGACAAAGAGGTCAAAGAGACCACACCACTGAACACCATAGAGTTCCTAACATAGAAGTTCACCCTACAAAGAGAGGTAGCAAAGAAAAATATTAGGAACCACAGAAACAAACAAAAAGAGTCACCTAATATGGGGACAAAAAAAAGGAACATGCAATCAGAAGAAATGAAAGACTCTCCACTAAAAAAGCTAAACAAAATGGAGATAACCAAACTATCACATAAAGAATTCAAAAGAATGGTTATGAAGATGCTCAAGGAACTCACAGAAAACTACAAGGAACTGATTGAAAACTACAACAGTATGAAAAAGGAAATAGCAACAGTAAACAAAAACCAGGAAGAAATGAACAATAAAATCTCAGAAATAAAGAATACATTAGAAGAAATTACAAGCAGGCTGGATGCAGCAGAGGATCAAGTTAGCCAGCTAGAGGATAAGGTATTAAAAAACAGATAGAGCAAGAAAAAGAAAAGAGATTCAGTAAGAACAATAGATGGTAATGGAGCTGCAAAAAAATATGAAATATAACAATATCAGTATAATAGGGATACCAGAAGGAGAAGAAGAAGAGCAAGGGATAGAAAACCTGTTTGAAAAAGTAATGATGGAAAACTTCCCTAATTTGATGAGAGAAAAAGCCACACAAATCCAGGAAACACAGAATCAAGAGGAACTCAAAGAGGCCCACTTCAAGACACATCATAATTAAATTTGCAAAATTCCAAGACAAAGACAGCATCTTAAAGGCAGCAAGGGAGACACAGGAAGTAACATACAAGCAAGCCCTAATAAAGCTAGCAGCTGATTTCTCAATGGAAACACTGCCAGCCAGAAGAGAATGGCAAGATATATTCCAGCTAATGAAAATCAGAAGCCTGCAACCAAGGCTACTTTATTCAGAAAGGCTCTCAATTAAAATGGAAGGCAAAATAATGAGCTTCCCAGACAAAAGAAGTCTAAAAGAATACACTTCCACCAAAGCAGCTGTGCAAGAGATGTTAAAGGGACTGCTTTAAGAACACAAAGGAAAAGAGTGAGAGAGAGAGAAGCACAGGTACAAAAAAATGTCAATGAATAAGTACCTATCAATATAACTGTAAATGTAAATGGATTAAATGCTCTAATCAAAAGATGTAGAATAGAAAAATGGATAATAAAGCATGACCCACACATATGCTGCCTACAAGAGACCCACCTCAGGACAAAAGACCTACACAGACTAATAGTGAAGAACTGGAAACAAATATTCCAAGCAAACAGATAGGGGAAAAAAATCCAGGGTAGCAATACTCATATCAGATAAAATAGACTTCAAAACAAGGGCCATGAAAAGAGATCCAGAAGGTCATTTTATAATACTCAAGGGAAGAATCCATCAAGAATAAATAAACATTGTAAATATATATGCACCCAACATAGCAGTACCCAAAAACATAAAGAAAATCTTGGAGGACTTCAACAAAGATATTGATAGCAATACAATTATAGTATGGGATTTTAACACCCCACTGTGAAAAATGGATAGATCTTCCAAACAAAATATCAACAAAAGATATTGTGGCATTGAACAACATTCTAGATCAGATGGACATAAATTATATATATAGAACTTTTCATCCCAAAGAAGCAAAATACACATTCTTTACAAAAGCACATGAACAATTTTCAAAGATAAACCACATGACATGACACAAAACAACTCTCAACAAATTCATGAAAATTGAAAAGCATATCAAACATTTTCTCTGACCACAAGTGACTGAAACTAGAAACCAGCCTCAAGGAGAAAAGTCAAAAACACTGAAACTCATGGAGATTAAGTAGCATGCTATTTAACAATAAATGGGTCAAGAATGAGACCAAGGAACAAATAGAAAAGTTTCTGGAAACAAATGAAAATGAACTCACAACAACCCAAAACTAATGGGACACAGCAAAGGCAGTCCTGAGAGGGAAGTTCATAGCAATACAAGCCTACCTAAAAAAAAAAATAGAAACATTTCATGAAACTGGAGCACCAACTTACACCATACACAAAAATAAATTCAAGGTGGATAAAAGACTTAAATATAAACCGTGACACCATTAAAGTCCTACAGGAGAACATTGGCAGGAAAATCTCAGATATTTCTTGCAGAAAGATTTTTACTGAGATATCCCCTAGAGCAAGAGACATAAAGGAAAGAATAAACAAATGGAATCTCATTTAAATAAAAAGCTTCTGCATGCTAAAGAAAACAGCATTAAAATTAAAAGAGAACCAACTATATGGGAAAACATATTTGCCAATGATACCACAGATGTGGGTTTAATCTCCAAAATATATAAAAAACTTACATGACTCCACTCCAAGAAGGCAAGCAATTAAAAAATAGGCAAAGGACTTGAACAGACATTTCTCCAAGGAGGACATACAGAGGATCCAGAAACACATGAAAACATGTTCAATATTGCTACCTGTCAGAGAGATGCAACTTAAAACCACAATAAGATGCCACTTCACACCATTGAGAATGGCCATCATAAACAAAGCAACAAACAACAAGTGTGGGAGAAGTTGTGGAGGAAAGGGAATCCTAGTGCACTGTTGGTGGGATTGCAGACTGGTACAACCACTATGGAAAACAGTATGGAACTTCCTCAGAAAACTAAAAATGAATCTGCCTTTTGACCCAGCAATTCCACTGCTGGGACTGTATCCTAAGAACCCTGAAACACCAATCAAAAAGAACCTATGCACCCCAGTGTTCACAGCTGCAAAATTTACAATAGCTAAGTGCTGGAAGCAACCTAGGTACCCATCAGTAAATGAATGGATCAAAGAAACTATGGTACATTTACACAATGGAATTCTATGCAGCAGAAAGAAAGAAAGAAGGAGCAACAGCATGTATGGAACTGGAGAGGGTTATGCTAAGTGAAATAAGCCAGATGGTGAAAGATAAATACCATATGATCTCACCTTTAACTGGAACCTAATCAACAAAAGGAACAAGCAAGCAAAATATAACCAGACATTGAAATTGAGAACAGGCTGACAGTGACCAGAACGAGAAGGTGGGGATAATGGGGGGAAAGTGTGAAGTGTTTACAGGACCAATTACAAAGGGCACATGGACAATAACAATGGAGGTGAAGACAGGAAGAAGGTGGGGAGGGCCATGGTGGTGGGGATGGATGGGGGGAAAAGGCAGAAAACTGTGCTTAAACAATAAAAATCCTTTTAAAAAAAGGTTTTCTTTTCTTTCTTTTTTTTTTAGAGCAAAAGGGAGGGAGAAAGAAGGGAGAGAAACATCAATGTGTGTTTGCCTGTCATATGTCCCCTGTTGGGGACCTGGCCAGCATCCCAGGCTTGTACTCTGAATGAGAATCAAACTGGCAACCGATTGGTTTGCAGGTCAGCACTCCATCCACTGAGCCACACAAGCCAGTGCTTCTCTTTCTTCTTCTTAAATTAAGCCCTTTAACATTTGTTGCAGTATTGGCTTGATGTTAACACACTCCTTTAGCTTTTTTCTTGTCCGGGAAGCTACTTATTTTCCCTTCAATTTTATTTTATTTATTTTCAATTATTTTGTTGTTATTCAATTGCAGTTGTTTGCACTTACCCCCAACCATTTTGCTTTTCATCACCTTGAATATTTCGTACCACTACCTTCTGGCCTGAAATCTGTCCATTGAGTAATCAGTTGACAGTCTAACTGGTGCTCCCTTGTAGGTAACAACCTGCTTTTCTCTTTCAGCTTCTAGGATTCTCTCTTTGTCTTTAAGCCTTTCTATTTTAATTATGATGTTTTTCAGTGTAGGCCTCTTTGGTTTTTACTTGTTTGGGACTATCGCTGCTTCCTGGACTTGTGTTCTTATTTCTTCCCAGATTAGGGAAGTTTTCAGTCACTATTTCTTCAAATAATTTCTCAATCTCTTGCCTGCCCTCTTTTCCTTCTAGTATTCCCATGATGTAGTTGTTGTTATGTTTTCATGTTGTCCAAAATATTTCTTAAGCTCTCCTAATTTTTAAGTTATTTTTTTCTTTTTATTGCTCTGCCTGGGTGTTTTTTTTTTTGCCTTGTCTTTAAAATCACTGATTTGATACTGGGCTTCATCTAACCTACTGCTCTTCCCTTCCAGTGTATTATTTATTTCAGATATTGCATTCTTTATTTCTAACTCACTTTTTTTTACTGCTTTATGGTCTTTCGTCATGCTGTTGATAATCCTTATAATCATTACTCTAAACTTCCTATATGATAAATTGCTTACCTACATTTCATCTAGTTCTTCTGGAGAATTTTCTTGTTCTTTCATTTTGGATCCGTTTCATTTTCTTCCCATTTTGGCTGCTTCTCTGCATTTTTTCCACCTTTGTTTTTAAACTAATCAGTGATATAGACTTAAGACATAATCAGCAGCCTTGCTTAAACAACACAGGTTGGGGCAGAGTAATTCCTGAACTTGGGGCTTTTGTTTCTCTTCAGACTGATGCCAGTTTGAGAGGTGTGCTCTGTCTGAGAAAGCTGGCTTCTACAGTGTGGGGAATGACTCAGCACAGGGATCCTGGCTGCTGTTTCTTCAGTTCTCTCCCCAGAGTCACCAACCCCTGACTCTCCTCAAGTGTTTCTAGTCCACCCTGCCCTCCCACTGCCAGAGGCCAGCATATAGAGCTACAAATGAAATTTTTGCACTGACCCTTTAAGAGGCTCTCTGTTTCTCCAGCCATCTCTCCCTGCAGACAGAAATCCTGCTCTTTTCACAGCTGGATGTCATCTGGATTCCTTTCTGGGCCCTGGTACTGTAAGCTGGGGAGGCAAGCTTGGGGTTTAGATCCCACACTTCTCAGGGTGAACCCCTGGTCTCTGAAATATCCCTTTAGAACTTCAGCTGTCACCCATGGGACCCCAGCCAGCCCTCTTGTGCCTCCTCCACATTTTCTACCAGTCTTGTGGGGAAGTGGTTTTTTCTGTTTGTTCTTTGTTATAAGGCTTCTCTCCAGAAGGTGTTCAGTTGGTTATTCAGGGTGATTTTTTTTACAATTTAGTTATAATTCTGGATCAGTTCTTGGAGGAGGTTAGTGAAGCTTCCACTTACTCTTCTGACATATAGGATCCCAAACTGAATATAAATTCATAGGTAGTGAACAAAGTGTGTAACTAAGAAAATTACAAATAAAAAAGTAAATAACTTTAAAGAAAGCAGAAGAAAGGAAATAATAAGGATAATTAAATAAATAATAATAAAATATATAAGGTTTTCACAATCTGGTTCTTTGGGGAAATCATTGACAAACCTCACCAAGGAAAAATATACAGAAAACCAAAACCTGAATGACATTAAGAGAGAATATTGACAGGTTAATATTTTCAACCTGCTTCCTGATAAATAATAAAATAGTAAGTGAATTTTTTTCTGGGAAAATATCAGTAAAAATGACTGATTAAAAATGGCTGTTGTGGAAAGATGGTGATTTGAAACTCATCCTTGATTTTCTCAGTTTCCAGTTTCATCTTTTCTTAGATTTCTTGGAGAGAGAGTAGGTGTTTGGATTTGTTCTTGACAACCAAGAATCATGGGCTATAACAAAAATTGAGACTTCTCTATTACTCTGTAACAAATTGCCCCAAAATTTTGTTACTTAAAACAATGGTCATTTCATCTGCTTATGATTCAACAATCTGGCCTGGCTTATCTGGGCAGTTCTTCTGATCTTGCCATTGCTCAAGTTGACATACTTCCTGAGAGCTAGACTAAGCTGGGGTGCTGGCATAAGTTTTGTCTTTCTCTACTCACTCAAGTTCCAAGGTCTTGCTCTCTCCATGTGGTTTCTCCACTCACATACTAAAGCATCTTCTGTTCCAGCTCAGGGTCTCCCAAATCATAACATCAGAAACTGCCAGGTCTTCTTAAAGCTTAAGCCCAGAACTGTACAATATCATTTCCTTCAATTGAATTGGTTAAATCTTTTACAAGGTCATCCCAGACTCAAGGAGAGAGAAACACGTGAGGGTGTGAACACTCAGAGTGAAGTTCTATGTAACTTACAACAACTGCCATTCTGGGGACTGTGCATGTTGCATATTCCCAATATAGCTTGATCAGTAGAAGTCTGTGTACCTCTCAAGAAATGAAATTCAGGTGTGTCCTTGGAGGCCCTTCTGATCTTGATGACCATGGAAAAAAAGGGGAACTTAATATTGGGCTGCACTGTGGGCAGCCCTTCTGGATGGATAAAAACTGTGGTTTGGACCTGGCTGGTATGGCTCAGTGGACTGAGCACAGGCCTGCAAACCAAAGGGTCGCATATTCAATTCCCAGTCAGGGCATATGCCTGGGTTGTGGGCCAGGTCCCCATTGGGGGGTATGTGAGAGGCAAGCACACACTGATGTTTCTTTCTCTCTCTTTCTCCTTCCCTTGCTCTCTCTCTAAAAATAGGTAAATAAAATATTTAAAAAATAAAATAAAATCATTTTAAAAAGAGAGTGGGGTTTGGCCTTGGGAGCAAGGAAACTTCTTTTTTATTCCCCATCATGGGGGGTGATGATCTGCTAGATTATCTCTTGCCCTTTTTGAATTAGAGTTAAATGACACCAAGGAGAGAAGATGGTCTCCAACATAGTGGACATACACACAAACACACATCACACAGCACACACACTCAGAGATATGGGAACCACAAGGGAAAAGGTAACAGTCTTGGAGGGCAAATTTAGGATACCTGATATGTGATTAATAAACATTCCAAAAAAACAAAAATAAATAAATAACAAAAATAAATAGATAAAATAAATGTAAAACTTAAAGATTTAGTGTAGTCATGAGAAGCTTAAGTATATTCTTTGCTAGTGCATTGGTGGTGGCCTAGGAACTGGTCATACTCTTTCATGTATTTAGAAGGAGTCTTCTCTGCCATAGCTGCAATGGCTTTCTTTGGGTTGTTTACCATTTGTGAATCCTCTACATATGAACTGCTGAATCTCAGAGAGATGACTTGGAGAACTAGTATTCTTCCCAGGAAAAATTTCAGCCATGTTATTCTCCTACACTAAACACCCTTCTCCTCCTCCATCCTCAAGATATTTAAGTTCTATATCAATTACCTCAGAAAAGCAAGTGTAAGAAAAAAGTTTGTAATT
>CM052547.1:52591999-52603214 GCA_028533065.1 Trachops cirrhosus | reverse complement strand
CGTAGCTCAGTGGATTGAGCGCGGGCTGCGAACCAAAGCATCGCAGGTTCGATTCCCAGTCAGGGCACATGCCTGGGTTGCAGGCCAGGTCCCCAGTGGGGACCACATGAGAGGCAACCACACATTGATGTTTCTCTCTCTCTCCTTCTCCCGCTCTTCCCCTCTCTAAAAATAAATAAATAAAATATTTAAAAAAAAAGTTTGTAATTTTGTTATACTCACTCATATCCTAGAAGTCATAGATTGCAAGGGGATATGCTACTGTTCCATGGCACGCCAAGACTTGTGCTTACTCATGGTGCAGATATCAGGTGACAGGTATCAATTTAATACATATATTACTTTTGACACAAGACAAGTAATATGGTCCTGTCAGACAATATACACAATGAAATATTGTGGTCCATGCATGATCCTCAATGTAGGCTATCCCAGCTGTGATGGTCTGTGATTTTTCCCTCCATGCAATCTGTTCCTGCTCCCTCTCCAGACTGGATGTTTCTCAAGTTGTTCTCATGTGTAGGTGTTGCAGCCTTCTCTTTAATGTCTACCATGTCTAGGGGAGGTTGAATGTTTACAAGGTTTCTAGGTCACAGACACCCTGGTGTAAAATACATTTACTAGTACTCAGTCATAGAAATGGGACCATCTGCTTGGAAATTTTGAAAGTGTAACTTACACAGTACAAAAATTTAAAATGTTTAGTAAATAAAATTGATCTGAGCTTTGGTGGTTCAACTGCATAGCCAAGTGGTCCTGGACCCTTTCAAATTATGTCTCCAAGACTCTAAGGCATGAATTGGAGCAAGCATTATTTTTATACTTTGTATTTTCTTTTCTTTTTTTATTGTTGTTCAAGTACAGTTTTCTGCCTTTTCACCCCAGCCCTCCTCACCACCCCATCCCTCCCCACCTCCTCTTGTTTTCACCCCCCGACCTTGTTATTGTCCATGTGTCCTTTATAGTTGTTCCTGTAAACTTTTCACCCTTTCCCCCCATTATCTCCTCCCCTCTCCCCTCTGGTCACTGTCAGCCTGTTCTCAATTTCAATGTCTTTGGTTATATTTTGCTTCCTTGTTCATTTTGTTGATTAGGTTCCAGTTAAAGGTGATATCATATGGTATTTGTCTTTCACATCTGGTTTATTTCACTTAGCATAAGCATTTAATATTACTAAACAGTATATTTACCATGAAGCCAACTCCTGTGTGAGACATGGGAGATAATAACCTCTCATGCTGCACTATGGCTCACCTGTCTCAAGGTAACGTAGAACATAAGCACAAGGGGCTCAGCTTGGCCTCCAGGAACTGACTGAAAGCCATTGATTTCCTTTTGGAGGTCTAATGTCTAGACTTTCAGGTCAGAGAAAGAGAGAAGAATTTGTGGTGGTAATATCCTGGAAATAGAGAATATCCTGTATTACCTAGGGAGATTCTTACTTCAAAAGTGCTGAGGGATTTTTTTCTAACATCAAAAAATATTTTTAACTGAATTAGAAATAATCTAGAATCTGTATATGGTCATTATAGTAGATTGAACAAAAGGCCATGAATCCTTCCTTACATGCATCTGCACCAGTAAAATACGACCTTGAAAAATCTTGTATCAAAAAACAAGTTCAGAGTTTATTTCTCTAACCATTGAATCTGGTTTGGCCCATATGACTTTCTTTGCCAATGAGATTTTTGAAAATATGATATAAGCTAAGGCTTGAAAAGTAACTCATATTGCCATCTCATGTAATTTTTTAATCAAAATTCAAGAACATGTAGAACCTCAGTAATATTATGTTGGCTTCAAAAACATATTATCTTTAAAAAATTTACATTATTTTAATGTATTGTTCCATTACCATTTATCCCCCTCATGCTTTTTACACCTTAACCCAGCCCCCAAAACATATTATCTTAAGAAGTATGGGGGAATAAGCACAAACACAATAACAATATTAACATTTAATAATAAGCACAGTGAAAGAATCATTTTTTTTCTCAGCTGAGAGTGTATGTCCTTCCTTCTTTGGGGACACTGGCTTGAACTAAATGGCATCAATAGCCACCACTTTGTCAAGGTCCTCTCTGAAAGTTTCAGTCTCCCTTTGACATTATGGGAACTAAAGACAATGGGTTGAGGATAGACTTGTTCGGAAGACAATTGATGTATTGGGGTGTCTGTTAGGGAGAGTAAGGGTTACAGAGAAGGAGGAGAGTCACAAAGAGTTGAGTTGAGGTGGAGGACTGAATACAACATGGGGAAGAATGTCATGATAGACAGGAGGGACAATTGATGCACTAGTGTTCAAAAGGAAGATGATTATTTGCTGAGAGCAAGAAAGTTACTCAGAGGTGACTACTTGACTAATGACTTATTAGCTTGTAACTCTGGCAAAGTGTTTTCACTGTCTGAGAATGAAGGCTGCTGCTTCTCTTAGGCCTCCAGGTCTCATACACATGGACTCGAGGGCAGTGATTACATGGGACCACACAGGGCAGAGCTTTTTTCCTTCAGTGGCTATGGTGATGACACTGGCTGACTGGCCAGTGCAGTGGGTCTGAAGCAGTAATGGCAGAGTCTTTCCCTTACCTTTGAGTTGACAAGGTAGATAATATTTGAGTTGACTCTACACAGGAAGAGAACATCTGGAGTAGCAACTTTACTCTGATTTCATAAATAAGGAAGGCACTTTCAGGCCAAATTTCAGGCCATAAATCTTGGGCAAGGTTTTGGATAAGGCTGTGGTTTTATGAAAGCTAGTCTGCAAGGACTTAGGAAATCTCCTCCTGAATGAGCTACCTGTGTCACCAGGAATGTAGTGGGGAAGGGGCCAGGGGTCTACTCTGTTCTCATTTGGGGACTTTCAGTTTCTCTTATTAACCATTTCCATTAACTATTAACCTTTAAAAAATTCTTATTAACCACTCTGCCATTCATATCTTTACCTAAACCCTTTTTGGAATGCTTCTCAAAATTGGAAATGACCTGTATATGTTTTATTCTTGTCTTTGTCTTCCAGCTTTGTGACTAAACCATGTTTACATAAGAACACATCCTCACTAATGTTTCCACATACCCTATCCAGGTCCCCTTCCATGGATTTCCTCCACTTCTATTTGCTCCCCCCAAAAAAACCAAGTACCCAGCTACAAGTGCCCAGAGGTGCCACCACTTTATTGTCCCCTCTTTTTGCCAGACTCAGGACATTCAATTCCAGACTTAGGCTATCTTTTCCCTTCTCCAGCCCTGGCCCAGGTACATCTCATTCAGGCCTTACTCTCTGACCCTCCTTGCCTCCTCCAGCTCCTTCAGGACAGCTGCAGGAGAAGGCAAACCATTGCCTCCTCTAACATGCTTGGTTCTGACGTGCCCTAAACATGCTTTTTTTCCCCCACCTCTACTGTCCTTCTGGAGCTACATTGAATATACCAGGTTCACATGAATCATGGAATTGAAGGATAGGCTATTATTTCTGCTCATTTTTTTAGTTTTATATTGATGATTTATCCACCATTTAACTGCCTTTTTTTGTAGTTGCACATTATAACAAATTATACTTTAGTGATGACAACAGAATTGTTGGCCACTTGTCCCTACTTCTACCCCAAATACAAGAGTGGATCCCAATGCTTTTATCTTAACATCATTACCTCTTCATATGGAACTCATCACAGGATGGACTAACTAATGTGCTATCCAGTCCCATCCCACACCTGATTCCTAAAGGTCTATGCCAGGGAGTAACATGGGTTAGGTGTTGTTACTGAAGATGGGATCCTCAGTGGTCTACCTATAATCTGCTCACTATAGTTTTAAAGGACTCCTCTGAGCTCTAAGTTCTATTCTTTTCTGAACTTGTGAAAGAGTGTTATGGATTGCTCCTTTCAGTAAAGAATAGTTTGGGGTTATAATTTACTTTCACATCATGAACAGTTTGAACTAGACTGTTCCATTCTAGCTAAAATTTTCTATAGTCTTATCTTTATAAAACTTGTATATATAGAGCATCTGAAAATATATCAAGAAATGAATTTCACCTTCATTTATTATTTATTGGCCTTTCCATCTAATTACATGACAATTCCTTAAACAAAACCTTATTAAATCACTACTAATTCCTCAGTAACTGCTCTGTGTATGTTAGACCAGCAATTTATTCCCTTTGTACTTGAGAAACAGAAAGCCAAGCCTTCCAGGTTTGATAGTATGTGCTTCCTCTCTGAAACTTTTTTGATGGCCTAAAATATTGGCTTAAAAGAAAAATACCATCTTTGATGTTTCATGTTCCCAACAGATTGAAAACTACTTGGGTCATGTGCCATTAAAACCAGAGAAACTTCTTGTGCTTTATATGTTCCACATTCTGTAAGCTCTTCTAAATACAAAAAGAAGCTTATTGATGAGAGAAGCAAGACTCCAAGGACTCCTCATTTACCCAAGCCCTCTTAGCTCTTTTCTGCAAACTTACAAAATCTTTCTAATTCCTGGCTACTATCTTCATTGCTTCTCCCATGAAGGCACCATCAGCCATTTCTACCTGACTTGTTTGTGGAACAATTACTGAGTATTACAATAATGTTAAAAATGCAGATCTGTTGCCCCACTAAAAACTTCACAGTATGAGATCTCATAATGTAATTTCATAAAATGGCTCATACATTTACTGTGGATTATTTATTACTTTTTAACCCATATCATCTTGGGAAAGGACTAGGTTTCATTTATAATCTAAATTTATGCAAAGATCTTCAAATCTTGCTAATTCAGGAGTCTGACATAAAAATTAACAAAACCACTAAAATCAAACCCATTCCTTTTCCCAGTATGATTACAAAAATGGCCTAATTAAGATGGGGAGAGTACAAAAAAGCATCTGAGTTTCCAGTCCTCTATTTTATTTTGATGCCTTTTATTTCAACACATGAACACAATCCCTTTAGCTGATTCTCTCCCTTCACTCCTTCTAGACTGTCATTAACTCAACATTGTCATCAGCATTCATTTAACAATGCATCTTCTGCATATTTTTAATATTGTAGTAAAATATACATAACAAAATTTATCATTGTAATCATTTTTAAATGTCCAGTTCAGTGGCATTAAGTACATTCATGGTTTTGGGCAACAACCACCATAATCTATTTCAATTTTTTTTTGTCTTTCCAAACCGAAACTTCATATCCATGAAACAATAACTTATATTCCCTCCCTCTCCCCAGCCTCTAGCAACCACTGTTACACTTTCTGTCTTTATGAATTTGATTACTCTGGGTACTTCATATACTGGGATCATACAGTATTTGACCTTTTATGACTGGCTCATTTCACTTAACATAATGACCTCAACAAGGTTCATCCATGTTGCAGCATGTGTCAGAATTTTCATCCTTCTTAAAGCTGAATAGTGTTCCATTTTATGGATACCACACATTTTGGATATTATATTTTACATTCCCTCCACATGCTTCCTGGAGATCTTCCCATTAAGCACCTATGCTCAAGGCCTTAGTTCAGGTTTTGCTTTGAAAGGAGCCTTAATCAAGGTAGACTTAGATTTTTTTTCATTTGAAATGTTTAGATCCTTCTTTATACAAAAAATAATTTAAAGACGTACTGAATGTGAGAACATTCTTCTGAAAGAGCAGAAACAGTTACCAGGAAAATTTAGAGAAATCTCAGGGCAATGTTAAAGACACACAGACTCCAGATAAGTGCAGGGTATATTCCATAGACCCATTGAAGAGACAGGACTGGTAGGAGCTGGGTAAATGGATCAGAGTCCCCAGATGGTGAATTTCTGGGTGGGAGGGACTGAGATTAGATTTATTCTCAGTGCAAGGTCTTAGAGACTTTGAAACTATTTAGGACTGTATTAGGGACCAAGAATCCAGGCAAAGGAAATGACTCTGGCAGTTGGGAGAAAGGAGCAGTTTGCTCCTGATGATGGGTGTAAGTAGGGAATTTCTAATATTCTCCTTTTTTTTGGCTGGCCCTTTGGTGGCTGAGAATGTGGTTATTGTCAGTGATAGTTGTGGTTAGTTGGAGCAGGGCCAAGGTTGCAGGGCCAAACTAAACCTTTCAAAGTTCCCCCACATGGTTACATTTGCTTCAGTGGACCCCACATTTGAGTCTATAAATGAGCACCTTGAATATGTGGTGTCTGTGTTTCCTTTTTTCTTTTTTCCTTTTTTGAGGCTTTCTGTGAAACAGTCAATAGTTTTTTTTTTTTTTTTTTTTTTTTTTTTTTTTTACTATCTACCCATTCTTTGACATAGTGGCAGAGCTGCTCTCAGGAAGTAGACTCTTGCCTGTTAGTTCCATATTTATCCTTGACTTGGCCTGCAGTTCTTAAGTGTTTTCCACTAAGAACTGATGATTTATAT
Organism: Trachops cirrhosus; assembly: GCA_028533065.1. Classification (NCBI taxonomy): domain Eukaryota; kingdom Metazoa; phylum Chordata; class Mammalia; order Chiroptera; family Phyllostomidae; genus Trachops; species Trachops cirrhosus. The sequence continues at coordinate 52,596,834 of CM052547.1, read as the reverse complement.
TGTTTGTTCCCTTAGTTAGGTTATGAAATTTTGTTCTTATCATGACTTTTTCTAATAAGCCTGCTCTTTTCCAGGATGGGAGGTTAAAGTCTTGAGTGAAAATACTAGAAAATTTCAGCTCTTTCATGACATCCTTTATAAGCTACATGTGTAGTAACACTGATGAAAATGCTAAGTAAATTAATGGGCAGCAGAGGTGAGGTTCAGCTTAGAGAACCAGAAGCTGTGAGGACACTGGGTTGGAGGCCAATCCTGGGAACTGAAATAACAGTGAAACATCCCTTGGAGATGGTGCTCCTCAATTGTCTCCCCACATTACTTTTCTTCCATTTTGACATTGAGTATTCAAAGAGTAAACAGTTGTAACAAATGCAAGGTCTGCCTGTAATTCCCGGAGAATCTCTGTTCTCAAACCCTCCCTTGGAGTCCTGCTCTATGTACCTGTTACTCCCACTAAGACTGTGCTCCCCATGCTTTCATGGGACAGTCAGGAGGTATCAGCACTTGATATGGCAGAAGCAGCCTTCAGCCATATTGGATGGCAGATAGGGGTGGAAGATAAAACTTTCTTTTCCTAACCCATTTAGACAAGTCTAAGAACACTTAAACATCATCTCTTAGAAGTCCCCAGACTACACACGAGTTGGCCATAGCAGTGGTCTGCTCACTAATGGGCTTCCTTTTTTCTATATATAACCTTCCAACATGTCATTTAGGTCCTCAGAAAGCAGACTTTGAGAGACAGAAGTACCAGCACTTTCTTGGGGATAATACTTGTGAAAGGGAATTTGGGGAGGAGAATTAGATTGGGAAAGAAGGACTCTTCTATGCAGGTATAACACCTCTGAGAGAAAAAGGAGTCTCAGGATTTGGCAGAGTCTCCCAAGAGTCTCAGGGCCATGGCACAGTCTCCACAGTCTCAGCCAGCCTTGTGAAAGTATCCTGGAGGAGTCTCACATTGGGCATACATCTGGTAAGAGATGATCTGAGATTTCCATTCAGGTCTGTGGCTGCTTCGTTTACAGCAGTGTTTACTGAGCCCACAAGCTGATTTTCTTTTTGTACAAGATGATATTCTTTGTCAGGAGTTTCTTGGCCTGAATACTTAGTACTTAGTTAAATATAGATATGGAGCAGATGGACATATTTTAGCAGGCACCGAGCCATTGCTGAAGTTGTCTTCTCAGATGCAGTGTAGTGTTCATTGGAAGCATGTAACTCCTGGGCATCCCTCAGGAGCATGTGCATTGCAGGGGCCATGCTGTATTCTGTCTACAGCTCCCAGGTCCTCTTATCAATGTGTCATGTGCCTGCAAAGAAAGTTGGCAAGGGGTCTCCAAGAGGACTGCAGCCACATGAAAATTGCAGGAAATTGAATTGGGATGTTACAGAGGAATTTGTTCTGTCACCTGCACAATGTGCACTCTGAACAAGGAAGCAAAGCAACAGGGCATTGAGAAGGGCATGGCCAACACTGTGGTGATTGCTGGGGGGGTGGGAGTATAAGAGGACCAAATAGTAATAGAAAAATTCAATAAAGATTAAATTCAGAAATAAAAGAGAGAAGGGCACTGGGACCTGGGTGTCATAGCCCCAGTGCTTGGTAAACATTTCATTTTGTGAGGCTGAACCATGAGGCACCTTTTCCACTATTTTTTTCCCTTTATGACACTCAAAATAAATGACAGTCAGATGGAAAACAAATAAAAAGGATATGAATATTCATAGGATTTTAGATAAGCATCCTCCTGTAAGGAAGCAATTGTGTAATAAAATCAGTTAAGATTAAGATTTTTAATTTATATAAATGCTTAGATTTGTCCCATGGGTTATTAAAGCTTAATAACAAACTTCTCATTTTGTTTGTACGCCAAGTGCTACAAAGCTAATAACTTGCATACATCTTGTATGCTTCAAAATTGAAATTAGCTTCTTCAATTTTATCAGCATAAAGCAAATATCTGTTCCTCAGAGGACTTGATTTTAAAAGTAGTTTGAAATTAAGTCATTCCAAGGCCTTGTTTCTGCACCAGCTAGAAAACAGGATAACTTACTGTGCAATTGAGAGAAGTTCAGGGAAACTTAAAATAATGAGGGAATTGTCTTTTTCCTCACTTTCTTCTTTATTCTTTGGACTGCATTGTCAACAACTGATTAGTTCCTCCACTTTGCAATTCTTTGAGACACACATAGAAAGTGGTAAGCCTACAAAATGAGTGGAAACAACTAATTGCTTAGATAATGATCCCAACAAAAGCTTCCTCAGTAAGCCACCTGCTCATGATATTACCAGGTGGGACCTGGCTCCTTCTGTTCCTCTCTGTTCACTTGTCACAGCACAGATCAATTCCACCAGCAAAGGTGCACAGCTCACCTCTTCAGTTCCCTAGAGAAGAAACAGAGGGGGCCAGAGAAAATGGGGCACAAGGACTGGTACTCTGAGGAAGAAGCAGCACTGGGAGTAAGAAAAGAAAATGGGACCAACCAAGAGAGATGGGGCAGGAAAAGAGGTTTGGGGAGGAAAGAGAAAAGGATAAAGGAGACAGCTTAAGCTCTGCCATGCTGCTAATGACAGTACACTTTCCATCTCTCTCCACCAAGCTTACTACTAATGGCATCAAATTAAGGCTATTTTTCTAAATGTGCTGTTTGAAAAATTCAATAATTATAATAAAGGTCACTTGCCTTTAAACAGTGTTTCCTTTCCTCTGATATACATGTGATGATATTTACAGTTTTAATGTACAAAGTGCTTTCATGTAGGTTACCTCTTTGAGCCACACCAAGAGAAAGTTAGGGTTCAGCCTAACCTAATACAAATAAGAGAGGCCTTCTAACTAACCCTCTTTGGGACTGAAAAGTATTTGGTTACTATCAATGTATAATAAATTACCCCCAAACTCAGCAACTTAAAACATCACTAATTTTTCTCACAATTTTGTGAGTCAGATATTCAGGAAGGGCTAGGCCACGTAATTCTCTGCTAGACTTTTTATGCTATTGCAATCAGCCTCAGTGGAACTACACAACTGATCTGCATACCCAAGGCAGCTCATTCACACAGCTGATGTATCTTGAGGACTCTCCAGCATAGAGGACTCAGGGAAACTGGGCTTCTTACGGGGCATCTGGCTTTTCCCCACAAAAACAGCCAGAGAATGAGATGAAGCTGTATGCCCTCTTCCACCTCCTGTTGGAAGTCACACAGTGCCCCTTGTGTTGCATTCTGCTCAGTGCAAATTCAAGGTGAAGGCTTATAAACCACACCCCAATAGCAAGAGCATCAATAATTTGGGTCCATATTTTCAATCACTCCAAGAGATTTTCTCAGTGAAGTGACTGAAGAAACATAGACCCAGACAAGTTTTTTCCCAGAATTGGAATCTTAGGTATCCCACAGTGCTCCAGGGATCTCACTGCTTCTCTACCCTGCAAATGCTTCCTGACTCTTTTGGCGTAAAACAGACAGCATGCTCCAACATGAGACCTAGTGTATGGCATTGGTAAGTAGATTAAAGTATAAGTTACCTACCTCTACCAATTGTCAATCAACTTATCTTCTGTTAAGTGGCAAGAAGAGGATCAAAAATGATGAACAAGGGAGAGAAAGGTATTGATCACATTCCAGAGTCTGCATACATAAAAGTGAGCAGTACTTAATACACAGCAAATCAGCATGGCTTTTTTATTTGTCTTGTAATTAAATTTATGGAGGAAATGGCCATCTCAGACAAAAGCTGTGCTACTTTGGTCCATGCTGAGAACCTGGCACAGAGGGTGGTACAGGTACAGTGCTCTACACACTGCCTTAGCCCACTTGATGAGTACTAAGGCAATTGCAATATGACAAGTGGCCATCTTCTATAGAACCAACTATTAATTTCTCATATACCTTTCCATTAAAGATAATCACTGTGTATAGGTGTGCCTGGTGCTGATATAGCACTGGGAATAGTTGAATATTAATCCATAGACCCTGCCTTCAAGGAAGTTATGGCCCAGGGAAACAAAGTCAAAACTATGAACCTGAAAGTATGTTGAAAGCTGAAGATTTTTTTCTTAATGTAAGTGTCATGAAAGTCTTCTTGAAGATGTAAAATATAAGTTTCATTCTATAAAGTATATGTTTTTTTACCTGTCTTGTGTGTTGAGATGGAGTGGATCACAGTTGGTAAAAAGGCAACTCCAGGCTGAGGGGTAAGTATGAGAAGTCAAAGGGAAGGGAAAATGTGAGGTGTTTAGATATTCTAAATAGTTTCTGAGAGTTCTATTACATCTACTATTCCCAGGCAGGAAACTCCTCAAATACAAACCAGGTCTTAGCTCCTGGTTAGATTCCAAGTAGAAGCAAGGGAAGAGTAAAGAGATGGATCTGTCCAGTGTCCTAGCACAACTTTTTTTGACTCTACTCCACCTCAGCTCTTTCCTTCAAGGCCACGCTGATTCCCCAGAAGGCCCCAAGGTTAGGATGAATACCTCTAACTATTACAAATTTTAGCCTCCTTTTGACTCTCAGGCTGCCTTCCATTAAGTCTGGTTCTTTCCTAGGCTGTAAAAAGAAATGTAATTTCTATCTTTTAAATCAGTTCTCAAGTGTTCACCAACAGCTATACAATTTACCACAGCCAGATTTTTTTAAAATCTGATTTCTACGTCTCTCAAACTTTTGAGAACATACTGCTATTTCCACAATATCTAGATTCTTACCTGTTTCTTCACTTGAAGAATCACAATTCTTTAGTTGTATGAATTAATTTCAGTCAATACAGTGTGTTTTGTTATCCTCTTGTGTTTATTTAAACAATTGGACTTGACAAGGTCTGTTTTTTTTTTTT
>CM052547.1:52561226-52591499 GCA_028533065.1 Trachops cirrhosus | reverse complement strand
TGGAATATTTTTTGCCATTCTCTTCTGGCTTGGAGCTTTTCTGATGAGAAGTCAGCTGCTACCCTAAATGGGGCTCCCTTGTACGTTACTTCCTGTTTCTCCCTTGCTGCCTTTAAGATTCTCTCTTTGTCTTGAAATTTTGCCATTTTAATTATGATGTGTCTTGAGGTGGGCCTCTTTGGAATCCTCTTGATTGGGACTCTCTGTGTTTCCTGATTTTGTGTGACTTTTTCTCTCATCAACTTAGGGAAGTTTTCCGTTATAACTTTTTCAAATTTGTTTTATATCCCTTGCTCTTCTTCTTCTCCTTCAGTTATCCCTATTTTACGGATATTATTACGTTTCATATTGTCTTGCATTTCTCTTAAACCCTCTTCATTCTTTCTTAGCCTCTTTTCCTGTTCTTGCTCTTTCTGGGCTCTTTTTTCTACTTTGTCCTCCAGCTCACTTATCCGATCTTCTGCTTCATCGATCCTGCTTTTCATTCCTTCTACTCTGTTCTTCAGTTCAGAAATTGTATTCTTCATTTCCTCTTGGCCTTTGTTGATAGTTTCTATTTCCTTTTTCAGGCTGATATAGTTTGCAGCGAGTTCATTGTAGCTTCCCTGTAGTTTCTGGAAACTCATTGAGAGAACGTGGAACTTCCTGGTAATCATTGCTTTGAACTCAGAGTCTCATAGTTGAGTTGCCTCTATTTCATTTAGCACTATTTCTGAGGCTCCCTCCTTTCCCTTCATTTGGGGATTGTTCCTTTTTCTTCTCATTGTTCATGAGACTCTTCTTGCTAGCCTCAGCTTTTTAAATTGATGTGTTCTGGCTCCCTAGTTTTATGGTGTAATCTTCTCTAGTAGAATACCTCTGAGATTCTGTGGTGCAATCTCTTGGATATCCAGGTGTTCACAGTTTCCACCTACTCTTTTTTGTGATCAGTTGGAGAGGTAAGGCAAAATGGTTTAAGACAGCCAGAGAGTATTCTATGATATTTACGGTAGCAGTCAGTATAGAGGAGATAGGAGATCCTTTGGCTATGTATAGTGTTAATTGTGATCTTCCACCCCACTAGCCACTTTTTAGAAAGGATGTAAAGATGATAAGATTCTTGTTGGGAAGGGAAGGATTGTGAGTTGACTCTAGAAAGCAGTGAGGATGTGGGAAGTCAGAATCTGATGTAGGGTGTAAAGAGTAGTAAATATGTGAAGTGTGTGAGAGAATAGAGTTAACCACTACAGTAATAGAGCTCAGGACACTGTGAAGTAGGCTAAGATCTGGAATGGGTGACATTAATTATTAACAATTGTATGTAATAGCTATTATTTACAGTAATATTAAAGCAAGAATCCTATGACAGAATCTGTGAAATCTAGATAACAAGAATAGAGAGTATTGAGCCTTGTACTCAGGAGTAGAGAGTATTGTACTAATGGGACACAATTGAAGGACAGTATATTAGCAATACACTAGAAATGAGACAACAGGGGAAACCTATCAAATGATACAATATAATCAGCCGAGCATAGAAGTCTATACAAAAAGAAGAGGAATACCAAAATACTATATAAGTAAAAGGTGTAGGAATAATGAAATAATGATTATACAATTATGCAATTACTTGCAGGTTCAAAAAAACCAAAAGAAGAAGGAACCAAGCAGAAGACGGAAGGAAGAAGAGATAAATTTGGAAGCAAGGGAGAAGGGTCAACACTCGGGTGACAGAAAGAGAAGCATAAAGAATAGATAGATCAAAACATAATACGAATTAAAATATAAAAGTTTACTTAATAATAATTAAAAGAAAACAAACAAACAAAAAACCAACAAATAGCAAAAAAAAGAAAACACACACACACACACACAAACACATACACCTATTGTTGATTTCAGACTGGCCAAACCGGTTTTTCTAGCTGGCTTCTGCCCACTGAGGGGTTACTGGAGACAGGTTTTCTCCATTCCCCTCTTCAGGACTCAGTCAGCCTCTGACGTACTGTTCTTAATGCAGGCGTGCACCTTCTCCCCCAGCTTGTCTGATGTCTCCCAGAAGGGACCCGTGTGTCGGGGCTTGGTGCAACTATGTGCAACCTTGGGAGTTCACCGCAGTGTGTTCCGGTGTCCCCCAGAGCACCCGCCCCTTTTCCAGGTCCACGCTTTCTGGATCCCAAAGGGCTCCCACTTGCCCCCTACTCACAGCTTGAGTATCGTAGGTCCTGTGAAGCACCTGTGCCTTTTCATTTTTCAACGCTGTGGTTTCTGAGATTTTCACCAAACCACGCTCTCTCTCCTGCTTGGGGGCACAGGCATAGAGGTAGTGCCTTTGGATGCACGAGGTGGGGTGTGCACCTTCACCAGGGCTTTGCGCAGGTGCTTACAGTCCCTGTGTGGGTGCCTCTTTGTCCTCACTCCTCTCTCTGTGCCATCTGGTAAACTGGCCTCCCCAGGTGCTGCTCAGTCCTTGTTTGGCTAGGGAGGGAGCGGATTACCCAGATCTCTCCCAGGAGTCCCGCTGGCTGTCCCAGGCTTGCCGCTGGGTCTGGAGCTGCAACCCCCCTGGTCCCCCCGCTGATCCACGTAGTCTCCTTACCCTCGGGTTTTTCAATGTCCGCTACAATTTGTGATCTCCTATTTTCAGTTATGTTGTGATAATTTTGGGTCTTTGCTCAATTCCCACCTAGAATTGCAATTATTTTTCCCCTCCTGGGTGTGGGAGATGTAAAATCTGCTCCTTCCTACCATGCCGCCATGTTCCCTCTCTGGACTGCTGACTGTCTTGATAGCTACATAGAAACTGTTCTCACTCAAACTGCATTGTAGTGGAGATAAACACTCACCACAATATCACAATGCCTCTCTAATTTATTATTTCTGGTACACAAGTGACATGGATGGTTTTAATAATCAATTGAGATACTTGGCCTGCACAAAAGTAAAAAAAATCAACATCACTATTAAGCCAATAGTGGAGAGAGCTCTTGACTCAGAGAAACCATCACATGAGCAGAGACAGTTGCTCTCATTTATATTAGTTTTCCCTATAGGAATTCAGACAGTTGGTAGTTGTCACCTGCCTTTCAGGATATGGGAGGTTAACATGCCTATTTTCACCTAGACAGTGATTAGAGGCCCTGAAATCTTGTAATATTTGCCATAGAATGAGCCCACATAGTGCCAGACAGCAACAAGATTGTAACACATTTAGAATCAGTCAGCTCAAATGCAGAGATATGCAGTAGAATAAAAATACTACAATTTTAATATGAGGTAATTTAAAATTATATAGCAGTTTGATATTTGTCAAAATAATGCACATATGGTAAAGAAAAACAAAAAAATATGATTGTACAATGAAAATCATAGTCCTCTGAATGTCTCAAATTTTGTACCACAAATTTTTCAACTTACAAGTTCTGCTGGTTACCACAAAAATACTAATAGCATATTCTGCTACTTCATTAACATTAAAATAATTTTCTGACATTATCTAGTAACTCTCTAGTTTGAAATTTCAATAGTTAGCTCACTTGAACTACCTCCTCCTCTTTTCTCTGGCCTTTTCCCCATTTTAGGTAGTACAGTTGGCTCTTGAATAGTGTAGGTGTTAGGAGTTTCATTGCCCTGCGCAGCTAAAAATCTGAATATAACTTTTTGATGCCTCTATAACTTAATTACTAATAGACTGCTATTGACCAAAAACCCTACTGATAAAATAAACACTTGACTAACACATAATTTGAATGTTATATTCTTACAATAAAGTCACCAGAGGTGAGAGGAAGGGAGAACTGGAGGAAGGTAATCAAAAGGTACAAAAAAAAAAATCAAGAGAGGTGAAAGATGGCGACTGAGTAGGTGGAAGCTGAGCACATTTGCTTGTGACCCCAACATGGATTTTCAACTCATCTTCTGACACGTGACTTGAACAATCAACATAATCTTAGCTGGCATTAATTTTTAAAGCCAGCGGGTGCAGAAGAGGATTTGCACTGTCTGGTAAGAGATTTTACAAGTTGAAGGGATAATACCCTGCACAAAGTGACTAAACCAAAGGAGGGAGCAAGGAGAAAAAGCACAGTTTGGTGGCTCTCACCCCTCCAGAACCAGGCACCCCACTCCTGCACAGGAACCCCCCATCCTAATCAGAAATTACTTGGGAGGATATACAGAATCTGAAAGACTCAGGCGGCTGTCATGTCAACTGAGAGAGACCAGGAGAGAAATTCTGGCTCCTAAGACTGTTGGAGGCCCAGGAAGGCTGTGGCCAGCCCCGACCAAGAAAGACTTTTTGCCTTTAGAGGAAATGGAGTGAACAGAGAGCCAGGCAGTAGTTTAGAGCTGCAGTTTAGATGCCATATAGGGACTTTTTAAAATTTTTTATTTTATTGTACTTCAAGTACAGTTGTCTGCCTTTACCCTCCACCACTCCTTCCCCCAGACATCCCCATTTCCCTCTCTGGATTCCACTGCCCCTTGGCTTTTTCCATGTGTTCTTTACAGTTGTTCCTGAAAATCCTTCCCCTTTTCCTCCCATTATCTCCTCTATGGGAGGGGATACTAAGCTCCTCTTTAGTTACTGTCAGTTTTTTCTTAATTTCAGTGTCTGGTTGTATATTCTTTCTTGTTTGTTTTGTTGATTAGGTTTCACTTAAAGGTGAGATCATATGGTATTTGTCTTCCACTGCTTGGCTTATTTCACTTAGCATAATGCTCTCCAGTTCCATCCATGCTGTTGCAAAGCATAGGGCCTCCTTCTTTCTTTCTGCTGTGTAGTATTCCATTGTGTAAAGGTACCATAATTTTTTGATCCATTCATTTACTGATGGACACTTAGGTTGCTTCCAGCACTTGGCTATTGTAAATTGTGCTGCTATGAATATTGGAAAACAGCATTAAAATGAAAAGAGAACCAACTATATGGGAAAACATATTTGTCAATGACACCTCAGACAAGGATTTGATCTCCAAATGTATAAAGAACTCACATGACTCCACTCTGGGAAAACAAAACCCCTATTAAAAAATGGGCAAAAGACCTAAACAGACACTTCTCCAAGGAAGACATACAGAGGGTCCAGAGACATATGAAAAGATGCTCAGCATCACTAGTCATCAGAGAGATGCAAATTAAAATCACAGTGAGATACCACTTCACACCAGTGAGAATGGCCATCATAAACAAATCAACAAACCACAAGTGTTGGAGGGGATGTGGAGAAAAGGGGACCTTAGTGCACTATTGGTGGGAATGCATACTGGTGCAGCCTCTGTGGAAAACAGTATGGAATTTCCTCAGAAAACTAAAAATGGAACTGTCTTTTGACCTGGCAATTCCACTGCTGGGATGATATCCTAAGAACCCTGAAACACCAATCCAAAAGAACCTGTGCAGTCCAATATTCCTACAGGGACTTTTATAAAGAGGGGGGATGGAGGAGTGGCTGATAGGGGTACCCACATACATGCAGCTGTCCTTCCAGCAAAGAAGCCAGATTCAGAGTGCAGTTTGAGCCTACTGGAACCAGCTGGCCAGGAAGAGTAGAAGGCTGCACAGAAAAGAGATTGCAGGGCCCTGCCCAGCATGGCTGGTGAGTGGGGGCACTGTGCACAAAATGAAGGGTTTGAATCTGAGCCTTCAGCAAGAACAGTGAGCCAGGAACTGTATGGGCTAGAGTTGAGATTCCTAACAGCCAGGCAGGAGCACACAAACTATGGAATACAAACCTCTTGGAAGTGGAAGGCTTGCCCATTTCACACCTACAGGATTACAATCTCCTCAGAACAGTAAGGCCAGGCTAAAAAACCCCTTGTCAGGTGCACATTAATAAGGGAAAGAAAGATAATTTCAAAGGAGACCTTTGTGAAATTTTATAGTACACTATGTTGGCTCCTTCTTGGGCCCCATTCAAATGAAAACAGCAAAACAGAGAGATTAGAAATTGTCACAGTAAGTGGTATTCAGAGGTCTACCCAGCCTCAACTCTCACTCAATGCTGGCATCAGCACCAAGCAGGAAATAGCTGACCCTTTTAAACAGATTGATCCCTCATATAAAATGTTAATTCATCAGATACTATGAATTAGCAGAAATAACCTGGGACAGACTGAGGCATGTAGCATAGGGGTGGGGAACATACTCACCATTTTCCCTGAAGGCTGAACAGAGCCTCCTGCCTCCCCAGGCTTGATCCAGGAACCCCACCCTCCTGATAGCATCAGAGGTCTCCTCTGGAGGCAGGTATAAGTGATACTTGTAGTGCTCTCAGAAGTTAAATGAACCACCCCTTGGCCTTGTGCTGATAAAAAGCCATCAGGGACCAGTCAAGCCTAAACGAGGTAGCTACAGACTGTGGGTTGCTTTTAGCCTTGAAGACGCTGCCTAAAGCTAGACTGGGACAGCAGCTGACATCAGAGACAGATCATGAAGGAGAAAACAGTAGACCAACAAACACTAGACTCTGCTGAGATGAATTCTACCTCATTCTTTCCATTATTTGTGCTATTTTTCTCCTGCATAACCTTTTAACATTGTTTCTTTGTCTTCAGTTTTGTTCCTATTATTTCATTATTTTTTATTATATATATATATTTTTAGTTTTATTATATTTTATTTTTATTTTAGTTTTAATTCTAATTTTATATTTGACTCTTCCCTTCACTTACTCCATTTTTCCTTCATTCTTCTCTTTCTTATTTTTATCTTAAATTTTATTTTTTCCTTTTCCACACCTGGTTTCTATTCCTTACTCTTACTATTTCTCCTCTCTCCATCCTCTCAAAACCATCCTTCTTTTCATTAGTCATCTCACATTCTTTTTCCCTTTCTTATAATAGCATTTTGTAATTCCACATTCATTAATATTTGCTCAAAAATGGCATTGATATTGGGGCTGTTGTTGCATTTCTTCAATTCTATCCCTAGATGTTTACTTTAATATTTTTAATTTAAATTTTATTTTTAATTTGCAGCCAAGATGGAGGAGTAGGTAGAAACACTTTACTTCCTTGCAAAAACAAAAGAAAGATAACAACCAATTTAAAAACAATAAGCAGCCAAAAGTGCTAGAAAATCAAACTGCATGGAAATGCATTAACAAGGAGTTAAAGAAACATTTATCCAGTTCAATGGGAAGGGCAGAGACAGGAAGCTTAGTGGAGAGGACACACAGCAAAGCAACAAACCACACAGGTGAGGTGGGACTGGCTGAATAGGAAAGTAAAGACTCAAAAATCTCTAGCTGTAAAATATTGTGGGGATTGCAATGGCAGGAGAAACTCCCAGTCTCACAGGAGAGTTCATTGAAAAATGGGACTAGAGTAGAGTAAGCAAGTAGCATTATCTCCCCACTGACCCCTCCCCCACAGACAACACCACAGCACAGCAAAGAGAGTTGCCCTGCCCTGGAAAATACCTAAGGCTCTACCACCTTAGAGCAAAACAAGTGTGCTGAGACAAAGAAATATGGCCCAAATGAAAGAACAGATCAAAACTCCAGAAAAAGAGCTAAACAACAAGAAGATAGACGACCTCCCTGATACAGATTTCAAAACACTGGTAATCAGGATGCTCACAGAATTGATTGAGCTCAGTCGCAAAATGAGGGAAGAAATTAGAACTATCCAGAGTGAAATAAAGCCAAATATACAGGGAACCAACAGTGAAGAGAAGGAAACCAGGACTCAAATCAATGATTTGGAACAAAATAAAGAAATAAACATCCAAATGTAACAGAATGAAGAAACAAGAATTCAAAAAAAATGAGGAGAGGTTTAGGATCCTCTGGGGCAACTTTAAGAACTCCAACATCCAAATAATAGGGGTGTCAGAAGAAGAACAACAACAAGAAATTGAAAACTTATTTGAACAAATAATGAAGGAAAACTTCCCCAATCTGGCAAACAAAATAGACTTCTAGGAAGTCTAAGAAACCCAGAGTCCCAAAGAAATTGGACCCAAGGAGAAAAACACCAAGACACATCATAATTAAGTTACCCAAGAATAAAAATAAAGAGAATCTTAAAAGCAGCAAGAGGAAAAGAGAGAGTTACCTACAAAGGAGTATCCATAAGACTATCAGCTGATTTCTTAAAAAAAAAAAAAACCTTACAGACCCTGGCTGCTGGCTCAGTGGACTGAGTGCCAGCCCGTGAACCGAAATATCACTGGGTGGTAATCCCCAGTTGGGGCAAATGCCTGGGTTGAAGGCAGGGTCCCCAGTGGGGGGTTCATGAGAGGCAACCACACATTGATGTTTCTCTTCCTGTCTTTCTCCTTCCCTTCCCCTCTCTGTAAAAATAAATAAATAAAATCTTCTAAAAAGGGAAGCTTACAGGAAAGGAAGGGCTGGATAGAAATATTTGAAGTCATGAAAGACAAGGACCTACATCCAAAATTACTCTATCCAGCAAAGCTGTCATTTAGAATGAAAGGGCAGATAAAGTGCTTCCAAGATAAGGTAAAGTTAAAGGAGTTTATCATTACCAAGCCCTTATTATATGCAATATTAAAGGGACTTATCTAAGAAATAGACCAAGATCAAAAACTACAAACAGTAAAATGACAACATATTCATAACTATCAACAACTGAACCTAAAAAACAAAAACTAAGCCAACAAATAGAACAGGAACAGAATCAGAGAAATGGAGATTGCATGGAGGGCTATTATTAGGGAGGGTGAAGGGGAGAATGAGTGGGGAAAGGTACAGTGTATAAGAAGGATGACTGGTAGGCATAAAATAGACAGGGGGAGGTTAAGATTAGTATAGGAAACATAGAAGTCAGAGAACTTATATGTTCAAACCATGGACATGAACTATGGTAGGAGGGAATGCTGAAGGGTGGAGGTTGCAGGGAGGATGGGGACATAAAGGGAAGGAAAAAATTTGGACAACTATAATTGCATAGTCAATAAAATATACTTTAATCTTTTATTTTACTGTTACCCTGTCTTATTCCATTTGCCTTCCTCCAACCCTGCCTTGTTTTCACTTTAAATTTTATTATCTCCCTTTCTTAGCCTGCTTTCTAACCCTTACTCTTATTTCTTCTCCCTCTATCCTATCAAAAGTAGTTTTCTTTCCTGTAGACATCTCACAGACTTTTTCTTTTCTAATATAATATTAATGTATTTCCACCTTTATCAATCTTTGATCCTTTGATGTGGGTTTTGCTGAGGTGATTGTTTTACTGCAATTTAGTTCCTATTTTCTTTACTACTTCCCCCCCAAACCTTATATCATACTATTTCTTTGTCTTACTCCAATCTTCCGTATTCCCTTCCTATTTTATTTATGTTGTAAGTTTTATTTTTTCCTTTGCTTTGCTTTGTTTCTATTTCTTACTCTCATTTCTCCTCCCTCTACCCTCTCAAAGTCAATTTTATTCCCATTAGTCACCTCATATTCTTTTTTCCTTTCATATAATAGTCTTATTCTCTCTTCACATTTATAAATCTTAGTTCATTTGTTGTCAATATCATGGTAGTGGCTGGGGGTACATCTTCTGGTGTGAATTTTGTTTGCTGGGTTATTTTGTTTTGTGCTAGAAGCTCCTGTAAAACAGCATACAGGATGTGGTGGGGTTTGTGACTCTTAGTCAGCCAGATGGAAGAGAGAACCCAACAAGGAATGAGCCCCAAACAATCAAAGTTCAATAACAAGAAGATAGCCCACAAACCTACATGAAGGGCATACTTAGAGTATCCAGCTCAGGAGTTCAGGGAGACCATAACACTGAGTCTCACAGGACTCCTACCAGAGAAGGCCACTCCACAAAGACAGAGAGTCAAAGCAGATCAATCTAATATACAGAAACAAAAAGAGCAATTTAAATGAGAAAACACACACACACACACACACACACACACACACACAATCTAAAGAAAGGAGGAATCCCCAGAAAGAGTACTAAATGAAATTGAAACAAGCAATTTAGCAGATGTAGAATTAAAAGCAATGGTTATAAAGATACTAAAGGAAGTCATTGAGAGCTACAAGGGGACTTAGTGGGAACAGCATGAAAAAGGACATAGAAACTATAAATAATAACCAGGAGTAAATGAAGAATACAATACATGAAATAAATATACTAGAAGGAATTAAAAGCAGGCTCAATGAAGCCAAGGATTAAATCAACATGTTAGAAGACAAGGTAAACAAAACACCCAGTCAGTACAACCAAGTGGAAAAAAAAAAGACTGAAAATGAATGAAGATATTTTAATGGAACTGCAGGACACCATGAAACATAATATGCACATTATAGAGATTCCAGAAGGAGGAGAAAAGGAACAAAAGGTTAAAAACATGTTTGAAAAAAATAATGACAGAAAACTTCCTTAACTTGATAACAGAAAATGTCTCACAAGTTCAGGAAGCACAGAGGGCCCCAATCAAGAAGAACCCAAAGAGGCCCACTCCAAAGCACATAATATTTAAAATGACAAAATATAGGACTCCTGGTCAAGATGGAGGCAGAGGTAGACACACTTTGCCTCCTTGTGCAACCATAGAAAGAATTACAACCTGATCTGAAACTAATAACACCCAGAACCATCAGAAAACTGAGCTCCATGGAAGGCCAACAACTAAAGATATGAAGAAGACATATTAATCATCAGTGGGAAGAGTGGAGTTGCAGGGAGGAGTGGAGAGGTGATGTGGTGTAGAAAGGCAGTGGTGACACTGGAAGAGATGAGAGTGAAAGCTTCAGAGTGAGTGATCCCAGACCCAGGCCACACCACTCAACCCAGGGTTCTAACACTAAAAAGATAGGTCCCTGTTAACTCTGGCTGTAAAACACTGTGGGGATTAGGATGGCAGAAGAAACTGCCAGATTTTTGCTCCTTAAATGTCCAGCATGGTTGTACAGTCTTAGAATGTATGCAAACTCGCCCACTACAGTATTCACCACAGGGGCAGCAGGAGGAAGGGTGTCAGTCTCACATGGGAAGGGGGTGAAGTGACTGGAAATGGATCGAGTGCTGGATGAACTACCAGAGGCCAAGCAACAGCATTGTCCAGTCTCTGAACCCTCCTCACACAACCACAAAACAGTGAAGTGGGCTTCCATAACCTGACAATTACCTAAGGTTCCACCCAACACAATTTACAGATGGCTTTTCTACACTGGCCATGATAAAAATAAAGGGAATAAAAGAATCTCTATCTAATACACAGAAACAAACATAGGGAGGCTGCCAAATCAAGGAGACCAAGAAATGTGGTCCACATGAAAGAATAGGGAAAAATCCCAGGAAAATAACCAAGTGAAATTGAAATAGCCAACCTATCAGATACAGAGTTCAAAACACTGCTGATAAAGATCTTCAGAGAACTCACTGAGTTTAGCAAAAGTGTAAGGAAAGAAATGACAGCTACACTAAGCTAAATAAAGAAAAATCCACAGGGAACCAACAGTGAATGGATGGAAATAAGGTTCAAATCAATGATTTGGAACATAAAGAAGGGATAAACATTCAACCAGAACAAAAAGAAGAAACAAGAATTTAAAAACAACAACAACAAGGATAAGCTTAGGAACTTCTGGGACTTCTTTAAATGTTCCAACATCTGAGTCATAGGGATGACAGAAGGAGAAGAGGAAGAATAAGAAATTGAAAACTTATTTGAAAAAATAATGAAAGTAAAGTTCCTTAATTTGGTGAAGGAAGTAGACATACAAGTCCTAGAAACAAACAAAGTCCCAAACAAGCTGAACCTAAAGAGGAACACACCAAATGTTCCTCTTTAGATATATCATAGATATACCCAGATATATCATAATTAAAATACCAAATGTTAGAGATAAAAAGAGAACCTTAAAAGCAGCAAGAGGAAAGCAGAATTACCTACAAAAGAGTTCTCATAAGACTATCATCAGATTTCTCAAAAAAAACTTTGCAGGCAAGAAGGAGCTAGCAAGAAGTGTTAAAAGTGATGAACAGCAAGGATTTACAACCTAGATTACTCTATTCAGCAAAGCTATCATTTAGAATGGAAAGGCAGAGAAAGTGCTTCCCAGACAACATAAAGCTAAAGGAGTTCATCACCACCAAGCCATTATTACAGAAAATATTAAAATGACTTATTTAAGAAAGATGAAGATCAAAAGCATGAATGTTAAAATGGAAACAAATTCACAACTATCAACAACTGAATAAAAAAAAACTAAACAAACAACCAGAACAGGAGCAGAATCATAGATATGGAGATCATTTGGAGTGTTATCAGCTGGACAAAGAAAGGAGGAGGGTGTGGAAATGGTGCAGGATTACAAAGCATATTTGGTAAGAACAAAATAGAGGGGGGAGGTAAGAATAGCAGAGGAAATGGAGAACTTACACACCTGACTCATTGACTGGAACTAAGGGGATTATTGCTTGAGGGAAGGGGGGCACTGAGCAGAAGGGAGCAATGGGGGGAAATTGGACAACATTAATAGCATAATCAATAAAATATACTTAACATAAAATTAAAATTAAAAAATAAAGTCACAAAATTTAAAGACAGAGAATCTTAAAAATAGCAAAAGAGAAACAACTAGTAACAGACAAGGAAGTTCCAATAAGGCTCTCAGCTGATTTCTTAACAGAAACACTACAAGCAGGAAGGCAATGGCATGAAATATTCCAGGTAATGAAAAGCAAAGACCTGCAACTAAGATTACTCTATTTAAAATGAAGGAGAACTAATGAGTTTCCCAGAAAAAAAAAGGTTAAAGTAGTACATCCCCACCAAACCAGCATTGCAAGATATGATAAAGGGACTGGTAAAGGGGTGGTAAAGATGGTGAAGAGATGGTAAGAAGATGAAGAAAAATAGAGGGAAAGAAAGGAACATAGGCACAAAGGGGAACAAATGGTAATGAATAAACACCTATTAAAAATGTTCTGTGCAAATGGATTAAATGTTCCAATCAAAAGACATAGGATAACTGAATAATAAGAAAATATGACTGCATATATGCTGTCTACAATAGACCCACATCAGAACAAAAAATCTACAGGCTAAAAGTGAAGGGATAGAAAAAATTATTCAAAGAAAATGGGCATGAAAAAATGCCATGGTAGCATATTTACATTAAACAAAATAGACTTCAAAACAAAGGTCATAACAAGAGAAAAAGAGGGTCTTCATATAATACTTAAATGAGGTGGCCAACAAGAAGATATAACTCTTGTAAACATATGTACCCAACAAAAGAGCACCTAAAAACATAAGGAAAATCTTGGAGGACATTAAGAAAAAGATCAACAATACAATAATCATTGGGGATTTTAACACCCCACTGTCAACAATGGACAGATTATCCAAACAAAAAATCAACAAGGATATTATGACATTGAACAATGCCCTAGATCAAATGGAATTAATTGTTATCTACAGGGCATTTCAATGAAAAGAAGGAAAATATACATTGTTTTCAAGTGCACATGGATAATTTCAAAATTAGACCACACAGTAGGTCACAAAACAAGCCTCAACAAATTCAAGAAAATTGAAATCATATCAAACATCCTCTTGGATTACAATGGCTTGAAACTAGAAACCAACCTGAAGGAAAACACTAAAAAAACATTCAAATACATGGAGACTGACTAACGCATTGTTAAATAATGAATGGGTTAACAATAAGATCAAGGAAGAAATAAAAAAAGTATCTGGAATAAATGAAAATGAATACACACCAGTGAAAACCTATAGGACAGTGGAAGCAGTCCTGAGAGGGAAGTTCATAGCATTACATGCCTACCTAAAGAAGATATAAAAGTCTCAAATAAACAACTTAAGCCTACATCTAAAAAAATTAGAGGAACAACAACAAATAAAGCCCAGAGTCAGTAAAAGAAAGGAAATAATAAAGATCAGAGCAGAATGAAATAACACAGAGCCTAAAAAAATATTCAAAGATCAATGAATCCAGGAACTAGTTCTTTGAGAAGATAAACAATATTGACAAGTCTTTAACCACACTCATCAAGAAACAGAGTATCAACATAAACAAAATCAGAAATGAAGACAAGTAAAAACCAATACCACAGAAATACAAAGGATTGTAAGAAATTACTATGAAGAAGTATATGTCAAGAAATTTGACAATCTAGGTGAAATGGACAAATTTCTAGAAACATACTCTCTTCCAAAACTGAATCAAGTAGAATCAGAAAACCTAAATAGGGCAATAATAACTAGCAAAATTAAACCAGTAATCAAAAAACTCCCAGCAAACATTCTGGCTGGTGTAGCTCAGTGGATTGAGCACAGGCTGTGAACAAATGGGTCACTGCTTCAATTCCCAGTCTGGGTACATGCCTGGGTTGCAGGCCAGGTCCCCAGTAGGTGGCCACATGAAAGGCAACCACACATTGATGTTTCTCTCCATCTCTTTCTCCCTCCCTCCCCCTCTCTCTAAAAATAAATAAATAAAATCTTTAAAAAAACCCACAAAACTCCTAGCAAACAAATAATCTGCATTGAGTAGTTCAGCAGATGAATTTTACCAACATTCCAAGAAGACCTAACTCCTATTTTTCTCCAACAATTCCCAAAAATTCAAGAAGAGGAAAGGATCCAAATCCCTTTTTTATGAGCCCAGTTGTATGCTAATTCCAAACCAGGAAAAGATGCTACAAAGAAAGAAAATTGCAGGCCAATATTGCTGATGAACATGGATGCTAAAATTATCAACAAAATATTGGCAATACAGATAATACATTGATCAAGTGAAATTTATCCCAGGGATGCAAAGATGGTACAATACTCACAAATCAATAAATGTAATACACCACTTAATCAAAATTAAGGACAACAATTACATGACCATATCAATAGATGCTGAAAAAGCATTTGCTAAAATCTAGCACTCGTTTATGATGAAAACACTCAGCAAAGTGGAGAGGAATCATAACTGCAAAAATTAGTAAAAGCCATATACTAGAATCCTACTGCAAACATCATACTCAGTGGGAAAATATTAAAAACTTTCCACTAGGATCATGAATAAGACAAGGGTGTCCACTTTCACTACTCTTATTCCACATGGTACTGGAATTTCTAATCACAGCGATCAGACCAGAAGATATAAAAGGCATCCAAAATGGAAAGGAGGAAGTAAAATTGTCATTATTTGCAGATGACATGGCACTGTTCATAGAAAACCCTAGAATATCCAACTAAAAACTACTTGATCTAATAAGTTACAATGTTGAAACAGTGGGACACAAAGTCAATATTCGGAAATAGCATTTTTGTACACTAACAATGAACTATCACAAATAGAAACTAGGAAAAAAAATTCCACTTACTATAACAACAAGAAAAATAAAGTACCTAAGAATAAATCTATCCAAGGAGGTAAAAGACCTATATTCAGAAATCTATAGAATAGTGAAGAAAGAAATTCAGGAAGATACAAATAAATGAAAGTGTATACCATGTTTATGGATTGAAAGAATTTACAACATTAAAATGTCCACACTACCCAAAGATATCTATAGATTCAATGTAATTCTTATTAAGAAAACAATGGTGTATTTCACTGATCTAGAACAAATACTCCAAAAATTTATATGGACTGAAAGAGACACCAAATAGCCTCAGCAATCTTGAGAAAGGGCAATAAAGTAGGAGGGATCACAACACCTGGTATCAAACTATATTACAAGGCCATTGTAATAAAAAAAAAAGCCTGATAATGGCATAAGAACAGACACATAGGAGAAGGCCCCGATTTGCTTGTAGGTAGTGGAGAAAGTGACTGAAAGCCAGCCCAGAGCTGAGCAAGTGGCATTGCTTCCTCTCTAATCTTTCCCCCACATACAGTGCCATGACAAAGGGATGTGGTTTGCCTTGCCTTGGTGAATTCCTAAGACCCTGCCGCTTACTACATAATAGGTGCAGTGAGACAAAAAATATATATAACCCAAATGAAAGAGCAGATCAAAGCTCCAGAAACATACAACTAAGCAATGAAGAGATAGCCAACCTATTCATATGCACAGTTCAAAACACTAGTAATCAGGATGCTCACAGAATTGGTTGAGTATGGTCACAAGATAGAGGAAAATGTGAAGGCTATGAAAAGTGAAATAAAGGAAAATGTACAGTCCCCAGTAAGGGATGTGTGAGAGGCAACCACACATTAATGTTTCTCTCCCTCTCATTTTCCTTGCCTTCCTTTCTCACTAAAAATAAATAAATAAAATCTTAAACAAAAAATCATACACTATGATCACATGGGATTTATTCCAGGGATACAAGGATGGTACAATATTTGCAAATCATTAAATATAATACATCACATAAACAAAATTAAGGACAAAAATTGCTCAATCATATCAATAGATACTGAAAAAACACTTTATAAAACCCAGCACCCATTTATGTAAAAACACTCAGCAAAGTGGGAATAGAGGGAGCATACATCAATATCATAAAGTCCATATATGAAAAACCTACTACCAATATCATATTCAAAGAGTAAAAACTGAAAGTGTTTTTCTTATGATCAAAGGTGTCCATTTTCACTGATCTTCTTTAACATAGTATTGGAAGTTCTGGACATCTGGACACAAAGATAAGACAACAAAAATAAATAAAATGCATCCAAATTAGAAATGAGGAAGTAAACTTGTCATTATTTACAGATGACATGATAGTGTATGTAGAAAACCTATAGGCTCCACCAAAAAACTACTTAACCTAATAAGTGTATTTGGCAAAGTAGCAAGATACAATGTCAAAATTCAGAAATTGATGGCAGTATGGTACCTACAGTAAAATATCAGAAAAAGGAACTAAGAAAAGAAATCCCATTTACCGTAGCAACAAAAAACAGAAAATACCTAGGAATAAATTTAACCAAGGAGTTAAAGGACCTATACTAAGAAAGCTATAGAACACTGAAAAATTAAATTGAGGAAGATAAAAACAAATGGAAGCATAATTTGAGTTCATGGATTGAAAGAATTAACATTAAAAAGTCTATACCACCCAAAGCAATCTATAGATTCAATGCAGTTTTCATTAAAATACCAATGGCATATTTTGAAGAGCTAGAACAAATACTACAAAACTTATATAGAACCAATAAAGATCCTGAATAACTTCTGCAATCTTGAGAAAAAAGAACATATATAGTTGGAGCAATCACAATACCTGATGTCAAACTATACTACAAGTCCACTGTAATCAATACAGTCTGGTACTGGCATAACAACAGTTGCATAGGACAATGGAATAGAAAAGAGAGCCCAGAAATAAACCATTGCCTTTACCATCAATTAATATTTGAAAGGAGGCAAGAGCATACAATGGAGTAAAGACAGTTTCTTCAATGAATGGTCTTGGGAGACCTGGACAGGTATATGCGAAAAAATGAAACTAGAACACCAACTTACACCATACACCAGAATAAACTCAAAACGGATAAAAGACTTAAATATAAGTTGTGGTACCATAAAAATCCTAGCAGAAAACATAGGCAGTAGAATTTCAGATATTGCACACAACAATATTGTTGAGAATATATCTCCTAGGAAAAGGACAAAAAAGGAAAAAATATAAACAAGGGAGACTATATCAAAACCTCTGACTGAAAAAACCTGTGAGGGTTGAGGCAGTGGGAGAAACTATCAGCCTCACAGGAGAGTCTTTGGGAGAGACTTATAGGGTTCTAGAATGTACACAAAACCACCCACCTAGGAATCATTGCCAGAAGGGCTGAATTTTCTGGAGGGTAGTGCCAGGAGTGACTGAAAGCCAGGAGAGGCCTGATCAAGCAGCACTGTTCTCTCTCTGATTCCTCCCCCATGCCTAGCAACACCTAGCAAGTTGCCCCACCCTGATGAACATCTAAGGCTATAACCCTTTCTACATAACAGGCACACTGAAACAAACAAACAAAAAAATAGCCCAAATGAAAAAAAACAATCAAGTCTCCAGAAAAAATACAACTAAGTGACAAAGAGATAGCCAAGCTAACAGATACACAATTCAAAACACTGATAATCAGATGCACACAGAATTGGTTGGGAATAGTCACAAAATAGAGTAAAAAATAAAGGCTATGAAAAGTGAAATAAAGGAAAATGAACAGGGAACCAATGGTGAAAGGAAGGAAACTGGGACTCAAATCAACAGTCTGGACCAGAAAGAAGAAATAAACATTCAACCAGAACAAGAATTCAAAAATATGAGGAAAGGCTTAGGAACCTCCAGGACAACTTTAAACATTCCCACATCTGAATCATAGAGGTACCAAAAGGGGAAGAGGAAGAGCAAGAAATTGTAAACTTATTTTAAAAAATAATAAAGGAGAACTTCCCCAATCTGGCAAAGGAAATAGACTTCCAGGAAGTCCTGGAAACTCAGAGAGTTCCAAAGAAGTTGGACCCAAAGAAGCACACACCAAGGCACATTATAATTACATCACCCAAGAGTAAAGATAAAGAGAGAATCTTAAAAGCAGCAAGAGGAAAGGAGACAGTTACCTACAAAGGAGTTCCCATAACACTACCAACTTACTTCTCAAAAGAAACCTTTCAGGCAAGAAGGGGCTGGAAAGAAGTATTCCATGTTATGAAAGGCAAGGACCTTCATCCAAGATTACTCTTTCCAGCAAAGCTATCACTTACAATGGAAGGGCAGATAAAGTGCTTCCCAGATAAGGTCAAGTTAAAAGAGTTCATCATCACCAAGCCTTTATTATATGAAATGTTAAAGGGTCATCTAAAAAAAGATAAAAATATAAACAATAAAATGACAGTGAATTCACAACTTATAACAACTGAACCTAAAACAAAAACAAAAACAAACTAAGCAAACAACTAGAACAAGAACAGATTCACAAAAATGGAGATCACAGGGAGGGTTATTGGGGGAAAGTGGGAGGGGGAGAGAGGGGAAAAAAGTACAGTGAATATGTAGCATAAATGGTAGATAGAAAATAGACAGGGGGAGGTTAAGAATAGTATAGAAACTGGAGAAGCCAAAGAACTTATATGTATGACCCATGGACATGAACTAAAAGTTGGGGAATGCAGGTGGGAGGTGGTGTGCAGGGTGGAGTGGAATAAAGGGGGGGAAATGGGACAACTGTAATAGCATAATCAATAAAATATGTTTTAATAAAAGAAATGAATTCCATTTAAAATTGCATCAAAACATAAAATACCTAGAAATATATTTAACCAAGGTTGTAAAGACCTGTACTTGAATAAGTATAACATTGAAAACAGAATTTTAATAAGGCACAAATAAATGGAAGCATGTCACATTGTTATGGATAGGAGGATTTAACATTGTTAAAAAGTCTATATCACCCAAAGCAATCTATGGGTTTAAAGCAACCCCTATCAAAATACCAATGACATTTTTAACAGAATATTCCTAAAATATATATGGAGCCACAAGGACCCGAAAAAGGCAAAACAATCTTGAGAAAGAAGAACAAAGCTGGAGATATTGTGCAACCTGATATCAAATTATGCTACAAGCCTACAGTAATCAAAACAGCGTGGGTGTAGCATAAAATTAGACACATAGATCGATGAAACAAAATAGAGCACAGAAATAAATCCCATCTACATGGTCAGTTAATGACAAAGGATGCAAAAATATACAATGGGATAAAAACAGTTAATTAAATAAATGGTATTAGGAAAACTAGACAAATAAATGCAAAAAAATTAAACTAGATCACCTTCTTAAACCCAGAATAAAACTCAAAATGGATTAAAAGCCTAAATGTAAGTTCTGAAACCATAAAACTGCTAGAAGAAAACATAAACAGTAAACACTTTGACATTTTCTTAATAATATTTTTTATATTTCTTTTCAGGTAAGGGGAAAAATAAACAAATAGTACATTCAGTTAAAAATAATTTTCACAGAAAAAAAAACAAACAAAATGAAAAGATGGCCTACTGAATGAGAGAAGATATTTTGCCCATGATACATTTGATAAGGGATAAATATCCAAAATATATAAAAAATTCATTCAACTTAACACTGTAAAACACAAATTATCTGATTAAACAGTGGATAGAAAACTGAATAGACATTCCTCCAAATAGGATATACACATCTGACAAATACATATGAAAATTTGTTAAACATCATTAATCATCAAAAAAAATGAAAATTAAAACCACAATGAGATATCACCTCCCATCTTCTGAATTGCTACCATAAATCAATCAATCAATCAATCAATCAATGACAAGTGTTGTGGAGAAAAGGGAACCCTCATGCACTGTTGAATTGCAAATTGGTGCAGTCCCAATGGAAAACAGTATGAAAGTTTCCTTAAAAATTAAAAATAGAACTACCTTATGACTTAGCAATTCTACTTTTGGGCATTTATCTGAAGAAATCCAAAACACTAATTCAATGAGATACATATTCATTGCAGCATTATTTAAAATAGCCAGTATATGGAAGCAACAAAAATGTTTATTGATAAATGATTAGATAAAGGAGTGTGGTACATATATACAATGGAATATTTCTTGATGATAAAAATGAATGAAATCTTTCACCACCTGGCTTACTTCACTTAGCATAATGCTCTCCAGTTCCACCCATGCTGTCAAGAATGGTAGGAGCTCCTTCTTTCTTTCTGCTGCATAGTATTCCATTGTGTAAGTGTATTAGAGATTTTTGATCCACTTAGTGATGGGCACCTAGGCTGTTTCCAGCACTTAGCTATTGTAAATTGTGCTGCTATGAACATTTGGGTGTACAGGATCTTTTGAATTGGTGTTTCAGAATTATTAGGGTATAATTCCAGCAGGAAAGATGAATACCATATGTTCCCACCTATAAGTATAACCTAATTAACAAAACAAACAAGCAAGCAAATTAGAATCAGAGACATGGAAATAAAGAACAAACTGACAGTGACCAGAGGGAAGGGGGGAGGGGTTAAAAAAGGAAAGAAGGGTAAGAGTCTTCAAGGAAGACTCTACCTTGAAGGATCCATGAACAAAGACAATGGGGGTTAGGATTGAATATGGAGGTGGTGATATGTAGGGCAAAGAAGAGTAATGGGGTATAATGGGGACAATTGTAATTGAACAACAATTAAAAAAAGATAAAAATCAATGAAACCTTATCATTTGTGACAACATGGATGAACTCAGAGGGTATTATACTAAGTGAAATAGTCAGCCAAGTAACATATGATTTCAGTTATACGTGGACTCTAAGGGCCAAAATAAATGAACAAAAAAACAAAAACAAACTCATAGATACAGAGAACAAATTAATACTTGCCAGATGAGAGGAGTATTGGGTGGGGGCTGGTAGAAAAGGTGAAGGAATTAAGAAGTAATTATGAATTGTGACAAGCAGTTAGTAGACTCATCAGGAGAACCACCTTATGAGTTTTATAAATGTCTTATCACTATGCTAAAACTAAAATAATATTGCATGCCAAGTATAATTTTTTTAATGTGACAATAATGTCAGGAGTGTTCTTCTCTCCCTCTCTTTTTGTTCATTTTTTTAAAGCAGTCACTTTAGCATATCTTGCAATGCTTTTTGGTAGAGATGTATTCTTTCAGCTTTTTTTTTTTGACTAGGAAAGGTATTATTTTGTCTTCTATTTTAATTGAGAACCTTGTTGTATAGGGTAGTCTCAGTTGCAGGTCTTTGCTTTACATTACTTGGAATACTTCTTGCTATTCCATTCTGGCTTGTAGTGTTTCTGTGGAAAAATCAACTGCTAGCCTTATCAGAGCTCCCTTTTATGTTACTATCTGTTTCTTCCCTGCTGTCTTTAAGATTCTCTGTCTTTGAATTTTGTCATTTTTATTATGTTGTGGTGGACTCTGGCCAGCAGAGTCCACCTGTTGTGACTGAAGACAGAAATAAATGCACAGGCTACAGCAATCCTGTGGGGAAAACGGGAATGGCACAGCTACTCTTTCAAGGGGAGAGTGCCTCTGAGTGCCTCAACCACTCTCTCAAGATGAGAATGCCCGAACCCTTGCCTAGACAAGCTTTTATTGTTTTTCTAGGGTTTTACATCAAAGAAGGATTATTATCTATCACATATTATTGTCTACATTTTAGGTAAAATCAAGGGAATGAAAATAGCATACAGAAGGGAAAGGTGGTGAGCTGATTAGCTCTGTCCTTGGGAAAATTCACACAGGCTTTGGAAATTACCTTGAAGATGGATAATACACATTTGTTGTTTTAGACCAGGGTGATGAAGTTTTAGCAAGAACAAGCCATAACAGTCTGTATGCATTTTCTTAGGCCTGATTCCCATGGAAAAACTTGGTTGGAAGGTCTAGCTCCTGCGCACCATCTCACTTCTGTAGGTTTTCCATACAGAGTTGAGTCACATTTGCCAGACCAAAACAAACTGGTCCTCTACAATATGTGTTTTGGAGTGGGCCGCTTTGAGTTCATCCTGTTTGGACCCTCTGTGCTTCCTGGACTTGCGTGACTTTTTCTCTCATCAAGTTAGAGAATTTTTCTATCATTACTTTTTCAAAAGATGTTCTATCCCTTGCTCCTCCTCTTCTTCTTCTGGTATTCCTATTATATGGACATTATTATGTTTCATGTTGTCCTGCAGCTCCCTTAAACCTCCTTCATTCTTTTTGAGTCTTTTTTCATTTTGTTGCTCTGTATTGGAATTGTTTTCTACCTTGTCCTCCAACTCACTGATTCAATCCTCTGCTTCATCTAGCTTGCTTTTTACTCCTTCTACTGTGTTGTTCAGTCCAGATATTGTATTCCTCATTTCATCTAGGCTCTTATTGATAGTTTCTATGTCCTTTTTCACACCAGTGTAGTTCTTAATAAGTTCCTTGTAGCTCCCCTGGAGTTCCTTGTAGTCTTCATTGAGCTCCTTGAACATCCTTAAAACCATTATTTTGAACTTGATATTTTCCTTGCCTCAATTTCACTTAGCATTATTTCTGGGGATTCCTCATTTCCTTTTGATTGGAGGTTGTTTCTTTGTGTCCCCACTTTTTGTGACTCTGCTTATTTGATTCTGCATATTAGATTTATCTGCTTTTATTCCCCATATTCATGGTATGACATTCTGTGGTACAAGTCCTGTGGGACTCAGTAGTGCAGTCATTTCTTTCTTGAGCTTGATCCTCATGGGGTGCCCTGTATGGCATTTATATGGGATCTCTGGTTGTAACTTGGTTTTGGTTGTTGGTGGGTCATTTTTTAGTAGTAACTTCCCTCCAGCTGGCTGACTGAAAGTCACACTGCCCACCATGTCTTGTATGCTAATGTACAAGTGCTGTCAGAATAAAACCAGCAGCTCCAGAAACATTCCCACAGCCACTTAAACAATGCCCATCCACAACCACATTGTCAATAACAAGTGTACCAGTATTAAGGGTGTAAAGAGATTAAGGCTATTATAAGAAAGTAAAAATGAGTACAAAATGACTAACTGAAGGAAATTTTATTTTGAGGGGGTTAATGAAAGAAAAATAGTAAGTAGTGAACAGAAACAAGGTAAATACAGAAATAAAATAAAATTTACATTTTAAATAAAAATGGAAGGAAAGAAGGCAGAATGGAGTAAGAGAAATTAAAAGTATAGTATTGGGTTTAAACAAAATTTTTAAAATATATATAGTGCAAAAATTTAGGAACCAAATTGTACTTAAAGATCCACCATAGCATTATCACCAGCAAATGAACAAAGATTAGTATAGGTGGGATAATAATAAGAGGGAAAAAGAAGAAAGAGAAGCTTAAGAGATTTCTGGAGGGAGGAGAAGTGATTTTGAGAGAATAGAGCAAGAAGGAATACTGAGAGTAAGGAATGAGAACCAGGCTAGCTCAGGTAAATATTAAAATTTAAAATAAAAAGAAGAGGGCAGGCAGAGGCAAAATGGAGTAGGAGAGGGAAAAAGTAAAATCTGAAATTTGAAATACAAAAAGTGAAAATCTAGAAATAGAGTTGAAGAAATGCAACAACCACTGCCATATCCAGAATCAATAAGCAGAATTTGAGAAAAGGGGAGGGAGACTAGGTATTTAAGAATAGGAAAAAGAATGTGAGATGACTACTAATAAGAAAAATGGTTTTGATGGCTGGAGAGAGGACAAATAGTAAGAGTTTTGAATAGAAACAAGTTGTAGTAAGAGAGAAAACAGAATTTAAAACAAAAATAACAAGCTGAAGAAAGAAGCCATAATGGAGTAAGAAAAGGGTGGAGCAAAATATGAAATATGAAATGTTACAATATAAAAACTTATGACATAATATTCACAAAGTTGAAGGTAAAGAAATGAATGTTTAAAAGCTATGCAGGGGAGAAAACACTAATCATGAAGACTAAGGTGGAATTCATCTCTGTATAATCCAGTTTTCACTACTGTCTTCTCTTTCTGGATCCACACCTAGTGATGTCATATGGTTTCCCAGTCTGGTGCTAGACAGCCTGTTCAAAGTTGCAGGTGATCCATAGTTTGTGGCCGTCTCCTTCAGATTTTGCTGTATCCTACTATTCTGCCCTACTGGCTTTCCATCACCCTTGGGTCCAGCAGTGGTTCCTTTAATGACCTTAGAGGGCTGCCAGTACCTACTGCACCTGCCTCTACAATGGGCCTTTGGTGCAGTTCAGTGTGTGGTAACCCTGGTTCAGCCCTGGAGTGGCCCTGGAGTGCACTATTCAGTCTTCAGGGAAGATGGTGAGAGTGTTTCCCCATCCCTTGCCACATACCTTTTTTTGTTCCTGATTTTTTCAATAATGTATGGTTTCTGGTGATTTTGCTGTTTCCTCCGAGGGGCCAACCTGTGTAAAAGGGGCAGCTCTTTCCTACTTGGAGCAGGCAGCACCTCTGTCTAGACACTGAGGTTGGGTGGATTCCTAAATCTCACTTTTGCACCTGTCTGTACTTTCTCTGCTCTACTGGGGTTAGTGGATCAGGGCCAAAAGAACAGTGCTGTTGTAGTGTATGATTAAGGGCCCTTTCAGAGGATTTTCTTCTTTCCCTTGCAGAAATGTGCTCAGCAGGATGCTCCTGAACCTGGTCTCACTGATCTGCAGAGCCAATAATCCTGCAGGTGGGGGTTGGGCTTGCCTGTCTCTGAGGGCCTCTGGAAGGCTGAAGCAAATCTCAGGCATTCAGTTCCTGGCCTTCCAGTCCCCAACACAGCACTCTCTCTCAGGAGGATAGGGCCTGATTTCTCCACTCTGAACAGCCCTCAGCTTGTCACCCATGCTGGGTGGGACCCACAGATCCTAAAGTATGACTCTATCCCTCTGATTTCTCTGTTAGCACAGCCACTGCCTGTGTCTGTGAACCCCAGATCCCTGCTGAGTCTAGGATCTAGTTTCAGTGTGCCTTTTAAAAGAGTTTCTGTGTAGCCCCAACACTGTAGCATGGAGCCATACAGGGCCTATTCTCCATGTGCTCTCCCTCCCCCAAAATCACAGAGCCTTCCTCTCACAATCAGTGCTGGCCACTTCCTGTAGGAGCTTCCAACAGTTTTAGATAAAGTTTCTCTCTGGATCTTTCCTGGATGCTGTTAGGAAAAGCCCCACATTTACACTATTACTATAACACAGGGTGTTGCCGGGGTGCTGTCCCTGCTTCCTCCAAAGATTTTCAGCCTGGGGTGGTCTTGCGCCCACCAT
Organism: Trachops cirrhosus; assembly: GCA_028533065.1. Lineage (NCBI taxonomy): Eukaryota > Metazoa > Chordata > Mammalia > Chiroptera > Phyllostomidae > Trachops > Trachops cirrhosus. The sequence continues at coordinate 52,565,879 of CM052547.1, read as the reverse complement.
GCTCTTTTTGGAGCCAGCACTTCTCCAGCTGTCTCTCTCTGCCACTGGTGATCAGGGCTCCTGCACAGATACACAGCCTTCATGACTCTGTGCAGCCAGAAGTACTGGTTTGGGTCAGAGTAGTGGCAGTTTCCCTGTTTGGAGAGCCCAGGCCACAGGCTCCAGGTGACCTGCAGGCAGGCAGTCTCTTGTCTACTCCCATGAACTCTCATCTGCATATGTGCTCACTCATTCACACTCTCTGTTGGATTTTCAAGCTGACCACTCTTGTAGCTAGGCTGCAAAACCAATCTGGGTCAAGGAGCAAGTAGATGGAGCCCACGTACTTTGCAGCCATGTTGGATCTCTCAGTAAATTAATTTCTTAATGGTTGCTTTTGGAATTACAATTAGCATCTAAACATATAACAATCTAGTACAGATTAATATCAATTTAGTTTTAATAATGTACACAAACTGCTTTTATATAGCTCCATTTCCTTTATACTTTGTTATAATAATGTTATACAAATTATATCTTTATGCATTATAAGACCATCAATACAATTGTTTTATGTAGTTGTTTCTTTTATATTAAATTAAGAAAAGTGTTACAAGCAAAGCTGAATTTATAATGTCTTTTAAATTTACCTATGGTGTCGTGTTTGCTACTATTTCTTATTTCTTTATGTGGATTTGTTATTGTTCAGTGTCATTTAATATCAGCCTAAAGATTTATTTCCTTTTAGTATTTCCTAAAAGATGGATATACTAGTGACAAGTTCTCTGTTCCATTTTAAATTGGTTATGTATTAATTTCTCATTCATTTTAAAGGATAGTTTTCTTGTATATAGAATTCTTGGTTAATAGTTTTTCCTTTGAGTGCTTTAAATATGTTATCCCACTACCCTATAGCATCCATGGTTTCTGATATGAAAACAGAGTTAATCTTACTGAGGATATCCTATATATAAAATGAGTCACTTATCTTTTTCTGATTTCAGTCCTCTGTCTTTGACTTTGGACAGTTTGATTATGTCTTGGTCTAAATCTCTGAGTTTATTTTATTTGGAATTCATTGAGCTTCCTAGATGTGCAGATTAATATTTTTCATGAAATTTTGTAAGGTTTTTGTCATTACTACTTCAAATAATGTTCACTAATCTTTTAAAAAGACTTCAATAGTCTATCTTCCCCTTTCCCAATATGTCTATGCTGGCATACCTGATGCCATCTACAGGCCTCTGAGGCTCTGCATATTTTCATTCATTCATTATATATTTTCTATTCCTCACTTTGTATAATCTCAATTGACTTACCTTCAAATTCACTAATGATTTTATCTATGAGCTCAAATCTGCATGTACACCCCTTCAGTGATTTTTTTTTAATTTCAGTTGTTGGAAATAATATCATGTTGAAATAATTCAGTTGCAGAATATCAATCTGATTATTTTTAAAATAATGTGGATCTCTTTATTAATATTGTCTATTTAGTAAGATATTTTCCTTATACTTTTCTTTTGTTTTTAGATATAACTTTTTCAGTACTTTGAACATATTTAAAACAGGTTTTATAAACTATTTTTATAGGAAGTCTAATGTCTCAGTTTTTTGAAAGATATATTCTATTGACTACCTTTTTTACCTTTGTGTGGGACCATCTTTCTTGTGCTTTGCATGTCTCATATATTTTTGTCATTGTTGTTGAAAAGGGGACATTTCAAATAATATAACAAAGTAACTCTGAAAATCAGATTATCCATCTCCAGGGTTTGTTTTTCATTTTATTTTTGTTTCTGTTTGTTTAGTGGCTTTTCTGAACTAACTCAATAAAGTCTGTATTCTTTGTCATGTGTGGCCTCTGAAGACTGTTAAGTTAGCTTAGTGGGCATCTGATGATTAAACTAAGACTTTTTTGAATGCCTTGAATCTATATACCTCCTAGACTTTGCTAAGTGCTCTATGTGTGTTGGGGCATGTTATCCACACTCTGGTAGGGAGCTTTCAACTTGACTTAACATCTTCAAGGTCAACCAGAAGTAGAGCTTGGAGTCCTGCTAGGCTTTTCCTGTATACACAAACAGTCCTAAATATGAACGTGGCCTTCTAGATTCTCAAGATGTGAAGTTTTTTCAAAGCCCTATAGATATATCATTACCCAGGTTTATATTATAAATTTTATATTGGACTTCTTATTTGCTCCAAGTGTATCACTACTTCAGGCAGTTTTATGTTGCCATGATGTTTTTGAAATGTGCCATGGGGAAAAAGCTGTTCACATGAAGTTAGCTCTGAGTCAGATCAAATAAGGATAAGCATTACAATTGGGGTTTTCCATAGATATTCCATACCAGTCAGATAATGACAATACTCTGGGGATGGGGTCCTGGGGAGATTTAAACCCATACTTTTTCCTTCATTAGTTGTTAGGTTATGGTTTTCATATATACTGTGATTGCAAATCTGTTAGTTTTTAAGGCTACTACTGCAGAGCTGCTGAGAAAAGGAAAATAGGAATAGATCAAGTTAAAATCCTTCAAGGATCACTGCTATTACTAATATTCAGCTATTTTTCTTGAAGAAGCTCTCTTTAGATTTCTGTAAACCTTTGGTTAATTTTTTTCTGAAAAAGATGATTTTGATACATTTTACCATCATTTATGTTACTTTTATGGAGGATACAATATTTGGAGGTTCTCATTCTCCTATCTCATTGATATCACTCCATTAGTTTAATATTGTAGTCAATGAAATGAGAATAAACATACCTGAATTATCTGCATTTGTTTGTTTTTAGAGTCACATCTAAGAAAGCATGGAAGAAAGCTTTGCAAATTTTTGTCTTTTTAAAATTATTTTGAACCCATAACAATCAGGATAAGGAATGATAGCTTCTCTTTCATCAGGAATCATTGGAAATACAGGGAATTTCTGTGGTATCTTTCCTTGTCTCTCAGAAGCACAAAGCCTGAAAGAGAGACCTCTGAGGATTCCCATCTGAGAATACAGAAAAGATAAGGAAAAGTTCTCATATGCTAGGGCAGTCACAAGCCAGCTCTCAAGTTCTTTGTACTATAGAAAGAAGAGCCTTATCAGTTATTATTTTAAAGTTTCCTCTTTAAATTTGAGTAATGTTGCTCAAAATTACTTTGAGTCTCTACTTTGAGCTCTATTAATTATTATTTTGAGATGACTTGAAGGAAACTAAATTTTGTAAAAATGTAATGAGTAATAATGGGAATGATAACATTTCCCTTTACTCAATTATTTTTTCTTGGAAGATCCTTCTCCTTCAGATTATAATTAATTTTTATTTTTCTGTCATTTTAATACAATCTAGAATAAATTTTTATTTTTCAAAAATGACTGAATTTATCAAAAAGCATGCCATTGCAATTTTCTTTAAAAATCAGATTCAACACGACACAATGTATAGTTTCCCTCCTAACATTGTTTGTGGTCTATCTGATGTACAATAATGAAACAAGTAAAAACATCACAAATGGAAATGTGCAGATTGTGCTGCTTTGCTACCATAAAAAGAAATATTTTAATTATCTTTTAATAAAAACATGTACCTAATAAATGTTTTTATTTAATTTCTTCAGAGATTAGTAAAAAAGTAAATGTTTTTATTATCTTTTTACTAATCTCTGAAGAGGTTTTCCTATCCATTCTCTGCAAATGTGACTGTATCTTCCAAACGAGCATCCAACAGTGGATTTCAGTTTAAAAGTTTCCTTGGTTTGGAGCATGGGTAGAAGGACAAGTGTAGCTTTCTTCCAATGAAGATGAAATCAAGAAACAATGATGTAGTTATGCCAAAACCTGTTCATATAATCAAAACAAACAGCCAGGAAATTTTATTCATAGCCTCATGTTTTAGGCTAGCTAACATAATTTTTATGTTGAGAATGAATGATGTTGTTCTACATGGATCATCAAAAATGTGAAAATATAATAGTTTTAACATTAAGGTAGGGTCATGATGACTTTCTCAGGATACTTACCCACCATTTGAAAGGTCTATTTTGGAACAATTTCCATGAATTATGCAAACTTACTGGCATCTATGAGTACTGAAGAGAAGAGGAAGATACTGGGACAGAAAAGATCTGTCTTTGTTTCAAATTATTTTATGAGATAATTTCCTTTCAATTAGGATCTCTACTAAGAGCTCTTATAATACTAATTAGTTCTTAAGATAAAGGTGAACCAGCTGCTTAAACATATCTATTTCTACTTTTTACTTAAGGTACCCTAATAAGGCAAATAATACTGTAGAAACCCATCAGTAAGTGACATAATAAATGGGTTGAAACCATGAAGAACCCCACTGTTGGTTGAGCCTCCCTGTCTGTAGGCTCAGTGATCTATGATACTTTTGGAGGCTGAAGACCCATTTGCTTTTATCAGCAGAAATCAATCATCAACCTGGCCTTATCCTAGGAATATATAAGCCTAAATAATATTTTCCTGAGAATTTACTTCACTTTACATACAGTTATTTGAGATTTCTGATGTTATCATTGTGGTGTCTGCCCTGCCTGGTTTCAGGAGCCGTAACCCCCCATGGCTAAGGCTGAGTGAGAAACCTCCCAGAACTGGGAGGCCTAAGGAGACAAAACTTATTTCCCTGAACATGGGCACTGCCTGCTCTGCTATTCCCTT
>CM052547.1:52546776-52561126 GCA_028533065.1 Trachops cirrhosus | reverse complement strand
CTTTGTCTCCTCCGCCCGGCTCAGGGCCTGCGGAAATAGCAGGAAATAGCAGGGGCTCAGACTAGAGTCGGTGGACACCTGGGGTGAATTGGACCTGGGGCATAAGATATGTAAAATCCTGTGAGACCTGCTTGCTAGGATGCTCTTGGATGTGTAGGCTCTGGAAGGAAACTAGACTAATCAATCCTGTATCTGTTAGGTGATACTAGCCCCAAAACCCAGCATGAGACTTTTGAACTCTGTGTAAATTATCTACCTGTTTTGATCTTTTCTGCTAGACAATGAATCCACATTCTGTATCTGTTCACCTACCCAATACTACCTAATAAAAAGCCTATTGAGGCGGCGGCTTGAGGCGCTTTCCTTTGAGAGAGTGGCCAGGCCACTTGGAGGCACCCTCCCCTTCAGAGGGTAGCCATGCCGTCCCTATTCCTACACAGGACTTGGTAGTCTGTGTGTATGTTTCTCTCGTCACTTGCGAACCATCTACAATGTTTGCGGTCACCATGGGCCGGTGGACTGCAACCATCATCAAATACTCTTTTTTCCTATGTAGGAAATAAATTGTGTTAACATCTGTCACTAAGAATCTCTAAGGTGGTGGTTGGGCCAGATTGGAACACTAAGGGGGAGGAGTAGGCTCCCCCAGCAGAGGAGGGCAGCAGGGCACACTGAATTAGCAGTTCAGACAACTTAACTCAGTGGGGATCTGAACTACCCTGAAGACACTTTGAGAATGCCTACCACCTAGGATAGCAAAGAGCAAGAAGGTGGTGTGTGAGTTGCCCCTAATTGGTGCACCCCAAGACAGCACAACTGGTGGACTGAAGACATAGGCCTGGTGCAGAAGGGCACGGGGGGCCCAGCAAAGAACAAAGGAACTGGACAGGAAGCTGGGCAACTGTGAAAAGTGTGGCCCAGACCTGGCCCCCAACAACTCAAAACCACAGGGAGTAAAGTGAAATGCAACCCCCCTCAGCCTGCTTCAACAGGAAAGATCTGCAGAACTCTCTTGACTGGTTTAAAGCCAGCAGGAGGCTTTTTTTCTTTCTTTTTATTTCTCTTTCCCACAAGTGAGATAATAAGATCTGGAGCTGTGAAAGGACAAGAGTCAGACACAAAGAGGGATCATCCCAACAACTGAGAAACTGAGATAAATTTCACTTTGCTATTGCAGAGAAATTACAAGTTATTGTTTATTTGTACTATTATTTTTTCATTATTTTTACTTCTTTTATTTTATTAGTATTTTCTTATTTCTCTTCTTTCTGTTCAGTCTTATTCATTTTGTTTGTTAAATTGCATTGTTTAACTGGTTTTCCTTGTTCTCTCTTTCATAGTGCATTTTCAATTTTCTTTCTTTCACTTCACTTATGTTCCAATACTCACTACACCAGGTTGTGTACTTACTATTCTTGTTACTCAGATCACATAGATTCTTCCATATGATTGTTGTTCCTGTATTATTATAAATGATTGTTGTTCCATGTAATTACAAATACTACATAACACTCTTCCCAGATATTAGCCCAGTTCACTGTCTTCCAGAACTTTATTACTATTGTAGTTAACCCTATTCTCTTGTACAGTATGCCTATTTTATATCCTTTATTCTCCCTATATCTCATAAGCTGACCTCCCACAAGTTCACTGTTTTCTGGATTAAATTCACAATCCTTCACCCCTCTAACAGGAGTCTTATCTCTTTTTCATCCTTTCCAAAAAGTGGCTAGTTGGGTGAAATATAATGGTTAACACTATACATATCCAAAGATCTCCAATATCTTCTCCACAGGTTGGTACTTTAAATCCTATAGAATACACTCCTGCTGTCTTAATCCATTTTGCCTTCCCCCTCCAACTGATCACATAAAAGGGTAGGTGGGAGCTGTTAGACCAGTATACCTCTTGGAACACCAAAAAAGGAATCACCAACAGATAATAATAGAAGAAGGTGAAGGAGTGAGTGGAAGCCACACTAACCTCCACCCAGGACCAATTGGGAACTACAACTATATGGTGGAGAAATTACCCAGTACAAACAACTGACCAATAGTGAGAGAGAAGCCTCAAACACTCAGACAGAAGGAAGAACCATCTTCAGCACCAATTGTCTGCACCTGCACAATACCATACAGGACGTGAATGGGCAGAGTGACCCCTCAGTTAACCAGCTGAAGGGAAGGATCCACCAAAGAAATACCCAACAACAATAAAAACCCAAAGACATACAGAAAGCCAATGTAAATGACAACCCAAGAGCAGCAAGTAAAGGAAATCAAGGAGACTGCAACATTGAATCTCAAAGGTCTCCTACCATAGAAGTTCACACCACAACCTAGGGAGTCAGAACAGACCAATGTAAGAAGCAGAGGCTAACAAGAATTGTCTCAAAAACAATGGGAAGACAAAGAAACAAACCCCAAATGAAAGGAAAGGAGGAAGCCTCAGAACGAATGCTAAATGAAATTGAAGGAAGTCAACTATCAGACATTTAGTTCAAGGCAATGGTTATCAAGAAGTTCAATGAGTTCACAGAGAATTACCAGAAACTACAGGGAAACTATGATGAACTCACTGCAATCTATATCAACATGAAAAAGAAAATAGAAACTATCAACAAGGGCCAAGAGGAAATGAAGAATACAATTATTTAATTAAAGAACACAGTAGAAGGAATCAAAAGCAGGGTAGAGGAAGCAGAGGATCAAATCAGCAAGCTGGAGGACAAGGTAGAAAAAACACCTAGAATGAGCAAGAAAAGGAAAAATGACTCAGAAAGAACAAAGAGGTGTTCAGGGAACTGCAGCAGGACAACATGAAGCATAATACTATCCATACAATAGGGATACCAGAAGGAGAAGAAGAAGAAGACCAAGGGATAACAAGACCATTTCAAAAAATAATGATGGAAAACTTCCCTAATTTGATAAGAGAAAAACTCACACAAATACAGGAAACACAGAGAGTCCAAATCAACTGGTAACCAAAAAAGCCCACTTCAAGAAACATCATAATTGAAATAGAGAAATTGCAACACAAAGAGAGAATCTTACAGGCAGCAAGGGAGAAAGAGGAAGTAACATAAAAGGGAGCCCCGGTAAGAGTAGAAGCTGACTTCTCAATGGAAATGCTCCAAGCCAGAGGGAATGGCAAGAAATAGTACAAGTTATGAGGAACAAAGGCCTACAACCAAGATTACTCTATCCAACAATGGTCTCAATTAAAATAGAAGGCTAAATAAGGAGTTTCCCAGACAAAAGTGACCTAAAAGAATAGACCTCCCCCAAACCAGCTCTACAAGAGATGCTAAAGGGTCTACTTTAAGAAACAGAAAGAAAAGAGTGAGAGAGAGAGGAACACAGGTACAAAAACATAGCATTGAATAAGTACCTATCAATATAACCTTAAATGTAAATGGATTAAATGATCCAATCAAACTGATAAAATACCTGAATGGATAAGAAATCATGATCCACACATATGCTGCCCAAAAGAGACCAACCTCAGAACAAAATGCTTACACAGACTGAAAGTGAAGAGCTGGAAACAAATATTCCAAGTAAATGGACAGGGAAAAAAAGCCCAGGGTAGCAATACTCATATTAGACAAAATAGACTTCAAAAAAAGGGCCATGAAAAGAGACTCAGAAGGTCACTCCATAATGCTCAAGGGAAGAATCCATCAAGAAGACATAAACATTGTAAGTACAAATAAACCCAACATAGGAGCACCCAAATACATAAGGAAAATCTTGGAGGACTTGAAAAAAGATATAGAAAGCAACGAACTTATACTAGGGGATTTAAACACAAAACTGTCAAAAATGGATAGGTCTCACAAACAAAATAACTAATATATTGTGACATTGAACAATGTCCTGGATCAAATGTACTTAACTGACATATATAGAGCTTTTCATCCCAAAGAAGCAAAATACATGTTCTTTTCAAATGCACATGGAATATTTTCAAAGATAGACCATATGGTATTACACAAAACAAGCCTGAACAAATTCAAGAAAATTGAAACTATATCAAGCATTTTCTCTGACACAAGGGACAGAAACTAGAAACCATCCTTAAGGAAAAAAACACAAAACACTCAAACTCATGAAGATTGAATATATAAAATTAAACAATGAATGGGTTAAGAAAGAAATTAAGTAACAAATCAAAAAGTTTCCAGAAACAAATGAAAATGAACTCACGACAATCCAATACTTATGGACAGAGTGAAGGCAGTCCGGAGATAGAAATTAATAATGATACAGGCCTACCTAAAAAAGATAGAAACATTCCAAATAAACAACCTAACCCTACACCTACAAGAACTGTAGGAACAATAACAAAGATAGCCTAGAACAAGTAGAAGAAAGGAAATAACCAAGATCAGAACAGCAATAAATGACATAAGGACTAAAAGCACAAGTGTAAGGATCAATGAATCCAGGAGCTGGTTCTTTGAAAAGATAAACAAAATCAACAAGACTTTAAGCAAACCCATCAAGGAAAAATGAAAGTTTTTTTCAACAAAATCAGAAATGAAAGAGGAGAGATTACAACTGATACCACAGAAATACAAAGGATTATAAGAAATTATGATAAAGGACTATATGCCAAGAAATTTGAAAACCTTGGTGAAATTGAAAAATGTCTAGAAAAATATAATCTTTCAAAACTCAATGAAGAAGAAGCAGAAAGCCTGAATAGGCCAATAACAGCTGATGAAATTGAAGCAGTAATCAAAAAACTCCCAGTACACAAAGGGCCTCGACTGGACAGTTTCACATGAGAATTTTACAAAGCACTTAAGGAACAGCTAACCCCCATCCTTCACAGATTATTTGAAAAAAAACTAAAAATGTGAAAGACTCCCAAACTCTCTTTTTGAAGCCAGCATCATCCTAATCCCAAAACCAGATAAAGACATAACAAAGAAAGAAAACTTCAGGCCAATATCACTGATAAATGTAGATGCTAAAATCCTCAACAAAATATTGGCAAATCATATCCAGCAAAACATTAAAAAAAATCATGCACCATGATCAAGTAGTATTCATCCCAGGGATGTGAGAATGGTACAATATTCACAAATCAATAAATGTAATACTTCACATAAGCAAAAGGAAAAACAAAAACCTCATGATCATATCAATAGGTGCAGAAAAAGCATTTGATAAGGTACAGCACCCATTTTTGATAAAAACACTCAGTAATGTGGGAATAGAAGGAGCATTCTTCAATATAATAAAGGTCATATATAAGAGACCTACAGCCAACACCATACTCAATGGGCAAAAACTGAAAACTTTCCCACTAAGATCAGGAAAAAGGCAAGGTTGTCCACTTTCACCACTTCTATTCAACATAGTATTGAAAGTCCTAGCCACAGCACTTAGACAAGAAAAAGAAATAAAAGGACCCCAAATTGGAAAGGAGGAAGCAAAACTGTTAATAGTTTGCAGATGACATGATAATGTACAGGAAAATTCTTATGGATTCCACCAAAAAACTACTGAACTTGGCAAGTTTATTTGGCAAAGCAGCAGGATACAAAGTCAATATTCAGATCAAAGGTATTTTTGTACACCAACAATGAAATATCAGAAACAGAAATCAGGAAAAATATCCCATTTGATATAGCAACAGGAAAAATAACATACCTAGGAATAAACCTAACCAAGGATGTAAAAGACCTGTACTCAAAAAACTATACAACACTGAAGAAAGAAATTAAGGAAGACGCAAACAAATAGAAGCATGTACCATCTTCGTGCATTGGAATAATTAACATCATCAAAATGTCCATACTACCCAAAGCAATTTATAGATTCAATGCAATCCCTATTAAAGTACCACTGACATATTTCACAGATACAGAAAAAACATTTCAGAAATTTATATGGAATCAAAAATAACCCCAGCTAGCTGCAGCAATTTTGAGAAAGAAGAACAAAGTAGGAGGGATCACAATACCTGATACCAAACTGTATTACAAGGCCATTGTAATCAAAACAACCTGGTACTGGCATAAAAACAGGCACATGGACCAATGGAACAGAACAGAGAGCCCAGAAATAAACCCAAGTCCCTATGGTCAATTACTATTTGTCCATGCTTCCTTTCAGCTCTAACAGCAGTTGTTATTTTCCTTTATTTAGGTAATAGCATATTCATGGCTCTGTCACTGAACCAGAAAATCCTTGAGAACAAGATCACGATCTATTTTATTAAAACTTCTAGCACTCTATTAATGTGGGTTGAAAAATATAAGAATTTGCATAAGTGCACCTATTTGAACTTGGCTTATTGGACCCACCATGACTCATCTGGATGAATAATACACAAGCAAATATTCCTGCATAAATACTATTTGTTATTCTGGTGCCAGTGTGTTGAGTTCCCTCCTCTCCCCTTTCACTTTTGTCTTGGGTCCTAGTATACTTTCTTCTTCTGATAACAGCATGGGTTTTCTAGGGAGCCGGAGTGCCTAGTCATATCCCAGCTGTGCCACTTCTTGGTTGCGTGGTCTTGGGCAGGTTTCCCAACTTCTCTGTGCCTCAGTTTTCACTTCTATAAAAGAGGAATAATATTATTTCCAACTTCATGGAGTTATTTTGAGAATTACATACTAAATGAGTTAATGTATGTAAAACACTTAGAGATACCTAGCACAGAGGTAGCATTTGATGACTGCTTGCTATTATTATTAGGACTTACCAGTCTTTATTTAACTTTTATTTAATCAGGCATGTACCTTATCTTTCTTCCTAATAGTATTCTTCTTGAAGACATCTTGGACCCACTAGGTAAATATGTTTTCTCATGTGTTAAAAGAGAAGATTTTCCTGAAAGGTAACTGTGGTTCCTTCCAGCCCTAGTATACTGTACTTTTATATCATCCTCCATTGGGAAGTATTTGTATTACTCAGTCCCTTTAGTTTACATAGACATGAAATTCAAGTAGGAAAGAGAGACAATGACCCAGCTGGCCTTGTTAGCATGTATAAAGAGGAAATAATTATGAGTTGAATTAGAAGAGAAATAATAGGGGATCTTAGTGGATTCAGAAAAGGAAGAGGGTTTTTTGTGTGTGTGTGAGGACATTCATCAGCCTTAAGGACAAGACTTGGCTCACCTCACTAAAAAAGTGGTTCCACACATAAGTATTGTTTATACCAAATACATGTGGATGGTTATCAGAATCTCTTTGATCTTTTCCCTGACTGGAAGAGGCTAGAGATTCTCTATGATTTTGGAGGTTTAGTAGTTTCAAGAAATCTTTTCTCCTATCTCCAAATGGAAGGTTACATTTTCAAAAGGTTAACTGAGTTCTCCTTCCTATTCCAGGCCCAATATTTTGTGATGATGAAGAACAAACAAAAAATATCTTTCAGACCACCAAGACAGAGCAGACAAAAAAGAATGGTAAGAATATTTACATTAAATTTAGAGTATCATCATCAGAGAAAAATTCATGATGCCATACGTATGGAGGGCTGCCTGGCAGGATAGATCTTTTCCAGTGACAAAGGAAGCATTACTACCTTAACACATTTGGGAGGATTTCTTTCTCTTATTCTTCACCTGGCCATGTAGGGACAATGATTGTATTCATTGCCCTTCAAGAAGACAAAGTAAGGGACAAATTAGAATAAAGAAAGTCTGAAAAGTAGTTTCAGCACTCAGAAAATTACACCACACAATTGTTTTAGGCCATAATAACTAAGGAAATTATATTGAGAATAAAATAAGATTTCTTAATGTTTTCCACTAATAAAAAAATACTAGGCCTCTTCTCTGAACAATTCTGCTTCTGTTGTTCTGTGTGAAAGCCATGAATCTGAATTTTAATAATAATCTCAGATGATTCTTTTGAATAGAAAAATATGGAAAAAATATTAAAAAGGGTCAATCCACCAGGAGTTGAACAAATGCTTTTTTAATTAACAAACTTTATTTTTAAATCCATTTTAAGTTTACAATAAATCTGAGAGGAAAGTAAAGAGAGTTTGCATATACCCTCTGCCTTCAAACATCCACAGCCTCCCCCACTATCAACACAGGGCCACCAGAATGATAACTTTGTTACAATCAGTGAACCTTCATTGACACATCATTATCACCCCAAGTTCCTAGCTTACATTAAAAGTCACTCTTGGGGGAGTTCCAGCCAAGATGGAGGTGTAGATAGAAACCCTCACTTCATCACATAACCAAAAGGAGAATAACAACCAATCTAAAAACAATACACAGTCAGAAGTGCCAGAAAATCAAATTGCATGGAACTCTGATAACCAAGGAATTAAAGAAACAATCAACCAGACCAACTAGACCTGTAGGAGTGAAACAGGGCAGACAGGTGGACAGAGATAACCCAGGGCAAGGTGGTGGAAAGTGCAGGTGGGGCTGGCTGAATGAGAAACTGAGACTCAGAGCTGACTCTGGACTATGGCAGGGGTTGCCACAGTGGTAGAAACTCCTAGTCTCACACAAGAGTTTGTTGGAAAGTGGGTCTAGAGCCCAGCAAGCAGGCTGCATTTTTCCCTCTCTGACCCCTCCCCCACACAAGGCACCACAACATAGCAAAGAGGGTTGTCCCACCCTGGATAAAACCTAAGGCTCTGCCCCCTTACAAATTTACAGGTATGCTGAGACAAAGAAATATGGACCAGATGAAAGAACAGGGCAGAACTCCAGAAAAAGAGCTAAGTGACAAGGAGATAGCCAATCTATCTGATGGAGAGTTCCAAACCCTAGTAATCAAGATGCCCACAGAACTGATTGAGCTTGGTTGCAAAATAAAGGAACAAATAAAGGCTACCCAAAGTGAAATAAAGGAAAATATTCAGAAAACCAGGACTCAAATCAATGATATGGAACAAAAGGAAGAAACAAACATCCAACTGGAACAGAATAAAGAAAGAAGAATTTAAAAAAATGAACAGAGACTTAAGAACCTCTGGGACAACTTTAAATGTTCCAATATCTGAATTGTAGGGATGCCAGAAGGAGAAGAACAAGAACAAGAAAAGGGAAACTTATTTGAAAAAATAATGAAGGAAAACCTCCCCAATCTGGCAAAGGAAATAGACTTCCAGGAAGTCCAGGAAGCCCAGAGAGTCCCAAAGAAGTTGGATCCAAAGAGGAACACTGCAAGGCACATTATCATTAAGTTACCCAAGATTAAAGATAAAGAGAAATGGAGAGAGCTACTTACAAAGGACTTCCCATAAGCTTATCAGCTGATTTCTCAAAAGAAACCTTATAGGCAAGAAGGGTCTGGAAAGAAGTATTTGAAGTCATGAAAGGCAAGGACCTACATCCAAGATTACTCTATACAGCCCAGCTATCATTTAGAATGGATGGGCAGATAAAGTGCTTCCCAGATAAGGTCAAGTTAAAAGAGTTCACCATCACCACACTCTTATTATATGAAATATTAAAGGGATTTATCTAAGGAATTGAAGAAGATCAAATACCATGAACAGTAAAATGGCCAAAAAAAAACTGAGTTAAAAAAAAAAACAACAAATATAAAAAAAATTTTTTTTCATGACTATCAACAACTGAATCTAAAAAAAAAAAAAAAAAAACCCAGAAAATAAGCAAACAACTAGAACAGGAACAGAATCAGAGATATGGACATTACATGGAGGGTTTCCAGTGGGGAAGGGAAGGGGAAGAATAGTCGGGGAAGGTGCAGGGAATAAGAAGTATAATTGGTAGGCATACAATAGATGGGGAGAGGTTAAGAATTATTTAGGAAACAGAGAAGTCAAAAAATGTATATGTACAACTCATGAACATGAACTAAGTGGGGGAATGATGGGGGGTTGGGGATGCAGGGCAGAGGGGGGATAATGGGGAAAAATTGGGAAAATTGTAATAGCATAATCAATAAAATATACTTAAAGTCACTCTTGGTGTTTTATATTCTATGGGCTTTGATAAATTTTTAATAACATGTATTTATTATTATAGTATCATACAGAATGATTTCCCTGTCCCAAAAGTCCTGTTCTCTGCCTATTCTTTCTCTCTTCTCTAACCCCTGGCAAACTTAAATCTATTTACTTGTCATAGTTTTGCCTTTTCTAGAATGTCATATAGTTGGAATAATAAAGTAAGTGTATTTTCAAATTGACTTATTTCACCTGGAAATATGTAGTTAAGATTTCTTCTGGTGTTCATGGCTTAATATCTCATTTCCTTTTAGTACTGAATAATATTACATTGTCTGGATGTAACACAGATTATTTATACTGAAGGGTATCTTGGTTGCTTCCATGTTTTGGCAATTATGAATAAAGCTTGTATAAACATCCATGCACAGGTTTTTCTGTGACTATACTTTTTCAAGACCTTGTGGTAAACACCAGTAAGCACAATTGCTGGATCATATGATAAAAGTGTGATTTGTTTTGTAAGAAATTGCTAAACCAGCTTCAAAAGTGGCTGTACCATGCAATGAATGGGTGTACCCCTGTTGCTCTATAATCTTGTCAGCATTTGGTATTGGCAGCATTTTGGATTTTGGCCACTATAATAGATATGTAGTGGTATCTTATTCTTATTTTAACTATTTCCTAATGACATACAATGTTGAGCATTTTATATGCCTATTTACCATTTGCATATTTCTTTGGTGAGATGTCTGTTCTGGTCTGTTTTTTTTTTTTTTTTTTTTTTTTTTCAGTGCTAAAGCAGGTACTGTTTATTAACTGACCAGATTACAAAAATGACCATGATAGATACCTTAGTTCATCCTGTTGATCTGATCCTCCCTGTTACCAGCATCCCCATCTTCTACAAAATGAGTGATCTTTTTCTTCATTCTTCCTCTTGGAGAAGATAATTTGAAGGGCCACAGGAAGTTGTCTGCTTCTTTGAACCATTTCCCAGTAGTATAGATCTCATGAATCAAATCCTCCATGAAGATGATGCCATATTTATCAAGAGTTTGAGCAATCAGTGCATTATCTGTCAGGGCAATTTGTTTTTGTTGATTTTGCCATAACCAAACTTATAGATCAATTGAAGTCATTTACTGACTTCAAGTTTGGGTACCCCCATGCTATATATGGTTCCACAATGCTCAGCATGTTAATTGAAGCCTTGTTGAGCTAACAAAGGTGCCATTGAAAATCTGGTGAAGAAGCTGCAGCATCTTTTGGACCTTTGGGCTTACACCATTGATACCTCTGATTCTGATGACAAATGCCAATTTGGGTTCTGCAGGTACCTAGAAGCTGCCAGCTTTTCTTGCCATTCTAGCCATTCAAATTTCA
Source organism: Trachops cirrhosus (assembly GCA_028533065.1). NCBI lineage: Eukaryota > Metazoa > Chordata > Mammalia > Chiroptera > Phyllostomidae > Trachops > Trachops cirrhosus. Next base: position 52,549,832 of record CM052547.1, on the reverse strand, counting down.
GTTCTGTAGTTCTGCCTGTATTCCTTGTGATAGTGCTTAGCTTTTCTGTAGATAAGCTTCCTCCTTGCCTTTTAAAGCACCTTTGGAGCAAACTTCTTTCTCACACAGTTGATTTTCAGCTCTGTGAAGTTCCTTCACTTTTTCTTAAGGGTTTCTGGCACAGAGGGAACCTTCTTCTTTACCTCCATAGTTCCAGCCAGAAAAAGAAGCTGTTGCTCATTTTTAAACTGGATTGTTTGTCTTATGGTTAAGTTTTAAGAGTTCTTTCTGTATTTAAATGACAGTCCTTTATCAGATATATCTCTAGTAAATATTTTCTCCCAGTCTTTATTTTTATTCCCCCACCACTCTTTGTTTTTGATGTCAATAATTACATATTTTGTGTGTGTGGGGGTGTTTGTGTCTCCTGGTTATGTATTGTAGTTATAGTTAACTTTGTAACTATTTTCTTTTAACTGCTTGGTCCAGAGACTGTGTTTGTCTCCATGTTCTCTTGAAAGTGTCTTTTGCAGAGAAAAAGTTTTTATTTTAGTGATCAAATTTAGACAGATTTTTTCCTGTTATTTTCTAGGAGTTTTATAGTTTTGCATTTTACATAGGTCTATAATCCATTTAAAGTTAATTTTTGGAAGAACCTAAAGTCCACATCTAGAATCAGTTTTGCATGTGGATGTCTAGTTGTTCTACCACCACTTGTTAAAAAGACTATCTTGGTTTGGGGACAAGATGGTGGCATAGGTAGACTCTGGGCTTGACATCTCACAAGAATATATTAAATGTACACCCATAATTATAGAAAGTTCTCCTAGAGACAACTATGAGCCAATTGAACAGCCTCTGCACAATAAGCAAGAGAGAGTAACTACATGGAGAAAATCTAAGAACCATGAGAGCTCTTTGGAAGCTGAGGTACAACTTAGGACTGAGTGAAATGAGTGAAAGCCATTGATTACATTTCCCTTGACCTTGGATAGAAGGCAGAAGCTTTATCTAGGTTATCTGGCATACCTGCAGGGCGCTGCAGCATATCTTCAGCCACCCCTAAAGGAAATAGACCCAGCAGAAACAAGAGAGTGCCATAGCATGCATACAGAAGGCTGCCTCATCTGGAGATTGATCCAGCAGGTGCAGCAGGATGTTGCTGCACACTCCACTGGACTGTGGTACACAAGGGTTTCTCCCACCTGAAGGGAGTGCAGAGCCAACAGAACACTGCAGTATCCACTTGCAGGACTTCCCTGTCCAGAGAAAATGTTATTGTATGCTCACATGGTGCTCTCCACCTAGCAAGGGTGAGGAGCTGACACAATGCTGTGGTGCCCGTAGGTAGATCTCTTAGTCCAGAGGCAATACAGAGATAGTGGGGACACTGCTGCATGCACAAGTTAAGTGCAGACTTGAAGGGACTTTGTGGTGCCCACAGCTGTGTTGCCCTTTAATGAGGAAGTGAGTTGCACCATGGGGAAACTTCTGCCTCTGCCAGTGAGAGTTCAGAACTACCAAAGTACAGGAGCTATGGTAGTGCTATGTAACACTTCCTCACCAGGAGAAGGGCCAAGCTGGACAGGCACACAGAGCAGGTGTGTCCATGTTTTACTCTACAGACAATTGAAACAACAAGGCTGACCTGTGCAAAGTGAGAGGGTGCTGCTATTTGTACCACCCTCCCGCCTCCTGCGAGAGTTCAGAACTACTAATGAACAGCTGGGTGTATGCATGCAAGTCTTCCTCAACTGGAGAAAGGGAGGAACTAGAAGGGCTTTGAGGCTCAGTTACCAAGAGTGGCTCCCCTCAGACCTTGCTCTGACTACTGGATCTTTATTTTCTTAAAAACAAACAAAAGTTTATTAACACATATGCCTTATGTACACATGGGCAATACCCAGGGGAAAAGAGTAACTCCCCAACATGTAGTAGAATTTAGACTTATCCCTGGCTGGTATGGCTCAGTGGTTGAGTGTCGGCCTGTGAATCAAAGGGTTGCTGGTTTGATTCCCAGTCTAAGGCACATGCCTGGGTTGCAGGCCAGGTCTCTAGTGGGGGGCACATGAGAAGCAACCACACATTGATGTTTCTCTCCCTCACTTTTCTTCTCCCTTCCCCTCTCTAAAAAAGAAAATAAAATCTTTTAACAATTAAGAATTTAGACTTAAATATAATCTTAATAGGGAAAGTAGGCTACTTAGGAGAAAGTGGTCTTTAGGCAAGATAAATGGGCCCTTAGAAGACTATATGTGAGTAATGATACTTTGTGACAAATTCTCTCTGGGTGTGGTATTCACTTCTAGTTTCTCCTCCTGCAATGAGTCAGTTTTCCCTGGATGATGAAAATCTCAGGAGGTGATCAATGATAATTGAGAGTTTTATTTGTTTGTTTTTTTAGAATCTGTCTTTAGACAAATAAGGAGATTTCAGGGAAATCTTCTACCTACATTGCTGCTTTTCAACTGTCTATAGCTTAAACTAATCAATATGCCAAAGTGGCATATTATGAGGTAGCATGTCCTGAACTCCAACAGTTATATTTTGGGGTAGCATATACTGCTATGCTTTTCTTATTTTCCTTAATCTTTTTTTAATATATTTTATTGATTATGCTATTACAGTTGTCCTATTATTCCTTCATTCCCCTCCACCCTGAACACCCTCTCCCACCCACATTCCCCCCCTTTAGTTCATGTCCATGTGTCATAAGTCCTTTAGCTTCTACATTTCCCTACTATTCTTGCCCTTCCCCTGTCTATTTTCTACCTACCATCCATGCTACTTATTCTTTGCACCTTTCTCCCCTCTCTCCTCCTCCCACTCCCCTGTTGCTAACCCTCCATGTGATCTCCATTTCTGTGGTTCCATTCCTGTTCTTGTTGTTTGCTTAGTTTCTTCTTATTTTTGTTTCAGATGTGGTTGTTAATAATTGTGAGTTTGCTGTCATTTTCCTGTACATGTTTTTTATCTTCTTTTTCTTAGATAAGTTCCTTTAACATTTCATAAAATAAGAGCTTGGTGATGATGAACTCCTTTAACTTGACCTTATCTGAGAAGTACTTTATCTGCCT
>CM052547.1:52516379-52546276 GCA_028533065.1 Trachops cirrhosus | reverse complement strand
CTGGTCCACTCCAATGATGTGAGACCCATCTTTCATTCCATCACTATTGGTTCCCTGTGCATTTTTCTTCATTAAACTTATTGTAGCCTGCATTTTTTCATCTAATTTGTGACCAAAATCAACCAATTCTGTGAGTATCCTGATCACCAGTGCTTTGAACTGTGCATCTGATAGGTTGGCTATCTCTTGGTCGCTTAAAGCGATGGGTTCTGGGGCTTTCAATTCCTCTTCTGTTTGAGCCATCTTTTGCTGTTTTTGTTTGTTTGTTTGCTTGTTTTTTGGTCTTGTCAAGCTCCTGTAGTGAGGGACAGGGCCTTAGGAGTTCACCAGGGTGGGGCACCCCAGTTGCTGGGTTGTGATGTTGTATGTGGGGGTGGGGTCTGAGAAGGAACAATGGCACTTCCTCCATTCTTTGTAGGACCCCAGTCCCCTCTGCCACTTTCCACAAGCTAACTGGGCCCCTCTGGCACCAATTCCGTTGTGGGTGGGCCTGTCCATCCCACGGGACCTTCCTTTTCAGTCAGTGATCCAAAGCTCTATTTCCCGGTGCTGGGGCCCTGAGATGCGTGTAGTGCCTTGCTTCACAACAGCCGCCTCGCTGGGTCTGCCGGTCGCCACCCCCTGGCCGGGGCCCACCAGCCACCGCTGCTTGTGTGCCCAAGGTCTGCCTGCTGCGGACTTGTGCGCTGCCCCTGTTGCTCAGCTCTCCGCTCTGTGTCCCTCACTTGGCTCGATTCCGCCCCTCCTACGGATCTGGATGAACATGTCTATTTTTAAATCCTTGGGTGTCCAACTTCCATACACTTCAATTTTCTGTCAGTTCTGGTTGTTATTTTGTTTCTATATTGTTGTTGTCCCTATCTTGGTTGTGTGAAGAGGTACAGTGCATCTACCTATACCTCCATCTAGGCTGGAAGTCCCTATTTTCCTTAATCTTAACTTGCACTTTTTCAGTCTTTAGTCCCAGACCTCTGATACATCCGTTGTGCTGTTCATGGACAACAGCTACTCTCTGGACCTGGACAGAATCATCACTGAGGTTAAGGCCCAGTATGAGGATATCACCAACTGCAGCCAGGCTAAGGCTATGGCCCTGTACCAGATCAAGTATGAGGAGCTGCAGACATTGGCTGGGAAGCACGAGAGTGACCTGCACTGCATGAAGATGGAGATTTCTGAGATTAGCCAGAACATCAGCCAAACCCAAGCTGAGATCAAGGGCCTCAAAAGCTGTAGGGCTTCCCTGGAGGCCATCATCACTGATGCCAAGCAACATGGCAAGCTGGCCATCAAGGATGCTCAGGCCAAGTTGGCTGCTGGAAGCTACTCTGAGAACTACCAAGCAGGTTCTCATGCCTGGCAGCTGCATGAGGACCAGGAGCTCATGAATGTCAAGCTGGCCCTGGACATGGACACCACAAGCTGCTGGAGGGTGAGGAGAATTGGCTAGAGTCTGGGATGCAGAACATGAGTATCCACACCAAGACCACCAGTGGTTACTCAGGTGAGCTGCGCCCAACTTACAGGAACCTCACTTACGTCCTGGGCTTCCAGGCCAGCCTGGGCTCTTGGCAGGGGTCCTGGTTTCTTCATCTGCACCAGCACAGCTCCTCCAAGTCAGTGGTTGTGAAGAAGATTGAGACCCGTGATGGGAAGATGATGTCTGAGTCATCTGATGTCCTGCCCAAGTAAATGACTACTGTAGTCCATCCTGTCCTCTGAGAGGGGAGCAGAGGGCACAGGAGACCCACCTGAAGCTCAGCTCCAGTCCTCAGTTCACCTGTGAGGTGGGAGAATTTACTGCTTTGGGGACTACCTCTTACCCATGCCCCAGACTAAAAGCCAAATCAACTATTTTTCCCCCCAATATAAAGTCTCAGCTGGCTCTGCAAAACAACAACAACTTGGTTCCCTTTATTATTATTTTACAGTCAATATTATTTTACATTACTTTCAGGTATACAGTATAACAATTAGAAAACCATATACTTTAAAAAGTGCTTTCCCCATTATTTCCAGTACCCACTGGTACCATACATAGTTATTACAATATTATTGACTATAATTCCTTTTGCCGTACTTTACATCCCAAGACTATTTTGTAACTACCGGTTTGTACTCCTTAATCCCTTTATCTTTTCACCCAGTCCCCAACCCTTCTCTCCTCTGGAAACTATATCTATGTGTCTATCAGTCTATTTAATTTTTTTGTTGCTGTTGGCTTAGAATCATTTAAACAACAGGGAACAAGCACACAGGCTTGCCTGTGGAGCAAGAGGGAGCTGTATTGCTTTGAAGAGGAGCAAAAATAGCAAAGCACTGAGGTGTGCACAGACAGATCTGACCCAGTAGAAGATGGGGGCAGCACTTGCGGGGCCTTGACACCCAAGCTTGCAAAGCAACCCCCCAGACCTAGTTTGATTCACAAACAGATAAAGCAACAAAGCACTCCAAGAGTGCACAGAGCAGCTCAACTGTACCAGGCAATGCCACCCAGATTAGAAAGGCAAGGATGCAAGCACACACCAGGCTACTACACTCAGAACTTACCCCTTCAGGCCAGGTGATGCACCAGACACTGCAAGCACCTGCCTTGATTGCACACAGTCTACTTAGAAACCATTATTTCAAGACAGGGAGAGAGAGCTATTCTACCCAACTCATAGTAACAAACACATAAAGAAAAAAAAAAACAGGAGAAAGAAGAATATGAAGAAACAAAGAAAAACTCCAGAAAAAAAATTCTAATAAAATGGAGGTAAGAAATTTTCTTCTTAAAAATTTCAAAGAAACAAGAAGAAATTTACTGGTTTTAAGAGTCCAGGAGATTAAAGATGGTGCCAGAGTAGTTGGCAGCTTCATCCACTTGCTTTCAGACCTGGACCATACTCACAGTCAAAACACATAGAGGAAAGTGAGTGAGAGTATATACACAGATGAGAGCATGGAAAGTGTGTGGAAGTGGGCAAGAACAGGCCCACCTGCAGGGCACCCTGGAGCTGGCTGCTTGGTCTTTCTAAGCAGAGCCACAGGCTGCACAGCCCAGCACTTCTGGCTGTAGAGAGTCTGGGGAGCTGCAAATTGACTCAGGAGCTGCAAGCTAGTAGGGCAGAGAGAGAAAACCTGGGAGGTGCAGATTCCAGAAAGAACATGGCAGGAGCAGTCCCTGCCAAGGTTGAAAACCTCTGGAGGGAGGGAGCAGGGTCAGCACTCTGCCACCATCCTGTGTTAAGAGTATAGCTTCAGAGCCATTCCCAGCACTACCCGGGAAAGATACAGAGAGAAACTATCTAAAATTGTCAGGGGCTCTGAAAGGCAGTAGCCAACCCTGACATGAGAGGCCCTGTGATTTTGGGGGTGGGGAAACACTGAAAAATAAGCCCCCCAAGACTTTATGCTGCAGTGTGAGGGCCACACATAAACTTTTAAAAAACGGAGCTGAGGTGAGACCCAAGACTCAGCAGGGACCTGGGCCTAACATGCCTGTGTGTGTGGGTGCAGTGGCTGTGCTAACCAAAGACTCAGAGGGATAGTGTACACTGAAGGAATGGTAGAACTTAACCCAGATGGCTCCTGAGCAGAGGGCTGTTCAGAGTGAAGAGTTTGGGTTGAACCTCATGTGAGATGTTACATTCAGCAACCGCAAGAACAGATGCAGGAGACTTTCAGGGTGTCAGAGATGTTACTTTATTGGCCAAATTTTCTTTTTAACCTGCGCAGGGGGGGCAGACTCTCCTAAATATGTCCAGAGACACAGTGCTCATAAGAGCTGCAAATGATAGTCCCCGCCGAGCGCTTTCAGCTACGTCCCTATACAGGGGTATGCAAACAAGTGTTGTACAGAATCAGACGCGGCACGTAACCATTTGCTTACAAATCTCATGCATGGGAACAGAGTTAGGCATTGGCTCACCGGCTGCAAAATTTCAAACCAAACGTGTTAAATTACATCTGTTTTACGATCCTTTGTTCTTGCACGAGGCAGGAGAGCAAAATGTCTGTTTAGTAACCTCCTGTGCCCTGGGATCTAACCAATTCCTTTTGCCCTTCAGCTAGGTTCCTATTTTCTCATGGTCTAAGTTTTCCTTGCTCCTTACATGAGAGAGCTGCAAGCTCAGGACTAGAAGGCAGGAACTGAATGCCTGAGATTTGCTGCAGTCAGCCAGATCTTCTCACAGCCAGGGGAGCCTAACCTCACCTGAGGAATTACAAACTCTGCAAATCAGTGAGTTCACATTCAGGAGTCTCCTACAGGGTATACTTCCATAGGGAAAAGAAGAAAAATCCTTGAAAGGGGCCCTTCACCAGACACTACAAGCTGCATAGTTCTTCAGTTCCTGATCTACTAAACCCAGCAGAGCAGAGAGAATAGAGACAGGTGAAACAAGGCACTATCTTCTCTGCTGCATAGCATTTTAGCATTCATTCCATATCCTTCAACTTTAGGCCTAATATATCAACATGTTTTGTATTATAGTTTATTTTAAATTGCATATTTTGCTCTTCCCTACTCTTACTCCATTTTACCTTCTTCTTTCTTCTTCTAATTTTTGTTCTAAATTCTATTTTCTTTCTTGCTATGACTTGTTTCTATTCTGCACTCTTACTACTTCTTTCCCTTCCAGACTCTCAAAACCATTTGTGATTGTCATTAGTCATCTCACATTCTTTTTACTGTTCTTAAAATACCCTTATTCTCTCTCCACCTTTATCAACCTTTGCTCATTGGTTGTGGATAACTGGTTGTTAAATTTCTTCAATTTATTTCTAGACAGTCACTATTTTTGTATTTTAAATCTCAAATTTTACCATTCCTCTATCCTACTCCATTTTGCCTTCCTCCTGCCCTTTCTATATTTTAGTTTTAAATGTTAATTTTTCCCTGTCTTAGCCTGTTGTGGACCCTGGCTTGTGGGGTTTGTGACATTGTGGATGGGGGAGAGACATTCACATGGACTACCGAGTCCTGTGGAGGAAAAGGGCAGGTGGCTTCACTCTCAAGAGGAGCCAAAAGCCGCAGCCTCTGTCATGACAGGCTATTATTTCTTTTTTCTGGTCATATTACATGATGTTCCTCATTTACTATGCACCAGTTGGCTTTACTGTGGTTACTTTTTACAGAAAATAAAAGAGTCAATGCCGCTAATCACATCACAGAAGAGGGATATTTACAAATGAAAAGGCAAAAGTGGTTGAACCAGTTACACTCGTCATTGGAAGGTTCAGCATGGATTTTAGGAAGTTACAGTAAGCACTTGCTGTCTCAATTCAGGGTGAGCGAGTTTTAGCAAAAGCAAGTCTCAAAGAGTCCTAGGTACAATGCAGGGCTGATTCCCCATGGGAGAACCTATCCATGGGCGTGGGTCCTCTGCATCTCTGAGTGGGAGCTGGGCCCAAGCCACACAAAGCAGTCATCTACATTAGCCTGCTTTGCATTCCTCATTCTTGGTATTCCTTCTCCTATTTTCTGGAAATAACGTCTCTTTCCTCTAGACATCTTTTAAGCTTTTCTTTCTTTTCCCCCCTTGCATTCCCATCCCACCTATATAAATCTTAGCTCATTTTGATAGAAGACTCAAGACTTGGAAAATTTTAGCTTAAGGTAAAAAGTTATAAGTCCAGCAGGTAATGCATATGTTAAAGGTTTTGTTTCAGAAACTACAGATAAGGCTCACCCTGGCTCCTGGGAAAACAGCCAGCCTCCTGGGGCACTGATAGAAGATTAGCGCCTGGAGACATCCAAACCTTTGTTCCAGGGAGAGCAGACAACCGCCTGCTTTGGGAACAGCTAACTGCCCAGGACAGGAATGCTGCAGCTTCACTCACCTAATCCTGAATTTCAAAACCCTCACTGCACCTTGTATATCCCAGCCCCCCTTGTAAAAGATCCGGCCAGGAAAGAGAAAGGCAGATGGTTTTGAGGCAGGAGACAGCATAGGAAGAACTCTGAGATTGCAATACTGTCACTGGCTAGCATTTAGCACCCTGATTGCCAGGAAACGCCTTTTTACCAATTAGGTAGAACAAATAGTAAACCAAGGAGGAAGGAGACAAGTCTCACATGCTAACTCAGCTGTCCTAAGCCTGGTCTGATAACATCACAAGAAACACTATGTTAGCAAGAAAGAAGGAAAGTCCTTGAAATTCTGTGTAACATTTCCACTATCTGGGGAAGAAAGCCTTGAAACTGTGCTTTCATCCCAAGGCCTGAATGTGGGAGAGGGTCCCCGGTGCCCAAAGAAAGAGCCCATAAATAACTTTGGAAAGTGCCCCAATTTTAATTAACTGCCTCCTGTCACGTATTTGTTTTACAACAAGATGACCAAATGGAGTCTGGAGCAAGATAAGGATTCGGGCGGACAGACCCCCACACATCCCTAAGTTTGGGTAGTCACATTCCCCCAGGAGAGCTGGCGCCACATTTACCCGTTAATCAATATGTAACTTTTTTCCCTCCTATCCCACCAACTATATAAGTCCTGAGAACAAAGGACACACACACACACACACACACACACACACTCTCTCTCTCTCTCTCTCTCTCTCTCTCTCTCTCTCTCTCTGGTTCAGGGTGCTCTTGGCTCGCCTCTGGCCACCCAGCCTCAGGCTGCCCAGGGGCTTGCCACCCTGGTTTTCAACTGCTCTCACTTTTCTCACTCTGCTTTGCTCTGAAACTTTGCCTTTCACCCCCTACTCTACCCAGTCCTGTTCTCTTCCATGGGAATGGGCCACTAATAAACTGATTATGTACTACTAGATTTGCTGATGTGTAATTCTTTACATGTGTCAGCAAGAAGAACCAGGTCTCTCCCGTCAACAGTTTGTTAGGATATGAATCCGCCATCTTCTCAGATAGCCGGCCATCTGAATAAAGTGCCCATAAAAGATTTAATCGCTGTCACTGCTTATTGGATTTGGTAGTGACAGGCAGCCCAAATGCCAGTGTCTTTTTCAGTTAAATGTTTTGGCAGCTCCATGCCAGGACAGACTTTTGGACTCTCTGGTAAGTCTGGGTATTTTGCGGGGAGTCTCATTGGCTGCCTGGACTGAGAGACCTTGGGGGTTTGGAGTCGGAGAATCCCAAGCAGCTGCAAGGTGATTTCACTTGGGGATTCTCCCTGCTTCGTTCCCAGCATTTCTCGTCTTGCATCACACTGGATTGAATCGCTGCACTTTCTGATTCAGGTTGAAATCCTGGGTCATGACTTAAGTCATCTGTTCTATTTTTGGGCACCTTCTCTTTGGAGCTCCGTGTAGTTCAATCTGGTAGAATGGGGGGAAAAGCCTCCGTTCCGTGAAACGGCCCATTGGGCAAGTTCTAATTCGTCGATTTATGTGTGTATCGAAAGCCAATGTTGTTTTGTTGTAGTAATGTTCTGTTTGTGTCCTGTATAACTTAGACTCAGGAGAGCGCTGGTCACTGAATGGGTCTTTAAATTACTGTATTATACTGTAACCAGGGTTGTTTTGTCAAAAATCAGGGAAGTGGGACAAATTGCCTTATCTAGAAGTTTTTGGGTTTACATGATAAAGATGCATGCAGAGTTAAAAGAAAAGAAAAAAAGGAAAAGTTCATGGCTCAGAGAAAAGGAAATTTACATGTGAAAGATAGAAGCTCAGAGTAGAGGGGCCAGGGAGATCTAGATATTATGACCACTGCAAGCTGGTCAGAGTTCCTGCAGCCCCAGGGGATCCACTCTGATGAGTGAAATGGGGAAAGTGTGCCTGAACTGGCATCACTGTCTTGAATCAGTCAAGGAACCAGATTTGGTGGAGGAAAAGCCCCTACCAGGGCAGGGCAATATCCTTTTCGGAGACTTTTCAGTGAGAGTAAGGCCAGAAGGCCAGCCTGCTATATATTATTGGGCATATACTCTGTTTTCTACATTGGATCCATTAAACTGGAAAAGCTCAAACCCTCCTTATGGACATAACCCTGCTAAAATGACTGATTTGGTTGCGTCAGTTTTTGCCACTTATCATCTCAATTGGGCAGACATATGAGCCTTACTGAATTCTTTGCTTCAGTAAGGGGGATGAGCAGAGGCTGGTGTTGGATAAGGCAAATGAAGAGGCTCAGAAGTTACACCAAGAAAATCCAGATGGGGCTCTGGACCTTCCCAGTGCAATACCTGTAACTGAGCCCAAACTGGGACCCTAATGGGGATGGCCTTTCTCTCTTAGAGCATTATAAGAGATGCCCCCTTGAGGGAATGGGAAAAGGCATCCCTGAGCGGGAAAGTCTGACCATGGTGCAGGCAATGCAGCAAAAATCCACAGAGGACCCCTCCCAACACCAGGAAACAGTTAAGGAGATTCCTGGGGATGGCAAGCAACTGCTGCATTTGAATTCCAAACTTTGGGCTCACTGCTAATTCACTGTATGAGGCTCTGAAGGGACCAGAATATAGCCCTTTAGAATGGACAAAGGAGTGTACTCAAGCTTTTGAGTCCCTGAAAGTACATCTGGCTTCAGCACCAGCCTTGAGGCTTTCAAACCTACTGAAGCCCTTTTAATAATACGTGTGTGAGAGATAGGGTGTTGCCCTAGAATTCCTCACCCAAATGCTTAATGACATTTACAGTTCATCGCATAATTGTCAAGGAAATTAAATCATGCTTTCCAGGGGTGGCCAGCCTGCTTGAGAGTGGCAACCACCTGCGAGCTCTTGGAGGAAGCTGAAAAATTCTGCCTTGGGACAGCCCATGCCAGTTATGTGTCCCAGCAAGTGTTGAGCCTGCTAGAGCAAAAGAGAAATATGTGGCTGACTGCTGAAAGAATGTCCAGATACCAAGCCCTTTCTTCTTGACAATCCCAATGTCTCCCTCAAAACTGTAAGTAAAGTAGATCATGCCTTTCTTCTCCCAGACCCTGACTCGGGTGCACTGATACATGACTGTGCTGAAATAACTGATGAAGTGTATTCTAGCAAAATTGATTTATAGGACTATCTTTTAGAAGAAGCAGACTGGACTATCTATACAGATGGAAGCAGTAATATAGACAAAGGAAGCAGAAAGGCTGGGTATGCAGTTGTGACTCTTGAAGGAGTAGTGGAGGTCAAGGCCTTGCCACCAGGAACCTCTGCTCAGAAAGCTGAACTGACTGCATTGACAAGGGTACTGGAATTGTTTCATGGAAAAAGAGTGAATATGTGTATTGACTCAAGGTAAGCTTTTCTGATTTTGCATGCACATGGTTTCATCTGGGAAGACAAAACTGTTAACCTCCAAATAAAAAGGAGATTAAGCATGCAGCAGAAATTTTAAAATTATTAAAGGCTGTTCAGGTACCTTTACAGGTGGCAGTTATGCACTGCCCAGGGCAACAGAAAGAGGACACTAAAGTGGCTAGAGAAAGCAATCTGGCTGAATGGGCACCAAAAGAGACTGCTAAAGGAATATTTATAATGCCCTCGGTACTTGTTTCAGACTTGTCAAAATTTGACCCTAAATACAGACTTAGAAAAAGTTAAGGGATGGGGTTTTAATGAAGAAGGTCCTGATAGTGAATGGAAAAAAATAAGAGAGGAGCTATACTGTTTTCCTGAGCATTTAATAGAACCAGTCATAAAGCATTTGCATGAGGCCACACACTGTGGAAAAGACTCATTAACCACCTATGTCAAACTGTGGCTCATGGGTCCTGGAATTTCTAAAGCCATAAGAAAAGTAGTTGCTAGATGTGTTATGTGCCAGAAGAACAATCCCAAAACAGAACCCCATCAAAGGAAAAAGAAAGCAATACCAAGTACAGTACCCATTTGAGGACTGGCAAATAGACTTTACTCAGATGCCAAGGGTCTGAGAGTGGAAATATTTGTTAGTCTTTGTTGGCGCCTTTTCCCAGGATGGATAGAAGCTTATCCTACTAAAATGGAGAAATCTGTAGAAACAGTGAAAGCTTTACTGAAGGAAATAATCCCTCACTTTGGCCTCCTTGTCAGCATCCAGATAGATAATGGACCTGCTTTTGTTTTAGAAATTACACAGGAGGTTAGTAAATTTTAGGAATCAAGTGGAGACTCCACATGGCATGGAGACCTCAGGCTTCTGGGAAGGTAGAGAAGATGAACCATACCTTGAAGAAAAATATGGGCAAACTGTGTCAAGAAGCTCATCTTCATTGGGATCAAGCTTTACCTATTGCCCTGCTCAGGATAAGGGTAGCTCCTTGAAGTAGAATTCAGTTGAGTCCCTGTAAAACTGTGTATAGGTAGCCATTCCAGGTCACAATTGGGGTGATATATATATATATATATATATATATATATATATATATATATATATATATATATATTTATTTATTTAAAAAACTGAAGGTAAAAAAAAATGTGTACAGCATTTAAGTCAGACCTTAGCTGTGATGAATGACCTTGCCTGTATTAGAGATTTTTCTCTCACAGGTTTGCTGCATTTCTTTGAGTCTGCAGACAAAATGCTACTCAAGATTTGGATGACACATCTCCAAAAAAACCGAACTAGGAGGAAAGTGGACTGGACCTTGAGACATATTCCTCACCACCCCCACCATGGTGAAACTAGCAGAAATAAAACCTTGGACTCATCACACCAGAATAAAGAAAGCACTGGAGGAAGTTCTGAAAGTCATCTTTGAAAAACAAACTTATGTTCTTCTTTACCTCCTGTTTAAAGCCTTGTTATAGACAACTTATTCCATTCAAACAAGATGAAAATAATTGGGTATATTTAGCAAAAATTGTTCTGAATATTTCTAACTTTTACTTTGCAGGAGGAATTTATGTTGAACAAACTTTCACTTCATGACTTATAAGTCTCTGTACTCCTTTAGGAAGCCTTAGAAATTATACTGTGTTTGATCATATTGAAAAGAAAATGACCTACTCTGATATTTATCATTGGGGACCAGTGGTAACTATAAAGGACAGGGAAATGTATTCCTTAAAGGTCACTAATGTACCCCAGCTAGAGAGTGTGCAACTTTTGTCAACTGTACTAAAGCTGTCTTGTGCTCTCAGCAGTTGTGAAAATGAATTGCACCACCACCACTGATGTATCTTATGCTTATGCTCCTGTTAAACTGCCAACAGGATGGTTTCTGATATGTAGAATATCTATTCCTATGTTCCAGCAAATGGCTCTGGAGGACCATGCTCTCTGGGAAGACTGACAGTGTTTATGCCTCAGAAGCCTCACTTGACCCGGGTTTGATGGGATCTGTCCCTTCCACCTGATTGTATCAGTGACTTACACCTTTTAACCCTGCTGAATATGTGTCCTTAATTATATTTGTAATGCCAACCATGGTAACTTATTTAATGTAGAAATAAGCAGATTAGCCTGAGCTGTGGCAAAAGCTTTGAATGCCACCTTGCAAGTCATCAGTGCCATTAGTCAAGAACTAAGACAAGTCAGAAAAGCAGTACTGGATAATCGTGCAGCTATAGACTACCTTCTTGCAAGGCATAATCATGTATGTGAAAAATTTAAAAGACTCTGCTATTTTAACTTAATTGATAGTTCACAACTTATAGAGCATAAAGTAAAGCAAGTAATAATGTAATGTCTAATGTAAAACAGAGAGAGAAGTTCTTTGGTATTGACTTGTCTAAACTAACTTCCTGGCTGCCTAGTATATCTGGTCTTTGAGAGACATTTATTGTTTTTATCCTTGTCATTTTCTAGAGTATCATAGCTTGTTGCTGCATACAATGTGCCTCCTTATGTGGCTCTACAACTAGGTGTATTCCTAACCACCACCCCCCACTGGGCAGTCCAATGCTAAGTTCTGATCTCATAGAAATGAGATAGTTTATACTAATGGTGGGGAATGATAGGGGACTCAAGACTTGGAAAATTTTAGCTTAAGGTAAAAAGTTATAAGTCCAGCAAGTAATGCATATGTTAAAGGTTTTGTTTCAGAAACTACAGATAAGGCTCATCCTGGCTCCTGGGAAAATAGCTGGCCTCCTGGGGCACCGATAGAAGATTAGCACCTGGAGACATCCAAACCTTTGTTCCAGGGAGAGCAGACAACCACCTGCTTTGGGAACAGCTAACTGCCCAGGATAAGAATGCTGCAGCTTCGCTCACCTAATCCTCCCTAAATTTCAAAGCCCTCACTGCATCTTGTTTATCCCCACCCCGCCTCCTTATAAAAGATCTGGCCAGGAAAGAGAAGGGAAGATGGTTTGTTAGGGTATGAACCCACCATCTTCTTGGATCGCCGGCCATCTGAATAAAGTGCCCATAAAAGATTCAATCACTGTCATTGCTTATTGGATTTGGTAGTGACAGGCAGCCCGAATGCCAGTGTCTTTTCTGGTTTCAATTTGTTGTTGATAGTGCTGTGATGCATCCTTTTCTCCAAATATATGTGTGTGTGTGTGTGTGTGTGTGTGTGTGTTGTATGTGTATAATGTTTTCTTCTCTCACCATATATACACACACACACATATATATATAAATTTCACTTTAACCTACTATTATATGCTTCCTTTCCCTATACCATTCCACCATTCCCTCCTCACTTTATGAAGTAAATTTTATTTTCTTTCTCTCTTCACTTTGTCTCTATTCCCTCCTCTTATCATTGCTCCTCCCTCTACCCTCACAAAATCACTTTTCCTCCAGTCAGTCACACCATATTCATTTTCCATTCTTATAATACTTTTATTGATATTGGCAAATTTGCTTTTAATAGTCTCAGTGTGGGTGGGTGTTATTTCTGTGGGTGTGGGTACTTTTCCAGGGCTGTTTGGTTTTGTTGTGGCAGTTCCTGTACAAGAGTATAAAAGACATGGTGGGTGGAGTGACTCTCAGCCAGTTGGAGGGAAGGACCCACCAAAAAATAACTCAACAACAACCAAAACCCAATTACAACTAGACAGCCCACATAAATGGCATTAAAGGCATCCCAAGAGCATAAGTCCCACAGGGCTCCTGCCACAGAAGTTCACACCATGAAGACATTGAGTAAAAGCAGATAATCAAATTTACAGAAAAAGACAGGAAGAGTCACCTAAATTGGGCACACAAAGAAACAACCAAAAGGAAAGGAAGAATCCCTAGAAAGACTGTTAAACAAAATTAAGGCAAGCAAACTATCAAACATCAAGTTCAAAATAATGGTTATAAGGATTCTCAAGAAGATCAGTGAGAACTTTAAAGAACTCTAGGGAAGCTTCAGGGAGCTATACCAGCATGAAAAAGGACATAGAAACTATCAATAAGAGCCAGGAGGAAATAAAAAATATAATATCTGAAATGAAAAACACAGTACAAGGAATTAAAAGCAAGTTAGAGAGTCAAATCAGCAAACTGAGGATAAAGTGGGCAAAAATTCCTAGACAGAGCAACAAAATGAAAAAAAGACCAAAAAATGAAAAGGGGTTAAAGAAACTTCAGAATATGAAACATAATAATATGTATATAATAGGGATACAAGAAGGAGAAGATGAGGAGCAAGGGATATAAAAACTGTTTTAAAAAGTTATGACAGAAAACTTCCCTAACTTGATAAGAGAAAATGTCATGCACAATCAGAAGCACAGAAGGTCTCAATCAAAATGAACCCTAAGAGGCCTCTTCAAGATACATCATAGTTAAAATGGCAAAATTCAAAGATAAATATAGAATATTAAGGAAGCAAGGGGCAAACATCTAGTAACATACAAGGAGCTCTGAGAAGGCTCTCAGCTGATTTCTCAACAGAAACACTACAAGCCAGAAGTGAATGATAAGAAATATTCCAAGTAATGAAAAGCAAAGGCCTGAAACCAAAACTACTTTACCCAGTAAGGCTCTCATTTAAAATGTAAAGCAAAATAAGGAGTTTCCCTGACAAAGGCTGAAAGAACATATCTCCACTGAATGGCATTGCAAGACATGCTAAAGGGATTGCTTTAAGAAGATGAAGAAAAAAAAAGAAAAAAAGGAACACAGGTAAAAAGGGGGAAAATATTAATGAATGAGTACTTATCAATAATAACATTAAATATAAAAAGATCAAATGCTCCAATCAAAAGACATAGGCAGCTGAATGGATAAGCAAACATGCTCTCAACAGGAGACCCACCTCCGAAGAAAAGATCTACATAGACTGAAAGTAAAGGAATAAAAAAAATATTCCAAGCAAAGCAACATGGAAAAACAGCCAGGATACCAATAATTATATCAGACAAAATAGATTTTTTAAAAGGCCATACAGTACAGAGAGAAGGGTACTTCATAATACTTAACAGGAGAATCCATCAAGAAAATATAAACATTGTAAACAAAGATGCACCCAATATAGGAGCACCCAGATATATAAGGAAAATCTTGGATGACTTCAAGAAAGATAGAGACAACAATACAGTCATAGTAGGGAATTTTAACACACCACTGTCAACTGTGGATAGGTCTTCCAAACAAGGAATCAAGAAGGATATTGTGGCTCTAAATGACAACCTAGACCAAATGGACCTAATTGATATATATAGAACCTTCCACCCCAAAGAATACAATTACATTCTTTTCAAATGCACATGGAACATTTTCAAACATAGACCACATGGTAGAACACAAAACAAAAGCCTTGACATATTCAAGAAAATAAAAATCATATCAAACATTTTATCAGACCACAATGGCTTGAAACTAGAAACCAACCTCAAGGAAAAAACTCAAAAACATTCAAATTTATGGAGACTGTACAACATGCTATTAAATATGAATGGGGTAACAATAAGATCAAGGAAGAAATAAAAAGTTTCTGGAAACAAATGAAAATGAACACACAACAGCCCAAAAATTATGGGACACAGCAAAGGCATTCCTGAGAAGGAAGTTCATAGCTATACAGGCCTACCTAAAAAAGACAGAAAATTTTCAAATAAACAACCTAACCCTACATCTACAAGCACTAGAGAAACAATGAAAAACAAAGCCCAGAGTAAGTAGAAGGAAGGAAATAATCAAGATGAGAGCAGAAATAAGTAACATAGAGACCAAAAGAACATTTCAAAGCATGAATAAATCCAGAAACTGGTTGTTTGAAAAGATAAACAGTTTGACAAGCCTTTAACCAGACTCATCAAGAAAAAATGAGAGAGGACACAAATAAACAGAATGAGAAATGAAAGAGAAGTTACAACTGATACCACAAAAATACTAAGGATTGTCAGAAATTACTACAAACAACTATATACAAAAATTTTGAAAACCTGGGAGAAATGGACAAATCTCTAGAACATATAATCTTCCAAAACTGCATCAAGAAGCAGAGCCTGAATAGACCAACGACAACTAGTGAAACTGAAGCAGTGGTCAAAAACTTCCAGCAAACAGAAGCACTGGACAGGACAGCTTCACAGGTGAATGTTACGAAACATTTAGGGAAGAGCTAACCACTACCATGCTCAAAATATTCCAAGAAATTCAAGAGGAGGGAAGACTCCCAAACTTTTTTGTTTTAATTCCATAAAGCTTTTATTGATTATGCTATTATAGTTGTCCCAATTTTCCCCTTTTGCACCCACCTCCACCCATCACCCATCACTCCATCTGGCAATCCCCCTCCTGAGTTAATGTCCATGGGTCATGTGTATAAGTTCTTTGGCAACTCCATTTTCTATATTTGCTACTAATATCCTCCTGCCTATTCTTTTTTATTTTTTAAATGTTATTCAAGTACAGTTGCCTCCATTTTACCACCTCCATTTTCCCCCACCCCACCCATCCCCACCTCCCACCCTCAATACTATGCCTCTTTGACTTTGTCCATGGGTCCTTTATACATGTTTCTTGACAACCCTTCCCCTTTTCCCCCCATTATCCTCCTCCTTTCTCCCCTCTGGTTACTGTCAGTTTGTTCTTTATTTCAGTGTCTATGGTTATATTTTGCTTGCTTGTTTGTTTTATTGATTAAGCCCCACTAATAGGTGAGATCATACTGTGTTTGTCTTTCAACACCTGGCTTATTTCACTTAGCATAATGCTCTGCAGTTCCATCCATGATGTTGCAAAGGGTGGGAACTCCTTACTTTCTGCTGTGTAGTATTCTATTGTGTAAATGTACCCTAGTTATTTGATTCACTCATTCACTGATAGGCACTTAGGTTGCTTCCAACACTTGGCTGTTGAAAATTGTGCAGTTATGATCATTGGGGTGCATAGGTTCTTTTGAATTGGTTTGGTGATGGGGGTGATTAGGGCAGGGGAAAGTGGTGGCAAGAAAATGGAGACAACTGTTCTTAAACCCCAATAAAATAAAATAAAGAATTCCTACTACTTCATAGGGATAAGTCTTTTTTCTTTTCATATAGTTTCATGTTTGTATAACAAGTAAATAAAACACAGGAATACATTATGAAGTCACACAATATGATTTATCAAAGGGAGAAAATAAATTTCTGACATTTTAGGCTTTGAAAAAATAAAAATAAAAAAATTAATGCAGCAAGAACAAAAAACAAGTCACGTACCAAGGAAATTCCATAAGGTTATCAGATGATTTCTCAGAAGCAACTTTACAGGCTGGAAATATTTAAAGTGTTCCAAGAAAGGAATCTACAACCTAGAATACTTTATCCATCAAGGTCCGCATTTAGAACTGAAAAGAGATAAAAAGCAGTCCATACAAGCAAAAACTAAGGATGTTAAGCAATAATAAACCAGCTTTACCAGAAATGTTAACAAGTCTCCTTTACTTAGAAAAAAAAAGCCATAACCAGAAATAAGAAGGACAGCAAAGGAAAAACATCTGATTGGTAAAGGAAAATATATAATAATCACAGTGAATCAACCACTTAAAATGTTACTAGGAATGTTAAAAGGAAATAGTAACAAAGTTAACTATAACTACAACAAATAAGTTAATTATAACTATAATAAATAATGAGACACACACGAAATATTAAAATGTGACAACAAAAGCAAAGAGGAGCAAGGGAATAAAAATATAGTGCTTTTAAAATGCAATCCAAAAGAACCTATGCACCTCAATGTTCATGGCAGCACAATTACAATAGCCAAATGCTGGAAGCAACCTAGGTGCCCATCAGTCAATGAATGGATCAAAAAACTATTGTAAATTTACACAATGGAATTCTACTCAGGAACTTATACCCTTTGCGACAGCATGGATGGAACTGGAGAGGATTATGCTAAGTGAAATAAGCCAGGTGATGAGGGACAAATACCATATGATCTCACCTTTAACTGGAACATAATCAACAAAAGAAAAAAGCAAATAAAATATAACCAGAGTCATTAAAATTAAGAACAATCTAACAATAGCCAGAGGGGAGGGGGAAAGGATAGTGGGGAGAGGAGTTTTCAGAAACTACTATAAAGGACACATGGAGAAAACCAAGGGGGAGGGTAGAAGCAAGGGAGGGAGGTGGGTTTTATTGTTGTTCAACTGTAATTGAACAACAATAAAATAATTTATATTAAATAAAAAAATAAAAATATTGTCAGTTCAAAAAAAAGGATGTCACCTGTATATAATACAGAGTTCATTCCATGCAAAAAATAAATAAATAAATAAATAAAAATAAAATAAAATAATATGCATTTGAACTTAAATGACTATCAGCTTAAAATAGACTACTATAAACATATTATATATAAAATCCTCATGGTAAGCATAAACAAAAACCATACAAAAATACTCCCCCAAAAAGAGGAGAAGAGAATCCATCAAAGCACACAGAAACACAAATTCCAACAAATAAGAAGTAAAGAGCTCCAGAGGAGAAAATAATAGTGGAGAACAACAAAAACAAACAAAAAAATTAACAAAATGGGAATAAATACATAGTTGTCAATAATTATCTTAAATGTAAATGAACTAAGTGCTCCAATCAAAAAAGTACTACACAGCAGAAAGAAAGAACTCCTATCTTTTGTGGCAGCATGGATGAAACCGGAGAGCATTATACTAAGTGAAATAAGCCAGGTGGTGAAATACAAATACCATATGATCTCGCCTGTGAGTGGAACCTAAACAATAAAACAAACAAGTGAGCAAAATATAACCAGAGACATGGAAGGAAAGAACAAACTGACAGTAATCAGAGGGGAGGGGAGAGGGGCAAAATGAGCGAGAGAAGGGGAAGGGTCATCAAAGAACATGTATAACTGACCCATGGACAAAGACAATGGTTGGGGAGGATTGAACGTGGGATATGGGGAATGGGTAGGGCAGGTAGAGAGTAATGGGGAGGAAATGGGGGCAACTGTAATTGAACTACAATAAAAAATAAAAATATATATATAACCTACCAGAGGAAAAATAGGGTGGCAGCATGGATAAAAACACATGACCAATCCACATGCTGCTTACAAGAGACTCTCTTGACATTGAAAGATACACACAACTGAAAAGTGAAGGGACAGAGAAAGCTATTACCTGAAATAGAAATTAAAACAAAGCTGGTGTAGCAATATTCATATTAGATAAATCAGACTTTAAAACAAAGAATACAAAAAGATGAAGAGATAAATTGCATAATTTTAAATGAGAGATCCAAGAATAAGGTATAATTATCTATATACTCAACACAGGAACTGCGAAGTATGCATGACAAGTATTAATGGACATTAAGTTAGAAATTAACAATGCTATACTAGTTGGAGACTTAATACTCTACTTACCTCAATGTATATATCATCCAGACAGAAAGTTAATTTTAAAAAATGGCTTTAAATGGCACATTAGACCACTTTGACTTGACAGACATTTATAGAGCTTTTCATCCAAAACTTCAGGTTGCTTATTTTTCTTAAGTGCACATAAAACATTTTCCTAGATCACAAACTACACCATAAAACAAGACTCAGTAAATCCAAAAAGACTGAAATTATATCAAGCATATTTTTTTAGATCAGAGTAGCATAAAACTAGAAATCAACTACAGGAAAAAATAATGGAAAATAATGCAAATACGTGGAGATTAAACAACATACTTCTGAAAAACCAATGGATCAAAAAAGAAATGAAACAAGAAATAAAAACTACGTTGAGACAAATAATGATGAAAACACGACCTTACAAAATCTCTGGGACAAAGCAAAAGAAGTTGTGAGAGGAATGTTTATAGCTAGTCAGGTCTACCTCAAGAAGCAGGAAAAATCCTCCTGAAAACAATCTAACTTTATACCTAAAGAAACTAGAAAAAGAAGAGCAGACAAAACCCAACTAAGCACAAAAAAGGAAATAATAATCAGAGCACAAATAAATAAAATACAAAACAGGAAGACTTATTAAAATAGAAATTATTAATAAAACTAAGAACTGGTTATTTTTTTATTTTCACCAATAAATTTATTTATTCATTTATATTTTTTAACATTTTTTATTGTTGTTCACA
The DNA here is from genome assembly GCA_028533065.1 of Trachops cirrhosus. NCBI lineage: Eukaryota > Metazoa > Chordata > Mammalia > Chiroptera > Phyllostomidae > Trachops > Trachops cirrhosus. Next base: position 52,526,936 of record CM052547.1, on the reverse strand, counting down.
TACGGTTTTCTGCCTTTCCCCCCCACCCATTCCCACCACCCTAGATCTCCCCACCTCTGTCCCATCTCCACCCCCACCTTGTTATTGTCCATATGTCCTTTATAATTGTTCCTGTAAAACCTTCACCCTTTTCCCCCATTATCCCATCCCTTCCCCACTCTAGTCACTGTCAAGAACTGGCTTTTTGAGAGGATAAATAAAATTAACCAACCTTTAGCAAGACTCATCAACCAGAAAAGAGAACACAAATAAATAAAATTAGAAATGAAAGAGGAGATTACAACCGACATCACAGAATTATAAATGATTATTAAAGAATACTGTGAAGAGTTATATAACAACAAATTTGACGATCTAGAAAAAATGGGTACATTTTTTAAAGTTTTAGAAACAAACAACATTCTGAGAATAAACCAGAAAGAAACAAATTCTGAACAGATGAATTACTAGCAATGAAATTGAAGTAGCAATCAAAGAGGATCCAAGATGGGGGTGAAGTAGATGGAAGTTACACTTGTCTCCCTGCAGCACCAAATTGGAATCACAACTAAATTATAGATAAATCTGAATAACCAACTGAAGATTAACTAAACAGTCTTAAAACCAAAGATATACAGAAGACACATTGAGATTAGTAGGAAGGACAAACACAAAAAGAGCTGGCCTTGCACTCAGATGAAGTGGTTGAGAATTTGGAGGGATATCTCAACTGCAAAGTTCCCCTCTGAGGAATGTTAGTTCTCAAACCCATGACAGGCTCTCCAGATCAAACCACCAGAGCTAGGGAGAGGAGCCAATGTAACATCTAATTGTGAATATCAGTGGGGATTCTGTCCAACAGGAAGAGATGGGAGTCTGCTAGAAACCCAGATGCCCTCTTAGAAGCCCAATGCCCCAAATCTCATTTGCAGCCATGTACCCTGGGCTCTGACAGAGATAGGACAGCTTGGGTCAAACTGGAGTTGTGTGAGGGAGACAGGTTTGTGTGGTTCTGAAGAGAGAGCTGAAGTGACAGCCAGCAGTGTTCCTGCGCTGAGTTCTACACTGTGCACAGATGCCATCTTTCCTGAATCAGCAATTCCCTTCATGTGGTATTAGCCTGAGGGAATGCAACAGCCACACCTTTTCAACTCCTTGTCACCCCATTCTACCAAGCTCACATTATTCAGAAATGTCAGCTGCCTGAGCCCATTGTGTAGACTTTCTTAAGGGTTCTTGAGGAAGTATGGGTAGAATCAGGATTTCAGAGATTAAGATGTGTGGTTCTGGGGTGGGAGACATTCCTGCTTCTCACCTGCACACATGACTGGTATGCCCTCCCCATGGAAAATCCACTAGCTCCAGTGAATTCTCAACGATTTCCAGCGGCCCCACCCTGCCAAGTTTGTGCCCTGAAGAACTGTGAGCTTGCTGTGACTAGCCTGGGTCCAGGGAGCATAGTGTTTGGGAAGTCCAGTCAGAACCAGAGCAGGGGTCATATTTCCCTCACACACTGAATGGCTCCACCATTCCTGTGCGGAGAACTCCCTTTACAGAGCCAAATCTTGGTTTGTTTGGAGTGGATGAATTTCCCTGGCCTTACCTTGATGATTCACTGAGACCTATCCTACCACAAAAAACTGCAGACATGCAGCAGATGGCAGCTGGCCTTGGTGTACCATGGAATATTTATTGCTAAGTGGCCCATATCCTAACAGTGATGCCAATTTCAAATCTGTATCACTCTGGTGAACAACACTAACCCCTGCCTGGTGACTCACCGAGAACCTACCTTACACAACTCATGTACAACGAGAGGCTCTTTCAGTGACTGAGTCTAGAGCCATCTGACAGACAGAAGCAGATGATAGGGCACTTTGGGCCTTTTTCTGGCATACCCCCAAGCTTGGTTCTAGTAACAGTCTGCCTAGGTACATGATGCAAACACTGGCCTGCAGTGTCTGAGTCATTATGGATGAAATGAGACATTCACACAGACTACCGAGTCTGGTGGAGGAAAAGGGACAGCATGACTTTTCTCTCGAGGAGAGCAAAAGCTGTGGCCTATACCATGACAGGCCTTTATTTCTATCTCTCGATGTATTACACGATGGTCCTCATTTACTATGCACAGGTTCCCTTTAGGTGGTTACCTTTTACAGAAAACAAAGGAGCCAATGCTGCTAATCACATCACAGAAGAGGGATATTTGCAAATGAAAAGGCAAAAGTGGTTGAACCTGTTACACTCATCCTTGGAAGGTTTAGTATGGATTTTAGGAAGTTACTTTGCAGTAAATGTCCTCAATTCAGGGTGAGGGAGTTTTTTAGCAAGAGTAAGACTCAAAGTGGCCTGGGCACATTGCAGGCCTGATTCCCCATGGGAGAACCTATCTGTGGGTGTGGGTTCTGTGCATCTCCAAGTGGGATCTGGGCCCATGCCACACAGAATGGTCTCCTACAGGTACATAGCTTAACCTCTCCCATGAAGAACTGGGCCCCACTGGGCAACCACAAACTGTGAATTAATTTGAGCTTCAAACAAGTAGCCCAGGGCTGGAAACAGGCAAAATCTGACATTGACCTGCACTAGAATTCTTCCCAAGAGGCTTTAGAATCAATACACTTAGTGGTAGGCTTTAGACCACATCAGAACTTGCCCCAATTAGCTCCTTAAGTGGCACACCCAAGTGAAGATCTCAATAGACACCTAAGCCTGCTTGGGCAAATTCTTTTTGTTGGGGTCAGCTTCCACAAAACAGTTTGTACACAGCTGTTAAAGTCAATCTTCACAGCCAGTTATCCTGAGTGTTAACCCCACTCAAATATGGGTCAGCAGCAATCAAGACACAAATACATCAAGAGGGCTCACATAACTCAAACAAGAGACATTCCTATAACACCTAGTTCAGGTGATCAGAGAGAGTAGGACACTAAGACCTAGAAGATACCTACCACATAAAGCCACCATAGGAAGCCAAAATAGAGAGACAAAGAAATATGCCAGAGCATGGGTGGAAGAAATATGCCACAGCAAGAGAAAGACAGTTAATTACATACAATGAAGCTTACATAAGACTGTCAGCTGAAGTTCAGGAAGATGGCGATGGTGTAGGAAGGAGCAGATTCCACTTCCCCCTACACACGGGAGAAAATCCTAGCCGATCTATTGAGTAAAAGACAAAACAACCAACAGTACCTCAGCATATATGAAAATAAGAGACCAAAAATTGTAGCAGAACTGAAAAACCAGATGGTAAGGAGTGTGCTTCAGGACAATAAGGTCCCAGGGACCAGTGTGGGATCCAGGGGAGCTGCAGCCCCAGGCCCAGTGCCCGCTGCCGGGTTTGCCACAGAGTCCTTGAAACAGAGATGGGACAACTGCTCCCTCCTCAGCCAAACAAGGTCTGAGCAGCATGGGGAGAGACCCAGTTGCTAGCAAACACACAGGGGCTGTGAGCACCCACAGAGTCACCGGCAGAGTTGAGAGTCCTGCAGTGACAGCTGGACCCTCATAGTCTCCGGTCTGGCTGGAGAATTGGGTTGTGGGAGAGGCTGGGCCACTTTATGGAGTAACAGACGTGAGTAGGAGGAATTTCTCAAAATGAAAAAGTGAAAAGACAGACATGTTTGGGGAATTCTCCTAGAGCAATCTCTGTGGCCTACCTGCCACCCAACCCAGCAGTGATCCCAAGGTTGCAGCAATCCTGAGGTTGCACGGAAAGTTGTGTGAAAGACGCTGCGCACCCCCATAGAACTGGGAAGGGTGAGGCAGCCTGGCAGAGCATGCACGAGTCCACCCCTGCACCCCAGCACACAGTGGTAACCCTGGGGAAAGGCCTGGATCTCACACCCAAGGCACAGGGGAGAGGTGCCGGGAGAGGTGCCAGGTTAGCTCCCCAGAGAGTGTGCATGGCTAACTGAGTGCATATCTGGAAGGAAGAAAAGCCATACCAATTGTCCATCAGCCTGCTGCAGCCAACAAGACCACAAAAACCGGTTTGGCCACTTTGAAACCAAGAGACTTTTAAATTTTATTCTATTTTTATTTTTTAAACAACTTTTTATTTTTTAATTTTTATTTTTTCTCTTTAAATTCCTTTTTCCTCTTTCCTTCTTTCTTGTTTTATTCCTTCTTCCTTTCTTTCCAATTTTATCTCTTCTTCCTTCCTTCGTCTGCCTTTTTTTTTTTTAAATAACTACAGGTGAGACAAACCACCCCCACGAAAAAAAAACCCTGGAACTCTGAAAGGACTAGAGTTGGACCCAAAAAAGGGGCATCACAACAGCTGTGACAGTGAGACAAATTTCACTCTGTTATTACAGAGAACCTGCAAGTTATTGCATATTTGTATTATTATTATTTTTTCCATTATTCTTACATCATTTATTTTTTTATTTTTTAAGATTTATTTATTTTTAAAAAGAGAGGAAGGGAGGGAGAAAGAGAAGGAGACAAACATCAATGTGTGGTTGCCTTTCACATGTCCCCTACTGGGGACCTGGTCCGCAACCCAAGCATATGCTCTGACTGGGAATCAAAACAACAACCCTTTGGTTGTCAGCCCATGCTCAATCCACTGAGGTACACCAGCCAGGGCGTTACATCTTTTATTTTAATAGTATTTTTGTATTCCTTTTCTTTCTGTATAGTCTGCTTTCCTAAGCTGGTTATATTGTATCATTTGACAGGTTTCCCCTGATATCTCTTTCATAGTGTATTGCTAATTTACTGTCCTTCACTTCACTTGTATCCCATTAGCAAACTACTTAAGGTCCTATACTCCCTATTCTTGTTATCTAGATCATATAGATTCTGTCATATAATTGTTGCTCTAATATTATTGTAAATAATAGCTGTTCCATACAATTGTAAACACTTCACAATACCCCTACCCGATTTTAGCCCACTTCACAATCTCCTGAACTCTATTACTGTAGTGGTTAACTCTACTCTCTCACACACTACTCCTATTTACTATCTTTACTCTCACCTTATCTCAGAATCTGACCTCCCACAACCTCACTGCTTTCTGCATCCAACTCACAATCCTTCCTTCCTCAACAAGAATCTTATCTTCTTTCCATCCTTTCTCAAAACCAACTAGTTGGGTGGAAAATCACAGTTAACACTGTACATAGCCAAAGGATCTCTTATCTCTTCTCTACTGGCTGCTACTGTAAATATCATAGAATACCCCTTGCTGTCTTAAAGCATTTTGCCTTCCCATTCCAACTGATCAAAAAAAGAGTAGGTGGAAGTGATGAACACCAGGATACCCACTGGAAGAGGAAACCCAACAACAAAGGAACCATTAACAGATAACAACAGAGGAAGGTGAAGGAGGGAGTGGAAACCACACAAACCTAAACCCAGGACCTATCTTGAAACACAACTAAATAGTGGAGACACTACCCAGCACAAAAAACTGAACAAGAGCAAGAGAGAATCCTCAAAACCTTGTACACATGGAAGGGCCAGTTTCAACACAACCTTCCCACACCAGCACAACAAAATACAAGACGTGGTGGACAGAGTGACCATCAATTAACCAGCTGGTGAGAAGGACCCACCAAAGAAAGCCCAACAACAATCAAAACCCAAAGACAAAAAACAGAGCCAACTTAAATGACAACCCAAGACCAGTGAGTTCAGGAGATCAGATAGACTGCACCACTGAATCTCACAGGTAATCTACCACAGAAGTTCACACCATAAACCCAGGGAGGCAGAACAGATCAAATTAAGAAGCTGAAGCTAGCAAGAAGAGTCTCAGTAAAAATGAGAAGATAAAGACACAAATGAAAGGAAAGGAAGAAGCCTCAGAAAGAATGCTAAATGAAATGGAGGCAACTCAACTATCAGATATTGAGTTCAAAGCAATGATTATCAGGACGTTCAATGAGCTCATAAGGAGCTACCAGAAACAATAGAGAAGCTACAACAAACTCACTGCAATTTTTATCAATGTGAAAAAGGAAATACAAACTATGAACAAGGACCAAGAGGAAATGAAGAATACAATTTCTGAACTGAAGAACATGGTAGAAGGAATGAAAAACTGGATTGATGAAGCAGAAGATTGGATCAGTCAGCTAGAGGACAAAGTAGAAAAAAACACCCAGAGAGAGCAAAAAAGGGAAAAGAGGCTCAGAGAGAATGAAGAGGGATTAAGGGAAAATGCAAGACAACATGAAACATAATAATATCCATACAATTGGGATACCAGAAGGAGAAGAAGAAGAGCAAAGGGTAGAAACCCTATTTAAAAAAGTAATGATGGAAAACATTCCTAATTTGATGAGAGAAAAAGTCACACAAATCCAAGAAACACAGAGTCCCAATCAAGAGGAACCCAAAGAGGCCCACCACAGCACACATCATAATTAAAATGTCAAAATACCAAGACAAAGAGAGACTATTAAAAGCCACAAGGGAGAAACAGAAAGTAACATAGAAGGGAGCCCCAATAAGGTTAGCAGCTGACGTCTCAATGGAAATGCTCCAAGCCAGAAGAGAATGGCAAGAAATATTCCAGGAAATGAGAACCAGAGGCCTACAAACAAGGCTACTTTACCCAGCAAGGCTCTCAATCAAGAAAGAAGGCCAAATAAGGAGTTCCCCAGACAAAATTCTAAAAGAATACACCTCCACCAAACCAGCTCTGCAAGACATGCTAAAGGGACTGATCTAAGGAAAGGAAGGAAAAGAGAGAGACAGAGAGGGGCACAGCTACAAAAATGGCAATGAATAAGTACATATCAACAATAACCTTAAACATAAATGGGTTAAATGCTCCAATAAAAAGACATAGAATAGCTGAATGGATAAGAAAGCATGAACCACACATATGCTGCCTACAAGAGATCAACCCCAGAACAAAAGACCTACACAGACTAAAAGTGAGGGGCTGGAAACAAATATTCCAAGCAAACAGATAGGGAAAAAAAGCCCAGGTAGCAATACTAATATCAGAAAAATAGACTTTCAAAAAAGGGCCATAAAGAGAGACCCAGAAGGTCACTACATAATACTCAAGGGAAGACTCCACCAAGAAGACATATACATTGTAAATATATATGCACCGAACATAGGAGCACCCAAATACATAAAGAAAACCTTGGAGCACGACAAGAAAGATATTGACAGCAACACAATTATAGTAGGGGATTTTAACACCGCACTGTCAAAAATCGACAGATCTTCCAAACAAAATATCAACAAAGATATTATGGCATTGAACAATGCCCTATATGAAATGAATTTAACTGATATATATAGAGCCCTCCATCCCAAAGAAACTACATACACATTCTTTTCAAATGCACATGGAACATGATCAAAGATAGACCACATGATAAGATACAAAGCAAGCTCAACAAATTCAGGAAAATTGAAATCACACCAAGCATTTTCTCAAACCACAAGGGACTGAAACTAGAAACAAACCTCAAGGGAAAAAAACCCAAAACACTCAAAATGATGAAGATTAAATAGCTTGCTATTAAACAATGAATGGGTCAGGCATGAAATTAGAGAAGAAATCAAAAAGTTTATGGAAACAAATCAAAATGAACTCACAACAACCCAAAACTTATGGGACACAATGAAAGCAGTCCTGAGAGGGAAGTTCATAGCAATACAGACCTACCTATAAAAGATAGAAACATTTCAAACAAACAACCTAACCTTACATCTACAAGAACTCGAGGAACAACAACAAAGACAGCCCAGAGCAAGTAGAAGGAAGGAAATAAACAAGATTAGAGCAAAATTAAATGACATAGAGACTAGAAGCACATTCTAAGGATTAATGAATCCAGGAGCTGGTTCTTTGAAAAGATAAACAAAATAGACGAGATTTTAAGCAGGCTCATTAAGAAAAAAAAAAAGAGGATCCAAATAAACACAATCAGAATGAAAGAGGAGAGATTACAACGAATACCACAGAAATTCAAAGGATTGTAAGAAATTAATATGAAGAACTGAATGCCAAGAAATTTGAAAACCTTGGTGAAATGGACAAATTTCTAGAAAAATACAAGCTTCCAAAACTCAGTAAAGAAGAAGCAGAAAGTCTGAACAGACCAATAAGAGCAGATGAAATTGAAGCAGTAATCAAAAAACTCCTGACACACAAAAGTCTGGGTCCAGATGGTTTCCCAGGAGAATTCTACAAACATTTAGGGGAAAGCGAACCCTTATCCTTCACAGACTCTTCCAAAAAATCCAAAATGATGGAAGACTCCCAAACTCTTTTTACGAAGTGAACATCATCCTAATCCAAAACCCGATAAAAACACCAAAAAGAAAGAAAACTTCAGGCCAATATTGCTGATGAACATAGACGCTAAAATCCTCAACAAAATATTGGCAAACTGCATTCAACAATACATTACAAAGATCATACACCATGACCAAGTGGGATTCATCCAAGGGATGCAAGGATGGTTCAATATTCACAAATCAATAAATGTAATACGTCACATAAACAAAAGCAAAGGCAAAAACCATATGATCATATCAATAGATGTAGAAAAAGCATTTGATAAGGTAGAGCACCCATTTATGATAAAACACTTAGCAAAGTGGGAATAGAGGGAGCATTCCTCAACATAATAAAGGCCATATATGACAGACCTACAGCCAACATCATACTCAATGGGCAAAAACTAAAATCTTTTCCACTAAGATCAGGACCAAGACTAAGTTGTCCACTTTCACCACTTCCATTCAATATACTATTGGAAGTTTTAGCCACAGCGATCAGACAAGAGAAGGAAATAAAAGCCATTCAAATTGGAAAGGAGGAAACAAAACTATCATTGTTTGCAGATGACATGATAGTGTACGTAGAAAATCCTATAGGCTCCACCGAAAACCTGCTCAACCTAATAAATGAATTTGGCAAAAAAGCAGGACACAAAGACAATATCCAGAAATCAAAGGCATTTTTGTATACTAACAATGAAACAGCAGAAGCAGAAATCAAGGAAAAATCCCACTTGATATAGTAAAAAGAAAAATAAAATACCTAGGAATAAATGTAACTAATGAGGTAAAAGAACTGTATGAAGAAAACTACACAACACTGAAGAAATAAATCAAGGAAGAAATTAAAAAATGAAAACATGTACAGCGTTAATGGATCAGAAGAATGAACATCATCAAAATGTCCATACTACCCAAAGCAATTTATAGATTCAAAGCAATACCTATTAAATTACCAATGGCATATTTCTCAGACATAGAACAAACACTTCAAAATTTTATATGGAACCATAAACAACCCCGAATAGCTCCTGCAATTTTGAGAAAGAAAGCAAAGTAGGAGGGATCACAATACCTGATACCAAACTGTATTAAAGACCACTGTAATCAAAACAGCCTGGTACTGGCATAAAAACAGGCACATGGACCAATGGAACAGAACAGAGAGACCACAAATAAACCCAAGTCTGTATGGTCAATTAATATTTGACAAAGGGGGCAGCAACATAAATTGGGATAACAATAGCCTCTTCAACAAATGGTGTTGTGAGAACTGGACAGCTACATGCAAAAAAATGACACTGGAGCACCAACTTACACCATACACAAAAATAAATTCAAGGTGGATAAAAGATTTAAATATAAACCATGAAACCATTAAAGTCCTAGAGGAGAACATAGGCAGGAAAATCTCAGATATTTCATGCAACATTTTTACAGATATGTCCCCCAGAGCAAGGGACATAAAGGAAAGAATAAACAAATGGGATCTCATCAAAATAAAAGCTTCCGCATGGCTAAAGAAAACAATATTAAAATAAAAAGAGAACCCACTATATGGGAAAACATATTTGGCAATGATACCTCAGACAAGGGTTTAATTTCCAAAATATAAAAAGAACATACATGACCCCACTCTCCGGAGACAAGCAACTCAATTTAAAAAATGGGCAAAGGACTTGAACAGACACTTCTCCAAGGAGGACATGCAGAGGATCCAGAGACACATGAAAAGATGCTCAGCATCACTAGTCATCAGAGAGATGCAAATTAAAACCACAGTGAGATACCATTTCACACCAGTCAGAATGACCATCATAAACCAAGCAACAAACAGCAAGTGTTGGAGAGGTTTTGGAAAAAAGGGAACCCTAGTGCAGTGTTGGTGGGATTGCAAGCTGGTACAACCACTAGGGAAAACAGTATGGAATTTCCTCAGAAAACTAAAAATGGATGTGCCTTTTGACCCAACACTTCCACTGTTATGATTATATCCTAAGAACCTGAAACACCAGTGCAAAAGAACCTATGCACCCATGTGTTCATAGCAGTACAATTTACAATAGCCAAGTGTTGGAAGCAACCTAGGTGCCCATCAGTAAATAAATGGATCAAAAAAATATGGTACATTAACACAATGGAATTCTATGCAGCAGAAAGAAAGAAGGAGCTCCTACCCTTTGCAACAGCATGGATGGGACTGGAAAGCATTATGTTAAGTGAAATAAGCCAGGCATTGAAAGAAAAACACCATATGATCTCACCTTCAACAGGAACCTAAATAACAAAACAAACAAACAGCAAAAT
>CM052547.1:52469261-52516279 GCA_028533065.1 Trachops cirrhosus | reverse complement strand
GATCAAGTATAAAGGACATATGGACAAAAACTAGGGGCAGGTGGAAATGAGAGGGGGGTGGGGAGGGTTGGGTGGGTGGGATGGGATGGAAGTAAAGGATAGAAAATTGTACTTGAACAACAATTAAAATGAAATTTAAAAAATTTAAAAAATTACCACAAGGAAAAAAAAGATTGTCAGCTAATTTCTCAACAGAAACTTTTCAATTTATAAGACATTGTGATAAAATATTAAAAGTGATAAAGAACAAGGACTTACAACCAAGACTACCCTACCCAGCAAGGTATTATTTAAAATTGAAGGAGAAATAACAAGTTTTGCAGACAAGGAAAAGCCAAAGGAGTATATTACCACCAAATCAATATTATAAATGTTAAGGGGACTTCTTTAAGGAAGCAAAATAAAATAGGAACCTATGGCTTTAATTACGTGTCTATCAATAATCACTTTGAATTTAAATGGATTTAATGTGCGAATAAATAGATATTGGGTAGTTGAATGAATGAAACATCTGTAAAAGACACATGGACAAAAGCAAAGGTGGGTAGGATCAAGGGTGGGAAGTAGGGGTGGCTGGGGTGGGGGAGTGGTGGTGAGGGAAATGGAGACAACTGTACTTGAATGATAGTTTAAAATGATAGGTTTCAGATGCTGCCTACAAGAGACCCATCTCAAATTGAAAACCATACACAGAGTCAAAGTAAAGGGATGTAAAACTTATTCGATGCAAATGGAAAGAAAAAAAGCTGGGGTAGCAATACTTAGATAAGACAAAATAGACTTTAAAACAAAAGATTTAATAAGAGACTAAAAAAGAAATTAAATAATGATAAAGTGGTCATTCCAATAAGAGAATATAATTCTTGTAGACATCTATGCACCCAACATATAGGCATCTAAATAATATGTGAAGCAAATTTTAATGGATATAAAGGGAGAGGTAGGTAGTAATATCATCACAGTAGAAGACTGTAACATCCCATTGACATCAAAGGATAAATCGTCCATACAGAAAGTCAATAAGGAAACAGTGGTCTAAACTGACTCAGTAGGCCAGATTGATTTAATAATATTTTCAGAGAATTTCACCCCAATACATCATAAATTTAACATTTTAGTGCACATAAATACATTTCCTAGGATAGATAATATGTCAGGACATAAAACAAATCTCAATAAATTTAAGAAGATTGAAATCATATCAAGCATCTTCTTTGACTACAGTGATATGAAACTAGAAATAAGCTGCAAGAAAATAACTGAAAAATATACAAACAGATGGAATCTAACTAGCATGTTACTAAACAATGAATGGGTTAACCGTGAAATCAAGGAGGAAATCAAAAGATACCTTCAGGCAAATGAAAAAAAGAAAACAACAAACCACAATCAATGGGACACAAAAAAAGCAATTTAAGAGAAAAATTTATTGCATTACAGGACTACCTCAAGAAATAAGAAAAATTTCAAATAAACCTTATACCCAAAGGAACTAGAAAAAGAGCAACAAACAAAGTCCAAAGTAAGGAGGATGAATAATATAATCAAAATCAGAGTGGAAATAAGTGAGTTAAAAAAATACAAAAGATCAATGAAACTAAGGCCTGGTTCTTTGAGAGGATAAAGTAAATTGATAAATGTTTTACCAGACTTTAGAGAGAGAGAGAGAATCCAAATAAATAAAATTAAAAATAAAAGAGGAGTAACAACTGGCACCACAGAAATAAAAAAATATAAATTATAAGAACCTGATCAACAAAACAAATAAGCAAGCAAAATATAACCAGAGACACTGAAATTAAGAACAAACTGACAGTAACCAGAGGTGAGGTGGGAAGGGATAATGGGGGGGGAGAAAGGGGAAGGGTTTTCAGGAACATGTATAAAGTACACATGAACAAAACAAAAGGGGGGTAGGATCAAGGGTGGGAAGTGAGGATGGCTGTGGTGGGGGAAGTGGTGGGGGAAAATGGAGACAACTGTACTTGCAAAACAATAAAAAAAAGGTAAAAAAATTAAAATAAATATATGTGAAAAAAAATTTTTGAAGGTAGTCCAGAAAATGTCCAACCATCGTTAATATAATGAGAAAGGTTTGGATGACATCAATGTAACCTGGAAGCCAAGCAGAGTGGTCTGGAATGTGCATGTGTGAATAATGATGGCTTCATTATACCAGTCAGTGGGGGTGGTAGACATGGTTGAGTGAGCACATGTACTGTGTGGTTGTGACATTCAAAATAACTGAGCAAGTAGAGCAAAAACTGCATCAGATTTTGTGTTAAGTTTTCTCCATGGGAAACTTTTGGATGACTCAGAAGGACACAGCTATGGGCAACTGGTGATTGATAGCTTCATCACAACAACATGCCTGTGCATGTATCATGTCTCATGCAGTTTTTGGTGAAATGTCAAATCACTCAGATGACTCAGCACCCTACAGCCCAGATTTGGCACCCTGTGATTTGGCACTCTGGCTTTTCCCAAAACTAAAATCACTTTTGAAAGGGAAGAGATTTCACACCATCAATGAGATTCAGGAAAATACAATGGTGTTTCTGATGGTGATTGGGAGAATTGTGTAAGGTACCAAAGTGCCTACTTTGAGAGTGACTGAGGCACCATTGTCCTGTGTACACTATTTCTTGTATCTTACATCTTCTTCAATAAATGTCTTTCTTTTTCATATGACATAGCTAGATACCTTCTGGACAGACCTTATACTGCAAACTATTATATGCCAAAAAATGAAGAATCTGGAAGAAATAAATTAATTTTTAGAAACATACATTCTTTAAAAAGTGAATCAAGAAGAAATAGAAAATCTGAACAAATTACAATTAACCAATTGAGTTAATAATAAAAAAAAAACCTCCCAGAAAACAATTTCCTGGATCAATGGCTGCATGTACCTGTTCAATTTTCCTAATACTATTTATTAAATAGCCTGTCCTTAGCCATTGTATTTTCTTTCCTTCACTGACAAATATTAATCGACCATATAAATGTGGAATTATTTCAGAGATCTCTATTTGGTTTATGGATCCATTTGTCTTTTTTATACCAGTTTCATGCTGTTTTCATTAATATAGTCTTGCAGTATAGTTTGATATAGCACTAGACACTACTTTTTTGTTCTTTCTCAAGATTGCTGTGGATATTTCAATTCTTTTATGGTTCCATATAATTTTTGAATTATTTGTGCTAGTTCTGTAGAATGTACCATTGGTATTTTGATAGGAATTGTGTTAAATCTATAGATTGCTTTGTGTAGTATGAACATGTTAATGATGTCAATACTTCCTATCCATAAACACAATATATTCTTCCATTAATTTGTATCTTCAGTATCTTATAAATTTCTGAATACAAGGCATTAAATATATTTCTAGGTATATATTTTTGATACAATCATAAGTGGGATTCTTTTCTTCATTTCCTTCTCTGGTAGCTTATTACTGGTGTATGAAAATGCAACTAATATTTGAATGTAGCAGTAAAAAATTTCTGACATTTCTCTCAGCAATATATTTGATATTATTTCCTTGAGCAAGAGAAATAAAAGGAAAATATAAAGAAATGGAAGTACATTAAGCTAAAAAAGTTTGCACAGCAAAGGAAATTATCAACAAAACAAAAAGACAACTTACTGAATGGCAGAAGATATCAGTCAATAATACAACTGATAATGGGTAATATCCAAAATTTATAAAGAACTCATATAGCTCAACACACAAAAAAAACAAGCAATCTTACTAAAAATGGGTGGATAAACTGAATAGACAGTTCTCCAAAAGGACACACAGATGTCTAGAAAACATATGAAAGGATGTCAATCACTAATCACCAGAGAATGCAAATTAAGACCATAATGACGTATCACCTTACACCTATCAGAATTGTTGTCATCAAAAAATCAACGAAAAAAAAGTATTGGCAAGCATGTTGAGAAAAGGGAACCCTGGTGCACTTTCAGTGGTAATGTAGACTTGTGCAGCCACCGTAGAAAACAGTACAAAGTGTCCCCCCAAAAATAAAAACAGAACTTCATTATGACCCAGTAATTCCTCCTGTAGGTATATGAAATCTTTCCAGAAAAAGTCCAGCCATTTTTAAATAATGAGAACAGTTTGCACAAGTGTAGGGAACAGCTTCTCATGGAGTGGAATTGTAGTTCAGTCTCTACATGGAAAAGCAGAGGGGAGTGAGTGGCATGCTGGACCATGCCCATGGAGAGGTTCTCTGTGGAGAATCAGGCCTGCATTGTACCTAGACTGCTATGAGACTTGATTTTGCTAAAACTCCCTCACCCTGAATTGAGGCAACAAGTGCTTACTGTAACTTCCTAAAGTCTGTGCTAACCCTCCCAAAGATGGAGTGTGTCTGGTTCAACCACTCCCCCGCTATCTGCCACATTCTTCTCTTTGAAGTAATTAGCAGCATTCTTTCCTTTGTTATCTGTAAAAGGTAATCCCCTGCAGTGAACCTGTGCATAGTAAATGAGGACTACCCTCCTTGTAATGTACCCAGGAAAACAATAAAAGCTTGCTCAGATGGGGGTTGGGGCCCTCTCTCTCTGACTTAGACAGCAGCTGTGCCATCCCTTTTTCCCCACAGGATTCCTGTAGTCTGTGTGTATTTGTTCACGAGCAGCTACAACATACATGGATCCTGCCAGCCAGGATCTGTCACGCACAACATCAATGTAACTGAGCAGTCAAGGAGAGTGGACTGGAATGTGCATGTGTGAACAATGATGACTTCACTGTATATGATAAATGCCATTGAGCGCACATATGTACTGTGTGACTGTCACATTAAAAAATAACTGAGTGAATAGAGCAATGAACATGCATCAAATTTTGTGTTAAGTTCGAACATTCCTCCAAGGAAAATATTCAGTAGATTCAGAAGGTGGCAGCTATGGGCACCTGGTGACCGGCAGCTTTATCACATCTTATGCAGAGATTTTTGGTGAAAAATTAACTCACCCAGGTGACTCAGATTCCCCACAACTGAGATTTGGCACCCTGCAACTTCTGTCTTTTCCCAAAACTAAAATCACTTTTGAAACTGAAGAAATTTCAGACCATTGATGAGATTAAAGAAAATATGATGGCGTGGCTGATGGTGATTGGGAAAACTGTGTGAGGTTCCACGGGCCTACTTTGAGGGAGACTGAGGCATCATTGTCCTTGTACAATGTTTCTTACATCTTGTGTTTTGTTCAATTAATGTCTTTATTTTCCATATGTATGGTTGGATACCTTCTGGACAGACCTTGTGTATCCAAAGAATGACAAAACACTAACTCATAAGAATATATGCTCCCTATTTTTGTTGAAACATTATTTACAATAGCCAAGATATGAAAGCAACCCAAGTGCCCATCAACAGACGAGTGGATAAAAAACTGTAGTACATTTAGACAGTGGAATATTACTTTGCCATTAAAAATGAAATTTTACTATTAGTGAGTGAGTCAAACTAGGGGTTATTATATAAGTTACATATTCAGTAAGAGAAAGACAAATACCATGTTATTTCACTTATATATAGAATCTTAAGAACAATACAAAGAAATAAACAAAACAGAAATAGACTCATAGATACAGAGAACAGAGTGATGTTTTCCAAGGGGGTAGGATTGGGAAACTAGGTTAAAAAGTTAAAGGGGATAAGAAGTAAAAATTAGTAGTTACAAAAGAATCATTAAAATGTAAAGTAAACCATAGGAAATATAGTCAATAATGCTGTAAAAACTATCTATTATGCAAGGTGGATACTGCAGAGATCAAAGATAATACTTTGTAAAGTATATGGTTGTGTAAACACTATGCTGTATATCTGAAAGTAATTCAAAATAATATTCGGTGTTAATTGTAATTAAAAATAAAATTGATTAAAAGAATGTGAAGCAGTAATTAAAAAACTCCCAACAAAGAAAATTCCAGGACCAAGCAGTTTCACAGGTGAATTCTACAAAACTTAAGAAAAAAATTAGTATCTATCCTTTTCAAACTATTCCAAAAATTTGAAGAAGAAAGATTAATTCCAAACTTATTTAATGAGGTCAGCATTTCCTTGATACCAAAACCAGAGAGAGACACTACAAAGAAAGTGAATTACATGCCAAAACCACTGATGAAATAGATGCCAAAATGCTCAAAAACATAGCAGCAAAATAAATTTAACAGTAGATTAAAAGATTATGCATCACAATCAAGTGTCATTTTACCAGAAATTCAAGGGTAGTTCAATATCCATAAAACAGTTAATGTGATTTGTCACATCACAAAAAACAAGGATAAAAATCATATGATTATCTCCAAAGATGCAAAAATAATGTGACAAAATTCACAATCCATTTATAGTAATAAAAATACCCTCTAAACAAGGTGAGTATGGAAGGATATTACCTCAACTTAATAAAGCTATATATGACAAGCCAACAGCTAACATCATATTCAGTGATGAAAAGTTAAGCTTTTCCTCTAAGATAAGGAACAAGAAAAGAATGCCCACTTTCACCACTATTATTTAACAAATAGTATTAGAAGTTCCTAGCCTCTACAATCAGGCAGAAAAAAAAAGAAATAAAAGGCATCCAAATACTAAAGAAAATAAAATTGCCACTATTTGCAGATGATGATTTGATTATATATATAATCAATTATATAAGTCCTAAATAATCCACCAAAAACTAACAGCGTTAACAAAATTATTCAATAAAGGAGCAGGATACAAAATTAATATACAGAAATATGTCACCTTCTTATACACTAATAATAAGCAATCAGAAGAAACAAAGAAAACAATCTTTTTCTTTACTTATATGGAACCAATTTATATGGAGCTAAAAAAATAAATAACCCTCAAAACCTTGAGTAGCTACAGCAATCAAGAAATAAGAACAAAATTAGAGTCATCATGTGCCCTGATATCAAACTATACTATAAAGCAATACTAATCCTGGGTATTTAGGCTGTTTCTAGCACTTGGCTATCGTAAATAAGGCTGCTGTGCACATTGGGGTGCATACGTTCTTTTGAATTGGTGTTTCAGGATTCTTAGTGTATAATCCCAGCAGTGGAATTGACAGGTCAAAAAGCAATCCCATGTTTAGTTTAAATGTGGTACATTTATACAATGGAATACTATGCAGTGGGAAGAAAGAAGGAACTCCTACACTTCATGAAAGCATGAAAGGAACTGGAGACCATTATGCTAAGAGAAGTAAGCCAGGCAGTGAAAGACAAATACTATATGATCTCTCATATAAGTATAACCTAATCAACAAAACAACAAGCAAGCAAAATGGAACCAGAGACATGGAAATAAAGAACACACTGACAGTAACCAGAGGGGAGGGTAGAGCAGGATAATGGGGGAAAGAAGGGGTAGGGTCATCAAGGAACCATGGACAAAGACAAATGGAGGAGGGAGGATTGAATGTGGGAGGTGGGGGTATGCAGGGCAGAGGGGATAATAGGGGGGAATGGGGACAACTGTAATTGAACAGCACTGAAAAATTAAAAAAAGTAAAATAATACTAATCAAACTGTATGGTATTGGGACAAAAACAGACACATGTCAATGTAACAGAATAGAGAGCCCAGAAATAAACTCTCATTTATATGGTCAACTAATCTATGATGATGCCAGTAAAAAAATATATACTGAAGTGAGGACAGTGTCTTCAAAGAATGGTATTGGGAAAAATGGACAAGTACATGCAAAAGAAGAAGAAGAAGATGGAGAAGAAGAAAAGAAGAAGGAGGAGGAGGAGGAGGAGAAGAAGAAGGAAGAAGAAGAAGGAGAAGAAGAAGGAGAAGAAGAAGGAGAAGAAGAAGAAGAAGGAGGAGGAGGAGGAGAGGGAGAAGTAAGAGAAGGAGAAGGAGGAGAAGAAGGAAGAGAAGGAGGAGAGGAGGAGGAAGGAGAAATTAGACCACACTTTTATACCATATGCAAATATAAACTCAAAATGGGTTAAAGACTTAAATGTAGGGTCTGAAACCATAAAACTCCTTGAAGAAAACATAGGAAGTAACCCATCTGACTTTAGTCTGAGAAATATTGTTGTGGACACATCCTTTTGAGCAAGGAAACAAAAGAAAAAATAAACAAATATGACTACATTAAACTAAAAGCTTCAGTACAGTGAAGGAAACCTTCAAAAAAACATAAAGGAAGGACTTCTGGCCAAGATGGAAATGCAGGTTGATATATGTTGCCTCTTTGCACAACCAAAAGAACAACAACAAATTAAAAAAATATATATCAAGAACTGGCAGAAAATCAAACTGTATGGAAGTCCAACAACTGAGGAGTTAAGAAGAAATATTCATTCAGATAGGTAGGAGGGACAGAAATAGCCAGCCAGGGCAGAAAGGATGAACAGCAAGGCAGCGACTAGAGAACTGAGTAGGAGAGGAAGTGGCTGGAGGACACGGCAGTCCCACATTTGCATTCAGATAACCAGGGAGGAACAACTGGTGAGTAAGACAGACCCCACAACCCAGGGTTCCAGCATGGGGAAATAAAGCCTCAAAACCTCTGGCTATAAAAACCTGTGGGGGTTGTGGTGGTGGAAGAAAATGCTAGACTCACAGCAGAGTTCATTGGAGAGATTCACAGGGTCCTAGAGTGTAAACAAACCCACCCATATAGGAATCAGCACCAGGGGCCCAAGTTGCTCGTGGGTAGTGGGAGAAGTGAATGAAAGCTGGCTGAGAGCCAAGCATGAGTCATTGCTCCCTCGTGGACCCCTCCCTCACATATGGTGCCACAAAGCTGCAACTTGCGTTGACCCATCCTAGCGAATACCTAAAGCTCCATCCCTTACAACATAACAGGCATGCCAAGACAAAAAAAATATAGCCCAAAAGAGAAAACAAATCAAAGCTCCAAAAATAGAACTAAGTAATGAAAAGATAGCCAACCTAGCAAATGCAGAGTACAAATCACTGGTAATAAGGATGCTCACAGAAATGGTTAAGTATAGTCACAAAATAGAGGAAAAGGTGAAGGCTATGAAAAGTGAAATAACAAAAAATAAACAGGGAACTAACAGTGAAGGGAAGGAAACCAAGACTCAAATAAACTATTTGGAGCAGAAGGAAGAAATAAACATTCAGCCAGAACAGAATGAAGAAAGAAGAATCCAGAGCAATGAGGAGAGGCCTAGGAACCTCCAGGACAACTTTAAACATTCCAACATCTGAATCAAATGGGTGCCAGAAGAAGAAGAGGAAGAGCACGAATTGAAAACTTACTTGAAAAAATAATGAGGAGAACTTTCCCAATCTGGCAAAGGAAATAGACTTCTAGGAAGTCTAGGAAGCTCAGAGAGCCCCAAAGTTGGACCCAAAGAAGCACACACCAAAGCACAGCATAATTACATCACCCAAGACTAAAGAATGAATGAATCTTAAAAGCAGCAAGAGAAGAGGAGACCATTACATCCAAAGGAGTTCCCTTAAGACCATCAGCTGATTTTTCAAAAGAAACATTGCAGGCAAGAAAGGGCTGGAAAGAAGTATTTGAAGTCATGCAAGGCAAGGAACTGTATTCAAGATTACTCTACCCAGCAAAGCTATCATTTAGAATGGAAAGGCAGATGAAGTGCTTCCCAGATAAGGTCAAGTTAAAGGAGTTCATCACCACTAAGCCTTTATTGCATGAAATGTTAAAAGATCTTATCTAAGAAACAGAAGGTCAAAAACTATCAACAGTAAAATGACAACAAACCCACAACTATCAACAACTGAACCTAAAAAACAAACAAAAAAAAAAAACTAAGCAAACAACTACAGCAGGAACAGAATCATCAAAATGTAGATCACATGGAGATTTATCAATGGGGAGGGAGAGGGAGACAATGTGGGGGGGAATACAGGAAACAAGAAGCAAAATAAGTAGGTATAAAATAGTCGGGGGGAGGTTGAGAATAGTATAGGAAATGGAGAAGTCAAAGAACTTATATGAATGACCCATGGACATGAACTGTGGTGGGGGGTATGCTAGAAGGTGTGGGGGGCAGTAGAGGGAGGAGAAGGATAAAGGGGACAAAAGTGGGGACAACTGTAATAGCATAATCAATAAAATATATTTAAAAAAATAAAAAATAAGCACAAATTGGTACATAAAGTTTAGGCAGGGGGATTTTAAGAGCAAATATAGGAAATGGAGTAGCCAAAGAACTTAAAGGCATGACTCATAGGTGTGAACAAAGGATGGTGGATCACTGGATGAAGTGGGGGATGCTGGGTGGAGGGAGGCAAAGGGGAAATATTGGGATAATTGTAATAGCAAAATCAATAAAATGTAATAAAACATTAAAAAACTATCAGAAGAAAAAAAAAGAACCATGGAGTTTTCTGACAAAAAAAATTAAATAATTTGACTCTTGCTATGAAAAGTCCATCATCCAGAGCACACAGGAAACAATAAATCCTCAGAACTGTGCAGTACTCAAGGTAGGCACTGAGGCTCTGCTGCCATGCAAAATGCACCTGGACAACTGCAGTGATTCCCTTCAGTCCATACCTACCTGAGTGCTCTCTGAAAGGACCATTTATGTGAAGCCCTGCCAGGACTGTTTTAAGAAAAAAGTCAACTTTTTAAAACAGAATCCATAAAACATGCTCTGTATCCTTCAAGTTTCATGTGATGAGACACATCTTTCTGTTTACTTCCTAAGATCATGCTTCTCTATCCTCCCTGGGATATCCAAACCTGCTTTCCCCTCTACCTGGAATGCTCTCTCCACCTCCACACCTCTGCTAGGACATATTTCAGGCTTTCTTCAGGCCATTTCTTCAATACCAGTGTTCCTACTTTTTGTTTGCTTATCTTTTTCTCTATGCTATTACCAGTTTTTTTTTAACTTAATTTAATGATTAGAAGAAGAGTGTCTGCATTTGGTTTGGGTTTTATATGTGACTATTAAATGTTGGATATTGTATGGGTTCAGCAATTACATATTGCCATTACTCCCAAATCTTTATCTCCAGGGTCTTTTCTCCTGAGCACTAAGTTTGAATATTTTTCTACTTCCTAGATATGACCTGCAGTAATTTAGGTATCTGTCAGTCACTATGCCCTCCATTAAAATAATTTCAAGTAGTGCAACTGAAGGAGCATAGACTTTTGAAATGCCTCATATGTGTTCAGATTCCAGTTCTAATATTGCATATACAGTTTACTGTTGAACAACATGGGTTTGAACCATGTGGGTCTAGATCCACTTATATGTTCATTCTTTATTAATAAATACTGTAAATGTATTTTCATTTCCTTATGATTTTCTTAATAACATTTTATTTCTTCTAGCTTACTTTGGTGTAAGAATACAGTATATAATACATATACCATATAAAATATGTTAATCAACAGTTTATGTTATCAGTGAGGTTTTTGGTCAATAGTAGACTATTATTAGTAGTTAAATTTAAGGGACTCAAGTTATATGTGGATGTTCACAAAATTCTGTATTGTTGCTCATCCACTTGACATGAATTAAAACTTTGACAAAGCATAAAACATTGAAGGAATTGATCAGAAGAATTGTATGAGTGATGTCTCATTAACACTGAATGCTGGTTTGCAGTTTGGAAACTGGTTTGGGTTTCAGAGCTTGGCATCACATGTGTGCACGGCATGGGTGCTTGTCATAGCTTTTAAGGGTACATCAGTAAAGGCAGCTAAGTGCCCAGGCACAGTGACTGAAAGAGTAGAATGGTCTTAATTTCCAGATGTTATGAGGATCAGAGAATCTAATCATACTCTCAGAACAAAAAGCAGGAAATCAGACTGTAGTAAAACACTCAAGTGACAGACAAGAAGGAGGAGCTTTTGCAGGTGGAGGGCACTGGTCAGTGTCTGATTTGGAAAATGAGTTGTCCAAAGTTAGGAGGGCCTGTGTGAATGGCTATACTTGTTATGTACAGCACAACTCCATTATGGAGTCCTCTGGTATGCAGTTCAGACACTGCAGTGATGTAACCTGCTCTGAGTAAGGAAGAGGCTTTGTGTCAGTGCACCATCCAAATGAATTAGGTCTTACTGCAGGGTTCTGGTCTTTCAAGAGAAAGACAAGGCCTGAAAAGGCAGGGTGGTGGAGGGTGCAGTAGGTTAGCCCTAGGTAGAGCACATTCGGAGAAGATCAGACTTCCAGAGTTCCAGCCACATTGGGTTACAGACACTCCAACAATAATCAGGACTCATTCTCTGTTTTCCCCTCTGTGGGGTGGGTCCAGTATAAAGGGGATTTGAGGTTCAGGTGTTCCCCAAAAACTTAATCTAAGTCCAGAAGTGTGACAATCCTAAATTACATTCAATTTGGTGAAGGAGACTATACAAAAAGGGGAGACCTAAGGCCTATAAATTTAAATCCTGCATGGGTCTAACAGTAGGATTGGTATCTGGTTGATTTGTAAGGAGCTGAGAAAGGTGTAAAAATCAAATAAACAAAAAATATTAGACAAGGAAAGTTGTAATTAAGTCTTACTGTAACTAGCTCCCTAGCAGCCATCTAGAGGGCTTAGAAAATATAGCATTATATTACATTACTAAGTGTTCTTGTATTGCCAAAAGACCATTTATTGCAAAAACTATTTCAAGAGGAGAATAGGGTGCTTTATACCTGAAAATGTGTTTTGTAATTGCAAATTAAAATTTAGAAATTGTTTTATCTATACTCAGACAAACAAATCTAAAAACTTTCTTCTTTGTCCTTAAATCCATATGCTCTATAGCTATACAGAGTCTTCTGTTATCTTGGTTATTGTGAGATGTGACTCAAACAATACTGGAAAGTTAGACAAAGAATAACAATGAAATCCCAAGGGGAAAGAAAAGGACAGGATGTTCTTTATTCCCTATTCATTCAGCTCTAGTTCCAGGTCCTAATCAAGTTAGAGCCAACCCTGGTCAAATCTTAGCAAATCCTATTATCTAATTCATGAATCTCAATAAATCCAGTTCATGCTGTAACTACTCATGCACTGGAAAATGTCTGAATTTACAATGTAGGAGAACCATCTATGACACTCTGAACACACAATCAGCCCTAGTGCCATGCAGCTCATGTTTGTGGGACCTGCTTGTGTGGGCACCAATGAAGGAAGACCAAGAAATTTGCAGCAAGATATTATTGTCACAAGATGAACACATCACTTGTGCCCAGCTGTTCTTGGTCTCTGCTTGGGCAGATGTCTCAGACTGAAGCTATTTTTCACTAGAGACAAACCAGGCCAAGAAAGGTGAGTTTCTGACTTCTTCAGCTTGCCAAAATCTTCAGCATTTCTGCCCCAGAGCATATCTCAAATGGAATAACTTTTGTCCATCTCACCACCATATACAAGTTCAGATTTTTGTCAGTTTTCACTTAAATTTCCTTTAGAACCTCCTCACCAGCCCATCTCCTCCATTGTCACACAGGCTGCATTCAGCATTGTCAACATAAAAAACATCCAAAACTGTAAGGATTTTTATGACTTTATTTTAGCCTAACTGATGACAATTGCTGGGAAGCAAAATCTTAGTGAATTGAGAAAATGCTCCAGAAAATGGCAGTTTTACCACTTATTTTATATATCAAAACCAAAGGAAAGATGTAAGTGGGTTACATGAAGTTCACTGGTGATAGATTGGGGAGGTAGGAGAAAGCAAAGTGGGGAACCCTTGGGATTGAATAAAAAGTTAAAAAGAATAGACACATATTTCTTTTACATAGGGGGTACAGGATAGTTAACAGTCAACAATTAATAGAATAGCAATAACA
This sequence comes from Trachops cirrhosus, assembly GCA_028533065.1. Lineage (NCBI taxonomy): Eukaryota > Metazoa > Chordata > Mammalia > Chiroptera > Phyllostomidae > Trachops > Trachops cirrhosus. The sequence goes on along the minus strand of CM052547.1, from coordinate 52,502,493 downwards.
ATAATGGGATTTGTGGTTGCTCAGGTGTCTGTGCTTTGAGGGGTCTTGGAAAAAAGAAATTACTTTGTTATTCCAAAGGTATGTTATCAGGTATGTTATCCTTGATGCAAAAAGACAACAGACATGTTCAATTAAAGTAAAGATTGACCTTTATTACAGAAAAATACTGCCTATGACATGACTACCCACCATAAACTGCTTTTAATTAGAAAGTTTTAATTTTAGACCATCCTATGTGGTTACCTTCTGTCTCTGAGTTTGTAAGGCTGCTATGTAGTCCTCCCTGAGCTTGTCAGTTTTAGTATGTGGTCACTTTTCTGTCTACACTGTGTTTTTTCTAACATGCATAGGGGAGTAGGCCACCTGGCAGATTAGTCTTTCTGCAGCTTTAACAGTCTTTAGAATATGTTTTAAGCTTATCAGGGCAAAAAAGGTATTTTATCTGACCCTGTACCACCCCATGATTCTGCTTTATTACACTAGCACCCTAAACTTTTAGATTCTTAATTGAAAGCTAACTCTAAACTCTATTTTTATCTATCATCTACCTATCATCTATCTATCTATCTATCTATCTATCTATCTATCTATCTATCATCTATCTATCATCTATCTACCAACCTAACTATCTCTAACTCTCTCCTACCTTTTCTAGCCCCTTCTTTATTCTTTTCTGTGATAATCTTTTCATCTGGCAAGACTTTACTCCGATACATCCTTTTAGGACTGAATGACTCACTTTACTCATGAACTCAGGAAAACTTTCCTTGATCTTCGAGGCTGCACTGTTTGCCTTGTACCTTTTATCAAATAAATATCCTTTATCTAAACAGTTCTCAGACAGTTTAAATGGTTTGTTTCCCCAACTAGACTGACAGATTACTGAGGGCAGGGAGCAAATCCTCTTCAACACTGTTTCTACAGGCTTTACCACTCTCCTTAGAACCTAAGGGCACAGAAAATGTCTCTATTAAAATGAATGAATAAATGGATTCTCTGAAAGTAATGTATTATTTTAGTAATAAAAATTCAGTGCCAAAATAGAGAAAAAATGTCCCCATCCTGTGAGGACTTATTCTGGAAAATTTAAAACAGAATAGAAATCTGAGTATGGTATAGGGAAAGGAAGGGGTTAGGTAAAGACTGAGAGACACTTCTATGTTAAGACATCTCTCTCTGTAGAATTTTTGGATTAATTTCCCAATTAAGGATAACAGAAAACAGAAAAATAAGATAAGAGAGGAATTACTCTTCCACTTTTAGCCAAATATCCATGATTCTCCATCCTACAGGCCCTCAAGTTTATTATGATCTGTAAAGGGAAGCAAAGTTTGTCACCCCAAAATATGCCTTCTGGGATAGTAACTATTTAAGCTGGTTATTTTTAAGAAACAAAGGATTCAGAAAGAAGCTTGACCTTTCCCCTAACTGCCTAAAAGAAATTTATATAGAGAAACTGATCAAAGAAAGGACATATCATCACATTAACTATAATTTAATTGAACTAAATATGAAAGACAGAGAAGAACCTAGACAAGCCCATTGGATCAAAGTTCTTCAGTGTCCCATTGTTAAAATGGCCCAGCAATAATCTGTTTATTAATTATTTGCTTTTCCAGCTCCATGTGGATTGCTTTACTGACCTTCTAAGTTGCAAACCACATATGCCCTTCTCCTTAGCTCTGGCTGGCATATAAATCTTAATTGTCTGCTCTTTTCTAGGTCTCATATTCTTATGGAACCCCCATACATCATACATGATAACTTTGGTTACTTTCTCTTGTTAATCTGTTTCATGTTAATTTGATTATTAATCCAGACAAAAGAACTTTCTAAAGGGTAGGAGGAAAATTTACTTCTGGCCCCCACATCTGTTTCTAAGCATATGTAGAAACTGGGAGTTTTGTTTTATTTTGTCATAGGTAAGGTGGCAGCACTGTTGAACTTGGGTCTCTCTTTCACCAATTGATAACATGAAATATACCAAATGATCTTATGGCAATGACTCCAGAGAGTGAGACTTGACTCCCAATCAACAACCTTTGAAATATATAAGAAGTCCAGAGTGATGGAGGAGAGCAAACAACTTAAAAATTCTTTGTGTATAAAAAGATAATTAATTGCCATTCAATATTTGGTGGCTACAACTCACAATTATTTACTTCTCACAATCGGAAGGCTGGCTACCAGGTAAGTCCTTCTTTTCTTTCCTCTGGGGTCTCATATGTGTTGCAGGTCAACAGGTGTTATAGGCTGTTGGCTTGGGTTCCTCAGTGTCCTCTAAGTAGCCTCTTATTCTCCAGGATGCATACCCAGGCCTCTTCAAAATACAGTGGGCCCATGGTTGCAGAAGGGTGAAGGTGGGAGCTATAGGCTATTCTGAGGCTCTAGAATCCACACAAAGTTAGTTCCCCCACCCTCCATCAGTCAAGCAAGGCATAGGGAGTGCCCCGGTATAGGGGGGAGGAGAATCTTAATGGCAAGGTGTCTTTGCAATGTAAAGGGGAGTAGGATTCACTGGGGCCTGAATCAGACAATCTGCCACACCACAGACTAGACCAGCACAAGTGACTCATTGATCTAGAATAAAACCAGCCAAAACCTGGGAATAAAAACTACAAAAAACTAAGTATCTGCTTATATAAAAATGAATGCCTCCTATAGGTGAGATCATATGGTATTTGTCTTTCACTGCCTGGCTAATTTCACTTAGCATAATGCTCTCCAGTTCCATCCATGCTTTTGCAAAGGGTAGAAACTCTTTCTTTATTTCTACTGTATAGTATTCCATTGTGTAAATGTACCATAGTTTTTTATGCACTCATTTACTGGTGGGCACTTAGGGTGCTTCCAACACATGGCTACTGTAAATTGTGCTGCTATGAACATTGGGGCATGTAGGTTCTTTTGCATTGGTTTTTCAGGGTTCTTAGGGTATAATCCCAGCACTGGAACTGCTGGGTCAAGAGGCAATTCCATTTTTAGTTTTCTGAGAAAATTTCATACTGTTTTGCACAGTGACTGCACCAGTCTGCATTCCCACCAACAGTGCACTGGGGTATATTTACACAATGGAATACTACGCAGCAGAAAGAAATAAGGAGCTCCTACCCTTTGCAACAGCATGGATGGAACTGGAGAGCATTATACTAAGTGAAATGAGCCAGTTGGTGAAAGACAAATACCATATGATCTCACCTACAAGTGGAACCTAACCAACAAAACAAACCAGCAAGCAAAATATAACCAAAGACACTGAAATAAAGAACAAACTGACAGTGACCATGGGCAAAGAGGGAGAAAGCTAATGGGGGAAAATAGGGGAAGGGCCATTAAGGAACATGTGTAAAGGACACATGAACAAAGCCAAAGGAGGGTAGGATGGAGGGTGGGAGATGGGGATGGGTGGGGTGGGGAGCAGGGTGGGACATAAATGGAGGCAACTGTACTTAAACAACAGCAAAATAATTGAATGCCTGTTTGTTGGGAACCATCCTGCTTGGTTTCAGAAGCTGTAACCCCCATGGCCAAGGCTGAGTAAAAAGATCTTGGAACCATAAGCCACTAAGGAGACAAAACTTATCCTCCCAGCAAAGGCACAGCCTCTGCCTCCTTTACTTCACCCTGCTTGGGCCCTTGAGGATGGCTGGATAGTTAGTGATGTATAAGATTCCTCAAGGAAGGAACAACCTAAGACAGGTACAGTCTTGTAGGGGCTATCAGGGAAGGATTTAGGGGATTATGGAGAAGGGACAAAAGACCCTTGCCCTTCAGCTTTGTCATAGTCTGAGTCCTCATTCTATCTCTAAGAAGCTTCTTAATCTCTTGGCTGCCCACATTCCCCACTTGATTCAGGCGTGAAACAATGCCAGAAGGTGGTACAGCCCTGTTCAGGAACTGGCAGTTCCCAGGGGCAATGAGGCCTAAGAAAGAATGCAAAAATCCTGTGAAACCTGCTTTGCTAAGAATGCCCTCAATTTAAATGTTAAGGATCCAAGCATAAAATGAGTTTGTTTCCCAAAGTTTTATGGCCCTTTGACATCACTCTATCTATCTGACCCTGACTCAGAATAAACCCTTATAGTGCTTTGAATGTTATATATTCTTTGATCGTTACTGCCTGACAATAATTGATGAGCTTTACATATATGCCTTGTGTTCGTATGCAAACTAAATCCAAAAAAAGCCCATTGAGAAAGAGGCTTGAGGCCTTTCTCCGCTGAGAGACTGATCAGCTTTTCTTCCCCAAGCAGATCATGTCTTGGTAGACTTATTGTCATCCACTGAGACCAGGGGAGCTCTGCAGGACAGAGCACTGCCCCCCTCCCGTCACCTCTTGATATAGGAAACAAAATGGACAAATCTCAGAAACATCATGTTGAGCAAAGTAGGCCAGACAAAAAAAATATACATACTGCATGATTCCATTTGTATGAAATTCTAGGAAAAGCCAATTTAAACTGTTGTGACAGAAAATCAGTGGTTGCCTTGGTCTGGATGAGGTGAGGTAGTGATCACAAAGGTGCATGAGAGCATGAGAGAATTTGATGATGTGGGGGATGATAGAAATACCTTGATTATGAGGATGAGTACACAGTACACATATTTGTCAAACCTATCAAACACTGTACTTAAAATTGAGTTTTATTGTGTGTGCCTTTAGCCTCAAGAAAGTTTATTTTTTAGAGGCCCTTTGAAATGAATTTACTACTTATGTTCAGTACCTTGCACTGCCTTGCTCTGATCAATTAGTGAGAGTGAATAATGGTGCTCTGGCTACACTTTGGCTTAATTAGGTGGTGACATTCCCCCTGTTTGCACTTCATCTTTATCCCCTATTCCTCTCAGGGCAGAAAGTACTTTGCTAATGAGAGTAGGTCTTTTCAGTTAGATGCCAACAATGGTCAAATAATTTCCTGGAGATTAAATCAAACCCAGTCTCCTTGTAAATTGAAATGTTATTGCCAAGTTCATTTCTCCTCAGTCCCTACAAGAATCTTCTCCTGACAAAGAAATACTATTAGCATTTTCTCTTCTTTTTCAGTCCAAAGACAGGGTCAGTTTTTCCTAAAGCTGAAAGAAAAAATTCCAGGTGGACTGTATTTTTTCTAGATTAACCACAGATATAGTTATTCTGTGTTGACATATTTTACCAAATGGCAAAAAGACCTTTAATAAGACGAAACACGATATTTACCTCTCTGCCTACACAACAAACAATGATTTCAGAAAATAGTCATTAAGTAGTTATAAGATACTGCCCTAAATCTATTAGCTAAACACAACACATAAATTTATCTCCTTTTTAATGCATCTTCTGATGAAGCGTAGAATGGAAACTTTTTGAAGCTGAAATGAATACTCTTTGGGCAATGATGAAATGATATCACAAAATATAGATTCCCTCAAATAAGCAAAATAACATTTCAGAGAAAATTTTATATTCTTCACCATAACCAAAGTCCAGTGGTAGCTCCTGCAATGATAGATACCATTTCAGACCAGAAATGGCATCTTATTAAATCTTGTCCAAAGTTGACCCATCCTAAGCCGAACACAATAGGGAAAGTCAAATCCCTGGAATAAAGATTTAGCTTCTTCTTCTAAAATGGTTTCTTGCAAGATGGTTCACATTTCAAGATAAAAAGGTCAGGCTGATAACACAGTGGGGAGTTTTTGAAAGCAGATGGTGTCCTTTTTTACCTTTTGATTCTGATAGTAAGTGGCACTGGGATATAAATTTCTCTGTGTAGAATTTGAGTTTCTCCAGTCATTATTACTTGCAAAAGCACCAATTAATAGAACTGGAAGTAGGCCCCTGCTATGTACAAGACAAGGACTGCAGCCTTGAATCCACCAAGGGCCTGTGTCCATCACACAGGAAAGCTCTGGAAAAAAAGGAGGGGTCGGGGAGGAAAGAGAACCTATATTTTGTATTAAACAGAATCCTAAATTTCTGGTTCTGTCATTCTCCCCTCTCTCACTGCAAAACTGGTGTGGTCCAAAGAACTGAAACACCTCAGAGTCCTGCTCCTTAGTTTTTAATGTGAAAATGTGAAGTACATCAGCCACTTTCTCCTCTGACATAAGTATAATAATTTGAGTAATAGTAATAACTTTCTTCCAGTAGGAAAAGTGTTTCCTGCAGGCAGGGATAGGACTCCCTCCAATGCACTGGGAATGCTCCATTGTCTGAGGATTTAGCTTCTTGAAGTAGAAGCCAGAGATATGAGGACAGGGATTTGTACCCATCAATACAGTGCTGTGCACCAAGACAGACCCCAAAAAGAGCACAGCTGTCCCAGTACCTCCATAACTTACTGTTGTCATGGCCAGGACCCCTGGAAGTCTGAGGCTAAGGGACTTGGGACCATGATTGATGCTTTTTGACCTGAGATCCTGCCATAGCAGCACCACAGGTAGGATCAGAATCTAACTTGGTCAAGGCAAAATGAGGCCAGCAGCCAATGAGAAGGTGCATTGTAACATCTAGGTTCAATCATAGTGTGGGGGTAATGCCAACCAGAAACCTGCTTTCAGGGAGCATGGTGCAGGACAGATGAGATGGAAGCTAAGGTGGAGGAGAAAAAAGTAAGTAGAAAGCATAAGGGTGGTAATGAATGAAGCTCTTGTGGGCTGTGGAGTGGAAGTCACCCCTGTGACCTGGGAGATGATGAGAACTTCTTCTTGGGAACTGCCAAGACTGATGCCTAGTTTTCTGTGAACCCTTAGAATAACTTTCATTACCTTGAGCTTACCTTAGTGTTTCTGTATTTTTCAGACTTCAATCTTTGATGACAATGGGATTATGTAAAAAACCAACAAATAATAGTACTATGGCTAGCAGCCCTCCAACATTACTAGAAATAACACTATAAAATATATAAGTAATTCATGAGGCAAATGATAAGTGAAAATAAAGATTTAAAAACTGCTATAACCATAGAGGCTCTGGTGGGGTGGCTCAGTTGCTTGGAGCATCATCCTGATATGTTAAAGGTTTTGCTTCACTCCCTGGTCAGGGCAAATACAAGAATTTAATGAACTGAACTAACAAGGAAAATGGGGACAGACTCATAGATGGAGAGCAGATGACAGCTAGTGGGGTAGTGGGAGAGTTAGGGGGTGGAGGGATCGAGCAAAAAGGAAAAAAGACTCATGGACATGAACAGCAGTGCAGTAATTTCTGGAGAGGAAGGGGATATAAGGGAACTAAATGGTAATGAAAAAATACAATAAATATTCAATTAAAAAATAATAAACTAATGAATGCATACATAATTGGAAAAGCAATTTGATGTTTCTCTAAAGAAATCAATGAAAAATCAATAATAATAATAAAAAGGCCAACCATAGACTTTAAGATGTTAGAAAAAGAAGAACATATTAAGCCCAGAAGATAAAGCAAAGGAGTATGAAGGATAGGAGTATGAAGAATGAAATAGAGAAAATCATCATACTTAAAAGTTTGTTGCTGAAAAGACCAATAAAGTTGAAAAGCCTTAGACAAAACTGAGAGACAAAAACAGAAATGACATAAATAACATTAAGAATAAAATTAATGTATAATTATGTATGTAACAATGATTAAGACTTTTGATAAAAATGTGAATTTGAAAACTTAGGTAACATGCACATTTTTTTATTTAAGGAATAAAAAGAACATTTTTCTTCATTATTTTTATGTTTTTTTCTTTTTAAATTTTTTTATTATGGCTCAAGTACAGTTGTCTTCATTTTTACCCTACCCACTCGAACCACCCACCCTCCGTCCTTCCCCCACTTTGGCTTTGTTCATCGGTCCTTTATAAATGTTGCTTGACAACCCTTCTCCTTTCCCCTGTTATTTCCCTCTTCCCCCCATTAATGTCAGTTTGTTCTTTATGTCAATGTTCCTGGTTACATTTTGCTTGCTTATATTATTAAAGAACTACCAATGATCAAGATTGAAGGGAGGAGAAAAGTAACACTTTTGTCACTAAATAAGCTAAATATACAGATAATATATCATATAAATGTACACTTGAAAACTATACAATCTTATTAACCATGTCACCCCAATTAATTTAATTAAAAAGTTAGTAAACAAACAAATAAATAAATAAACTGAGTATTTAAAACTTTTTCACAAATGCATCACTCTATTTAATGTCCCAGTGAATTATTTTAAACTCATCATGGCTCTTCCTTATGTATAATTGCCACGTGTCAAGAATTATTCTCATTGGCTTGTGCATATTAAATTATTTAACTGTTGCAATGACTTAACCTTGTGGGTGGTATGCTACTACAATCTGAGGATGAGTTAAAAGGCATGTGGTAGTTAAGTAACCTGCCCAGGGTCACCCAAAATAGCCAGGATTTTAACCAAGGCTATTGGTGCATCCAGAATCCACAAAACCCTGGACCCACAGATAATTTCCTAGGGAGACACAATCCCTGGTTGGTGCAAACCCTTCCAGGGAAGGATATTCTCTTTCATTGAGCTGATCTAACATTGGTGGCAGTCCAGATAAAGGGAAGGAAAAATCAGACCAATCTCTATCAGAAATATAGGTGTAAAATGTTGTTTAACTTTTCATTATTTTATTTTATTTATTTATTTTTATTGTTGTTCAAGTACAGTTGTCTCCTTCCCACCCCACCACTCCCCGCCACAACAGCCATCACCACTTCCCACACTCATCCTAACCCCTCTTTGGTTTTGTCCATGTGTATTTTATAGATAGTCCTGAAAACCTTCCCCCTTTCCCCCCATTATCCTCTCCCACCTCCTTTCTGGTTACTGTCAGTGTGTTCTTAATTACATAAACAAAGTGCTGCATTATATAAAAAAGAAAATATTCACGACTAACATGAAATTATTACAGAGTGCAGTGTCATTAAAACATTAGCAAATTAATATAATTTGCCTCTTTAATAAAGGAAAATGACAATACAGTTAGCTAAATAAAAGCAAAAGATCATTTGATAAATTTGAAAAGTAATTTCATGGTAAAAAAACACTTAATATATTAAAAATGAATAAAAAAATTCTTAGTCTAATAAAAATATCTGCCAGAAAGATATGAAAATCAATTTCTAATTAAGTATGGGAAGTCAGAAACATTGTCTTCACAATTGATACCACAGATGTACACAGGATTGTAAGAAATTACTACAAACAACTATATGCCAAGAAATTTGAAAACCTGGGTGAAATGGACACATTACTAGAAAAATATAATCTAAAACTTAATGAATAAGAAGCAGAAAGTATGAACACACTGATAAGAGCAAGTGAAATTGAAGCAGTAATCAAAAAACTCCTGACACACAAAAGCCTTGGATGGGAGGGTTTCACAGGAAATTTTACAAAGCATTTAGGTAGAGCTAACCCCTATCCTTCATAGACTATTCCAAACAATTCAAGAAGAGGGAAGACTTCCAAATTCTTTTTATGAAGCCAGCATCATCCTAATTCCAAAACCAGATAAGGACACAACAAAGAAAGAAAACTACAGGCCAAAATCACTAATGAACGTATAAGCTAAAATCCTCAATAAAATATTGGCAAACTGCATCCAGCAATAAATTAAAAGGAACATACACCATGATTAAGAGTGATTCATCCCAGGGATGCAAGGATGGTACAATATTTTCAAATCAATAAACATAATACATCACATAAACAAAAGAAAAGACAAAAAATCACATAATCATATCAATAGATGCTGAAACAGCATTTGATAAAGTACAGCAAACATTTATGATAAAAACACTAAGCAAAGTGGGAGTAGAGGTAGCATAACTCAACATGATAGAAAGGTCATATATGAGAAACCTGCAGCCAATATCAAATTCAATGGGCAGAAAATAAAAGCTTTCCCACTAAGATCAGAAAAAAGAAAATTGTGTCCACTCCCACCAGTTTTATTCAACATAGTATTGGAAGTCCAAACCACAGGGATCAGAGAAGAAAAAGAAATAAAAGGCATCCAAATTGTAAAGGAGGACACAAAACTGTCATTGTTTAAAGATCACATGATAGTTAGTGTACATAGAAAATCCTATAGACCCCACCAAAAAACTACTTGACCTAATAATTGAATTTGGCAAAACAGCAGTATACAAAGTCAATATTCAGAAATCTAAGGCGTTTTTGTACACCAACAATGAAATATCAGAAACACGAATAAATAAAAAGATCCCATTTGATATAGGAACAAGAGAAATAAAGTGGCTAGGAATAAACCTAACTAAGGATGTAAAAGACCTGTACTCAGAAAACACAATACTGAAGAAAGAAATTAAGGGAGAACCAGACAAATGGAAGCATATACCATGTTCATGGATTAGAAGATATAACATCATCAAAATGTCTATACTACCTAAAGTAATTTATATATTCAATGTAATCCCTATTAAAATACCAATGACATATTTCACAGATATAGAACAAACACTGCAAAAATTTATATGGAACCATAAATGACTTTGAATAGTCACAGCAATTTTGAGAAAGAAGAAGAAAGTGGGAGGGATCACAATACCTGATATCAAACTATATTACAAGTCCTCAGTAATTGGTCTGATACTGGCATAAGAACAGACACATAGCTCAATGGAACAGGATAGAGAGCCCAGAAATAAACCCAAGTCTCTATGGTCAATTAATATTTGACAAAGTGAGCAGAACCATAGAATGGAGTTTAAATAACCTCTTCAAAAAATGGTGTTGGGAGATCTGGACAGCTACATGCAAAAAATGAAATTCGACCACCAACTTACCCCATACACAAAAATAAATTCAAGGTGGATAAAAGACTTAAATATAAGTCATGACATGGTAAAAGTCCTAGAGGAGAATATAAGCAGGAGAATCTCAAATACTCCACACAGCAATATTTTCATTGATGTATCCCCTAGCGCAAGGGACATAAAGGAAAGAATAAACAAATGGGACCTCATCAAATTAAAAAGCTTCTGCATGGCTAAGAAAAACAGCAGTAAAATGAAAAGGGAACCAACCATATGGGAAAATATATTTGCCACTGATAAATAAGGGTTTATCTGCACAAGGGTTGATCTCAAAAAAATATAAAGAACTCATACTCTTGTAAGACAAACAACCCAATTAAAAAATGGGCAAAGGACCCGAACAGACACTTTTCCAAGGAGGACATACAAAGGGCCCAGAGACATATGAAAGAATGCTCAGCAACACTAGCCATCAGAGAGATGCAAATTAAAACCACAATGAAAGACCACTTCACACTGGTCAGAATGGCCATCATAACCAACTCAATAAACAACAAGTGCTGGAGTGGTTGTGGAGAAAAGGGACCCCTAGTGCACTGCTGTTGGGAATGCAGACTGGTGCAGCCATTGTGGAAAACAGTATGGAATTTCCTCAGAAAACTAAAAATGGAACTGCCTTTTGTCCCAGAGATTCCCCTGCTGGGATTATACCCTAAGAATCCTGAAACACCAATTCCAAAGAGCCTATGTACCCCAATTTTCATGGCAGCACAATTTACAATAGCAAAGTCCTGGAAGCGACCTTAATGCCCACCAATAAATGAATGGATAAAAAAACTATAATACAGTTACACAATGGAATACTACATAGTAGAAAAAAAGAAGGAGATCCTACCCTTTGTGACAGCATGGAACTGGAAAGCATTATACTAAGTGAAATAAGCCAGGCAGTTAAAGCCAAATACCATATGATCTCATCTAGAAGTGGTACCTAATGAACAAAACAAACAAGCAAGCAAAATATAACCAGAAAAGTTGAAATAAAGAACAAGCTGACAGTAACCAGAGGAGAGGGGAGAGAGGGATAATGGGGGAAAATATGTGAAGGTCCATCAAGGAACTATATTAAAAACACATGGACAAAGCCAAAGTGGTTGGTTCGAGGTTGGGAGGTTGTGATGGGTAGGGCAGTGGGACATGGTGGGGTGAAAATGGAGACAACTTTACTTGAACAACAAACACTAAGAAAAAACTAGAAAGAAGGAAAGGATGCCCAGCACCCAGCTTTTTTATTCATACTATGTGGGATATCTCAGTCAGAGAAATAAGGCAACCCGAAGGCCCAAAGTTTGGGAACATAAATCTGTCATTACTGGTGATGTTAATGGTGTTCACCTAGAAAGTGTAAAGATTCTATAGGCAAATCATAAGATGTAATAATGGAACTTAACATTGTTTTTAAATATGAGGACTGTATATTAAGGCCTATGGTATTTTGTATTCAAATAACAGTAAATGCAATTAAATGATTTTATTTACAATGGCCTACAAATATAAGGAACCTAGAAATATTTTTTAAATATAAGACCTTAACATGAAAATGTATGATACTTTATGGAAAGTCATTATAAAAGTCTTAAATAAGTGGAGAGATATATGCTTATGGGCGGAAGTTCTTAGTATTCTAGAGGTGTCAGGTGTCCTCATAGTGATCACTCAATGTAACAATCCTTCAACAAAAAGCCTCACTAGAACTTTTCAAGGAACTTTGACTAGCTGATTTAACAAGTGTTAGGGAGGGTAAACAACCCAAAGAACCTGTCAGTGCCCATTGATAGGTGTCCTGACAGAAACTACCCTTCTTCCCTATTCTTCACTCACAGAACCTAGTTGGCACACTCCGAGGTATTATCAGGGACCCTGGTCTCCATTTATTTCCCATGTAACAGGTTCATGTGCGCCAGTTACCCACAAGCATACTTCTGATCCCTTAGAGCAGCATTCCCTCTCCATGAAGGATTTTATTATCCTGGGATAGGGGAAGAGGAGTCTGGTCTCCCCTGTACTGTGTCACAGTCAGAATATTCTCTCATAATACAAGAGCCAGAGGGTCCTCTTGTCCCCTTGCTAAGGCAGCACCACTGTAGAGACAACTGACCCTGAGTTGGTCCCTCAGCTGGGTGTCCTGAATATAGGAGTAAACTAATCTGCTTCAGAGCCTTCATTCACAAAATAACAATGGCCCAGTGGCTTGTAAGTGTGCTGGAAGGGTCAAATGACAGTGCTTGGGTCTTAGCTGGTGTAAAACCAATGGTGGACTTGATTCCTGCTCCAAAAGAAAGCTAGGGGTCTATAGGTCAAATTTACACCCCATCTAACCCTTCTCCTCACTTTTTCTCCTTTCCATAGGGCTTTCTTCACTATTTGGTAATGCTCATTATGTTTGCAAGGGGGAAGAAGCTAAGGGAGTCTACCTTTTAGAATGTAGTAGTGAGAGAGAGCAGCAGGGCACTTGGTCACCAGCTTCATAAAATATGTAAGGAAACTGAAGCTCAGAGGTGACAGGGCATATGAAGGCCTTGAAGTGATACAGAGTATGTTTCTCAGGATGTGCCTTCAAGGCCTCTTTGCCCCTACAGAGAAAGCATTGCATTCTGGACAGATATAGGCATCCATCTCTGTCATTTAGAAGCCCAATCTCTGGCAGGGCAGGGACCCACCTGAGTTATTGAGCCTAAGAGATTGAACCAGGGAAATTTTGACCCCAGTGATAACCCATGTGTCTGCAGTTCTCTCCAGGAAGCATCACCATTTTCTTTTCCATTTGCTCTTTCAGGGGCTGAGCAGAATCTATTTCCTCTACCTCCCTGTGTCCAGATAATTAATTACTCCTTTCCTGGGCACTGGGTCATTGTCTTGTGGGTGTTCTGTGTGTGCTTCAAATGTCTTTCAGAACATTTGGGTCTGTGGCTATCTCTCACTTCCTAATCAAACTTACAGGTTTCAGGATCATGTATTCAGTGGATTAGGTAGCAGAAGTAACCACCAGAAAATTGCTCAGACAGGCTCAGACAAGGCATCCAGGTCAGGCTAATTTAAATGTGGCTCAAGATAAGCAGAGTGAAGAAAGAGAGACCAGCTCAGGGACACTCAGAGAGTATATTAAACATATTGGAGATTGACAGTGTCACAAACATCCAACTCTTGAGTCCCCCACCCCTGGAAACAATATAAAAGAAGTGAGTGTAGATAGGAAGGGTCATCCCTGGGATGCGTGTGATCCAGAGCAGTATGCTAGGTTCCTGACTCCTAGAATTGTTCCCAGATGGTTGATACTTGGTGCACTCAGTGTCCATACTTCCTTTCCTCTGAGGTATGGGGAAGTATATTGAAGCCCATGAGCATCCTGAGCCTCTTGGCCCCTGTCAGTGGCCACAAGGCAGACAGCACTCTGGCACATCTGAGGTTCCAGCCAGGAGGGTCTAAGGTACTCTGTGCCACATTCACTTAACTTCCCATTAACTTTTTCTTTCTTTTTTTAAAATTTATTTATTTTTTATTTTTGTTTATTACAGTTGCCCAATTTTTTCTCCCTTTGCCCTCCTCTGTCCAGCCCACTCCTGGCTCCCACAGTCAATCCCTGCACCATTGTCCATGTCCATGGGTCATTCATACATGTTCTTTAACTAATCCCTTCCCTTTTTACCCACAACTAACCCTCTCTTCACTCCCCAATGCCAGCTGTCATTCTGTTACCTGTTTCCATGTCTCTGATTCTGCTTTGCTCAATAGTTTATTTTGTTCATTAGATTCCTCTTATAAATGAGACCATATGGTTGGTATTTGTCTTTCACCAACTGACTTATTTTACTTAGCATAATAGTCTCCAGTTCCATCCATGCTGTTGCAAAAGGTAAGAATTCCTGATTTTTTATGTTGTGCAGTATTCCATTGTGTAAATGTACTACATTTTTTAATCCGATCATCTACTGATGGGCCCTTGGGCTGTTTCCAAAACTTAGCTGTTGTAAATAGCACTGCTATGAACATAAGGGTGCATAGGTTCTCTTGAATTGGTGTTTCAGAATTCTTAGGATATATTACCCACAGTGGTTCAAAAGGTCCATTTTTAGTTTTCAAGGGAAATTCCATACTGTTTTTCACAGTGGCTGTACCAGTCTGCATTCCCACCAACACAAACAGTGCACTAGGCTTCCCTTTTCGCCACATCCTCGCCATCACTTGCTGTCTGTTGATTTATTAATGGTATCCATTCTGATAGGTGTGAGGTGATATCTCATTGCAGTTTTATTTTGCATCTCTCTGAAGGCTAATGATGTTGAGCATTTTTTTCATATGTCTATGGGCAATTGATATGTCATTTTTGGAGAAGTGTCCTTTCATGACTTTTGCCCATTTTTGTAATTGGATTATTTGTCTTCCTGGCATTGACTTATATAGTTTTTATATATTTTGGAGATTAAACCCTTGTCCAATGTATCATTGGCAAATATGTTCTACCATATAGTCAGTTCCCTTTTGGTTTAGATGATGGTTTTTTTAGCTGTGCAGAAAATTTTTAATTTGATGTAGTCCCATTTGTTTATTTTTCCCTTTATTTTTCTTGCTCTAGTAGATGTATTGACAAAATATTGTTACATGGGATATCTGAAATTTTACTGCTTTGTTTTGCGTTAGGACTTTTATGGTACCATGACTTATAGCTAAGTCTTTTAAACATTTTGAGTTTATTTTGGTATATAGTATAAGTTAGTGGTCTAGTTTCATTTTTTAGCATGTATTAGTCCAGTTCTCCCAACATCATTTATAGAAGAGTCTATCTTTCCTCCACTGTATGCTGTGCCCACTTTGTCAAATATTAATTAACCATAGTGGTATGGATTTATTTTGGGGCTCTCTTCTGTTCCTTTGATCTATGTGTCTGTTCTTATGCCAGTACTAGACTATTTTGATTACAGTAGCCTTGTAGTATTGTTTGATGTCAGCTACTGTGATCCCTCCAAATTTGTTTTCTTTCTCAAGATTGCTGTGGCTATTCAGGGCATTTTTTGGTTCCTTATACATTTTTGAAGTATTTTTTTATGTCTGTGAAATATGCCATTGATATTTTAATAAGAATTGCATTGAATCTATAGATTTCTTTGGGTGGTATGGACCTGTTAATGATGTTAATTCTTAAAATGCATGAACAGGGTATATACTTCCATTTATTCATATCTTCCTCAATTTCTTTCTTCAGTGGTATGTAGTTTTCTGAGTATAGGTCTTTTACTTCCTTGGTTAAATTTATTCTTAGGTATTTTATTTTTGTGGTTGTTGTTGCTATAGTAAATGGGATCTTTTTCTTAGCTTCTCTTTTTAATAATTCATTGTTGGTGTACAAAATGCCATTCATTATGAATACTGACTTTTTATTCCACTACTTTATCAAATTCACTTATAGGTCTAGTAGTTTTTTGTTGAAGCCTATAGGGTTTTCTATGTGCACTATCATGTCATCTGTGAATAATAACAATTTCACTTCTTCCTTTCCAATTTGGATGCCTTTTATTTCTTCTTTTTGTCTGATTGTTGTGGCTAGAACCTCTAGTTCTATGTTGAATAAGTAGTGAAAGTGGACACCATTGTCTTGTTCCTTATCTGAAGAGAAATGCTTTTAGTTTTTGTGCACTGAGTATGATGTTGGCAGTAGGTTTTTCATATACAGCCTTTATTACATTGAATGTATTTCCTCTATTTCCACTTTTCTGAGTATGTTTATCATAAATGGTTGCTGGATTTTATTAAACATTTTTTTCTGCATCTATTGATATGATCAGGTGTTTTTATCTTTCATTTTGCTTATGTGATTTATCACATACAACAACTCAAAACCTATGGGACACAATGAAGGCAGTCCTGAGAGGGAAGTTCATAGCAATGCAGGCCTACCTAAAGAAGACAGAAAAATCTGAAATAAACAACCTAACCTTACATCTAAAAGAACTGGAGCAACAATGACAAACAAAAAGCCCAGAGCAAGCAGAAGGAAAGAAATCATCAAGATGAGGAGAATTAAACAACATAGAGACTAAAAATAATAATAATAATAATTCAAAGGATAAATGAATCCAGGAGATGATTTTTTGAAAAGATAAACAAAGTTGACAAACTGTTAACCAGACTCATCAATAAAAAAAGAAAGGACCCAAATAAATAAAATCATAAATGAGAGAAATAACAACTGCTACCACAGAAATACAAATGGCTGTAAAAAATTACTGTGAACAACTACATGCCAAGAAATTGGACAACTTGGGCAAAATAGATGTATTTCTAGAGACATACAACTTTCCAAAATTGAATCAAGAAGAAGCAGAAAACCTGAATAGACTGATAACAACTAGCAAAATTGAAGTAGTATTAAAAAAACTACTGACAAACAAATGTCCTGGACTAGATGGCTTCACAGGCAAATTTTACCAAACTTGCAAGGAAAAAGTAACACCTATCCTTCTCAAACTATTCCAGAAAAATTCAAGAAGAGGGAAAACTCCAAAACTCTTTTTATGAGGTCAGTGTTACCCTAATCCCAAAAGGAAAAGACACAGCAAAGAAAGTAAATTATAGGCCAATATCTCTGATGTACATAGATGTTAAAATCTTCAATAAAATACTAGCAATCTAGATCCAACAATACATTAAAAAAGATCATACACCATCATCAAGTGGGATTTATTCCAGGGATGCAAAGATGATACAATATTTGCAAATCAATAAATGTGATATAAGCAAAATGTAAGACAAAAATTAACCTCCTTTTTCTTAAAGAACTGAAAACCAAGAGGTTTGGATTCTAGTCCTGGCTCTACAGTGCTAATTGTTTCTTTTTAACTCATTTTTATTTCTCTGAGCCTCTAGTAACATTGGTTAAACAAGGTCACTCAGAAACACTGTCCTTTTGAGCACAAATATTCCACAACCTAAAATATTTATGAGGTCTTCTGAACTTATCAATGACTTAAAATTTTCTTCTTAATGTGGAATAAAAATATGGGGTTCAGGGCTGGACCTTGTTCATCTTGGAGCAAACAATATGGTTATGTTTGTGCAGGGAAAGTGCCTTCACATCTCGCAACCGAACCTACTTCCTCCAGACCCTGCACTTGTATTTCACTTGCCTTTTTAATTTTATTTATCACAAAACTGTAGTGCTCTATAGACCAGTAGCTCAGCATCATCTGGTACTTGTTAGATGTTCAAATTCACAGGCCACTCAATCAGAGACTCAATCAGAGACTCCAGTGTTGGTGTCCAGCCACCAGGGCTTAGTATGTCCTTTGGGTGACTCTCATGCTCACTCAAGTTTGAGACCAATGACACTGTCAGTCATTCTCAGCCTTTCCTATATAATGGGTCACCTGTGCAGTTATTTCAGCCCAACATGCCCAGGTTGTCCAGTCAGAGAGGCCTAGAGTTCATGAGTTTGAAACCCCATAGCTGATTCTATTATGCACCAAAAGTGGAGACTCTCAGAGCTGCCTCCTGGAGACCTATTTTCACAAGCACGAGTTCTGGAGCTCAGAGATGTTTCTGACACATCCTTGGGAGAATTTTTCAAGGAGGAAATTGACACTGCAAAATCCAGAATTGATCTCAGGTCTGCCCAGGTATTCACTATGCCAGTGGTTTTGAAACCTAGATTTTGGAATCAAGCACACTTTGGTATACATATCAACCTGACTTCTCACCAGCTTAGGTCTTAGTTTCCCCATGTGGATAATGGAATGGTTTTGTCCCATGTGTAGGAGTGCTATAAAAAAATAGAGGTGACAATTAAGTATAATCGTGGCATGTAATATGTACCTAATAGACACTTACTATCATGGATAACAATACAAGACTTTCCCTCAAATATTTCACCTGTAAGTTCAAGCTGAATTAAGAAATGTTCATTTCTGGAGACATTTGGCTTTTTTTACTTGGACAAAGCAAGGAAGATTTATAGTACTGCAGTGTACCCCATTGATTCATGTCATGTTTGAAGGTACAGAGAGGAGTTAGATGTAAGGAGGAAACAGCCATCACCACTCTTTCTGTTTAATGTACTCAAGGAGCTGATCCAATTGAGGCTTGCTACAGGTGGGGTTTTGGGAAGGGAAAAACTCATACACATTCATCTACAATCCACACTCAACCACAGGCACCCACACTACAACCCCCAGTCACCCCCTTTCACCCCACATGCACACTTGCTTCCCAACACCAGCATACACCACACACATGCACACATACACACCTCTTTAAACTTCTTGCAAGCCATTATTTATCTTATGTTCTCCTCACAAAACAGAGTAGCACTGTGATACAATATTGTAACTGAATTTAGCACATTTTCTCTAATAGATTTCTGCATGCAGCCAGGAAAACTAAGTTTCAGTTTCCTAAGATAGCTACTCTACTTTGTGGGATGTCTACTAGTTTAACTTTAGTGACATCTAATGGGCAGCATCCTTATGTGATGTCTGTGTCTCAGGTTAGTAGGATCTTATTAGGCCATCTGAAAGAAAATGGCACCATTCTTCAGGACATCATAAAGAGGAATAGCTGCAAAGGAGCAGGACCGTTCGTGTGAGAACACTTTTTCATACTTTGTTATTTTTTTCAAATTTACTGAGAGGACAAGGGGTACAGTGCTGGTTTCTGATTCTGAGGTCAGTCTTCTAGTACCATTCCCTAGTGCTCCCCCTATGACCTTTAGGATGTCTCACCCAGAAAATAATAGGTATAATTAGAAAACCACCAGCCTCAAAATTCTGTGAGGATAAGAGAGGAGGGAGAAAAGGAAAGAATGGGCTATCGGCAGCAGGAAAAGTCGCAGCTGTCAGATCCTTTGAATCTCAAATTCTTTTTTTTATCTTTAATAATTAACTCTATGTTTAGTTTCTCATGATAATATGGAAAGAATGGGGATTAGTTCATAAATTTAGGTTCATCTTTTCATCTTGTCCTTAACTAACAGCATGACCTTGGGGACAGGGCTTCATCTTCCTGAGGATTTGCTTTCTTTATTTTTTTTAATTTTTTTATTGTTGTTTAAGTACAGTTGTCTCCATTGCTTTCTCATTTAAAGAACAAATTGTGATTTGGGGTCTTTTCTATATCTAATTGTAGAGTAACTCAGGACATGGCCCCTCCATGATCTCAGAGAACAGGTGGCTGCCTGGCCAGCAGCCATAATCAATGAGAAAAATAGTCTGTATCTGTATATTCCAGCCCTCTCAAGGCCACTATGTCTCAAGGCTCTTGAGTTCATAACAAAAGCATAGAATTTTCACATGCTATTCACTCTCTAACCTTATAAAGACACCAAGTCTAGAGGCAGGGTGTGGTCTTTCCTGTACAAATCTGCTGCCATTGGTGCACTGCCCTGTAATGTTAGTAATGAATGGCATGTCCACAGCATGTCCACATCTGCTGGTCGTCTGGCTGGTGTTTTTCAAGTATCACAAGCACAAGTACAACTCCCCAGTTTGGTGCTCCTGCATTACACTAACATTCTTGTACTCCGTGAAGCTAAAGTGCTGTGAATCTCAGGGTGATACAAGGTGCTTACCACATAAGGGATAAAAATGTGGGGCTCCTCAAAGGAGAAGCATATCCCTACCCAAAATAATAAAAGTAGTTCTGTGAATAGAAATCTATGTTTAACAGTTTCCAAAACAGCTTTGACCAACTAATATGTTCAGGAAAGTCCTTCTGTTCTCTTAGCCCCTTTCTGTTCCCACAAGGCCTTCACTTCCAGAGTTCCCATCACACTATAGCTACACAGGACATCACCTATGCTATATGCCTTTGAATATCCAGCCTCAGCACTTGCTACACTTCACAGCATTTCAAATTGCTGAGTTAACATAGCCACATTCTCCCATGCCTTCCCCTTCCTCACAGGTGTCTCAGTTATAGCTCTACTCTCTTTCCAATACTATATGTTTTGGGGAACCTCAAGGGCAAGCCAATGGGTAATTTTTCTGATTGGTAAAATACTATTTTTTTAAATGATTTTATATATTTTTAGAGAGAGTAGAAGAGAGGAAGAAAGAGACAGAGAGAAATATCCGTGTGAGAGAGAAACATGGATCTTTTGCCTCTCACACATGCCCTAGCCAAGGATCAGGCCTGCAACCCAGGCATGTGCCCTGACCAGGAATCAAACCAGTGACTTTGTTTTCCTGGATTATGCTCAACCATCTGAGTGAGCTGTGCTAGTCAGGGCTGAACCTCATTGTTAAGCTTAAGATGTTGCAATTCATGTTTGTCCTTATTAGTTCTGGTTGCTTAACACTGAATACATTTTGTGGTTGTACACAGGCCTTTAAGTTAAACAAGAAGAGAAATTATAAACCAGAAGGTCTTTAATTTTGGGGCTGCTAGGGTAGTTATGGACATATGTATAGAGCTGGGGCTTTAATTGCCTAAAAGTCTCCTGCTAGTTTACTTAATTTTGATTCTTGATCTGTTGTGCTTAACAAACTTTCATATCTTCTCATATTTTGGGTTCTCATAAAAATTAATTTAAATGCAAGTTGCTTATGCTCTTTATTTCCATTTTGTCTAAATGCTATTTAACTTTTGCTGTTGAAGTGTCCTTTAGAATTAATTAAAAACAATTAAGGCACATTATTTTACTTTTCCAATATGCAGGTACTGAGATAAGTGACAGGTACAAGAACCGAATGAGCATGCCACTTGCATTGTATGTCCTCCACCAGGGGTGTGGAGGGCCAAGCACTGCAACAAAGGGAGGAGAAAAGAAAGTGCTACAGACCCACCTAGGTGCTCAAAGGTGGTCCTGGATCAGCCTCACCAGCCACACCTTAGATCTTGTTCAAATGCAGAAGCTCAGGCCCTGCCCCAGACCAGACTTCAGAGCCTTAGATCCTGCTTTTTAAAAGCTCCCTGGTGATTCATATGCATATTTTTGTCCTGACAGGAGAGGACTAAGACTCATAGTTATGAGATGATTGAAGATGACTTCCTGAGGAGAAGACCTCAGAGATTGCCAAGCTCAGGAAAGGGAGAGCAATGTTTTAACTATGGAAGCATTTTGTGAAAAAAAGGGGAAATTGCTAAAGAGCCTGGTTTTCTGATAACTGAAGGAATTTGGAGCTGCTCAGGGAGGCAGTGGCAGCTTGGAGGCAAGAGGGGTGGGGTTCTATAGGGTATAACTTGAGGATATATCAAGATGGGATGTGTATTAGCTGGGAGTGTAGCTCTGAAACCTCATGGCCTATTTTCCAGTTGGTATGCTGCAGCCCAGCTGGATGAATATGGCCAAATTATGGAACCTCTCTGAGCCTCGGTTTCCTCATATGTAAAATAGTGGGTATTGTAGCACCTACCCAATAGGCCTGTTCTGAGTATTATCCTGCACTCAGTGTTACCTGAATGATCAGTGTTATGGATGGCTGGTGGTCTGTAAGTAGCGAGCACCATGGGAGATTTAGTTTGTTTTTTTTTTTGTTTTTTAGTTTTGTTTCTTTGGAAAGTGAATTTTGGCAATAATAAAGATAATGGAATGGAAAGAGGAACAGATGCTACTGAATTTTTGTGGGAAACCAAGACGACCATGAACCCAGCTCCAGCTTCCTGGAGCACTTCACTCTGCAAAGGAGAGGCCAGAATCCATGTAGCCACATGTCTCTGACCATTCATCCCAGGATGTGACCTATAACAACATTCCTTGCCTTGGCCTTATTCCAACTTGGCCTGAGACTCAGTAAATTCTGGACCATGATTGAATATGAGTTTACATCTCTAGAAAAGACTGATTCTGAAGCAGGAAGTCACCAGGTATACAAGGCAGTTTAGGCAGAGCTATGAGCCATTCCATGGAATAGGACAAAGGATTAGTGCCTTAGCCAGGTCTCGTGGTGGCCAGAGTAATGGAGGGCCAAAAGGAGGACAGGCAAGTAGCTTAGTAGGGCTGTCACAGACTTTGATGTCCTAGATCTGCCATTTGTTAGCCACATAACTATGGTAGAGTTACTCAGCAAATCCATTTTTAGTGTCTTCCTCTGTGAAATGGGGGTGATGATGGCCTGCTCAGTACTATAAGTAATGTATGAGAGCCCATGTGCCAGGTGCCAACACAGCTCAGTATGGGTCGTGTTAGGACTTCAGAGTGGGTTTGGTGCCCACCATTGATGCTAAGCCCTCAAGTTTTGTATCAGGGAGCTAATTTGCAAAGACAAGGGCCAAATGGGAGCCACATTTAATGTGGATGTTAACACTGCTTTGTTAACATCCAGAAAACACCACTGGACCTCCATCAGGGCAGTTTAGCAAAAAGCTGTCAGGAGTGTAGCTTCCACAAAGAACACTGAGCATAGCCACCTGGTTCCCTCCCTTTACCTTTTGAGTCAGAGGTGGTTTATGCAAAGAGTAATGATAGAGAAGCAGAAAAAATACAGTAAGGATAGGGCCACCTAGCCCAGAGCCTCAGGGGAGCAGAGATCCACAGAGAAACAAGTGAATGTTCCCTCTGACTGGTCCCATTGTGGTCCCTCTTTCCTCTCTGAGGGGAAGCTGGTGAGGAAGGAGTATTTTCTGAAGGACTTCTCAGACTCACCCTACCCCACTGAATGGTAAAAGAGCTTCTCTTCCCCAGTAACACTGACCAAGATGGCCACCACATGAGAAACACTACAGTGACTACTTAGAGCATGGTTTAGAAGAATGAAGCAAGGGGGAAAGGAGAGAGGGAAGAAAACCTCTTTATTGGACAACTAGACAAGGCCCTTAGAGGAAAAATTCTCAGAAGAGTGATTCTGAAAATTTATCTGGAATTTGGGGGAGATTGCCAGAGCAATCTCTTATCTGTTACTTAACACAGTATTCATCCAGAAGGAGGCTCTAGGGTGAGGTGATTGTTCTCCTGGAGTGGAAACTTTGTATTTCAGGAAAGGAGCAGGAAAGGTGACAGGCCATGTGAGAGAGACTCGACGAAGGACTGGAACTGACGTGTGTTAGTAGATAGCTTAGAATTGATTAAAGAATCAACTCCACAGAGGCATTCATACCAAAGAGACTAACCTGTTCCAAAGGTGCTTTTTGTGTCCCTGAATACTTTCTCCTTCAGTGATACAATGCTTTACAATTTGGGCTGAAATTGCAAATATTAAAGTTATTAATGGCATAAAAGCTGGGACAGTATCTCTAGAGGCCTTACATTAAATATACAGTTACCTGGTTCCCACCTTTCTCCTACATGCTCAACCTCCAAACACAATGATGGGAACCTCTCAGCCACAGATGTTCACCTCATGCCCAAAGCAGAGGTGAAGAGTGAATTTTTGAGCCAGGCAAACATTTTATGAATTAGAGAAATATTCACAAGAAGGCTATCAGTTATTTGCTTAGATGACTGATTTAAAAAAGTCTGGAGAAAATGTATTCCTTTTAAACAAGTATTTTGGATGAATTATAGAGTTTTTTTTCCCTGACAAACACTCTTCAGTCCCTCTGCTTGCTTTGACTTGTCTATTTCCCCTAGCTACCTATTTGTGAAGAAAACCAATGCATGCAGATTTTTTAAAATGCCGTGCAGGCATGCCACAATTTACCTTTAATATATTTCTCTCCCCTCTTCTGCAGTTTCTTCTTAAACTCTTTGAAATCCTGATGTTGTGATTCTCTAAAATAATACTACTTTTTCTCAATAAGTTCTCCTCACTCAGTAATGAGTATATATATTCTTTTAAATATGCCATTGCTTTCCAACAGTATTTATTGGTGTGTTCCATTATTCTTAACATTAACTTCCACTTTTTTATTGTATTGCTCACTAAGAAGATAATTATATATATTGGAAATCAACAAGTAAATAAGAATGGAATAAAGTGGCAATGTTTATAACCTTGCAATATATCAAGTAAACTATTATAAATTTCTAACTTAACTGGAGAAGTCAAAACATTAATAGCAAAACAAAACTAGTGGAGTAGAAAATAATATACTGACAGTTTCTCTGATCTAGATGAGTGGTTGTAGCAATGTGAAAACGAAAGAAAGAAAGAAAGGAGGGAGGGAGGGAGGGAGGGAGGGAGGGAGGAAGGAAGGAAGGAAAGAAAGAAAGGAAGGAAGGAAGAAAGGAGAGAAAGAAAAGAAAGAAAGAAAGAAAGAAAGAAAGAAAGAAAGAAAGAAAGAAAGAAAGAAAGAAAGAAAGAAAGAAAGAAAGAAAGAAAGAAAGAAAAAGAAAGGAAGAGAGGAGAGAGAGAGAAAGGAAGAAAAGAAAGAAATGGCTGTGTGTGAATTTTGAGTGGAACACTTGCTCTTAGGCCTGCAGAATATGACTCTCAAATTATCTATTGGAAGCTACAGCACTGAGTGATGACACATAAGGGGGAGGTACTGAAAGTCAGACTAGTCAGTTTATTTCTAAACATATGGCAGACTAAATATCCTGAGATTCTTTAGCACTATAAAATAGACAAAATGCTCAGTAAAATTAAAGAGGCCATATCACTGTATTCTCTTCATCTAGTGATAAACTTGTATGAAAATAAGAAAAAATCCCCAGGTACCAGTAACAAAGAAGAAGCTAGAAATCAAAGAGAAAAGGGAAAAGCTCTGGAGAGCTATCAGCTGGCACATGTCCCGGTGCTAACACCCATGGCAGTGTGAATCTAAACCATTTCACAAAAACCAGCATCCGGAAAGGTTATTTATTCTTTCCAGCATGTTTATTATATCCAGAACAGAGTGATCAAAATTAAGACCCTTCTATCATGTGCCTGAGCATAGACAAAAATAGGAACATTATACAAAGCACAGATCTGACCACATATTCCCACCTCTCCTCCAACAAGAGTGATTGCTGCTTCTTTACTAATAATAGCTTGAGTCCTGCTCCATTCTTCTCATCCTTAGACAACAATAATTTGATATCCAATCATGGAGTAACCCCACTTTCTGATACCATAGAATTCAGACCCCCTTCCTTCTTTGACCCCTCCCAATCACCTAACACCAGTCAGAACTCCATCACAGGCTCCTCTAAGCACCCTATCACTGAGATAGTGCAAGGCTATCCATGGTCTGTGGTCTCCTTAGCTGTAGCTGTTAATAAACCTGACTTTGACTGCACATCTCTCACTGGGGGCCTGGACAACATCAACCGGCAATTGCAAGTTGGGGAGAAAAGGTTGGCTATTTCAGAATATAGAGCTGGGTGTGGTAAGGGGGCCAGTGAGAGCAGGGCCTTGAAATGTTGAACTGCAGTAGAAAGTGCAAGATTTGTATACTTTGTCTAAGAGTTTGGTTTATATTTTATGGAATGGTGGTTTCAGTGTTATTGGATTTACATCTCAGTATATCACTTTGGCTGTAATTCTTACATATTCTTTGAGAATATGTAAAACTCAAAGAATTCTGACTATATGTGATGACCATCATTATCCAAAGAAGAGATGATGCTGCCTGAGAGGGGAAAGAATGGATTAGAGAGGACACATAAAGCTAAAGCCACAAGATTCTACATGGGGTTGGCAGGGGTTGGAGAAGAAAAGAAGACTTTCAGGCTCCTGGATCAGGCATTGAGTGAATGTTGTTGCCATTTGATTATACATAGGACACATGATAGGATCAGGGTCTGGGGTTCATTTTAAGTAGGAGATGTTTATTATCATTTGAGACATTTGTGATTTTGAGTGATTTGGGGTATTCATATGAAGACACTCCCTCAGGAGGCCTTTAGTCTTGGTGAGATGGAATATGTTGGGGAATGGAGACCAACTGAGGAAGTTGGGCAAGGTTTGTGAGATTGAGTGCTCAAGTGAAATGCTTAACCAAGGTAAGGAGGATCTAGCATAAGACAGTGCAGAGGTGGAAGGAACTAATTGTGAGCCATGGCCATGTAGTAGTAGTGAGCAGGGTCCACTTGTGTAAGTCCATTCACTTCTCAGTCTGTTTTATCTCTGCACTGTAGGAATAAATGTCTGCATCTGGCTAATTGTTCTCAGCATTAAACAGAATTTTCAAAGGGTTCTTATTACCTGTATGCTATTTTCCAATGCCCCACAGTTCTATGGTTTCACGGGCAAGTACTGTGGCATGAAAATATACCCCCATAAGCTTACAGCCACTTGGAAAATTAGTGTTCATTCAGTCATTTTTTTTCTGCTTAACTGCCATATCTCTCCCTTCTAATCCACTGATATTTTTGTCATTATTTCTCTGTTGGTAATTGTTAATTACTGATGAATTAAAAAAATGAAAATCACTGCAAAAGTGAAAGTGTGAGTTTTGAAGAAGCTACAGGACCTCAGGGGGTAATGGAGCAGATGTTGGGGGCTGACCAAAGAGCAGCACTCTACTGGCTCTATCAGAGCTATATCCACAATGCTGGAAGGAGAGGGACCTACCAAGACTGACAACAGGGAAGTCTACAGAGAAGAATGCCTTGAATAGCCCTGGCTGGTGTGACTCAGTAGATTCAGTATTGGCCTGCGAACCAAAGGGTCACTAGTTCAATTCCCAGTCTAGGGAACATGCCTGGGTTGCAGGCCAGATCCCTGGTAGGGGGTGCATGAGAAATAACCACACATCGATGTTTCTCCCCTTTTCTTTGTTCCTCCCTTCCCCTCTCTAAAACTGAATAAGTAAAATTTTTTTAAAAAGAATGTCTTCAATATAAGTGGATTAAAAGAGGCTCTCAGGAAAATTGGTGATGGTTTGGAATGCTATCACCCATCTCTCCTGCAAACTTCTCTCCTTAGGATAGGAGTCCAACATAAGGTGAAGGGCTTCATGCTAGGCATTCATGGTATTTTTTTTTTGAAATATTCAATCCTTACATCCCCACTCACATTTCATTCATTATTTGTTCATTTTATGAAGTAGAGTATGGTAATAAAGAAGCCTGAATTTTGTCTAACATTAACTTGTTTTACAAGTTTTATTTTTATCATTCAATATAATATATCATAAACACACTTTTTGCTTAAACTATGGTTGCTTCAAAGAAGCCTCTCTTGTGACACAAATCTACCTCCAGCAACAAGTACCACCTGAGTAAGGAGCTGGATCTCTACATTACACTCACAGTAGAAACTTCGTAAATGACAATTCTTTCTTCTGCTGTGTCATTTTCTTTGAGAGAGGAAGGAAGAAGCAGATGACAAATGTGGAAACCTAGACTGTGGGGGCTAGAGAGAGATGAAGAGGACACACATTCATCAGTAGGTGTACATGTGGTAAGTTGAACAGGGCATTCATTAGGAGACAAACAGAAACTTGATTTACTTCCTATAAGCTTCTTAAATGGAAGTTAGTGTTCAATCAATTTAGCTCAAAATTGGAGATCTCTTTTAAATCTTGAACCCTCAATACTCATCTTTGCCTTTTAGGTAAGGAGACCTGATTTAAGAATTTGACTATCTTAAAAGGAAAAGGGAGAGCCCTTTTCTAATCATGTGGTTTTGTTCAGTTTTCTTCTTTTTAGATTTGCCAAAGCCAAAGGAATATTAAATAGCTCATCATTTAAGAGTGGAAGAATTACCTTGAATAAATTAGCACTATTTTTTTAAGTGTCAGGATGATATTAGTCATCAGGACTACATACTGTTTTGACAAAATGAATGTCACCTCTCCTTCCTGTTACTGCTGGAGTTTGAACAAAAGGGGTTGTCTGAGGATGCTACTCTGGTGCAGGCTGGTGCTACAATTGTTTTTCCAGTTTTGGGAAAATGGAGAGGGTATGGTGAAGTCCTCTGTTGGCTGGATGTAACAAGCTGGAGGGATTTGAGGATTTGTTATTGCTATGTTAATTTATTGGATTCTCTAAATGGTCATGGGAGGTTTAACAAGGGACAGAGACAAGAGAAAATAGATCTCCATCTATTTTCCACTGAGACAACATCATGATTTCATTAGAATTACAAATTAGTACCATCTTTGTTTACAAAAGTCTACTTAAAGAAGAACAGGTACAATGATATGTTAATTTGTTCATCCAAATGAACAAGAGGCTGATTGTAACTGTGGGTAGGATAATGGTTTATCTGAGCAGTTGCTAAACACACAAGCTGAAGGCAGAGAGGAAAGAAGAGAGGAGAGCTGAGACAATTGTTAACAACCACACCTGAAACAAAAACAAAAAGAAACTAAGCAAACAACTAGAACAGGAACAGAACCACAGAAATGGAGATCACATGGAGGGTTATCAGCAGGGGAGTGGGAGGAGGAGAGAGGGGGGAAGGTATGAAGAATAACTAGCATAGATGGTAGATAGAAAATAGACAGGGGGAGGGCAAGAATAGTAAGGGAACTGTAGAAGCTAAAGAACTTATGACACATGGTCATGAACTAAAGGGGGGGAATGTGGGTGTTCAGGGTGGAGGGGAATGAAGGGGGGATAATAGGACAAGTGTAATAACATAGTCAATAAATTATATTTTAAAAAATTTAAAAAAAGAAAGTCTGAATAATTTGGAGAGTGATTAGTGGCATAAACAGCTAGGAATAAAGAAGGTGACAGCCAGATATGTTCTTTTAATTTATTTTTATTTTATTTCTTTTTATTTTTTCTATTTCTTCTTATCATTGTTCATGTACAGTTGTCTCCATTTTCCCACCACCACTTTCTCCCACCCCACTCACCCCCATCTCCCACCCCCAATCCTTTCTCTCTCTGGCTTTGTCCTTTCTCTTTCTGCCTTTTATATATGTTCTGTTTTTTTTAAAGTTATTTTATTATTGTTTAATTACAGTTGCCTGCACTTACCCTCCACCACTCCCCCGCAACCCAGCAATCCCCACCTGCCTCCCTTGCTTCCATCCCACCTTGGTTTTGTTCATGTGACCTTTATAGTTGTTCCTGAAAACCCTTCCACACTTTTCCCATTATGCCCTCCCACCTCCCATGTGATTACTCTAAGATTATTCTTAATTTCAATGTCTCTGGTTATATTTTGCTTGCTTCTTTGTTTTGTTGATTAGGTTCCACTTAAAGGTGAGATCCTATGGTATTGTTCCTCACCACCTGTCTTATTTCACTTAGCATAATGCTCTCTAGTTCCATACATGCTGCTGCAAAGGGTAGGAGCTCCTTCTTTTACTGCTGTGTAGTATCCCATTGTGTAAATTTAGCATAGTTTTTTGATTCATTCATTTATTGATGGACACATAAGTTGCTTCTAGCCCTTGGCTATTGTAAATCATGGTGCTATGAACATTCTTCTTTTGGATTGGTGTTTCAGGGTTCTTAGGATATAATCCTAAGAGTGGAATTACTGGGTCAAAAGGCAGTTCCATTTTTAGTTTTCAGAGGAAATTTCATACTGTTTTTCCACAATGGCTGCACCAGTCTGCATTCCCACCAAAACTGCACTAGGGTTCCCTTTTCTCTACATCCTCTTCAACATTTGTTGTTTGTGGATTTGTTTAAGATGGCCATTCGGACTGGTGTGAAGTGGTCTTTCATTAATCTCTCCCAGAGAGATTACTCTGCATCTCTCTGATGGCTACTGAGGCTGAACATCTTTTCATATGTCTCTGGGCCTTCTGCATGTCCTCCTTGGAGAAGTGTCTGTTTAAGTCTTCTGCCCACTTTTTAATTGGTTTTTTTTTTTTTTTCTTCCTGGAGCGGAGCTGTGTGAGTTCTTTATATACTTTGGAGATCAAACCCTTGTCTGAGGTATCATTGGCAAATATGTTTTCCCATACAGTTGGTTCTCTTTTCATTTTAATGCTGTTTTCTTTAGCCAAGCAGAAGCTTTTTTAATTTGATGAAGTCCCATTTGTTTATTCTTTCCTTAATGTCCCTTGCTACTGGGGACATAACGGTGAAACTATTGCTGCATGAAATGTCTATTTTCCTGCCTACGTTTTCCTCTAGGACTTTTAAGGTGTCATGGCATATATTTAAGTCTTTTAACCATCTTGAATTTATTTTTGTGTATGGTGTAAGTTGGTGATTGATTTTCTTTTTTTTTTGCATGTAGCTGTCCAGATCTCCCAACACCATTTGTTGAAGAGGCTCTTTTTACTCCATTTTATGCTTCTTTCCCCTTTGTCAAATATTAATTGACCATAGAAACTTGGGTTTATTTCTGGGTCTGGGAATTTATTTAAACTTGGGTCTGCCATAGACCAATGGAACAGAATAGAGAGCCCTTTATACATGTTCTTAACCACTCTTGCCTTTCTTTCCCCTGTTATCCTCCTGCCCCCTCTCCTTTGGTTACTGTCAGTTTGTTCTTTATTTCTATGACTCTGGTTATATTTTGCTTGCTTGTTTGTTTTGTTGTTAAAACCACAATGAGATATCACTTCACACAAGACAGAATGGCCGGCTCTCGGGGGAAGATGGTGGCATGGTAGGAGGGAGCACACGCCACCTCCCGCTTCAAAAGACAGGAAAACCTAACCATACTACAGAGGACATTGCAGCATACATGAAAATAAGAAATCAAAATTGTAGCGGACATGGAAAGACCAGACGGTAAGGAGACTACTGCAGGATAATAACAGCCCAGGGATCAGCGTGGGGAGCAGGGAGGTTGCAGCCCCAACCCCAGAGCTCAGGGAGCTGCCACAGGGCTCTCCGGGTAGGGGAGCTGGGTCATCCGCTCCCTCCCTGGCCGAACAAGGACTGAGCAGTGCTGATCCAGGGGAACTCGGAGCGGGCTTTGAGGAGGATCACAGCCCAGCCAGTGGAGCCAAAGATAGCAGGTCCTTGCGTGGGCGCCCCAACCCAGAGAGAGTTATTTTTTGGGTAAATGGCTTAGTGCCTACAGCCCTGAGCACGAAAAAGCACGGATATTCTGTGGGATCTCCGGTGCCCAGACCGGGATGTGGGGGGAGGCTCGAGTCCCCCAAAATCCACAGCGTAAACACCCGTGAATCTGGAAGTGGTGGTGAGCCCGCGCACTCCGCAGTGAGCTTTCCGAGAGAGAGGGGCCAGTACAATGGGTCCGGGGACCACCGTGTCTTGCACCGGTGCCCCAAACCGGAAAGAGTTACTTTTTTGAGTAAAAGGCTAGGTGCCTACAGCCATGAGCACGGAAAAAGCGCGGGCATTCTGCGGGATCCCTGGTGCACAGGACGTAAATTTGGGGGAAGTTCCAGACCCTCAGAATCCACAGTGTACACACCCGTGAACCTGGAAGGGGTGCGCGCGGGCGCACACTCCGCAGTGAGCTATCAGAAGGAGTGCTGAAGTGCGCGCCCGAGGCCTGAACCCTGGTGAGAGGCGACGGCATACACACCCGTGAAGGGACGCACACATGCAGGAGCTCTGCGGTGGGCTCCCAAGGGAGTGCTTTGGGAGTACACAGATTGGTGCCTGGGGCACTGGGCCCGCAAAGCAGGACCTGGGGACAGTGCTCCAGAGGCTGACAGAGCTCTGAACAGGAAGTGGAACAAAGCCAAGGCAGTCGCCCCTAAGTCTGCTGCAGCCAGCAAAACCAGGAAAACTGGTTTGGCCAGTTTGAAACCAACAAAGGTTTTTTTTTTTGTTTTTTTTTTTCCGTTTCTTTTTTCTATTTTTTGCTGGATTTTTTTATTAAGTAACTTTTCATTTTTTTAATTCTTATATTGTTATTTCATTCAATTACTTATGTTTCTATTTCCTTCTAGTGTTGATCTTTCTACCTTTCTTTCCAAATTTATCTCTTCATTATATCTCCTGCTTCTTGCCTTCATTTCTTAAATTTTTTTTTAACCTGCAAGTAATACCATATCTGTATTGTTATTTCATTGTCCTTACACTTTTTATTGAAATAGTATTTTAGTATTCCTCTTCTTTTGGTGTAGTCTTCTATGCTTGGCTAGTTATATTGTATCATGTAATAGGTTTTCCCTGTTAGCTCACTCATAGTGTATAGCTAATTAACTATCCTTCATTTGGGTTACATTAGTACATTTCTTAAGGCTCCATACTTCCTATTCTTATTATCTAGATCTAGTAGATACTGACATATGACTGTTGCTCTAATATTACTGTAAATAATAGCTATTCCAGACAATTGTAAATACTATGTAACATCCCTCCCAGACCTTAGCCCACTTCTCAGTTTCCTGAATCCTATTTCTACAGAGGTTAATTTTATTCCCTCACACACTACACATATTTACTACTCTTTACTCTCACCCTACCTCAGAAACTGACCTCTCAAAACCTCACTGTGTTCTAGATCCAACTCATAATCCTCTCCTTCCCAGCAAGAGTCTTATCTTCTTTCCATCCTTTCTAATAACTGGCTAGTGGGGTGAAATAACACAGTTAATATTATACGCAGCCAAAGGATCTCCTATCTCTTCTCTAATTGCTGCTACTGTAAAGGTCATAGAATACTATCTTGCTGACGTAAACCATTTTGCCTTACCCCTCCAACTGATAACAAAAAAGAGTACGTGGAAGCTGAGAACATCTGGATACCAGAAGGAGACTATACCACTGAAGCTCAAAGGTACTCTACCACAGAAGTTC
>CM052547.1:52435322-52468761 GCA_028533065.1 Trachops cirrhosus | reverse complement strand
TTATGCTAAGCGAAATAAGCCAGGCAATGAAAGACAAATACCATATGATCTCACCTTTAGCAGGAACCTAAACATGAAAACAAAGAAACAAGTAAATTATAACGAAGGACACTGAAATGGAGGATGGGATGTCAGTGACCAGAGGGGAGAGGGGAGGGAATTTCATGGGAGAAGGGAAGGGTATACAGGAACAAATATAGAGGACACATGAACAAAACTACAGGGATTGGAAATGGAAGGGAGGTGGGGAGGGATGGGTGGGTGGGTTGGAATGGGAATAAAAGATAGAAACTCTATTGAATAATCTAAAATAAAAAATTTAAAAAAAAAGACAGAATGGCCATCACAAACAAATCAACAAGCAATAAGTGCTGGTGAGGTTGTGAAGGAAAGGGAACCTTTTTATAGTGTTGGTGGGAATGCAGACTTGTGAAGGCCCTGCAGAAAACAGTATGGAATTTTCTCAGAAAGCTAAAAATGGGACTGCTTTCTGCTCCAGCAATTCCAGCACTGGAATTATACCCTAAGAGTCCTGGAATAGCTATTAAAAGAACTTATGCACCCCAATGTTCAGAGCAGCACAATTTACAATAGACAAATGCTAAAAACAGCCTAAGTGCCCATCAGTAAATGAATGGATCAAAAAACTATGGTACCTTTACACGATGGAAAGCTATGCAGCAGATATGATTTTTATACAGAGGCCAGGTCAGTCCCATTTCTCTGTTACTATCTGGAATGAAGATAGCATTTTGGATATTCGTGTGTGACCAAGCCCCAACCATAAGCAGACTTGGCTGCATAAGGACTGCCACCATCAGTTCATGATTTTTGAGAGACCATTGGTGCCATTTGCTAAAAAGTAGCAGAGGGAACTAAAAATAAAAGGTCATGAAAAGAAAAAAGCCCAACTTGGGCTTCTTTCAAATCCTTAAGTATTGGGTTAGTTTTTTTCTCACTCTGATGCTTATGTATGTTATGGCATGTGGCTTTTGAATGTTCTAGTCACCTGCTTAACTGGTAGGAAGTACTGACTAAGACTGTGTGTTACCGTGGTAACTAACCCAAGACCTCTTATAGGGATCTGAGCCCTTCCTTCCCTATGAGATAAAGAGACATGTGGGAAGAAGATCAACTGACAAAACTTCTTAGTCTCTGGCTTTCACTCTTTGTGGGCACCTGCCTGTGAAGAGAAGTAGAGCTTGTCTCAATGAGTGTCTGAGGGAAAATTTCCTAAGCAGGACTCCTCTGTGTTGCCTATGCTTTAGGGAAACATCTGATTTACCCAAGGGGTCCAGCCAAGTATCAGAGGTGCTGCCCTGAAAGAAGGATCCAGAGTTTAATTACTCTCGCAGGTGGGAGCCCTTATCATCCCCCTCTTATCAAAAGCAAATCTCATTTAAAAAATAAGCTCAAAATCTCTAGTACTCTGCTCTGAGGATAAAGCCAAGGGTTGACATAGGCCTTACTTACAAATTTACATTTAAATAGCCTAAGACAATGAATATACCTTCACACCAATAAATTTTACTTTTATGAATTGTTTACTTATCTTCCCTATTTTTCACACTTTTCACATTGGCTTCTTATTATACAAAATCTTTCATCCTGTATAAATGTAGAAGCAAAGTTGATCTTTCTATTTTATAGCAAAGTGACTTTTTGCAAGTCATAAGAATGGCAGCAAGATTTCTCCTGAGATACTCAATCTTCTATATTTGTATGTACTTGCATCATGCAAAATGATAAAATTAATAAGAAGGAACAGGGAAACAATTTATGCTTCTTTAATATTATAGGAGTTCTATTTAACACCACCCACAGATTGTCTTAAATCTGCACAAAGCTGTACAAGGCAGAGTAAAGTTTATTACATGCCAGGAAAGTAGCAGAGTCACCTGTGAGCCCCAGTCTAAGTCATATTTAGTGCTCAGAAGATACTAAGTTCCAACATAATATGGTCCCCTCAGCATCAGAGTATAGACATTATTCTGAGCCCCTACACAGTTATTTAGTAGCAGGTAGGCCCTCAGTAAAAAAAAAAAAATCTGAATGAACATGTGACTGTATAAATTATAAAGTCATTCAAGTAATCTTACCATCAGATGTATCATCTACCTAGATGTTTCCCACAAGTTAATTTATGTTTTAAATGTTATCATATTGTTGATAGAACATTTTGACCACATATCAAGGTTCCTGGAGTATTACTCCTTTCTTTTGATGAATTGGCTCTGACTTCTATAATGAGATCTATAGGTTTTTTGAGTTTGCATTGTGATCACCAAGGAAGCACATTCAGAAAAATTGCCCCACAGTGGTTTGCTCCTCATGCACAAGCACTATGTCCTGCTTAGTGTGCTACCATAGTCATCCAAGAGAAAGCAAAGGAATGAGAAAGAAAGATTGTAAGAATGAGAGAGAGTGAGACACACAGAAATAGGAAAATATAGAGAGATGTGTTGCACAAAGCAAGCAGATGGCAAAGTCACAAAGCTTAAAAATATACTGTTTGATTTTCAGAACTGAAAGAAAATGTAAGGAAGTATTTTTATCAATGTTGGTATACACTTATGTGCTAATCTAAATAAATGTTTGTGTATGTAGATGTGCATGTGTATGTATGCAGATATATATTCAGGTAGATATGTGTGTGTATGCATGCATGTATGTAGAAGTGTATGTATATGTATGGACATGTGCATATGGTATCTGTGTATATGTAGTTATGTATGTGTGTTCATGTGTATATATATGCATGCTTGTGTGTGCATGTGTGCATATATGTAGATGTGTATGTGTGCACATGTGTGTGTATGCATCTACCTCTGCCTAACACTGTTTATTGTCCACTGTGAAAACACAGTTTTGACTTCCTCCAGGTCTCCACTACTTGCCTGGTCCACCATTCTCAGCTTCTGGGAGACTTCCTGCTAAGTTCTCGAGCTCTATCCCTGGAAAACTGCTTTTGATTAATGGAGTTGCCTTTTACTGGTGGGAAATGTCTCTTCTGGGGCCACTTATCCCCACCATTCTATGTCTTATTATTTGCAGACTAACTGATGCTTGGCACAAGGACCTGGCTTTCTGACTCAGGAGGGACAACTCTCGGGAGTTATGTGCACTCCAGATTTCCCCATGAATTCCAGTTTTTCTATGTGCCATAACATCCATTCTGAACTAAGTGGCTTTAAACAAGAAGCATTTTATTATGCATCATAACCTATGTGTGAGGGATTTGAGGCACAGTTAGGTAATTCTTCCATTCCACCTGATACTGCAGTTTCAGTGGTGTTTAGCTGGCAGCTTTACTAGTCCCTTGACTAGTCCCAGACAACTTTACTGATGTGCCTGGTGCCTTGGTGGGGAGAGTTGGAAAAGCTGGGCCTGGCTGGGCCCATCTGCCTCTCCCCGGTATCTCAGGGTGTCTCTCTCTTGTCTCTCTAGCATGATAGTTGGGCTTTTAGATGAGAGCTCAGGGCTCTAAGAGCAAGCTTTTCAAAAGACAGGAAATGAAAACCACCAGTTTCTTAAGGCCTGATCTGGAAAGCAGCACAGCATCACTCAACCAAATTCTCATGTCAGAATTGTCAGAGATGCACCCAGATTCAAGGGTGTAGGACCAGAGACCTCACTTCTCAGTGGGAGAGGTGTGAAAGAACATAGTCTTCAGTATCAGGCTGAAGCTAGACTTTTGATGAAATCACATTTTTCTTGCCCCATCTTGATTCCTTCAGTCTTTTTTTTTCTTGTGAACACTTCCCTAATAAATAACTTCTCAAGAATCCCTACCTCAGATTCTGTCTGCTTAAGGAACCTGACAAAAAGTGTCAACATAACATTGATCCATTGTCCTTCTAACTATCAGACCACAATTTCATTCAGGTTTATTGATGTAACCTCAGGCAATAGTCATCCTGTTTCTAGCTTTTCCAGCTTCCCTTATAGTTGAAGGGTCATGTGACCCAATTAATTAAGTTTACTTTGAAGTTGATCTATTATTCTCTACTTATTGTGCTCAAATGAATTTTAATAAAGCCCCAATCAGTACTAAAATTTATTCAAATTCAGTGTCACTGTTACCACAGCTATTTTATTTTTAATATTTAATCTGGTGGGCAGATATTTCCCTCTGTGTCAATAAATTTCAACAATGGAGAAATGAACTTGGGCTTCTCTTTTCTTCCTGAAGGATGCAATGGGCTGAGGTCTGGTTGCACAGCTGCTAACTCTATCCCTGCAGTTTGTTATCTTTCCAACCATTTACATTTAATAAAGCACTTTTAATATTATGCAGACACCCTCTCATCACCAGATATTGTAGGGCAGCCACTGCCTTAACTTGGGTTCCTCAAAGGAAAGAAAATGATGAGATAAGAATTTGCCACAGGAGAATTTATTTAGGGGAAGTGATGCTAGAGAAAAGCAGTAAAACTGGGAAAACAATAAAGGCAAAGGAGAAACAATTCAATCTTGCAGTTTGAACAGGTCACCACTATGGACAACTGGGGCTCACTCTTGCTGGGCTTTCTTTGGAAAGCCTTGTGGAATATGCCTTAGAATTGGTTACACAGGAATGGATGGAGGAGTACCCACCATCAACTCCATACCCCATCTAGTCAAGATGCCCTCTGGAGTGCTGCCTCCTTCTTTGAACTGACAGCTAGCACAGGTATGAGTGCCAGAGGAGTTTCACAGGTAACACTTTTCATGGCATCAAGGAAGCTCTGGGCATACGGAACAATAGATGCAGGGTTCAAGGGAAGTGAACTCTATCAGGGCAACCCTTTGCAAAGGTGATCCAGGAAGCAATGGCTAAAGAAAAGGTGGACTGAGAAGAGATGAGGCAGGACCCAGACAATGCTCAATACAGCATATAAAGAGAGAGGCAGAAAAAAAAGCTTTGTGGAGGAAACAAAGACAGGCGGAGAGCATGTATAAACCCATTGAAAATAAAAATGTGGTAGTACAACTGGAAAACCTGATAGAACATCTGGTAATTGAGAAAAATGATTAGGAGTTAGAGTGAACAAAGACAAAGAGTTAGAAAAAAGGTGTAAAAACATAAAGAGTTCTGAAATTCATCAGATCTGAAAGAAGAAACTAAATGATTCCCAAGAGAAGAAGAAAAAAAATCACTATAACAGAGCAGGAATCAAATGATGGTAGGAAAATGGAGACAACTGTTTTCGAACATTAATAAAAAACATATCAAGAAAATTAAAAAATTTAAAAAGGAAGCAAGAGTCAACATAGTTTTAGAAGTATCAGCAACAACTTTGGATAGTAAAAAATAATGGAGCAATGTCTTCAAAATTCTGAGAAAAAAATCCAACCAATAATTCTATTCTTAGCCAGATAAACACAAGGATAGATAGTTTACAATGTTAAGTCTTTAAAAATAATCTGCCAAGTCACCTTTCATACAAATCTATGCTGGAGGATGTGCTCCATCAAAACAAGGAACTAAACCAAGAAACAGGAACAGAAAAAAATACAGAACAGGGGACACACCTCTTGAGAGAGAGGTGAAGGGCATCTCAGGATGACAGCTATACTCTAAGCCCAGAAAACAATCAGTCCTCAGTGAAAAAGATCAGAGAGACCTTATGGAAATGTTGTCAAGAAAATTGAACTGGTGGAGCACTTGTTACCTTTGCATGATTTAGACCAGGCATCCACAAATATTTTCTTATAGAGACAGTTAAAATTTCTGGCTTTGCCATTATGGAGCACTCAAATCTGTCAATATTGGGAGAAAGCAGCAATAGACAATATGTAAATAAATGGGTGTGTTTGTGTTCCAGGACACTTTATTTATATAATAAGAAAAGATCATCTTCGACATGCTGACCATAGTTTACTGAGTCCTACTTAGGACAATTGGGATGGAGTTAAGGTATGAATTAGTGATGACAACTCACAAGATAACTTTAACTCCATGAAAAGTGAATTTATTTTAATGTACCCCCCAAATGCTAAATAATTGTGTATATAATATGACTCACCTATGAGTAATCTTTATATAATCACAATAATGTAAATATTGAAAACTTATAAACCCCAACTCATGATATAACCGTATAGGGAGCATGGGAGGATGGAAATTATATATGTGAAAGGGTAAGTGGGGGCAAGAGAAAGAGCCAAACCCTTGTCTGCTGTGATGGAGAACAAATAAGTGATACCAAGAAAGAGAATCAAAAGCAGTAAAGTATATATAATTCAGATACATCCCAGGACACCTCAACAACAAGCAGCTAAGGGTTAGAAAAAGTGGGTTCTGGGAAGAGGAATTTGGAGGAGTGTCTGAAAGCCTGGAAAAATGTCCAAACTCCCTGCACTTGCTTGTATGGCCTTACAGGTGTCTTCCCCAGAACAGCTCTTCTAAGGCAGAACACACTGTTGACAGCTATACTCCTAAAGCAAAGTGCTAGCTAAGGCATATGGACAAGCCTTGGGTATGTGGCAAGAGTGTCCCACCTGTATGTGAGCAGGGCAGCTCAAAGTGGGGATGGTAAGAGAAGAGGATAGCCCTGGACTGGGGAAGGGAGTGAGGGGATGGCTCTCCTGGCAATGCTGCCTTCTAGAACAAAATGTCTAGGATTATAAGAATTGTAGGAAATTTGAAATTATATTTGTCAAGGTGGAGGACATACACATTTTATTCAATGCTGTACTGACTTGCAACCTTTATTTAAACTTGAGGTTGGTGAGCTGTTTTCTCTGTGATGACAGGGCATTTGATTTCTTTGCCAGTACACAGACCAGGCCTCCAGGTGGGGACAAGGAGGCGACTAGAACAGAACCCAGAGGAAAGATTCAACCTCCACACAGGTCCTCAGATATGCTACTTAATTCAGGGCAAAGATCCACCCCCAGGGAGGCTGTCAATATCCCTCTCTCTGTCTTGGTCTCCTCTGAGGCTGCTCTGAGAAGTCACTGCTGACTAAAGAGCAGTGCAGCAGAGACCTGGAGAGGGTGGGATTACTCTATGAGTTTTGGGGTAGAAAGACTTTAAAGCCAAGGCCACGAAATAACACTGGACTTGGGGTGGCTGGGGTTGAGTTCTGGATCAAAGCAGGTACAGTTTGGGGGTGCTGTGGTATGAGTCATGGGCATACTGGAGCTGCAGCTATCAACACTTGGGAAGGGAGGCATGTTGATGCACAGTGGGTCTAAGTGAGCTCAGGTGGGCCCTGCACTCTTCAGGTTTTTTCTTCTCACTATAAAGAGGTAACAACTCTGCTGGAGTTGTCTCTGTCGGTCAGGCCTGAGTGTTCATCTCCCTCATTTTGTACTGAAACAATTTCCCAAGTAAGGAAACTTGGGCTCAGAGAATATCATGCCCAAGACCAAGGTAGCTGCTCTGACTGTGTGTCTAATCCCTGAGGCCTCCAGAAGGTACAACTTCATGACTTCACTTTCTATCATGAGACAGAGCCAATGGCTACCTAGGTGCTTCATCTCTGAGCAGTAGCTAAAAATCATGCTGCAACCTTTGGGGGAGTGCTTTGTATGCTAAAAAAGAAAAAAAATTAAAAAACTGGTTTTGTACTTCATTTCCTTAACATGGGTTTCATTATCTTCCTTAGTAGTCAGGGCATCATGACTTCAGAATTACTTGGGTAATCTTTATAATACAGCTTTGTTCCAAACCTCAAAGAAGTCATTTGCACATTCTAGATCCATTATTATGGGAAATCTAATAAACTGATGCTTGGTATCACTGGGGGGAATCAAGCTACAGAAATACCAAGTGTCTTACTCAGATTTAAACAGCCAACCAGGGAGCAAATGAACTGGGTATCCAGAAGATAAACAGCATGAACCTACTAGTAGTATGCATGGGCTCACTCCTCCATGTAATACATGCAGTACTATCTCTGTCCTCAACAAGCAACTTTTAGCTGCAGTGCAGTCAATCTACAATCTCCTACCAAAGCATAATCACTGAGGACAGAAACAGTAGCCTTTAGTGAGAACCTTATTCAAATTTTCAAAAGTCCCAGGCTGTCCTCTGAAAACCCACCATCACCCAGCAAGTCTGGTTCTGTGGAGGCCCTCATGCTGACTCATTAGGGGAGTACGCCAAACTCTCTGTGCACTGGATGCAGGTGCATGTGTTATCTAGGCTTTCATCTGATCAAAGGAGGAAGGTGTGAAAAATTCCTATAAAGCATAAGGTGATGGTGCCAGTAGTTACTTTAGTGAATTATAATTATCACAATGTCAAGTTTTGTACCACTGTCCTTGTGTTTTGTGTCATTTTCCTGTCTCTAAGGCCTAGTTCCAGTCTACAGAATTTAAAATAGGTTCAGAAAGTAAGGGACTCATCTAAGACAGAGAAGTAGGCCCAGGGCGCAGGGGAGGCCCAGTTCTTGATCCCAGGACCCCCTCAGCTGCTCAGTAGGGAGGGGATATGGTGCCCCCAAGTTCCTACTCTCATCTCCCACTTCTCCTGCTGTCCAAAGCAAGCCATTCTCTCTCAGAGTGGTTGGCAGCTGATTCATTTCTTTAAAAATTCTTTGAATGAATTTCTTCTAATTCCTTAAGATAAAAAAATAACATCCTTTATTTTAAAAAGGGGATGAAAGTGAGCATGGGGCTTCTCACATTTTAAATGCTTAAATAAATTATGGAGGTTAAACACCACTAATTAGGTAAAAGGTCCTAAGTGTGTTACTGTTTAAAATGTCTTGAAAGAGGAAAGATTTTAAGACTGGCATTTTTCATTGTACTAGTAAGACCTCCTTCCAAATTACATTTTATTAAACTTGAAAATTCACTCAAAAGCTCTACAGGTGTTATCCTAATGCTTGTGAGGACAAAAGCAAGTGTCTCATGTTTGTCAGTTGTTCTGGATTCTTCCTATGTTCACACCAAGAACAGGGAGCTGGGAGAATCCCAGCTAGGGACAACCTGGTATTGTGGGCTATTTTTACATGAATAAAATGGGTGGCTTCTGATGGTACCTGTATTAGAATAATCACTTCTTTACTTGGACTGGTGCCCCATTGCTAATGGAGGCATTCACTAGGAGGGCCTCAGTCTCTCCTGCCCTCTAGCAGTGTGTCATGACCCTGCTCACCCTAGGTTGACCCTTCACCTTCCTTAGGCCGGAAGCATCAAGGGGAAAACACATTTATTTCATCATGGTGATTAGTTTCCCACCACAATGACAGATAGCTGCCTCTAGGGGCTGCATTCCCAGCCGCTCAA
The DNA here is from genome assembly GCA_028533065.1 of Trachops cirrhosus. Classification (NCBI taxonomy): domain Eukaryota; kingdom Metazoa; phylum Chordata; class Mammalia; order Chiroptera; family Phyllostomidae; genus Trachops; species Trachops cirrhosus. The sequence goes on along the minus strand of CM052547.1, from coordinate 52,459,539 downwards.
TAGAACTTCATTGTGACCACAAGGCCACCTCCTCACAGGGGACCTTGTGCCCCAGGTTGAATTTTCTTTTCCTTAAGTTTATATTCTGGAAAATCCTCAGAATTTAGTACTAGATTGATAGTAGGAAAAACAGCGTCCATGGTGAAATGAAAGTTTCTCCAGCAGAGTGGTCAATGTCAGTGCTTGGTATGAAGGGCTTGTGAGAGGCAGGGCAGAGATTATAGGGGGAGGACAGAATTGAAGAAACTCCCTCCAGGACTCAAGAGACAGCTTGCTCTTGGGCAGTGGGTCTCCAAATTGGGTCTGGGTGGGATCTTATTAAGAAATTCAGTAAGCCTGAAGCAGGGCCTGTGGATTTGGATCTCTGTCACTTTCCCTAGTGATGCTTCTGCCACTGGCCTGGGAGCCACACTCAGAGATCCAGTGGTTTAGTTTAATGCTTTTAGCTAATACCCTCCATAGCACGAACTTCAGTGTTTCCATTTGACTGCTTGAAGGTGCACTTGTCAGTACAAGGAATGGGGAAAAACAGAGTTTCAGTCACCACATCCCAAGTCTTCCTCACACAAGTCTCACACAAGTCCTGGTCTCACACAAGTTCCCTTACTGGTTACTGCATCATCATTCTCTTCCCTGTTTGTCTCCTTCTCTTGGCCCCACACTCCAGAATCAAACTTGTTAAATTTGACTGCAGATCTGTTCCCCAAATCTGGCCCTTGAGTATGTTTCGATTCTATCCATTACTTCAATTCAGGCTATCTACCTGGACTATTCAGAAGCCACTTGAATCCCGTTCTCAGGCCTTCTCCTATTATCCTCTTTCCCCTCCTGCTCACCCTACTGTAATGGTTTTCTGAAACACACATGGCACCTTTGTTGCTTTAAGAGCTTTCATCACTATTATGGCTGAAGGGAAAAATCCCACAGTCCAGCATGTGCCCTATAAGGGCTTCTTGGTCAGTAACTCCCCATGGCATAGCAACAGCAAAACCCTCATTTGTCCTGAGCAAAGCCCTTTGTTCAGGGTCTTTTTGCTTGAAAGTATAATAGGCTCCCTTTCTCCCACTTTATTTGTAGTTTTCAGTATCCTTGGTCAACTATAGTCCAAAATATTAAATGGAAAATTCCAGAAGTAAACCTCATAAGTTTTAAATAGTTCATCACGCTGAGTAGTGTGATGAAATCTCACATCTGCTTGCTCCATCCCTTTGTCTACTGTTTCCACACTGTAGATGTTCCCCACCGTAGAAACTTAGAAGCCTGCTCAATGATCAGATCAACTGCCATGGGAACTCTGTGCTTGCGTTCAAGTTACCCTTATTTTATTTAATAATGGTGCCAAAGCCATTCACATAACTTCTATTACACAATATTGTTATAATTGTTCTATTTTATCATTAGCTGTTGTTAATCTCTTACTGTGCATAATTTATAAATTAAACTTTATTATAGGTATGTATGTATAGGAAAACACATAGAATATGTATGGTTCAATACTATCCCAGATATCATGCATCCACTGGGGGTCTTGGAATTTATTCCCCATGAATAAGGGGGAAGTACTGAACTCTTGCTTCTCCCTCTAGAAAATGCGCATTCACCCATCAGGGTCTGGGTCAGCTGCTGTGGAATGAAAGGGTAGGGGCTCTGACACAGTGCCAGCTGAGAGGAGAGCTGGCTCTGACATCCCTTCTCAGCCAGGTGGGAAACTTGCCCTTCAGGCAGTACCCAGTCTAACCATTTAAAAGGAGGGAAGTATCAGGGTTGCCGGGTATTAAAATGTCATAACCACATGGGTGGGCAGAATAAAGGTTGAGCAGTGTCATAGGTCACAATGCCATTGGCTCCAAGGGATGATCTAGGGACCTGTGCTGGCTGTACTGAGGGAGGGAATGACTCTGACCTACTCCATATCTTGGGCACAGTTCAGATCCTACTCATTCCAGCAGAAACATGTATTCTTCTTGCCAGACAGGTACCCTGGCACTAGACCTGGAGATTTGAAATCTCTCAAAGGGGCTAATCCCACCTCACTTCCCTCCTCCCTCTCACCAAAGCCATGAACTTGTAGCCTGTACTTTAGATACTACTTCAAGATAAAGTAGTTTATTTTGGAGGTGAATAAACAATGTGAAGGGAGGGGAGGCAGCAAGGAAAGCAGTTAATGAGGTCATATTAATAAGCCACTTATTCTGATGTCATCTAGAGCTTAACCCACAGGAAAAATCTAGGAAAAATATATATTCTTCCATGCTTCCAAAGCCTCCCACCTGAGGGTATTATGGGGTGAATTGTGTTCCCTCAAAATACGTGGTGAATTCTTACCTTTGGGACCCATGAATGTGTAACCTTCAATGGAAATGGGGTCTTTGCACATATAATCAAGTTACAATGAGGTAATTAGATTGGGCTTTTATCCAATATAACTGGTGTCCTTATAGAAAGATAAGTGAAACAAAAGATGCACACATAGAATGAAAATGCCATATGAAGATGAAGACAGAGATGGGAGTGATATTACCACAGGACAAGGAATGTCTGGAGCTGCAGAAAGCTGGGAGAGACAAATGATCTTCTGATGGGGTTTTGGAAAAAGTTTCCCACTGCACGCACTTTGATTTCAGACTTCTGGCCTTCAGAACTTTGAGCGAATAAATTTCTGTTGCTTTATGCTTCTGTGTGTGGTACTTTGTTATAGTAATTCCAAAATACTAATGAAAGGGTGTACATGCCTAACTATTTATCCACCTCTCATCTTTGTGCTCTCAAAGTTGGAGCTCAGTACATGTTTTATTGTTTTCATTTCAAAGGAACAAAATCCCAGAGCTGTACTGTGAAACTAAGGGTCCTACAGTAGATCAGGCCCAGAGGCAGGGGAGGTAGGGCAGATGTCCTGTTTGCTCCCAACTACTCACTGGCACTGTGGGAGGCTGTATCCCATGGGAGAGAAGAGGTACTTTTCCTTGTGTGTGGTGCTGCTAATGTCATGCACTGCCTGGATACCCGGAAAGATCTTCTCTTTCTTATTCACTCTGGAAGCCAACTCCTTCTGTTCTACCCTCCCTTGGTAAGGAGAGGTAGCAGATACCCAGCTCTGCCTTAACAGCTTGTCTTTCCTGAAGATGGCATGCCACAACTCAGGGCCAGCTGGCCCTGCCTCAGTGGAACCTGAACTATCCAAGGGGGAACAAATGAGGTGCCTGCACTAGGATAAAGGGCACCAGAGAATTGATCTCCCAGCCTAACTGCACTGTGGAAAAGTTTTCACTAAGATCTCAGTTTTCTTCATTTTTACATTTTTCTGTCCCATTCAAATCATAAAATTTTCTCTCTTATCTTTTTGGGCATTCCAATTTGAAGTCCCACAATAAAATATCTCTTTCTAGAGAGTAAAATTCATCATCTCTCTTCCTCCTAATTCCTCAGAACTCATTTATGAAAGACACTTATAGTTTGCTGCTTTACTTGTCCCTGAGCTGCATCTGGGAGGAGTTGAGTTTCTTCTACATTCTCAACCTTTCTCCTATGTTTTCTTTCTTATTTCATAATTCCTTAGTTTATTTCTTATTTTCATCTTAGATAAACATTTGCACAACCATCAGTGCTTGTGTTATGGAACTCAAGGGGTTCACCACTTGGGGTTCTCTATTCAAAACTGACACGTGCTTGTCACAAGATAGTTTTTGAAGGGAGGCTTAGCCATTGCTTATACACACTCTTTTTTCAATTACGCATTGAATTCAGTTGACTCACTTACTGGGTTGGATTCCTGTCAAGCTCAATCTGTTTATAAATGATCTGAAAAATTCTGTGCCATAATTTAACATTTAGCAAGAGTAGATGTAGTAAGAATGGCCCAGTCCCTGAGACCCTTGTCCTATCTAACACTTATAACGCCCACCGGACTTCCATCGAAGAAGCATTATTGTGTAATTATAAAGTACCTGGTCAGGGTCCCTGTGTGGAAAAGGCTGTCTCACAAACACACACACACACACACACACACACACACACACACACACACACCCCTACTGTGACCTGACAATGATCACCTTCCCATCCTATGCTCCCTCTTCTTCACCTGCGAATGGGGATAAAAACTGTACCCATCTTGTTCTGAGGATTGAATGAATGTCAGAGTGTCAAGAATTCAGAACAGCATCTGGTTACAGTACCATTTAATAAATAACATCTGTAAGGGTTAGATAAATAATTAGGCATAGCCAGTGTTACACATACACTCACTCACATGTAAATATGGCAGGTGAGGGGTGGAGTACTAGGGTGGTATAAACACTAGCTACATAAATCTTTGAACATTCATACCCAACATTATCTATTTTTCATTTTATCTTTGTCTTGTATTTTATTCCTATCTCAATAAATGTTTGTTAGAAATTAACCTAGTAAATTTTAAAGAGCTAATTGACTTTATTTAGCAATTCATGAGTTGGTCAGCTTCCTAATGGATAGAAATGGACTCCAAGGAGCTGTACAAAATGAGGGATTTTATAGGCAGAAGAAGTGGAAACAAGGGGGTCATACTAGGTAAAAAGGCTATTTGGTTATTTATTGCAAGGTCACTTTCCTTTAGGGGACAGCTGAGGTCCATCAAGCCAAACTAGTGCTGATCAGGCAATTCCTGATTGACTGATTTAAGATTCCATTTCTGGGATAGCCTAAACTGTTACTAAGTTAACTCTTAGTTTGGTGATGTGGTGCTTAGCATAAGAGATCCACTGCGGGCCTGCTGTCTTGTTTTTAACAAGTTCATAAATTTACATGACTAAATCAGAACCATAGGAAGGGCCTTGGAGATACCCCTCCTCACAGGAACATTCTGCTCAACAAGGGTTGGGGGAGACTGAGCAAGTCCCAGACAGGATCCTAGGGGTTGATGTCAGGTACTAATGGATTTAATTGTTCCATTGCCCACCCATTAGCTCTGGGACATCAAAGAAGTTACTTCATTTTTCTCTTCTTTTAGTATTCTCAGCTTTAAAATGGGGTTCCTAGTGGTTCATACCTGTGAAAATGAAGTAAGAAATTTTGAACTAGCAAACAACCCATTTTTTGCTCCTGGGCCAAAGTATTAGGACAGGATACCATCAGATACAGCAGGACCTGTGCAGTCATGAAACATGACTTCCCCTTGCCTCAATGTCCTGACTGACCCCACATGTCAGACTGCTCCTGCTCCCTTCACACCCCTGCCTCTTCCCAGCTATGCCCTGTACCTCTCTGCTCTCCCTTCCACCATGAGGGCAGAGCCATGCCTGGGGTCTGGCAGAGCAGACACTGGAGAAAATATTTGCACACAGAGATCAGCCACACTTGGGAACCCTGCATCCCCCAACCTCTCCCCAGTAGCCTCTGCCCCTCTTTCTGGAAGAGACATGCTGAGAGCTTCAGCCAGGGAGAAGAGACTTCTCCCTCCTAGGAGCACACACCTACTGGTCCTATCATTTCTCCTGCAAGCAGTTTAAGTCTTTCCCCAGCAGAATTATTCTGATAGCACATAGATACACACAGTACTTGTTTTAAATCTCCTGTTAATTCACCTTTGTTTCAGGGACTCCCTAAGCCATAGATTTGAGTCTATATCCTGTTTGGTTAGTGCCATTAACTGAATGTTTGGGAGGATTTGGCCATGAGGGTGGAGCCCTCATGAATGGGATTTTCATCCCCTTACCCACTAAGCTCCCTCAACTCTTCCACCAAGTGAAGAGGCAGCAAAAACATGAATCAGGAAGCAGGCCCTCAGCAGACACCAAATCTGAATTTCCCAGCCTCCAGGACTATAAGAAATATATTTCTGTTGCTTATAAGGCTCCCAGTATATGGTAGTTTGTTGTAGCAGCTTGAATAAACTAAAACACTTAGCTCCTTCCTCACCAGGGCAGTGGAAGTGATGCTGGCTGACCTCTGGAATGTGTTTCTGGACATGGTCACAACAGCATGTTCTTGGGGAAAAGGGCAGAGCATGAAAGGACACACTAGCACAAAGGTGCACAGGGCTAGCCTTTTACACAGGCTCACTTTGAGGAGAATGACCTTATGGGATAAACGAATATGGCCTGGGATGGCCACACTCGTAGGCTAAGTGTGGGACTTCTCTACTCTCCATGACACTGTCTGGAGGTCCATTGTCCCAGGCAATCCCCTTCTGGACCAGTGCTACCTCTGTGACCAGCTTTGTGACAGCTGTCCTCCTCATTCCTTGAAATAGTTATAACCTCTGCCAGCTACTTCCTATGTTAGGAAGGAGCCAGGAATTTTCTTAAGATGTTCATTTTCTTTTCTTGAAATAATATTATAACAATAATATTCAAAGATCCATACAATTCTACTGACCCTAGTTACCTGGGATGAGGAGTGCTCATTTTGTCGTCAAGAACTACCTTCAAAAGGGAGTGTAGTTACTTTGCAAATCTAGCTTAAATAAAGGATAGTCTAATAAAACCAATAATAATATGATAATAATAATAGTAATAATAATAATAATAGCCATGCTTGTTTCCCATGTATCAGGCCCCTCCTCTGAGCCTCCTGTGCGTACACTAATCCATTTAGATTTCACATCTTTTATGGGTACTCATTGTTTTCTCCACAGAAGACATTATTTTATAGAATTTGCACAATTTACCTCACTCACTTGTGTCTCTACTCAACAGTCATCTTATCAGAATGTGTTCCTTTCCTACCTTTCTAAAATAACTCTCTTCTTCCCACAATTCCCAAGATTCTTTTCTTTTATCCTCACCTGGCCTATTGCACTTCAGTGATTCATTTATTATTTCTCCCATTATTATTTTGTTTCCAAGATGTAAGCTTCACCTGTGTGATCACATCCTACCATAGCACCTACACCAGCATGGCCACATGGGGTATGCTCAGTGAATAGTTATTGGGTGAATGGATCCCTATATTACAGATCAGAAAACTGAAGCACAGGGATGTCACCTAACTTGCAAAGGATGTGAATGTCAGTAAGTGTCCAAAGCCCACACTCTTAATAATGTCAATACATGGTTATCAGTCCTCATGGGCTCTTGGCTTGTGGTAACAGTCACTGAGTAGGGATCTGATGGATTTGTGTGCCAACTGAAGTATTTTCATGCCCCACTTCATAACCTCTCAGTCCCCATTTCCCTCCACAGAAGCCCCAGGAAGCTGTGATGAGTGTCTCATGTGTGCTGACCATTCCTGTATATATGATTGTGTGTCTTTGCTTCTCTACCTGAAGTTTCTCTCATGCACAGTGGAACCCCTGGGGTTCAGTTGATGAGAAATAGGAGTACTTGGATACATTGATACCCAACTTTTCCGGACAATTCTGAGGTGCATTCTACACAGTCCTCAGCAGTCCCCAGCAGGATTGAGCACCACCGGCCCAGAGAAGTAATAGGTTTATCCACACTGCCTTTCCTTTCTTACCTTCCCCATCCTTCACTTAAGCTCCCTGAAATCCCCTCCCCATAAGCCATCTGCACACATACATCCTGCCATCTGCTTTTGGGGGATTTCCAAATGAAGGTATTTATCCATATAAAACAAGATCTGGTTATATTAGAATTATTCATGTCTATTTATTTCATAGAAAGTTTGCATTAAAATAACCAATTACAATCATGAGCAACTTAACAATGGTGATACATTCTGAGAAATGCACCATGAATCATCTCATCATTTTGCAAACATCCTATAGTACACTAACACACACCTGGATGATACAGCCTACTAGACACCTAGGCTGTATGGGATAGGCTATCACTCCTATACTGAAAGCCTCTATAATATGTTACTGCATAAAACAACATGAGATTAAATCAAGCACAAGAGAAATGATGTAATTAAGAAACCCAGTAAACACAAGATGTATGATGCTTCTGCTGGTATAGCATGGAAAACTACTTTACAGAAAAGTTTCCTTTTTATAAGTAAAAAGCATACACTCTAAAGTAATGATAAAAAGTATATTATAGTAAATACATAACTGGTAAATACTCATATATTATCAGTATCAAGTATTATATGCTGTACATAATTATATATGCTATGCTTTTTATATGACTGGCAGTACAGGAGGTTTGTTTATACCAGTATCACCACAAATATGCAATGCATTGTGCTTCAATATTACAACAACCAGGTTATTGTAAGGGGCGAGGAAAACTTAGACCATGAAAAAATAGGAACCTAGCTGAAGGACAAAAGGGAACTGGTTAGATCCCAGGGCACAGGAGGTTACTAAACAGACATTCTGCTCTCCTGCCTCATGTAAGAACAAAGGATCGTAAAACATGTATAAAGGATAGAAACTGTACTGAATAAACTAAAATAAAAATTAAAAAAAAAAAAACATGTAATTTAACACGTTTGGTTTGAAACTTTACAACCGGTGAGCCAATGCCTAACCCTGTTCCCGTGCATGATATTTGTAAGCAAATAGTTACCTGCCACGTCTGCTTCTGTATAACGCTTGCTTGCCCACCCATATATAAGGACATAGCTGAAGGCGCTAGGGGGGAACTCTCATTTGCAGCTTTTATGAGCACTGTGTCTCCGGACACATTTGGAGAGTTCGCCCCCCTGCGCAGGTTAAAAGAAACCTTGGCCAATAAAGTAACATCTTTGAAAACCTGAAAAGTCTCCGGCATTCGTTCTCGCAGTTGCTGAATATAACAGTTATCACTAGGTAATAGGAACTTTTCATCTCTATTGTAGTGTTATAGAACCACCATCATATATATGGTCCATCATTATGGACCATTATGTGGTATATGACTTATTATAAATTCTGATATATACAGGATGTTTCAAGTTCCCATTTCCATGGTTTTCCATTACATTTAGTATCAGTGAGCTAGAAAGTTTCTTTTTTCTTTTTTTTTTTAGACATGATCTGATTTAGTGGTGCTTGGTTGATATTGTGCTTCATGCCCCTTTGGGAACCTAACCCTGAAAACCTCACACACATACAATATTGTCTGCAATTTCAGGGTGTTCTCAGAAAAACCATATTAAACCCACAGATGTACCTTTGTTCAAGTTCCCCAAATTCCAGCTGCTTATGTCACAGGTGAGTAAGCTGAGACCAGATTGGAGAGGAAACCTGTGCACACTGCTCAGTGGGTGAGCTGCACAAAGAAGTTACACCACTCTCAGTCTAGGCATCCTTCCACCACACCATCCACAACTTGCATTCTTATCTGTATGATCTTAAAATATAGTCAGGAACATGTATAAAGGACACATGGACAAAGCCAATTGTGGGTAGGGCTAAGGGTGGGAAGTGGGGATGGCTGGGGTGGTGGGGAGTGGTGGGTGGAAAATGGAGACAACTGTACTTGAGCAGCCAATAAAAAATGTGAAAAAAATACAATCAATTATAAAAACATAAGACAACATTGCCATCATCAATGTGTTTAATATATTTTATTGGTTACAAGAGAAAAAATGTGTTCCAGCTCAGTTCTCCTGTTCAATGTTCATTTGCAGCTCCTAAGCAGGATTTTGTCTTAGCAATTTTGTCTGAAGGGCTCCATTATCTTATTATTAGAGTTACACCCACATTAACTCACCCTCCTCTGCCAATTAATCTGACAGGGCCTGTTCTTTACCAAGCCTTGCTCAATTATCCAGCTCTCAGCTTCATTCAGATATATTTTCAGGGTGCTTTTCTTTCCACCCTCTATCTGTTCTCCACATTTTCTACTCTTTTGGGGCTATCCTTTTTATTTCAAAATAAGTTAGTCTGTTATTTATAAACCAACCTCCTGGCATCTGTCCAATTTCCAGAATATTTTTCCTTTGCAGTGGTAAAGGCTTGGATTCAGATATCAAGAAGCCTCAGCTTAAAAAAAATTCCCCCCATTATCTCCTCCCTCTGGTTATATGGATCAGGGGAGGTAGGTGGGAATGTCTGGGGTAGTGGGGAGTGGTCAGGGTAAAATGCAGACAACTGTACTTGAATAAGAATAAAATAAAAAAAATTAATCCCTGTCCAAGAATGTTTTTATTTAAATGAATTTACTCTCTAAGCATTTAAATTAGGCCTCATATTCCATTAATTTATTTTCTAAAAGTAAAGAAGTTTTTAAAAAACAAATCACTAATTATATCATTTGTTTAATGATGTCCTTGTTATTTGTGTTTATTTTTCTTGGGTGGTCTTCTTTTCCTACTGACGTTGTGTGAAGATTGTTTTTTTTTTGAGGGGCAGTACATGACATGTGATGATTAAACATTTCACAAAACAACCTGATGAATGTGAGGATGGTTACACTGTAGTGTTGATTAATTATAGGGCACCATTCTATGTGGCGTGGGAATGTAGCCTAGCTCCCACTCGGAAAAGCAAGTGGGGAGCAAAGTCTGGCACACAGGACTTACGCTGATGGATAGGTTCTCCTGTGGGGAATCAGGCCTGCATTGTATCTAGGCTGCTATGAGGCTTGCTTTTGCTAAAACTTCCTCACCCTGGATTGAGGCAGCAAATGTTTACCACATATCTTTAAAGTAACTTCCTAAAATCTATGCTAAACCTTCCAAGGAAGAATGTAACTAGTTCAACTACTTTTCCCTTTGCATTTGCAAATATCTTTCTTCTGTGATGTAATTAGCAGCATCTTCTTTTTTATTTTCTGTAAATGATAACCACCTAAAGTGAACCTGTGCATAGTAAATGAGGACCATCCTCTATGTAAGGTGCCCAGAAAAGCAATAAAAGCCTGTCCAGGCAAGGGTTGAGGCCCTCCCGCTCTCTCACTCAAGAGAGTGGCCATGCCATCCCTTTTTCTCCACAGGACTTCTGCAGTCCATGTGAATTTGTTCATTGCAGCCACAAAACACAGACCCTGCCGGCCAGGGTCTGCATCAATTAATAACTGAATTCATTTCCAGAGGAAAGTTGGGGTAAGGAAAAGCAGTGTTTTCCAAAAGTGAAGTGGGAAGAAGATGGAGCAGAAGGTTAGGAATGGAAATGATCTTTCCATGGATTAGAACATTTGATGGTGAACTTCTTATATGGCATAAAGTTGTTGACTGTGTAACTCTGGTCCACAGAGGTAGATTATAGTGTCATTACATGTTGGAGTTGCAGTCCTGAATTTTTGTAGCCATTTAGGAGTCATCTGCAAGGTGGTCTTTGATATTTAATATGTCAGAGCAATGTCAGGGTGGACCAGTGATACCAAGGACAGTGGTGGGGGTATTGACCAATAATCAGAGAAGGAAAGAGTCCCGCATCCTCCAAAACCATAAGAAATAAGGCAAGGGTGGGTAGACTATGGATCAGATTTAAAGTATGTGATTTGGACGTTGATGGAGTTAATATCTGACTGCCTCAACTCCTTAATGAATTCAGATTCAGGGTTTAACACTGAGAATGGATTGAACATGGTTGATTAGAGGACTAGGAGCAAAAAGATAAATATTTAGAAATAAAAGAGGATTATAATAAGGAAAGATGAAACAGTGGACAGATAACTTTAGACATTCCACTGAATTTGGGGATGATTTTATGGTTCTAATCTGCACAGTTGTGGGATTTTCTCCAAAATTAGTGGCTCTAACTAACTCAAGGTATAGATTTTCATGGAATAGAAGAAAAGTTGTACTAGAAAATCAAAAGTGTTTATGACTTATCCGTTTAAAAGATCAACCTTGGGATGCAATCTAGGTAACGTAGGAAGAGTCCAAGGACGTTTTCAGGAAGGGAAATCCAAAATATAAGGTGACCAAAGACTTCAATGAGAGCACAAAACATACAAAAAGTTGAGGAGAAGAAGTCGATAGATGGTTTGTTAAAGAGTGGTACATTGGGTTCATAATTTCAGAAATAGAATCATCTTGAGTGAGAACACATTATGTTTCTATTTATGTTACTCAGAGTAAATATTTGGTTGGCTAAAAAAAACACTTAGTCTTTTCCATAAAATAAGGGACATGTTTTTCATTTTCACCAAGAACTTTATTGATTTGGATATTTTGAGTATATCAGCTCTCTCCCACTATTGGCTTCTGGTGGGCAGAAGTCAGGGGTGCTGCAAAACATCTTCCAATGAATAAGACAGCCCCACAACAAATAACTATTTGGCTAATATGTGAGTAGTAGCAAGAAACTTTGCAGACTGCTTTGACATATTTGATCAGTCACAGCACCTTCTCCATATGCTGTACAAATCTTGTGGTTTTTTTGCATTTCAGTTGTATGTTCACCTTTCTTGAAATAATAAAGCATAATATACCAAAAATGTCATGTATTTTTTCATCTTCAATATTAAAATGGCTTCACAAAAATTCACCAATTTTGATAAGTTTCTTTTATGCATAATGATATGACAGCTGTCACAATACGATCAAACAAAATTGTTTTTAATGAAGTTAAAGACAACTAAGCACCACTAGAGCCATTATAAGGAAAAAAAACTAAACAAACTTTTTGGCCACCCCAATACATTTGGCTTCTTTCCTTCAGAGAATGGTATTACAAATTGGTTTATAGGGTTGGTTTTTTGAGGGGTTTTTTATTATTCTGAAAATTTTTTCCTCAATTGTCTAATATATATTTGGAAAAGTACTAACAATCCAAGTGTTAGAAATCCAATGTGCAGAAAATAATAATGACAAGAAGCGGAAGGAGCAAGAAGAGGAGGAAGGAAAAAAAGAGTCTGGGTGAAATTATTTCTCTCTCTGAATAGAATTTTGAAATGGTCACATCCCACTGAACAAGGGAAAGATAGAAACATATAATGTACCTTATATTGCCTTACACCCAGGCCACCACAACAGCAAGCAACCTGGATTCTCTGGTTTATATTCACTAGGAACAAAAACCAAAACCAAAACCTAAAGCCTGGGAAGTCAGCCTTTCCCCAGTGCCCACCTTCCCATCTATAAAGGGTATTGAGTGTATGCTGACAAAAGGGCCAGGCCTGGCTGTCTCCTGGCCTTTTTTATGTGCTGATCTAAAACCTGGAGTTGACTCCCAGATTATACTAAAGGTTATCATATCTTGCTTAATGTCACCATGGGAATACAGCTGTTGTGAGCCTTGCTCAGTTTCTCATACACATGGGGAAGACTCAAGTGGTGTCAGACTTTACCATGTCTTACTTGGTTTGACTCTCTTTTCCTCCATGTCTCCATATTCCTTGAGAATTTGCCCAGGTTTTCTAGCCCCTATCATTAGACATTTTAAGTTAACCTATACTAAACTGTTGAAGAAAAACTTGCTCCTCTTTTCAAACTCCAGCCAGCTTCCAAAACCAAGCCTGGGCTCCTGGATGTGATGTTTCTCCCCTGAGAATAAATTCATTCCACACACATGTATAATCCTCAGTGGCCTTAATTCTTAAACTTAGCCATCAACCCCAAGGTTTGCAGTCATCCAGGAAACAACTTTATTTCAAAGAAAAATTATGAACTAGCTATATTGCTATGAAGCTTACTGAAAATCAAAGTTCAGGAGATTGCAAGATAGCTTCAGAGTTGGTGGAAGCTACCACAAATCAGATTTAGAGCTAAATTATAGAAAGTTAACTTGAATAACCAATTTAAGTCTAGCTGAACTAAAATTTAATAACCAAGGATTTACAGAAGAACCCACATAGATACTAGTAAGAGTGGTGGAAACATGGAAAGAGCTCTCCTTGTATTCAGGTGTGGCAACAACTGAGAAACCAGAAAGATATTGCACTGCAAAACTCCCTCCCCATGAAATGTGGGGTCTCAACTTCATACAGGAATCCCCAACCCAGAGCAACAGAGACAGGAAAAGAAGCCCACATGGCATCTTTTGGTGAAAATCAGTGGGAATCCAGTCACCTGGGAAATCCAGATGCCACTTTACCAAGGACAAGGACTCCTATTGCTACAGCATCAGCCTGGGGAGCTCACTGTTTGATATCTGACTGATGGCAAGGCCATGCTGCCATACTCCATTCCTGTGGAGGGTTCTGCTGGCAACCATTAGCAGTGACTTTAAGGAGTCCTCTTTTTCTGGTAAGACTCAGACAATGACTAAATCATGTAGCTTGGAAAAGAGGGCTAGTTTCCCACATCTCAAATGCACAGCTAGCGCCTCTCACCCAACCTGTTGAATCACTTGGCTAGCACTGTCCTCCTGAGTTCAGTGGAAGAGGGGGACCATTGGGCCATACAGAGCTGGGACTTTCAGTCTATGTCTTCCAGGGACCAGCTTTGTCCAGGAACCAGATGAGCAAGTGATAAAGTCAGTGGCTACATTGTGGAGGCAGAGCATCTAATGTGTCCTGCAAGTTTAGCCCATGCTACCCTGGGAATGTGAAGAAATACCCACTCCCTTCCTATAGGCAGGGGGCACCACCTCCAATGAGCCACTGCTTTGCTCAGCCCTGCTAGAATCAGTTTCATAAGGGAAAGGGAAAACAGCTCAGAGCTGGGACATTCAAAGTGTGAGACAATCAGAGGCTACTGTCTGGGACGAGGACAAAATGCTTAGCCCCCTCTTGAGGGCTGGCATCTCCTTATTAGAAGACTCTTTTGATATATCCCCCTGAGCTAAGTTTGCTCTTGCAGAGATGATGATGGAATGCACCCATCCTGAACTTGCAGCAAGCCCCTCAAGGAGGAACTAGGTTTGAAGACTCTGGCAGAGACTGAGTAGTTAGGTTTTTAAGCAGTACCACTTGCCTCTTATTAAGTGTGATCCCCAAGTAGATAACTCACTGGGAGATATATCTCAGGTAGCCTTGATCCTCTTATAAATCTGTCTCTAGCTTTAAGAATGGGGAAGCCAAACCTTGTACACAAATTTTCCCCTCCAATGCACATGCAGTCCTAGTAGAAACACACACACACAAAGTGAACAGTGTAGTTGCTTAAGACAGGCAGCCCAAGGCTGGTTACACACAATGTCTGACATTGACCTGTACCTGAACCCCACCCAAGTGGCCCAGAACCAACAAGACCAGTGGTGGTTTTCAGAGTATGTCAGGGCTCAATTCAAGTAGCCACACAAGTGGTACACCCAAACAGAGATTCCACCAGGCACCAAATCCTGCTGGGAATAACTCTCCATTGGGGGAAGCCCCTAAATAGCATCTCATACACAGTAACAAAGATTTACCCTTCTAGTCAGCTAGCCTGAAGAGTTAACTCCACTCACAACAGGGTCAACAGCCTTTAAGACTCAACTACAACAGGAGGGTGCACATAATCCACAAGAAACATTTCTGAAGCATGTAGCTCAGGTGATCTGAAAGATTGTGCCTCTGAGTCCAGCCAGACACCTTTGTCATAAACCCATCATATCAAGTTTGGAGTCATAAAATATCTACCTAATACACAGAGACAAAATATGAAGGTAAAGAAATATGACACAAGTGAAAGAACAAGAGAAATTCTCACAAAAAAAATTAATGGAATGAAAGCAACCAAGATAACAGATTCAGAGTTTAAACCAATGGATATAAGAATGCCCAAGGACTTTAGGGGAAGAATGCATGATTTCAGTGAGAACTTAAATAAAGAGATAATACTCATTAAAAAGAGACATAAAAGTCATTAAAGAACAGTCAGAAATAAAAATACAATGGCAGAAATAAAAAATGCACTAGAAGAAATCAACAGCAGCTTAGATGAAGCAGAGGATCAAATAAGTGATGTAGAGGAAAAGATAAGAGGCAACACCCAAGCAGAGTATTGAAAAGAGGATGATAAAAATAAGGAAAGTCTAAGGGACCTTTAGGACAATATCAAGCATAATAACATTTGTATCATAGGGGTACCAGAAGGAGATGGGAGTGACCAGGGGATATAGAACTTGTTTAAAGAAATAATAACCGAAAACTTCCATATCTTGGTGAAGGAAAATCCCACACAAATTCAGAAAGCAAAAAAGTCCCAAATCCAAGCCCCATACCAAGGCACATCATCATTAAAGTGGCAAAGGTTAAAAACAAAGATACAATCTTAAAGGTAGCAGGAGAGGGAGACACTTATTTACCTAAAAAGAAGTTATCATAAGGCTGTCAGGTGATTTCTCAACAAAAATACTTCAGGCCAGATGGGATGAAAACCAAGGACCTGCAACCAAGACTACTCTATCCGGCAAGGCTATCATTTAAAAATAAAGGCATAATTAAAAGCTTTCCAAACAACAGCAACAACAAAAATAGACCAAAGTTATTTATTACCACTAAAGCAGTATTGCAAGAAATATTAAAGAAACTGTTTAACAAAGAATATAGATAGGTAGAGAAATAGTAGATGGTTGATAGATTTTAGGGGAAACCCCAACAAAGCTGGAATTACCTCCTTGAGGTGGGGTCCCTTGTAGTACAGACTTCCCCCACTAGGTGAGTGTTCCAGGAACTTATTTGTATCAGCATACCCACTGGCATTGTTGTGAGAGACTGAATTTGGTTTTAGTGAATTTTTTTCAAAGACTCTTTCAGTGCATTTGCCCATTTCATGATGGGTGATTTACAAGCACACCTGACCATACTGCTATGAGTGTTCAGGAGTTTTTACCAAAAGTGTCATGACCCCAATGCCCCACTTTTCCTATTCATCTAATCTCACACTGAGTGACTTTATTTTTTGTGTCCTCAGATGAAAAAAGTCCTCAAAGGGAAAAATTTTGCTGATGTGGAAGAAGTGAAACAAAAAATGACAGAAGCACTTAAATGCATCAGAATCAATGAGTTGAAAAAGTTCTGAGTATTCAAAAAAACATCATAAGTATATTGCATTAAATGGAGAGTACTTTGAAAATGACTGAAGTTTAAACTTATAAGAATAAATATACAATTTTTTATAAATAAATTCCATTTTGGGGGTCACCCCTCATATATACCGAGCAACATGGATATAAAGAAAAACAGCAATAAATAAATACATATCAATAATAACTTTAAATTTAAATGAATTGCTCTAATCAAAAGACATAGGATAGCTAAGTGGATAAAAAAAAACATGACCCCTATATTTGCTGTCTGCAAGAGACCCAACTCAGAAAAAAAGATGTGCACAAACTGAATATGAAGGGATGGAGAAAATACTCCATGCAAAACTGAAACAACAACAACAACAACAACAACAACAACAACAACAACAACAAAAATCTGGGATAGCAAAATTTATATCTGACAAAATAGACTTAAAACAAAGACCATAACAGGAGACAAAGAAGGTCATTACATACTACTAAATGGATCAATCCAGTAACAGGATATAACCCTTGTAACCATATATAAACCCAACATAGGAACACCTAAATATATGAAGAAAATCTTGGAGGACTTTAAGGGAGAGATCAACAACAATACAGTCATAGTAGGGAATTTTAACACCTCACTATCATCAATGGATAAATATTTCAGACAAAAATAACAGGCAACAGAGACCTTAAAAGACACACTGGATCCAAAGAATTTCATTGAAATTCACAGAACGTGTCATCCCAGAGCTGCAGAATATACATTCTTTTCAAGTGCACATGGAAGATTCTCAAAGATAGACCACATGGTAGGATGCAAAATAAGTCTTAAC
This sequence comes from Trachops cirrhosus, assembly GCA_028533065.1. NCBI lineage: Eukaryota > Metazoa > Chordata > Mammalia > Chiroptera > Phyllostomidae > Trachops > Trachops cirrhosus. Next base: position 52,442,001 of record CM052547.1, on the reverse strand, counting down.
AAATTCAAAAAGAAAAAAACATATTACAGTGATCCCTCCCCTGTTGTGGGATTACATTCCAGAGACCCCCACGATAGGTGAAAATCCATGAAATAGAAGTGTTATATTTATTTTATTATTTATATATATTTTAAGGCTTTATAAACCCTTCCCACACTCTTATAAACCTTTCCCACTCCCTTATTAACCTTTCCTGCACTCTTATAAACATCTCATATGCTCTTAAACACTTTCTACACTTTTAAACCTATGTAATTTTAAGAACATATAAAATTCTATATGGGTACTCACCAGTGAAGTATACAGTTGTTCCCCACTATATCGTGGTTCACTGTATCATGGGTTTTAAAACACCTGCAATACAGTGAAGCCACAATAAGTGAGGGGTGATATAGCAAGGGATGACTGTAAGCATCTTCTCTGACCATAGTGATATGGAACTAGAAATCAAAGGCAACAGCAGCAATGACTACAATAAAAACTGAAAAACATTTAAACACATGGAGGCCAAATAGAATGCTATTAAACAATGAATGGGTTAACAATGGTATCAAGGAAGAAATAAAAAATTACTTGAAAATAAATGAAAATTAACAAATACCCAAAATCAATGGGACACAGCAAAAGCAGTCCTAAGAGAGAATTCCATAGCATTACAGGCCTACTTCAAGAAACAAGAAAAACTCAAATAAACACTCTAATCCTATACCTAAAATAACTTTATAAAGAACAAGAAATAAGGGATCCAAGATGGTGGAGGAGTGAGTAAAACTTATACTAACCTCCTCCCAGGACCAAACTGGAATTACAAGTTGTAGAGAAATCATCTGGAACAAACAACTGAACAATAATGAAAGAAGCCTTATAACCATGGACAGATAGAAGAAAGAGCTTCAGCACAATGTGACTGGTAGGGAGTGTGGTGGAGATTTGAGAGAGCTGGCTGGGTGTCCAAAGGCAGCAGCTGAAGTGCTGGAGAGATACTTAAGTAGCTGAAGGGATATTTAAACATCCATTTGGATATCTCTAAGAAGTGTGGGGTCTAAGCCCTAAGTTGGGATCCCCAGCCTAGAGCACCAGAGCCCAAAAGTACACAGATAACATCCAGCTGAGAAAAGTTGCAGGGTTGCTCTCTGCCACAGATGGATGGCTAGAGATGCAAAGAGCTGTTTAAAGGGTCAATGCATAAATTTTCATTTGCAGCCACTTACCCTGGACTGTTGCAAAGAGAGGGAACAGAGTGGACTAAAGACACTTGAGGACTCATCCACCATACAGCAGCATCCATAGTGCTCAGACAGACCACTCTCCTCTGACTGGTAGCAGCCTGAATGGAAGTAATAGGTCTGTCCCCAGAAGGGACTCTGCCCCACCTATGGTGCTTAAGCCTGAGTGCTGAGTGCAGAGTGACTACATTAACAACTGAAGTAGTTAGCCACAGACTATAGATCCCTGGTACTCTTAAACAAGCTGCCTGAGACCAAACAGAGTCACCATCTGACATCACCTGAGGCAGATCCAGAAAGAAAAATCAGTGGTAAATACAAGATGCTATCAAGACAAAATTCACCATGGTCATCTCCATGATTTGCAATATATTCTCTCCAGCATAGCTTTTTAACATCCATTTCTTGTCCTTCAAGCTTGTGCATATTAAGTCACTAGATTGTATATTATAGTTTTTCTCAATTCACGTATTTTGCTCCTCCCTTCCCTTAGCCCATTTTACATTCTTCTTTCCTCTTATTATTTTCATTTTAAATTTTGTTTTCTCTCTAGCTACAATTTGTTTCCACTCCACACTCTTACTATTTCTCCACTGTGCAGCTTATCAAAACCACTTTTCCAGTCAATGATCATCTCACATTCTTTTTCCCACTCTTAAAATACCCATGTTCTCTCTCCACTTTTAACGATCCTTGTTCATTGGTTGTGGATAGGGTATTTGTTATTGCATTTCTTTAATTTTATCTCTTGATCTTCACTATTTTATATTTCACATCTCAAATTTTACTGTTCCCCTCTCTATTTGTCATCTTGAATTTTAATTTGTCCCTATGTTAGCCTGTTTTTCTCTTTTTTCTCTTTTATCCTGCTTTCCTTTTTCTTTTTTTTCCTTTTTATTTCCATCTCAAGTTTTAATTTTTCCCTATCTTAGCCTGGTTTTCATTCCTCACTCTTAGTATTCCCTCTTCCTCTATTATCTCAAAATCATTACCCTTTACTATAGACATCCCTTAAGCTTTACTTTTGTCTCTCTTATTCCCATTCCACCTATATTATTTTTAGAGCATTTGTTGTTGAGAGTGTTGTGGTGCATCTTTCTCTCCAAATTGATTCCTATTTTTTATTATTTATTTACTTTTTTCTCTTTTTCTTTCTTTTTTATTTTATTTTCTGTTTAAACCTAATATTATAAACTTCCTTTTTCTTACTCCATTCTGTCTTCTTCATTCCCTTTTTGATTTATGATGTAAATTTTGCTTATTCTTTGTATTGCTCTGATTCCCTACTTTTATATTAGTGCTCCTCCCTCTACCCTATCAAAATAATTTTTTGTTCAGTAGATCATCTCATATTTCCTTTCCTTTCTTATAATAGTCTTAATCCCTTTAAAATTTTATTAATCCTGGTTAATTTGCTGTTGGTAGTGGGATTGTAGGGGAAAATATTTTTGCAGATGTGGGTTTGTTTCCTGGGCTTTGTGGTTTTGTTCTGGCAGCACCTGCACAACAGCACAGAAAACATGGTGGGCAGAGTGATGCTCAGGAAACCAGCTGGAGGGAAGGGCACACCAAAGAATAACTCAACAACAATGAAAACCCAATTACAATCAGAGAGCCAATATAAAATGGGATTAATGGCTTCTGAAGAGCATCAAGTTCCAGAGATCAAGGAGACTGCACCACTAAATACACAGGTCTCCTGCCATAGATGTTCGCACCACTAAGATAGGGAGTCAAAACAAATCAATATAACAAAAAGAAGCAAACAAGGAGAATCTCCCCTCAAATAAGGAGACAAAGAAATATCTCAAAATTTAAAGGGAAGGAAAAATACTGAGACAGAGTGCTAAATAAAACAGAAGCAAATAAACTATCAGATATTAATTTGAAAACAATAGCTATAAGGAAGATCAATGAGCTCAGTGAGAATTATCAAAAAGCTACAGGGAAATTACAAGAAACTTACTGCAAATTACATCATCATGAAAAAAGACAAAGAAACGATCAACAAGAGCCAGGAACAAAAGAAGAATACAATTTCTGAATTGAAGGACATAGGAGAAGGAATCAAAAGCAGGCTAAATGAAACAGATTATTGAATCAGTAAGCTAGCAGAGAAGGTTGGAAAAAAATTCCCAGACAGAGCAAGAAAAAGAAAAAAGACTCAAAAAGAATGAAGAGGGGTTGATGGGACTGCAGGACAACATGAAATATAATAACATGTGTATGATAGGAATACAAGAAAGAGAAGAGGAGCAAGGAATAGAAAACCTGCTTCAAAAAGTAATGATGGAAAACTTCCCTATTTTGATGAGTGAAAAAGTCACACAAGTTCAGAAAGCACAGAGGGGCCTAAGCAAGATAAACTCAAAGAGTCCCATTCCAAAGAACATGATAATTCAAAGGGAAAAATTGAAAGGCAAACAGAGCATCTTAAAGGCAGCAAAGGAGAAACAGAAAGTAACATACAAGGGAACTCCAATAAGACTAGCAGTTGACTTCTCAACAGAAATACTACAAACCAGAAAAGAATGGCAAGAAATATGCCAAGTAATGAAAAGCAAAGGCCTGCAACCAAGACTACTCTACCCAGCAAGACTCACACTTAAAATGGTAGGCAAAATAGAGAGTTTCCTAGATAAAATAGCCAAAAAAAATACACCTCCTCCAAACCTGCACTTCAAGATTTTGCTAAAGGGACTGCTTTAAGAAAAGGAAGAAAAAGAGTGAGAAAGAGAGGAAAACAGGAACAAAGAGGAAAAATTGCACTGCATAAGTACCTATAATAATTACCTTAAATGTAAATGTATTAAATGCTCCAATCAAAAGACATAAATTAGCTAAAAAGATTATAAAACATGACCTGCACATATGCTGCCCAGAAGAGACCCACCTCAGAACAAAAGGCCTACACAGACTGAAAGTGAAAAGTTGGAAAAAAAATATTCCAAGCAAAAGAACAAGAAAAAATAGCCAAGGTAACAGTACTTATTCAGACAAAATAGACTTCTAAACAGAGGCCACAAAAAGAAACCCAGAAGGACACTTTATAATACTCAAGGGAAGAATCCTTCAAGAAGACATAAACATTGTAGACATATACACACCCAACACAGGAGCAGCCAAATATATAAGAAAAATCTTAGAGTACTTCAAGAAAGATATAGAAAGCAGCACACATATTGTAGGGGAATTTAACACACCACTGTCATCAATAGGTAGGTCTTCCAAACAAAATATAACAAACATATTATGGCACTGAATGATGTTCTAGATCAAATGGATTTAACTGATATATACAGAACCTTTCATCCCAAAGAAGCAAAATACACATTTGTTTCAAATGCACATGGAATATTTTCAAATATAGGTCATATGTTAAGATACAAAATAAGCCTACACAAATTTAAAAAAAAATTAAATCATATCAAGCATTTTCTCAGACCACAAGGGCTTGAAACTAGACCAATATCAAGGAAAAACTCAAAAACATTTAAATTCAAAGACACTGAATAGCGTGCTACTAAACAATAATTGGGTTAATAATGACATCAAGGAAGAAATTAAAAAGTTTCAGGAACAAATGAAAATGAACACACAATTAATGAGAACCTGTGGGACAGAGAAGGCACTCCTGAGAGGAGGTTGATAGTGATATAGGGCTACCTGAAAAAGATAAAAACATTTCAAATAAACAACCTAACCCTACATCTACAAGAACTGGAGGAACAACAACAAACAAAGCCAGAATGAGCAGAAGGAAGGAATTAATCACAATCACAGCTAATTAAAATGCATAGAGGAGAGTCCAAGATGGCGGCATGGTAGGACACAGCAGATTCTACTCTCCCACAACCAGGAAAAAAATCCTAGTCATTCTAGGTAGGAACAGAGCAAAGAGCCAACATTATCACGTCATAAATGAAAATAGGAGATCGCAAATTGTAGCGGACATTAAAAAACCCGATGGTAACAAGACTACGTGGATCAGCGCGGGGACCAGGGAGTTTGCAGCTCCAGGCCCGGCGCGCCAGTGTCGGCCGCTGGGCTCCTGGGAGAGAGCTGAGTCATACGTTCCCTCCCTGGCCAAACAAGAACTGAGCAGCACCGGGGGGAGGCCAGTTTACCGGAGGGCACAGAGAGAGGAGTGAGAGAGGAGTGAGGACAAAGAGGTAATCACAGGGGCTGTAAGCATCCACGCAAAGCCCTGGTGAAAGTGTGCAGCCCACCCGGTGCATCCAAAGACACCCGCCTCTACGCCCGTGCCCCCAACGCAGAGAGAGCGTGGTTTGGTGAAAGTCACGGAAACCACAGCATTGAAAAAGGAAAAGGCATGGGCGCTCCGTGAGACTTGTGAGACCCAGGCCCTGAAGGTAGGAGAAGTGGGCGCCCCTGGGGACCCAGAGAGTGCACACCCATGAACCTGGAAAAGGCGCAGGCAATCTGGGGGACATCAGAACACACTACGGTGAATCCCCAAGGACACACATAGCTGTACCCAGCCCCCACACACTGATCCCTTCTGGGAAGCACCAGACGGGCTTGAGGGAGAACGCACACCTACACTATGAACAGTACGCCAGAGGCTGACTGAGTCATGAACAGGAACAGAGAAAAACTGTCTCCAGTCACCCCTCAGTGTGCTGAAGCCAGCTAGAAAACTGGTTTGGCCAGTCTGAAACCAACAATAGGTGTTTTTTCTTTTGTTTTGTTTTGTTTGTTTTTTGTGTGTTTGTTTTGTTTTTGTTTCTTTTAATTATTTTAAAGTAACCATTCATCTTTTAACTCCTATTTTTTGATCTATCAATTCTTTATGCTTCTCTTTCTGTCACCCTGGTCTTGACCCTGCTCCCTTGCTTTCCAAATTTATCTCTTCTTCCTTCCATCTTCTGCTTGGTTCCTTCATTTTTTTTTTTTTTTTTGGACCTGGAAGTAATTGCATAGTTCTATTATCATTATTTCATTATTCGTACACCTCTTATTTTTATAGTATTTTGGTATTTCTCCTCTTTTTGTATAGACTTCTTTGCTTGGCTAATTATATTCTATCATTCGATGGGTTTCCCCCATTATCTCATTCATAGTGTATTGCTAATATGCTGTCCTTCATTAGTGTTCCATTAGTACACTACTCTCTCTTCTTGAGTACAAGGCTCAATATTCTCTATTCTAGTTACCTAGATTTCATATATTCTGTCATATGATGGTTGCCTTAATATTACTGTAAATAATAGCCACTCCATACAATTGTAAATACTTCCAGATTATAGCCCAATTCTCAGGTTGCTGAACTTTATTACTGTAGTGGTTAACTCTATTCCCTCACACACTTCACCTATTTACTACTCTTTACTCTCACCTTACCTCAGAATCTGACTTCCCACATCCTCACTGCTTTCTAGAGCCAACTCACAATCCTTTCCTTACCAACAAGAGTCTTATCTTCTTTACAT
>CM052547.1:52374484-52434822 GCA_028533065.1 Trachops cirrhosus | reverse complement strand
GCTTACAAAGACCGTGGGCGGGAACAGGGTTGGTCATCTGCTCAACAATGGTAGCTTTACAAACCAAACATGTTAGGTTGCATCTGTTTTACAACCCTTTGTTCTTGCACAAGGCAGGAGGGCAAGGTGTTCGTTCAGTAACCTCCTGTACCCTGGGACCTAACCAGTTCCTGTTTTCTCATGGTCTAAGTTTTCCTTGCTCCTTACAATAGCAGTCTAGGTACAATGCAGGCCTGATGCCCTGTGGAGATGTCCATTTTAACCACTCTTATTCATCATAGCATGTGATGTCCTACTACAGATAAGAAGTAATAAAAGAGTATCAAATTGGAAAGGAGGATGTAAAACTGTCATTATTTGGAGATGACATGATGTGATACATAGAAAACCCCAAAGGATTCACTATAAAACTACTAGATCTAATAAATGAATTTAGCAAAGTAGCAAGGTGGAAAATTAGTATTCAGAAATTAGTAGCATTTTTACATACCAATAATGAATTATTAGAAAGAAAATCTAAGAAAAAATCCCATTTATTATTGCAAAAATAAGGTATCTAGGAATAAATTTAGTCAAGGACGTAAAAGGCTTATACTCATAAAACTATAGCACATTGAAGAAAGAAATTGGGTAATATGCAAATACATAGAAGCATATACAGTGTTTATGGATTTGAAAAAATTACATCATTAATAGGTCCATACTACCCAAAGCAATGCATAGATTCAATGCAATTCTTGTTAAAATAACAAGACATAATTCAAAGATATAGAACAAACATTCTAAAATTTTATATGGAACCAAAATGACCCTGAACAGACTCAGCAATATTGAGAAAGAAGAACAAAGTTGGAGGTATGACAATACCTGATATCAACCATGCTACAAGGCCTTTGTAATCAAAACACTCTGGTACTAGCATAAAACCAGACATGTAGATCAATGGAACAGAACACAGAGCCCAGGAATCAACCTATGCCTTTGTGGCCAATTGTTATGTGACAAAGGAGGCAAGAGTATATAATAAAGTAAAGACCGTCTCTTTAACAAATAATATCTGAAATATTGGATAGATACATGCAAAAAAATAAAACTAGACTACCAACTTACACCATGCACAGAAATAAATTTAAAATGGACAAAAGAGTTACATGTTAGTTGCAAACCCATAAAGACCCCAGAAGAAAACACAGGCAATAAAATCTTAGACATTTCTCATAGCATTATTTTTGCTGATATATCTCCTAGGGCAAGGGAAACAAAGGAAAAAAATAAAGAAATAGAATTTCATCAAACTAAAAAGCTTTTGCAAATCAAAAGAAACCATCAATAAAATGAAAAGGGGACACACAGTATTGGAGAAGCTATTTGCCAATGATACATCAGTTAAGAGCTTAATTTCCAAAATACATAAAACTGTACTCAAGTCAACACCTGGAAGACAAACAATCCAATTAAAAATTTGGTGAAGGATCTGAATAGACACTTCTTCAAAGAGGACATACAGATAGATGGCCAGTAGACATATATAAAAATGTTCAACATCACTAATCATTGGGGAGATGCAAACTGGGGGGTTTTTGCATTTCTTTACTGTTGTTGAAGTACAGTTGTCTTCATTTTCTTACCAACACCTTCCCCTGCCCCACTCACCCCATTTTGCACCCTCAATCTTCACCCCTTTGGCTTTGTCCAAGGTATTTTTTACATGTTCCTTGATGACCCCTCTCCTTCTTTGTGTCTCAAATAACCATTTGCAAAGATAACAAGAAAGCAGTTATAATTACTAGACTGAAAATTAAAAAAACATTGTTTAGAATCAACATCACTATGTTAGTTTCTCTGCACCAATATAAATGCCTTCCTTCTATTGATGTAACTGTTCCTCTTCCCTTTTTCATAAATATTCATTGCCTTTGTCACCTAATTACAACATTATTTGAGCTTCTGAATGATTTAATGATTCCAGAATAGCTATTCATATTGATTTCAATAAATGTTTTCTCTCTCTCACTTTGAAAGGCCTTTTATTTTTCATTTAACACTTTCAATCTGATCTGAACATAAAATGAAGCTGCATACCTACAGGGGTTGCTGCCCAGCACTGCTGGGACAAAAAGATAAGATCACTTCAGGCAGAAGCAAAGGGCCCACCACATGACCATTCCACTCAGAGCCAAAGCCTAGCACAATTTCAGGTCCTTATCCCAGGCTCTCCCCCACAGGAAAATTGCTCTTCAAGGGCTCCCAGCCTTGAAGAAAAGGCTGGAGGTAATAGGCATAGTTCTGACAAGCCCCGGGTATTAAAGCACCAGGGACATGAGGAAGACAGTGGTTTCTAGGAGAGGTGCAGCTAGAGGCAGTAACAGGTAGTGCATGTGGAAAACAATTGGGACGTTTCCAAAGACTGACTGACTTGCCTGCATTTCTGCTTAGCTCACTCTCACATTGTTTATGATTCCTGCAGCCGAAAACTTACAGCTAAGATTTTCACTACTAAAGTAATAGTCGTATTTTAATTTCATTTTAAAAGATGTTGGTAAGGAAAACTGGTGGTGTTTTCATATGGTAATCATGTTCATTTAATCAACAAGTTAATATATTTTTTTCATGCCTGCCCATGCCAGGCTCTGTTATCTGCAGTGGTCCAAATGGACAAGACTCCTGCACGAGGGATCTTCCATTTAACGCCTTTCATCTTACTGGATTTGAGTCTTTGTGCCAGTCCAGATAAAGGCAACCCCATATTTCCTGATTCCAAATGACTTCAAGCTATTGGAGAAGTACCCTACATCACATTTAGCTTTCCAGAAATCTTTCAAAACAAAGCTCTGAATTTGATTGGGCATCTTTATGGTAAAACACCTAATTGTTGCCAGTGGAAGTGGAGTACTACTGGTATCACAGGGACACCATTCTAGGAGACCCACAAGGGAAGATAAAGTTAGTGATAAGATTTATTTGCTGGGCCAGTGCAAAACCAAAGGCATTCTCCTAGGTTTCTAGTATCTGATTTTCATCCTTCCCACCATGGAAAAAGTCCAATCTTACCCTTATCAGGCCCAGAAACAGGGTCAGTGTCCAGAGATTCTGTAACATACTAAAGTTAGTCCATATTAAGACTTAGCACAGTCCAACCTTTATCACCATCTGGCTAGCTTAGCTTATTATCCCTGCTGTGCCTTGGCTAGGTCCGATGTTCATAGTCTGTGTGGCCACCCATCCAACATGGTTGCTATGGAGAGAGAATCATACAAGAATGGGCAAACATGTGTTGAGAGAGTGCAAGGGAAGGGGAGAGGGAGAAGGGAGTGTTTTGTTAAGCTGATTATGTTATCTCGAGCTTGGGATAGACCAAGCACTGTTAGATTTACTAATTAACAGGCTTCTGATGGATCCACCTCCTAACTAATCTATTCTTTTCCAAGACTGAATTGACAGGCCTCTATGGTTGCCATCTTGGCTCCTACTGTGCATGTACTTACTTCCCCTTTTGTTGTTCTTTCCCTTCCCCTCAGCGATCTGTTGGGAAGAGACCAGTGGTTTCCTGGGGAGTGCATGAAGCTGTAACTCCCTAGGGAAGCAAGCAGGCTTCTGCTTCCTAGTTTATTATGCTTAATAAATGTCTGATTCTCGTTGCTTCCTTCCTTTGTAAATATCTAGTTACCTATGGTAACACAGCATGTGTACACTTCTTTATAAATAATGTTCACGAGCTTCTGTACACAGCATACCTCTACTGGAGTACCTTTTTTTTTATTGTTGTTCAAGTACAGTTTCCTGCCTTTTCCCCCCAACCCCTTCCCACCCCCCAGCCCTCCCTGCCTCTGTCCTCTGTTTTCACCCCCCCGTTATTGTCCATATGTCCTTTATAGTTGTTCCTGTAAACCTGAAAAGTATGCACTGTAATAGACTATTTAAAATGTTGAGACAAAAAATATAAACAGGCATTCTGTTATTTTGGTGCACCCAATACATCAACTTGAAACACAACTTTGAGATCCTAGTCTAAGCACCCAGCTGGCTGGACTTCCAAGCTCTGTCTCATGGGGATGGGGAGTTACAGTGGCAGAAATAGATCATGCTGCTGACCTAGTGGACATATTATCTCTGGGATCCAACTTATTTTCTTTCCTCTTTCTTTCTTTTTTCCTTCTTTCTTTCTTTCTTTCTCTCTTTCTTTCTTCTTTCATGTTTCTATTTGTTGTTGTTGTTTTTCATTTCTTTTTTTTTGTTTTTCTTTCTTTTTTATTGTTGTTCAATTACAGTTGTCCCCATTTCCCCCCATTGTTCTCCCCTGCCTGTGCCCCCCACATTCAGTCCTCTTCCCTGGTTGTCCTTCTCCATGGGTCCTTTATACTTGTTCCTTGACTCAACCCTTCCCCTTCTTTCCCTTGTTATCTCCCTCCCCCCTCCCTTCTGGTAACTGTCAGATTGTTCTTTATTTCCATGTTTCTTTTTCTATTTTGCTCACTTGTTTATTTTGTTCATTAGATTCTACTTATAGGTGATATCATATGGCATGTGTCTTTCTCCCCCTGGTTTATTTCACTTAGCACAATATTCTCTAGTTCATCCATGCTGTCACGAAGGGTAGGAGTTCCTTCTTTCTTTCTGCTGCGTAGTATTCCATTGTGTAAATGTACCAAGTTTTTTGATCCACTCATTTAATAATGGGCATTTAGGTTGCTTCTGGCACTTGGCTATTGTAAATTGTGCTGCTATGAACATTGGGGTGCACACATTCTTTTGAATTAAGACAGGTTGGCTTCTGTTGGGGACGCATCTGTGTGGTTTCAGAGATTGCAGCCCCCTGAAAGCAAGCTCTGAAATGGGATAGTAAGACTCCCTGGAAAACCAGGAAAACATACAGGTGGCAAGAATGATCCAACTCTTGCACTGAGGGTCCCTATGGGAATCAGGCCTGAGATGTACATTTTGTCCTTTGAAGACTGCTCTGCCCAGTGATAAGCCCTGTCAGTATAACCCAGAAGTTTGAGTTTAAGGCATAATGAGTGAAACTCCCTACTTCATGATAAATGCCTTTGCAACCATCTGGAATCTGCATGTCTCACAGACACTGACCTGAAAAGATTTCTGTGTTTCTTCAGTTGTTATCTATAGATAGTGTCAGTTTTTTATGATTACAGCCTTTTGGACATTGATTGATAAGCTATGCACCTGTGCTGTATCCCCATGCACTTCCCTACCCTAATAAAAGCCATGTTGGAGAAGGGCTCAGTGCATTCTCCACTAGAGGAAATCACCACCCCTCTCCCGCCAGAGCAACAAGATTGAGTGTGGGGTGATTCTTTATTCTCCTCCATGGCAACTGAGAGAGATCTACTGGCTGGGGTTCCCCACAGGCTTCTCTTTGTTTTGGTGATTGTGTTGCCTCATTAGTGTACTTTAAATCCTCTCAGCATACTTCTTAATTGTCGACCACCTCCACAAAGCCTCCAGGTGCAGCACATTTTAACTGGTATAGAATTTAAGTAAACAATTATTTTATTTCTTTTTCCTTTGTTTATTGATGTTCAAATACAGTTGTCTCCATTTTCCAATCATCACTTTCCCCCGCCCTACCCATGCCCACCTCCCACCCTCAATACCACCTCCCTTGGCTACATCCATGAATCCCTCACTTATGTTCATTAACATCCCTTTCCCTTCTCTCCCACGTTATTCCCTCTCCCTTTGCCTCTGGTTACTGTCAGTTTGTTGTCAATTTCAATGTCTCTGGCTATATTTTGCTTGCCAGTTTGTTTTGTTAATTAGGTTCCACTTATAGGTGAGATCATATGGTCTTTGCCTTTCACCACTTGGCTTATTTCACTTAGCATAACACTTTCCAGTTCCATCCATGTTGTAAATGTAACTCCTTCAGGTAGGAGCTACTTCTTTCTTTCTGCTGTGTAGTATTCCATTGTGTAGGTGTACTGTAGTATTTTGATCCACTCATTTATCAATCAGCAGCTAGGCTGCTTCCAGCACGTGGCTATTGTAAATGTGCTGCTATGTACATTAGGCTGCATTTGTTCTTTTGAATTAGTGTTTCAGGATTCATAGGGTATAAACCCAGCAGTGGAATTGCTGGGTCAGAAGGCAATTTCATTTTTAGATTCTTGAGGAAATTCTGTACTGTTTCCCAGTAAGGCTGCACCAGTTTGCATTCCCACCAAGAGTGCACAAGGGTTTTCTTTTCTCAACAACCCCGCCAGCACTTATTTTTTGTCAATTTGTTTATGTTAGCCATTCTGACTCATGTAAAGTGGTATCTCATTGCGATTTTAATTTGCATCTCCCTGATGGCTAGTGATGCTGAGCATCCTTTCATATGTCTCTGGGCCCTCTGTATGTCCTCCTTGGAGAAGTGTCTGTTCAGGTCCTTTGCCCATTTTTTAATTGGTTGTTTTTCTTTCTGGAATGGTGTTGTGTGAGTTCTTTATATATTTTGGAGATCAAACCCTTGAACGATATCAATGGCAAATATGTTTTCCCATACAGTTGATTCCCTTTTCATTTTGCTAATGTTTTTTTTTAGCCATGCAGAAGCTTTTTATTTTGAGGAAGTACCATTTGTGCATTCTTTCCTTTATGTCCCTTGCTCTCGGGGAGATATCAGCAAAAATATTCCTGTGTGGAATATTTGAGATTTTCCTGCCTATGTTCTCCTCTAAGACTTTTATGCTATCACAACTTATACTTAAGATTTTTATCCATCTTAAGTTTATTTTTGTGTACGGTGTAAGTTGGTGGTCGAGTTTCATTTTTTTTGCATGTAGCTATCCAGATCTCCCAACACCATTTGCTGAAGAAGCTATTTTGATTACATTTCATGTTTCTGCCCCCTTTGTTAAATATTAATTGACCATAGAGACATGAGTTTAGTTCTGGGCTCTCTATTCTGTTCCATTGATTTATGTGTCTGATATAATGCCAGTGCCCGATGGTTTTGATTACCATGGCCTTGTAATATAGTGTGATGTCAGGTATGGTGATCCCTCCTACTTTGTTCTTCTTTCTCAAAATTGCTGCAGCTATTCAGGGCTGTTTATGGTTCCATATAAATTTTTGAAGTGTTTATTTTTTTAAAATTTTTTTAATTTTAGTTTATTCAGTACAGTTTCTATCCTTTATTCCCATTCCAGACTACCCACCCATTCCTCCCCTCCTCCCTCCCCTTTCCAACCCCCCTAGTTTTGTCCATGTGTCCTCTATATTTGTTCCTGTCTATATCGGTGAGATATGTCTTTGGTATTTTAATAGGGTTTGCTTTGATTCTACAAATTGCTTTGGATAGTATGGACATTTTGTGAATTTAATTCTTGCAATCCATCAACATAGTCTGTGCTTCTACTTATTTAAGTCTTCCTTAATTTCTTTATACAGTGTTGTGTAGTTTTTTTAGTGCAGCTTTTTTACCTCCCTAGTTCAGTTTATTCCAAAGTATTTTATTTTACTTTTTCCTATAGCAAATGGGAATTTTTTCCCTGATTTCTCCGTCTGATGTTTAATTGTTGGTATACAAAAATGCCTTTGATTTCAGAATTTTGACTTTGTATCCCACCATTTGGCAAAAAACACTTATTAGATCGAGCAATGTTTGGTGAAGTCTCTCAGGTTTTGTACATACACTATTATGTCATCTGCAAACCATAACAATTATACTTCCTCCTGCCCAATTTGGATGTCTTTTATTTCTTCTTGTCTGATTGCTGTGGCTATGACTTCCAATACTATGTTGAATAAAAGTGGTGAAAGCAGACATCCTTGTCTTCTTCCTGATCTTAGTGGGAAAGATTTTAGTTTTTGCCCATTGAGTATGAAGTTGGCTGTAGGTCTCTCATATATGGCCTTTATTAGGTTGAGTTATGCTCCCTCTACTCCCACTTTCCTGAGTGGTTTTATCATAAATGGGTGCTGTAACTTATCAAAACTTTTTAAGCTTTTATTGGTATGATCATGTCATTTTTGTCTTTGTTTTTGTTTATGTGATATATTACATTTGTTGATTTGTGAATATTGTACCATCCTTGCATCCCTAGGATGCATCCCACTTGGTCTTGGTGTATGATCTTTTTAATGTATTGTTGGATGCAGTTTGCCAATATTTTGTTGAGGATTTTACCTTCTATGTTCATCAGCAACGTGGGCCTGAAGTTTTCTTTTTATTGTTATGTCTTTATCTGGATTTGGGATTAGGATGATGCTGGCTTCATAAAAAGAATTTGGGAGTCTTCCATCTTCTTGAATTTTGGGGAATAGTCTACGAAGGATAGGGGTTATCTTCTCCTTAAATGCTTTGTAAAATTCTCATGTGAGACCATCTTGTCCAGGGCTTTTGTGTGTCAAGAGATTTTTGATTACTTCTTCAGTTTCATCAGATGTTATTGGTCTGTTCAAGCTTTCTGCTTCTTCTTCATTGAATTTTGGAACATGATATTTTTCTAGAAATTTGTCCATTTCACCTAGCTTTTCAGAATTATTGACATACAGTTCTTCATAGTAATTTCTTACAATCCTTTGCATTTCTGTTGTATCAGTTGTAATCTTTCCTCTTTTGTTTCTGATTGTGTTATTTGGATCTTCTCTTTTTTTTTCTTGATGAGTCTGCATAGAAGCTTGTCAACTTTTTTAATCTTTTAAAAGATTCAGCTCCTGAATTTAATGATCCTTAGAATTGCACTTTTAGTCTCTGCATTGTTTAATTTTGCTCTGATCTTGGTTATTTCCTTCAGTTCCTGTACATGTAGGATTAGGTTGTTTACTTGAAATGTTTCTATAGTTCTGAGGTAGGCCTTTGTCCCAGTGGACTTCCCTCTGAGGACTAACTTCGCTGTGTTCCATCAGTTTTGGATTGTTGTGAGCTTATTTTCATTTGTTCCCAGAAACTTTTGAATTCTTCCTTAATCTCATTCATGACCCATTCATTGTATAATTGCATGTTATTCAATCTCCATGAGTTTTAGTGTTTTTGAGTTTTTTCCTTCAGGTTCATTTCTAGTTCAGTCCATTTTGTGATCAGAGAAAATGCTTGATATGATAGTAATTTTCTGAAATTTGTTGAGGCTTGTTTTGTGTCCTATCATGTTGTCTGTCTTAGAAAATATTCCATGTGTACTTAAGAAGAATGTGTATTTTGCTTCTTTAGAATGAAAGGCTCTCTCTCTCTCTCTCTCTCTCTCTCTCTCTCTCTCTCTCTCTCTCTCTCATATGTGTGTGTGTGTGTGTGTGTGTGAGTTAAGCCCATTTGATCTATGACATTGTTCAATGCAGCAATATCTTTGCTGATATTTTGTTTGGTAGATCTATCCATGTTTGACAATGGGTGTTGAAATCTCCTACTATAATTGTGTTGCTGTTGATATCTTTCTTGAAGTCCTCCAAGATTTTCTTTATGTATTTGGGTGCTCCTATGTTGGGTGTACATGTATTTACAATGTTGATGTCTTCTTGATGGATTCTTCCCTTGAGTATTATGAAGTGACCTTCTGGATCTTTTTATGACCTTTGGTTTGAAGTCTAATTTTTCTGATTTGGGTATTGCTACCCCAGCTTTTTTTCCCTGTCCATTAGCTTGGAATATTTGTTCCCAGTCCTTCACTTTCAGTCTGTGTACGTCTTTTATTCTGAGGTGGGTCTCTTGTAGGCAGTATATGTGTTGGTCATAATTTCTTATCCATTCAGCTATTCTATATCTTTTGTTTTCAGCATTTAATCCACTTACATTTAAGGTATTATTGATATGTACTTACTCAATTTCATTTTACTCCTTTTGTACCTTTTTTTCCTCTCCCTCTCACTCTTTTCTTTCCTTTTCTTAAAGCAATCCCTTTAGCATTTCTTGCAGGGCTGGTTTGGAGGAGGTGTATTCTTTGAGGCTTCTTTTGTCTGGGAAGCTCCTTATCTGGCCTTCAATTTTAATTGAGATCCATACTGGATAGAGAAGTCTTACATGCAAGCCTTCATTTTTCATTACTTGGAATATTCCTTGTGATTCCCTTCTGGCTTGTAGTGTTTCTGTTGAGAAGTCAACTGCTAGTCTTATTGGAGCTCCCTTGTATGTTACTTCTTGTTTCTCCCTTTCTGCCTTTCAGATTCCCTCTTTGTCTTAGAATTTTGCCTTTTTAATTATGATGTATCTTGAGGTGGGCCTCTTTGGGTTCCTCTTAATTGGGACTCTGTTTTCTGGATTTGTGTGACTTTTTCTTTCTTCAAATTAGAGAAATTTTCCATAATTAGTTTTTCAAATTGCTTTTCTATCCCTTGGTCTTCTTCTTCTCCTTTTGGTATCCCTATTGTATGGATATTACTAAGTTTCATGTTGTCCTGCAGTCCCTTAACACCTCTTCATTCTCTCTGAGTCTTTTTTCCTTTTCTTATTCTTTCT
Source organism: Trachops cirrhosus (assembly GCA_028533065.1). NCBI lineage: Eukaryota > Metazoa > Chordata > Mammalia > Chiroptera > Phyllostomidae > Trachops > Trachops cirrhosus. The sequence goes on along the minus strand of CM052547.1, from coordinate 52,424,429 downwards.
AGGTATTTTTTCTACCTTGTCCTCCAGCTTGCTGCTTCATTCTTCTGCTTCATCTAGCCTGCTTTGATTCCTTCTGCTGTGTTCTTCAGTTCAGAAATTATATTCTTCATTTCCTTTTCACCCTTGTTGATAGTTTCTATTTCCTTTTTCATGTTGATATAGTTTGCAGTGAGTTCATTGTAGTTTCCCTGTATTTTTTTATTATTCTCTGTAAGCTCATTGAACTTCCTTATAACCATTGCTTTGAACATAATATCTGATAGGTGACTTGCCTTGATTTCATTTAGCATTGTTTCAGAGGCTTCCTCCTTTCCCTTCCTTTCCTTTGGGGATTGTTTCTTTGTCTTCCCATTGTTTGTGAGACTCTTCTTGTTAGCCTCTGCTTCTTAAATTGGTCTGTTCTGACTCCCTAGGTTGTGGGGTGAACTTCTATGGTAAGAGACCTTTGAGATTCAATGTTGCAGTCTCCTTGATCTCTTGTACTTGCTGCTCTTGGGTTGTCATTACATTGGCTCTCTGTATGTCTTTGGGTTTTGATTGTTGTTGGATCTTTCTTTGGTGGGTCCTTTCCTCCAGTGGTTAACTGGAGGGAAATGGAGGGTCACTCTTTCCACCATGTCTTATAGGCTCTAGTTCAGATGCAGACAGGTTGTGTTGAAGCTGGTTCTTCTGTCTGTTAGAGGTTTTGAGGCTTCTCTCTCACTCTTGTTCAGTTGTTTGTTCTGGGCAATTTCTCACTGTTTAGTTGTAGTTCCAGATTGGTCCTGGGAGGAGGTCAGTGTGGCTTCCACTCACTCCTTCACCTTCTTCCATTATTATCTGTTGGTGCTTCCTTTTTTGGTGTGTTCTCTGTTCCAGGAGGTATACTGGTCTCACAGCTCCCACCTACCCTTTTATGTGATCAGTTGGAGGGGTAAGGCAAAATGGATTAAGACAGCAAGAGTGTATTCTATGGGATTTAAAGTACCGACCTGTGGAGAAGAGATTGGAGATCTTTGGATATCTGTAGTGTTAACCATGATATTTCACCCAGCTAGCCACTTTTTTGGAAAGGGTGGAAAAGAGATAAGACTCCTGTTAGAGGGGTGAAGGATTGTGAATTTAATCCAGAAAACAGTGAGTATGTGGGAGGTCAGCTTATGAGATATAGGGAGAGTAAAGGATATAAAATAGGCTTATTGTGCAAGAGAATAGAGTTAACCACAACAGTAATAAAGTTCTGGAAGACAGTGAACTGGGCTAAGATCCAGGAGGTCTGCTTTGTAGTATTTGCAATGATATGGAAAAACAATTATTTACAATTATACTGGAACAACAGTCACATGACAGAATCTATGTGATCCGAATAACAAGAATAGGGAGTACATGACCTAGAGTAATGTGTTATTGGAACACAAGTGAAGTGAAAGAAGGAAAATTAGAAATACACTATGAAAGAGAGAACAAGAAAAACCAGTCAAGCAATGTAATTAAACAAACAACATGAAGATAATTGAAGAGAAAGAAAAGAAATACTAATAAAATAAAAGAAGTAAAAATAATGAGAAAATAATAATGCAAATAAACAATAACTTGCAAGTTCTCTGGAATAACAAAGTGAAATTTTTCTCAGTTTCTCAGTTGTTTAGGTTAGCCTTGTGATCGCTCTTTGGGTCTGACTCTGGTCCTTCACAACTCCAGGTCTTATTGTCTCATGGGGGGTGGGGGGGAAGGAAATGAAAGAAAGGAAGGAAAGCTTCCTGTTGACTTTAAACCAGTCAAGCAAGTTCTGCTGATCTTCCTGGCTGCAGCAGGCTGAGAGGGATTGGGTTTCACTTTTCTACCTTCCTATGGTTTTGTGAGGATGGGGTCAAGTCTGGGCCACACTATTCACAGTTGCCCAGCTTCCAGCCCAATTCCTCAGTTCACTGAGAGTCCCTCAGTGACCTTCTGCACCATGCTGGTACCTTCAATCCAGCAGTTGTGTTGTCCTTGAGGTGCACCAGTTAGGGTCAACTCACACACCACCTTCTTGCTCTTTTCTGTCCTAGGTGCTAAGCACTCTCGAAGTCTCTTCAGGGTAGTTCAGATCTCCCACTGAGTTAAGTCTTTCTGGGGACTGCTAACTCCCTGAGCCCTGCTGTATTCCTGTGCTGGGTGTGCCTCCCCCTTCCTCTTGGGGAGTCATTCTGGCCACATGGGGCAGGGATGGTGATGCTGGGATGCAGCCAGTGTCATGGTTGTGGGGGCAGGGGTGGGAGGGCAGCTGGGGCTGCTGTGGCAGAGGCAGGAGTGTGGCCAAGGTTGTGGCTGTGGTGGATACCAGGGATCATGGTCGGGGTGGCCAGGGTGGCTGCTATGGGAGAGTTCCCTATGTAGCCACTGAGTTTTGTTTTTTTTTTTAAACAAAATCCTCCTCTTCAAGCCTATCACTCCTAACAAACACCTAGCCTCTCACACAGCCCAATTTCCCAACCATGCTGGAGACTCTCCCAGTCAGGATCCATCATGACCCAACTCTTCTCCCTTCTCGAGGTGTCATCAAGATCCCCAGTTTCTCTGGTAATGACCCAGCTGGCATCCACAGTCTCAGCAGGTGAACACCATCCCTGTGAGTCTGTCACTTCATCTTTATTCCCCACAGTGACTTCAAGCATCCAGGTCCATCCTGGTGCTGCTCTGTCCTCCCTGTTTAGCAGGGGAGGGAGCTGTTCAATTGGCTTTCTTTCAAGAATCCTGCAGCAAGCCCAGCAGGTGCCAGGCATGGGGCTGCAGCAGCTCTTATCCCTGCACTGGTCCCAGGGACCGTGGTGTCCCAAAGCAATCTCCTTACCATCTGTTTTGCAATGTCCTCTACAATTTTGGCCTCCAACCATCATATATGCTGGGATACCATTGGCTGTTCACTCTGTTCCTCAGAAGATAGGCTAGGTATTCCAGCTGCGCACAGTGGGGAGTGGACTCCATTTCCACCTACCTCGCTGCCATCTTCCAAACCCCATGTCCATGAACTCTTTTTCATTTTTGCTGTATCCATCCACATGCTAAGTCCACCCCTGCTCTACTATTTATCATTTGCTCTTCATCTACAAGTCTGTCTCTGTTTTGCTTGTTAGCTCAGTTTTTTCACTAGAGTCCCCAAATGAGTGAAATTATATGGTATATGTCTTTCCATGACTGATTTATTTCACTTAGCTTAATGTTCTCCAGGTCCATCCATACTGTCACAAAGGGAAGATATTTTTCTTTCTTATGCCTGAGTAGTATTCCATTGTATAAATGTCCCATAGTTGTTTTATCCACATATCCTTTTTGGATATTTTACTGTATTTCTGACATTTTCTTGTTAAAAGTGTTGAAGATTCTTAACTAGTATAATCAAAATGAGATTTATCTTATTCTTGAACCTAGTGATAACCATAATTAACATATTTTCTTTCTATTATATTGTGTTTTTAACTTTATTCTTATTGTTGACACTGTTACAGATGTCTCTATTTTTTGCCCTCTTTGTCCACCTCCACCCAGCCCCCGCTCTCCATTCTCTTTGGCCATCACCACACTGTTTTCTGTGTCTATGTGTCCTGCTCATATATGTTCTTTGGCTAATCCCTTCATCTTCTTTCATCCAGTTCCTTCCTCCTGTCCCCCTCTGACAGTTGCCAGTCTGTCCCATGAATCCATGCCTTTGTTTCTATTCTGTTCATCAGTTTATTTTGTTAATTATACTCCACATACAATTGAGATAATATGATATTTGTCTTTCTCTGACTGGCTTATTTCACTTAGCATAATAATCTCCAGGTCCATCCATGCTGTTGCTAAAGGTAAGTATTCCTTCTTTTTTATGGACATGCAGTATTCCACTGTGTAAATGTACCACTGCTATCTTTTTGCTTGCTGTTCCCATTTTTTCTTTTTTTTATATATTTTTATTGTATTTTTATTACTATTTATCCCCCCTATACTCTCTTCCATCTCCACCCACTCCCACTCCCATGGAAATCACCACACTGTTGTCTGTGTCCATGAGTTCTTTCTTTTTTCATGCTCAATCTTCCACCCTCCAATCTTCCCTAGTATAGCTGTCAACCTGCTCTCTCTGAGTCTATCTTTTATTAGTTTAGTTTGCTCATTGGATTCCACATATCAGTGAAATATATGATAATTATTTTACTCTGACTGACTTATTTCACTTAGCATAGTGTTCTCCAGGTCCATCCATGTTGTTCATAGGGTAAAATTTTCTTTTTTATGACAGAGTAGTATTACATTGTGTAAATGTACCATAGTTTTTTTTTTATCCACTCACCTACCATGGCTTTTTTTATGTACTTACCTACCAATGGGCTGTTGGGCTGTTTCCAGATATTGGCTATTGTAAATAATGCTGTTCTGAATATAGGTGTTAATATAATCTTTTGAATTGGTGTTTTGGGATACTTATGTATAGGAAACCTATCCACGTGGAATGGCAAATGTAGCTCAGCCCGATAGGAAACCCCGTAGGCAAGTGGTGGGACATAGGATGCCAAACCCATGAATCGGTTCTCCCATGGGAAATCAAGCCTGCATTATACCTAGGCTGCTTTAAGGTGTGCTCTTGCTAAAACTCCCTCACCCTGAGTTGAGGCAGCAAATGATTACTGCATATCTTTAAAGTAACTTCCTGAAGTCTGTGCTAATTTTCCCAAGGATTAAAGTGTAACCAGACCAATTACTCTTATCCTTCCCTTGCATTTGCAACATTTTTCCTTGTTAATCTGTAGGAGGTAATCAGTAACATCTTTTCCATTGCTGTCTGTAAAAAGTAATTACCTAAAGCAAACCTAAGTATAATGAATGAATACCTTTGATGTACACTATTAAAAAGCCAATAAAAGCTTATCAAGGCAAGGGTCAGGGCACTCTCCCCTTGACAGAGTAGCAATGCCATCTCTTTTTCTACACAGGACTCAGTAGTTCATGTGAATTTGTCTCATCTCATCCACAATGCCACAAACACTGCTGGCCGGAGTCTGCATCACTTAGGATATATTCCCAGAAGTGGGATGAATGGGTTAAAAGGCATTCCATTTTTAATTTTTTGAGGAAATACTATACTGTTTTCCACAGTGGCTGCAACAGTCTGCATTCCCACCAAAAGTGAACTAGACTTCCGTTATCTCTACATCCTTACCAGCACTTGTTGTTTTTTAATTTATTGATGATAGCCATTCTGGCAAGTGTGAGATGATGTCTCATTGTGGTTTTAATTTGCATCTTTCTGATGATTAGTGACATTGAGCATTTTTTCATATGTTTATTCATGTATATCTCTCTCCTCATTTTTAAGTATTTTTACTGATCATGCTACTATAGTTTTCCCAATTTTCCCCCTTTATCCCACCTCTGCCTTATACCCCTCAACCCTCCAGCATCCCCCCCACCTTAGTTTGTATCCCTGGGTTGTACATATAAGTTCTTTGATTTTTCTGTTTCTTATACCACTTTATATCTCTTCCCATCTATTTTATGCTTATGAACTATGCTTCTTCCTCTCTGTACCTTTCCTCCACTGTTCCTCCCTTCCCCCCAACTGAAATCCCTCCATGTGATGTCCATTTCTCTGATTCTGTTCCTGTTCTAGTTATTGGCTTAGTTTTTGTTTTTCTTTTCTTTTTGGTTCATTTGTTGATAGTTGTGAGTTTGTTGTCATTTTATTGTTCATATTTTTTATCTTCTTTTTCTTAGATAAGTCCCTTTAACATTTCATATAATAATGACTTGTTGATGATGAACTCCTTTAACTTGACCTTATCTGGGAAGCACTTTATCTGTCCATGCATTCTAAATGAAAGTTTTGCTGTATAGATTAATCTTGGATTTAGGTCCTTGCCTTTCATGACTTCAAATACTTCTTTCCAGCCCCTTCTTGCCTGTAAGGTTTCTTTTGAGAAATCAGTGGATAGTCTTTGGGCACTCCTTTGTAGGTAACTCTATTCTTTCCTCTTGCTGCTTTTACAATTCTCTCTTTATCTTTAATCTTGGGTAACTTAATGATGATGTGCTTTGGTGTGTTCCTTTTGGGTTCAACTTCTTCCGGACTCGCTGAGCTTCCTGGACTTCCTGGAAGTCTATTTCCTTTGCTGTATTGGGGAAGTTTCCACTTATTGCTTGTTCAAATGAGTTTTCAATTTCTTGCTGTTGTTCTTCTCCTTCTGGCACCCCTATAATTTGGATATTGAAATGTTTCAGGATGTCCCAGAGGTTTGTGAGTCTGTCTTCACTTTTTTGAATTCTTGTTTCTTCATTATGTTCCAGTTGGATGTTTGTTTATTTATTTATTTATTTTTGATCCAGATCATTGCTTTGAGTCCTGGTTTCCTTCTTGTCACTATTGGTTACCTGAATATTTTGCTTTGTTTCCTTTTGGGTATCTTTCATTTTTTCTTTCATTTTTCAAAAAAGATCAGTCAGATCTGTGAGCATTTTGATTAGCAGGGCTTTAAATTCTCCATTAGATAGGTTGGCTGTCTCCTCATCATTTAGCTCTTTTTTGTGAAGTTTTGCTCTGCTCTTTCATTTGGGCCATATTTCTATGTCTTGGTGCATCAGTCTGGTTTTCTGATTGACTTTTTCTTTAATTCCTTGGTTGTCAGAGTTCCAAACAGTTTGGTTTTCTGGCACTTCTGGTTGTTGACTGATTTATATTGGTTGTTATCCTCCTTTTGGTTGTGTGAGGAAGTGAAGGGTTTTTACCTTCACATCTATCTTGGCTGGAACTATTCCTCTCCTCTTTTTAAGAATGGATGAATGTATGTGTTGTCTTATACATAAACAGACAATATCTGTGAATTTTCCTTTAATGAAATACATACTTATTCTCTTATAAACCAAAATAATTCAAAGTAAGTTTTTAAATATAGGGATAATCTGTTCTGAGATGGCAACCATCATTTGTATATGAGTTAGGGTGGTCAACTGGCATGATACAAACACCAGTGACCACTTGTGTAGTTAGAAACTCTACTAAGCATGTGTTCTGTGTGGTAATATAAAAGGATATAGATTTGTATAAAATCTGGCTCTTTCAATTAATGGTATTGTGAATCAGTGGGAAACAAAAGTATAACAGGAATATTTTATTCTAATATGAAAAATGCACTAATAGAAATATGTCCGAAGTAACAAAAGGGTTGAGCTGAGCAAGGGCTTATTTTCTGCCCTTAATATTGTTAGAGTTAGAACATGGTAGTTAAATTATAGTAATGGTCTCTAATTAAAAGAAATAATTATTCCAGAAAGTAGTGAAGACTGAAAGTAAATGGTCATAGATGGGAAAATAGGCAGAGATAAATGTTAGACACAGTCTGAGATGATGTTAGCATACAAAGGACACATCTTAAATACCTGTCCACCTGTGGCAAATAAACCAAACGTTAGATTCTGCTTATCATCATTTAGTTTGACATGATTACTTATGCAATTACAGCTCTTATATAATATGAACAAACAAGCTGCTCCAGAGAAATGATTTTTTTTTACTGGCCACTTAGTAGTAACCACCTGTTTTAATATAGAAATCATTCCATATTCAGCCATCAACAAAAATATCTAGCCAAAATTTGGATTGTCTTTTTGCTTTTGCTGCTTAAAAATTGAAATGCAAATTGACATTTGAAGGTTATTTTTGAATTCAAACTGCCACTTTAAGGACTAACTTTGTCTTCATTCCTTATCTTAAGTTCTGGATAAATTAGCTGTGCTGCAAGAGTCACAGGATCCCCTTGAGGCTGCTCTAGCAGCCCTTCTGCCCATGCTACATAATTTAACAGGGCTGAATTAGAACAAGAGGAATAGACCAAGAGGAGATATGCCAGCATCAAATGTTTAATGCTTTTTCCCAGATGGACTATTGGAAATGAAGACTTGGTATTGGTAACTAGGCTTTCAGGGCTTCAACCTAAGCCCTTTTCTATTGCTGCCTCAGCATCAGACACTGTTGATGAGTCACTTGTATCTCTATGGATCCCTTAGTGGTTCTGTACACCCAGCCCTCCAGTTCCTTGTGTTGTTCTGCTTACTGGTTCACACTTGTTCTATTCTCCACAGGACTGTCTTTGAGCTGGTAGAATTGCCTGGAAATTTATAGTCTTGTCCTCTGGGGTTACTTAGCCAATGACTGACTGGAGTAGAAGTACAAAATCCTAACCCCCTGGCTTTGTGATGGGACAGGTAAATTGCTGAAGTAGAATTTGTGCTCCAGAGCTCCCACCAGGTCAGTCTGACGCTGGGGATCCACTTCAATTGCATACATTTCCTATCCTGCCTTATCATATTACCAGTTTCTCCTGGGAGTACACCCTTAAAAATGGCTAGACCCTTGGCTCAGGGTTGGCTACTGAAAGGAACCCACTTATGATACTGTCTAAGAACCCTAGGACTATTCCAAGATCATCAGACTTATGTCACACAGGGCTCATTTCTAAGGATCTTCTTAAATCCTTCACTTCTCTCCTCTGGCTAATTCTTTCATACTTCATTCTCATAAAGAGACAACTAGTTTTATCTCTAAAGTCTGACCTCCTAACACAACAGATTCTAATAATAATACATTGGCAAATAAAGAAGACATTCCTTTTATTGTTAATTTTCATTAGAATCCTGTCAAAAAATTATGTAATTTTAAAACTGGAAGTGAACTAAACAATCACAAAATAAAATAATCAAGTATCTATTATTTGTAAGGGTTTACTATGTGACAGACACTTACCTAGTTTAGCACATGCAATTTCAGCCCATGCAAGATTCAGTTCTGACATGCTGAGTGCATGGTGATAATAAAAGGGAAATGCAACCATTTCCTTTGTGGAACTTGCAGTGCAACAGCTCATCACTAACCTGTGCAATAGCTAATTTTTTGGTAACCTTGAAGATAAGCTATTATTTCCCACATTTTTCAGTTGAGGAAATAGCATTTCCAAGTTTAATTTATGGTTGTTTATCATCCAGAAAGCACCCCCAGGTCTAATTAATATTAAGAGTTCAGTCCGCCACTATACCATTTTGTTTCTTCTCAAAGTTATTGGTAGCTTCACCAACATGTCTCCATCCTCCATCTCATGGCCACTGCTCTCACCCAGGGAAGTCAAATGAGCAAGGGTAAAAATATGTTATTGGAAAGGACAAGACTGTGCAGTGTTCTGCGCCCATTTCAACCTTTTCCCTACCAGACCATAAGGATTTTCATCCATAAATTGCTGTTTTGTAATATGTCACCTCAGTAAGATTGTAAATTATTGAGGATGAGAAAAAAACCTCATTTATTTCATTCCTCTTTTACTCCTAGAAATGTAAAAGATACTTGAAGTGTAAGTTGAATGTAGTAGTGAATTAATGGTTGGATGCATTATTGGCTCAATTGGTCCTTGATAAAAATAAACTCCAAAAAAAGAGTTTACTGAGCCATTGGTCCACTATCAAAGATCTGTCATTAGAAACCTCAAGATCCTTCCCATACTTCCTTTCTGAATTATCCAAATGTCTTACAGGGGAGAAACTGAAGCAGATAACAGCTTCCTTGTCAAGTAACAGAGTCCATCACTCACTCTCTAACTGTATTTAACTGATCTCAGCAGGAGGGGACTTAAATGACACTGAGTCCAGATAACCAGAGACTTCCTAAAACTGGTGGCCAAATAAATACCTTGTTTACAATTTTGTAAATATGGCTATTAACTCCTTCTCCTCAAATCATCCTAATTTGAGTATGGTATCATATCTGTTCCCTGCTGGGATTCTGATATACTGTATTTGGTATATTTTCACTTAGTGTTCACACCCTACATTAATTACTATTTAATTAATTATTTTACTGGTACATTAAATTTTTCTTATATTTAATGTACTTTTATGAGGAACCTAACACAGAGCCAGCATTTCATATCCCTTCTCATGTCTTCCCTTCTCCCAGGCACCTGCTTCTTCATAAAATTGTGATTTCTCACCACTTGATGCTGGGTCCCATTTCCCTGCTCTGCATTCCCCCCTTTCATCTCCACATAAACTACTAATCTCTCTTTTTTTGTCTCCCATGGCCTCACCAGCTCACAGGGTAAGTGCTGAGAACTCAAGCCACATGAATCTTTAGTTGGTGTCATTGGCAAGGCCACCCCAAACAAGAGGCTTAAATAGGCCTTTAGAGATGTGTGAGGGAACAAGTATTTAGGTGTGTGTCAACAGATATTTATAGTCATTAATACTCATAAAAGGAAGCAAATAAGTTTTCATTTCAGACATCAAATCAGGCAAGTGCCGTAGACATTCAGTAGCAAAGTATTCTAGAGTACCCCTGAAACCAAATCTCCTCATTTAGGTTAACACTTACTGACTCTTTAACCTATGCTCAGCTCCGTTCTAAGTATATTACCATATCCCATTACTTAACCTCTCCAAAACAAATTTATGAGGTAGGTACAATAATTATCCCCTTTTTACAGGTTGGAAAACTGAGACACAATTCCCAAAATTTACCCAGGATACATAGGTAGTTTGTAGCAGAGCCAAGTTTTGAAGATAAATTGATCCAGAGGTTTAAACATTGTGTAGACAGAGTGGGTGAAAACATACAGATTTCCCCAGAAGAGCTGCCATATGTTTAAAGTGTCTATTATGCATCTAAAACCCAGTGATGCATTTGATACTACAAGGGGCATTGTTGTTGCCTTGCCGTGTTCTCAGGGAACCTACATTCTTCTTAGAAGTTAAATATATATATTTATAAATATATATTTGATATATATTTAATATTTTATTATATAATATAAATATATAAGATATATTATACAATATATTAATATAATATATTAATGCATTAATACATAGTATATAATAGTATAAAGTATATTAATATTTTAATATGTTTGATTAAATATTTATTTAAATAATTGAATAATTAATATTTAATGTATATTCTACACACACACACATATATATATATATATATATATATATTAGAGAATTCCACAAAAGAAACCTTATAGGCAAGAAGGGGCTGGAAAGAAGTATTTGAAGTCATGAAAGGCAAGAACCTACATCCAAGAATACTCTATCCAGCAAAGCTATCATTTAGAATGGAAGGGCAGAATAAAGTGCTTCCCAGATAAGGTCAAGTTGAAGGAGTTCATCATCCCCAAGCCATTATTATATGAAATGTTAAAGGGTCTTATCTAAGAAAAGGAAGATCAAAACTATGAACAGTAAAATGACAACTAACTCACAACTATCAACAAATGAACCTAAAAAAATGAAAGAAAGAAAAACAATAAAAACAAAAACTAAGCCAACAACTAAACAGGAACAGAATCAGAGAAATGAATATCGCATGGAGGGTTTTCAGTGGGGAGGGGGAGGGGAGAATAAGAGGGAAAAGTTACAGGGAAGAAGAAGCAAATTGGTAGGCATTAAATAGACAGGGAGAGGTCAAAAATGGTATAGGAAACAGAGAACTCAAAGAACTTATATGTACAACCCATGGACATGAACAAAGGTCAGGGATGTTGGAGTGTTCAGGGTGCAGGGTGGAGGGGGGATAAAGGGGGAAATTGGGAAAACCGTAATAACATAATCAATAAAATATAATTTAAAAAAGAAGTGAATAAAGAAACACTTGTGGAAATATCTACAATGCCTGGCATAAAGCAAAAACATGCAAAAACACACAAAAAAGTTAGATTGTAAATTATTTTCCCAACCAAGGGATAAAATGGGCAGAATAAAGGAAAGGGTAAAAGAGTAAACTCCGATATTTAAGGTCAACTTGAAGTTGGGTCAGAAATGACTCAAAGTTACTGTATTAGTTAAGGTGAAAAGTTTGTGTATGTATGTGTGTGTGAGCACAAGTGAGTATTTGGGAGTAGGACACTGGGAAAAAGAAAGAAAGGTAGAGAAAAAAAAGTTGCTATCTTTATTGGGGACCTTCTGAGGCCAAGCTTGAGCTCAATAGTTTACCTGGGAATTTGGCCCTACAGGGTAGAGGTGCAGAAAAAAGAGAGTGAGACAGAACAGAATAAGTTACTAAGTGCAGACATTTATTTGAAAAACTGGTCATCACCTTACTATAATCTTCTAGGAAGCTTGTGTAATGAATCTCAAAACTGTACACAAGACAGAAAAAAAAGTACTGGAAGTTCTAGCCAGAGCAATTAAGAAACAGAAAATAAAAGTCATCTAAATTGAAATGGAAGAAGTACAATTATGTCTTCACAGACATCTTGATCTTATAAGGACAAAACCCACAGAAAAACTGTTAAAACTACAAATTCATCAAAGTTGTAGTAATACAATTTCATAGAAAAAATCAATACACAAAACTCAATTATTTCCATATAATAGCAATGAACAACCTGAAAAGGAAATTAAGAAAGTGATTTCATGTGTAATATCATCAAAATAATAAAATATTTGGGAATAAACCTAACCAGGGATGCAAAAGACTGGTACATTGAAAACAACTAAACACTGCTGAAATAAGTTAACTAAGGCACAAGTAAAAGGAAAGCCATTCTACGTTTAGAGATTAGAAGACAATATCAATAAGAAGCCAAATTGTCACAGGGATGTGAACAGGGAATATAGTCAGTAACATTAGAATAAACATGTATGGTGCCAGATGGGTAATAGATTTATTGAGATGGTTACTTTCATAAAGTATGTAAATATATAATCACTATGTTTTGCACCTGAAACTAATATAATATTGTTGACTATAATTGAAGTATAAATACAAATTTTTTAAAAGATTCCAACATTCCCAAAGAGACATACAGACTCGATACAATCTTTCTCAAAATTTCAGTTATAATTTTTGCAGTAATAGAAAACCCTTTTCTGAAATTCGTTAGAATCTCAAGAGACTTTGTTTAACAAAATCAATCTTGAAAGGGAACATGGAAGTTTACACTTTCTGATTTCAAAATTTATTAAAAAGCTGTAGTAACCAAAGCATGTGCTTTGGACAAATATCATTGATAACATTTATGTGAGGTACTCTGAATAGTCAAATTCATAGAGACAGAAAATAGTATGGTGCTTGTCAGGAAATGGGAGAAGGGCTTGGTTACCCTTTCTCCTGGAGCTGGTGACTGAACCTCACAGAACCAAACAGAACAGGAGCAGTTCCCAGGAACTTGTTTTTACTGTTGGGAAGGGAAAGTCAGAAGGAGGGAGGCCCTGGAGTATGCAAGATGCAGTGCATCTTGGCACTTTTCCAAGGCAGCCATCCCTAGGTTTTCAACTTCATGATATACACCAGGATATAAGGAGGAGTAAAGCAATTTGCCCAGCACCTTCCTACAATTCTTTGAATAGAGCATGGAAGTAGCCTTCTGTGTTACTAATTCCATGGTGTACATTTAGCCTACCTTGCTTCTCCAGAAATACTGGGAACCTTTTCTGCTGTTAACCATAGCTTAGTGACAACCTAAAACAGGGTTCTAACCCTTCCCTCTCTCCCCCAGAGAAATCTTTGTGATTAGGGGTTGCCCTGTTGTGTTGGCTCCTGAATCTACCCCCATTGTTCTCTTTTACCCTTCATGTTTTCTCAGACTGAGATAAAGCCCTTTGAGACCAGGGAGAACCCTGTCTAGACTTGTCCCTGACTGTTTCTGGATGAAAACATCCAAATTTATCAGGTAGTCATACGCTGCCTGTTATAATCTTAAAAAAAAAAAGTCCTTTCTGCTCTTTGCCTTTTCTAACAATGTGAAGGAGCAGGATTCATGAACCTCTGAGTGTGGATGCAACCTGTGCTAATCAGAAGAACACGTCCAAATTCAGTGTTTTTTTTTTTTTTTTTTTCATGAGAGTGGGGAAGCTGCCAGCAACCTGCCCCAGAGAGAGAGCCAGAGAGAGGGAGTTCTAAAACGAGGTACATTTCAGTGGTCTCCAAGACTGCTCAAGGTTCAAGGACTAGTGCAAATTACATAGTCCTACATCCCATTTGCACCATCATTGTCCTCAACAGCTATAATGTATGAATGATATAGGCACAGAAGAAACTTCTAACAAAAGGGTATTTATTGTCCAATGAGAATGTGGTTTGAAGAACTAAACATCTCCTTGGTTGGAAAAGCCAGGGCCAGTTATACTTCTTTGTCAGTAGGTTTGCAGGTCATGGCCCTGTCCCCTTTGGGCCCTGGGGAAGTAGACAGTGACCCACTAGTCCCCTGTCCTGAGAGGGAGAGAGAGAGAGGTTGTGTGTATGAGCATTTGGCTGCTGCCTTTGCTAGCCCCTCCCTGCACAGCCCTCAGCCTTGACTACTCTCACAGTCCCCAAGAACTTACAAGAGAGGAGTGTGTAGTTGGGGAAGATGGGAAGTGCATACTGTATATATTAAGCAACCTGTCTGTGTGCAAGAAAGACAAGGAAATAGAAATTTGGCATGAAAGGCCAGAGCTTCCATTATTTGTCAGGAAAATCTCTGGGCAGAAAGTACAAATCAGGCTGGTCTTTCAGAATCTATCATCCTAATACGACATACTCAGCAGCATGGAAGAGCCAGCACTGTCTCTGCTCAGGGCCTCTAAAGTGATCTGAAAATACATCATTTGCCTGAACCAACTCATCAATATCTTTCAAACTACTGATTCAATTAAAAGATTTGAAAAGGGGAAAACTGTAGAGAACCGCTTCTCATGGCATGGAAATGTAGCTCAGCCCTCACATGGAAAATCAGTGGGCTGTGTGTGGCATATAGGACCACACCCATGGAGATGTTTTCCATTGGGAATCAGGCTTGCATTGTACCTAGACTGCTATGAGACTTGCTTTTGCTAAAACTCCGTCACCCTGAATTGAGGCAGCAAGGGCTTACTGCAACTTCCTAAAATCTGCGCTAAACCTCCCAACTATGGAGTGTGGCCAGTTCAACCACTTTTCCCCCAATCTGCAACATCCTTCTCTTTGAAGTAATTAGCAGCATTCTTTCCTTTGTTATCTGTAAAGGCAGTCCCCCCACACCCACAGTGAACCTGTGCATAATAAATGAGGACTACCTTCCATGTAATGTACCCAGAGAAGCAATAAATGCCTGTCTAGGCAGGGACAAGGGTCTCTGGTCCTCTCACCCTCTCTCTCTCAGAGAGTGGCCATGCCATCCCTTTTTCTCCACAGGACTTCTGTTGTCCGTGTGTATTTGTCACAAGCAGCCACAACACACACAGATCTTGCTGGCCAGGATCCGCCACAGAAAACTATAACAAAAAGACCTATTTTATTTATTCATTTGCTTAACAATAGGCATTTTTTGTTTTATAAGGACTCCCATTGGATAGAAATCAAATTTTTTCACCATTGTGCAAACTCTCAAACCCCGGGATATAACCAGAAAATCCAATCAAGAGAAGCGCTGTAACTCCTTTTAATGTGTAACTGTATTTTATTCAAAAATGGATTTCATGCAATACTATATGAAAATAAAATGATGAACTTGATGCCAAAACATGGGTAAAATGACAAATATTACAGTTTGTTAATGAAGTGAGATACATTCACTATCACATGATTTCATTCATACAAAGTTTTAAAACAGGAAAAATAAAACTATGTTGGTCAGTACTCCTCACATATCAAGAAAAGCAAAGAAATGTTGACTTTACAATTTATGTTGAACTTTCAAGTTTGAAAAATGCTGTTGAATGGAATGCATAGGAGGTATAATATTCCATTCATTGATGCAGCAGTGTATAAACAGATAGTCTATAAATTTTACAACTAGTCATTAAACTACACAAGGAAATTAAGTGAAATTTTTGTATTTCAAAGTACGGAAGTTCAAATTTACCAGGGTAAATAAATATAAATATGAAATTTACATTAAAAAGATACACATAGAACAAAAAATATGTAAATTTTAATGCATAAGCACAAAGATTGGTGGATGTTATGAAAAGAAGGCAAGAAAAATCATATATTTCATTATGTATGAAATATAGAAGGAGCAATAATACATAAGAGGGAAGATGGTGGTGATGTAGGTGGGAGCAGAGCCTAGTTCTCCCTGTACCCAGCTGGAACACCTAGCTGATTTTCTAAGGAACAGAGTGCACAGTCAATGGAATCCCAGCTTATATGAAATTCGGAGGCCAAAAATTGTAGAGGACATTGAAAAGCAGACAGTGAGGAGATTGCAGTGGGATGATAAGGTCCCTGGGATCTATACAGGGATCTAGCCTTCTGTGGATCCTAGTCCTGTGCCTGTCACAGGATACTGGGAGGAGAGTTAGATCATCAGCTCCCTCCCCTACCAGAACAGAGAGCACAGCTAAGCACCAGGAGGGACCTGGATGCTTGAAGTCGCTGGGGGTAATAGAGATGAACTAGGAGACACACAGAGACAGTATACACCCACTGGGACTGTGGACACCAGCTAGGTCACTACCAGACAAATTAGGGAGCTTGGCGACATCTACAGAAAGGAGAAGAGTTGGGCCGTGTTGACCCAGATAGACTCCAGACTTGTTAGACAGTTGGGCAGTGTGAAAAGCCCTGTGTTTATTAAGAATGGTGAGCTCAAACAGGCTTTTACTCAAAAAAAAAAAAAAAAAAAAAAGGCTCACAGCAGCTCTCCTGCAATGGCTGGCTCACCCCAAGGGTAATTTGAGCTGTGTGCTTGCACTTGGCTGGGGTCACTCAACTGACTGTGGATTGGAGCAGTGGGCCCATGCTTGACTCTGGAAGCTTGCTGGGCAACTGATTCATCCTGCTGGCCCTGAGGCTGATTGGAGCTGTTTGCCTATGCAGGAATTGGGCTGCTAGCCCAGCAGCTTAGTCTCACCACTCACCATGCGGCTGATTCTGGCTGCTTGTGGCACAAATCACCCCAGGCTGATATGAGCCACATGCCCATGCTTGACTTGCACTGCTCGCCCAGAGGCTGAGTGGCCTCCTGCACCCAGTGCCTAACTGGAACTACTTTCCTGGCAGTGGGCTCCAGCCACAGTGGGCTTGAAAAGAGCAAGGAGGAGATGCACCACATGGACCTCGGTGCAAATGGTGAATTAGAGGCACAGGCCTGGTGCAGATGAACAGTGGGGACCTGGCAGCTCACAGAGGACCTGGACTGGAGGCTGGGCAACTGTGAATATTATGGCTGAGACCTGGCCCCAATCCTTGCAAAACCATAGGAAGGGAGAAAAGCAAAACCCAGCACCCTTCGTCCTGTGGCATCCAGGAAGACCAACAGAACTCCCTCAATGGGTTCCAAGTCAGCAGGAAGCTTATTATTTTCCTTTTCTTGCTCTCTCTTTTGTCTGTTTTTCTTCCCCCAAGTGAGACAACAAGACATGGAGTTGTGAAAGCTCCAGAGACAGATCTAAAGGGGGAACACAAGGCTAACCACAAAAACTGAGAAAATGAGACAAATTTCACTTTGCTATCCCATAAAAGTGGAATTTTATTGTTTATTTGTATTATTTGTTCATAATTTTTACTTTTATTTTATTAGTATTTTATTACTATTTTATTTCTCTTCTTTCTGTTTTGTTTTCTTCATTTTATTTCTCTGTTTAATTGTTTGCCTGGTTTTCTTTATTCTCTCTTTATTGTATTTTAATTTTCCTTCTTACACTTCACCTGTGTTCCAATAACACACTACTCTTGATCATGTACTTTCTATTCTTGTTACCCAAATCATATATTTCTTGTCATGTCATTATTGTTCCACTCACTACTATTTTAAATAATTGCTATTCCATACAATTGTAAATACTACACAGCAACTCTCCCTGATCTTAACCCACTTCACTTTATTCCTAAGCTTTATTATTGTTGTGATTAACTGTATTCTCTTGTACACTACCCCTACCTTCAATCCTTTACTTTCACTGTATCTCATCACCTAACCTTGCACGACTGCTCTGTTTTCTAGATTCAGCTCACAATCCTCATCCCCTCTAACAAGAGTCTTATCTCTCTTTCACCTTTCATAAAAAGTGGCTAGTTGGGTGAAATTATGGTAAATGCTATACTTATCCAAAGAATCTCCTATTTCTTCTCTACTTGTTGGTACTTTAAATCCCATAGAATACTCTTCTGCTGCTGTAATCCATTTTGCGTACCCCAAGCCACTGATCACATACAAGAACAGTTGGGAGCTGCAAACATCAGTATACTCACTGAAGGAGAGAACCCACCAACAAAAAATACCACCAAAAGGTACAGAACCAAGTACAAAAAGAGAGCCCACACAAAGGGAAGAAAGGGCAAACCTAGAGCATCCAGACAATCAGATCAAAGAGACCATAATACTGAATCCCACATAATTCTTCCCATAGAAGTTCACCCTACAAAGACAGCTAGCAAAGTGAAACATCAGGAAGCACAGAAACAAACAAAAAGCATCACCTAAAATAGGGAGACAAAAAAGAACCTGCAATCAAAAGGAATGGAAGAATCCCCACTAAAAGAGCTAAATGAAAGGGAGGTAAGCAAATTATCAGATAAGGAATTCAAAATAATGGTTACAAAGATGCTCAAGGAACTCACAGACAACTACAAGGAACTAAGTGAGAACTACAACAGTATGAAAAGGTAAATAGAAACTATAAACAAAAAAGGTAGAAATGTACTATAACATCTTAGAAATAAAAAAACACACTAGAAGGAATTGCAAGTAAGCTGGATGAAGCAGAAGACCGAATTAGTGAGGTGGAAGACAAGGTGGAAAGAAACACTCAGGTAGAGCAGCTGCACAAAGAAAGACTAAAAAAATATGAAGATAACTTAAGGGAACTCCAAGATAACATGAAAAGCAACAAAATTTGAATCATAGAAATACCAGAGGGAGAAGAAAAGGAAAAAGAGATAGAAACCCTGTTTCAAAAAATAATGACAGAAAACTGTCTGAACCTGGAGAGGGGAAAAAAACATGCAATTTCAGGAAGCACAGAGAGTTCCAACCAAAATGAATCCAAAGAGACCAACTCCAAGACATATCATAATTAAAATGCCAAGTAGTAAAGATAAAGAGAGAATCTTAAAATCAGCAAGGGAGAAATAAGAAGTAATATATAATGGTGCTCCAATAAAGCTAGCACTGATTTCTCAACAGAAACCCTCCAATTCAGGAGAAAATGGCAAGAGATATCCCAAGTAATGAAAAACAAAGGCCTGTAACCAAGATTGTTATACCCAGAAAGGATCTCAGTTAAAATGGAAGGTGAAATAAGGATTTTCCCAGCAAAACAAAGCTGAAAGAGTACATCTCCACCAAACCAGTCCTATAACATTTAATAAAGAGACTACTATAAGAAGAGAAAGGAAAGAAGTGAAACAGAGAGGAACACAGATACAAAGGAGGGAAAATGAACAAATACCTATCAATAATAACTTGAAATGTTAATTGATTAAATGCACCAATCAAAAGACATAGACTAGCTGAATGGATAAGACAACATAACTCACACATATACTGGCTACATGAGACCCACCTCAGAACAAAAGACCTACACAGACAGAAAGTGAAGGGTTGGAAAAATATATTCCAAGCAAATGAACAGGAAAGGAAAGCTAGGGTAACAATGCTCATATCAGACAAAATAGACTTCAAAACAAGGGCCATAAAAAGAGACACTGAAGGACACTCCTTAATACTCAAGGGAAGACTCCATCAAGAAGACATAAACATTGTAAAGATATATGCGCCCAACATAGGAGCACCCAAATACATAAGGAAAATCTTGGAGGACTTCCAGAAAAATATAGACAGTAACACTATTATAGTAGGGAATTTTAACACTTCACTGTCAAAAATGGATAGATCTTCCAAACAAAATATCAACAAAGATATTGTGGCATTGAACAATGTCTGAGATCAAATGGACTTAACTGACATATATATAGAGCCTTTCATTCCAAAGAAGCAAAATTCACATTCTTTTCAAATTCACATGGAACATATTCAAAGATAGACCACATGATAGGACACAAAACAAGCCTCAACAAATTCAAGAATATTGAAATTATATCAAGCATTTTTGCTGGCCACAAGGGACTGAAACTAGAAACCAACCTCAAGGAAAAAACTAAAAAATGCTCAAACTCATGGATGTTGAATAGCATGCTATTAAATAATGAATGTGTCAAGAATAAGGTCAAGAAAGAAATCAAAAAGTTTCTGGAAACAAATGAAAATTAACTCACAACAATACAAAACTTATGGGACACAGTGAGGGCAGTCCTCAGAAGGAGGTTCATAGTGATACAAGCCTACCTAAAAAAGACAGAAACATTTCAAATAAACAACCTAAACTTACACCTACAAGAACTCAAGGAACAACAACAAACACAGCCCAGAGCAAGTAGAAGGAAGGAAATGACCAAGATCAGAGCAGAATTAAATGACATACGTGCTTACATTCTAAGGATCAATAAATCCAGGAGCTGGTTCTTTGAAAAGATAAACAAAATCAACAAGCTTTTATGCAGATTCATCAAGAAAAAAAAAGAGAGGACCCAAATAAACACAGTCAAAAATGAAAGAGGAGAAATTACAACTGACACCACAGAAATACAAAGGACTGTAAGACACTTCTAGGAAGAACTATATGCAAAGAATCTGAAAACCTAGGTGAAATGGACAAATTTCTAGGAAAATATAATATTCTAAAACTCAGTGAAGAAGAAGCAGAAAGCCTGAACAGACCAATAACAGCTGACAAAATTGAAGCAGTAATCAAAAGATCCCCAACACAAAAAAGCCCTGGACCAGATGGTTTAACAGGAGAATTTTACAAAGCATTTAAGGAAGAGTTAACCCCTATCCTTCACAGACTATTCCAAAAAATCCAAAAAGATGGAAGACTCCCAAACTCTTTTTATGAAGCCAGCATCATCCTAAGCCCAAATCCAGATAAAGACACAACAAAGAAAGAAAACTTCAGGCCAATATCATTGATTTACATAGACGCTAAAATCCTCCACAAAATATTAGGGAACCACATCCAGCAATATGTTAAAAAGATCATACACCATGATCAAGTGGAATTCATCCCAGGGATGCAAGGATTATGCAATAGTCACAAATCAATAAAGTAATACATCACATAAACAAAACAAAAAACAAAGAACACATGATCATATCAATAGATGTGGAAAAAGCATTTGATAAAGTACAGCACCCATTTATGATTAAAAACACTCAGCAAGTGGAAATAGAGGGAGTATTCTTCAACAAAATAAAAGCCATATACAAAAGACCTACAGCCAACATCATACTTAATGGGCAAAAATTAAAAGCTTTCCCACCTAGTTCAGGAAGAACTCCAGGATATCTGCTTTCATCACTCCCAATCAACATAGTATTGGAAATCTTAGCCACAGAAATCAGACAAGAAAAAGAAATAAAAGGGTGTCCTTACTAACCTGAAGATATTTTACATTAGCACAACAGGAGTAAAAGTTAAACTACTTTATCTTTGTATTTTTTTATGTTTTAAAAACACTTAAAGTAGAAATAAAGATGGAATAACTTTTATGACTTAGTTTTGTCTTCATATATCTCTTGGTGTCAGACACTTTTTCATTTGAGCCATTGTTAATGCCTGTTGCCTTGTAGTTTTACCATAGAATACTATCCAAGAAGCTGGGAAGATGTTTGTGGTTCAATAATGTCTCAAATTGTCTACAGTACCTTTAGAAAGTATATGTTCAATCTAAGAATTTTTTTATTTTTAACTTTATGTGAATTTTATGGACAATAGTCTGTGGATTCAGGATTTATTTATGTTAGCAGTCCTTCAAGTGGATGATTTTTCACTAACAGTAAATTTTTGGGGGCCCTCAAATGATCAATTCTAGGGTCAGAGTATTTTCTTAATTTAGCTAAATGTCCATTTCTCATCTCTCATATAGAGGATTTACAGGTTGCTGAAGAGATAAGGAGTCCCGTTTCTGTGCCATCAGGAAACCCAGAATTTTTTTTATAAAGATAAAGAACAAATCATTTTCTCACCATGTTTAAATTTTATGAATTGTTTACAGGTCAATGAAATTTATAGCTCAAAGTTGTCTAGAAGTGCCTTGAAAAACATTATCCCCTGGCCTATTCTGAAAACCACACTGAAAAAAAACAAATTTTTTTCTGTGCTTATTAAGTTCAACACATAATAAGGATGGTGAGACACTCAGTAGATACTTTGGTATTGACAAACAAACCTTTAGTTTTCAAATAGTAGGCGGAGAAAACCCCCCAAATTACAACCCCTTTAAAAACTAATTTTATTTCTTCAAATGAAGAACTACAGAATTATTAAGAATATAACTCTCAAAAAGTGAACCTCTATGTACTTCAAATGATAAGTGGAAACTATTCAACAAAACAAACAAGCAAACAAAATATAACCAGAGACATTGAAATTAAGAATAAACTGACAGTAACCAGAGGGGAGGTGGGAGGGAACAATGGGGGGAAAGGTGGAAAGGTTTTCAGGGACATGTATAAAGGACACATGGATAAAACCAAAGGGAGGATATCAAGGGTAGGAAGTGGGCATGGTTGGGGTTGGAGGGAGAGGTGCAGGGAAAAGGCAGAAAACTGTATTTTAACAACAAAAATTTTAAAAATGGGAAAAAAGAAAGAAAGAATACCTAAGAAGACAAAAATTATACTGAAATCAGTAATTATATTACGGATTTAAAATCTCATACTGGATAAGAAAATAAAAAATCCAACTATGTAGTACCCATTTGAAAAACACTTAAAAAAGAAAGTTAAAATATAGGAAATGGAGTAGTCGAAGAATTTATACAGATGAGCCATGGACATGAACAATGGTGTGGGGATTGCTTGAGGTACTGGGGGATGCTGGGTGGAGGGAGGAAAAGGAAGAAAAATCTGGACAACTGTAATAGCATAATCAATAAAATGTAATTTAAGAAAAATAAAGAAAGAAAGAAAGTTGACAGTAATGTTGGAAAAAAATGTAACAATATTTTTGAAATGCTAGAGGTCCATATATTACTCTTGAGCAAGTAGAAACATGTCAATTTGTCATGGAATGATATGCATCCATGTTTAACTAGGTATCATGGAACATAAAGAAGCTACAATGATCAAAATATGTTCACTTACAATATAATTTTAAAATATTTAATAGAAACAAATGTAAGAATTGTGGGTAGAAATGTTACCACTCCTTGTAGATTTTAACAAATACTCTTCAGAAATAATAAACCAAGCAGATAAAACATTTAAACATACAGATGATATTAATAATATACCAATCAGGAGATACATACATATCTTGGTCTTACATTGTAGGACACAGGAAAACTTACATTCACTTAGGAGACTGAAAGTGAGGCCACAGTGTGAGTTATGGGTTTCCTGAGTTGCCTGTGGGCCTATGTCGATTAAGCTGCTAGAACAGTCTTTCTCACATGGAGTTCCACAAGTGAAGCAGGCCCTCCAAAAAGCAACTTGAGTGAATATTGTCATAATGTCAAATGGTGAGGACCACTTCCTTGTCAAATGGCGAGGACCAATTCCTAATTCTGAGACCTAGGTTGGTACACAAAGCACTACTTTATGGTGTATTATGACTCTTGTGAGAACAATTTTTATCCCAACTAGCAGAGCTAATCCTGAAATATTTATGAATTTGAAGAAACCAGTGATAAAATACTGTTGTTAATTATGATAACTAAAATGATTGCTAAAAAAAGTGAATCATATTATGCATATTTTTATCATTGTTAACAGTGTGACATCTTTGATCAGAGAAGCCCTCCACTACACAGTTCAGTAATCATGTGTATTTTAATTCCATAATTTTCACATCTTTAAGATACTTATAGAGCAATTTAAATAGCTATCTTCTCAGAACTTTTGGAATTACAAGTAGCTTTTGAACACTAATTGCCTTTAATCATTTGACATACCCTTAAGGAACTCTCCTCAGCAGCTCTCAAAATTCAGTCAAAGCTCCCAGGCATGAAAACAGTGCCCAAACAGGGTGCTGATAATTTCATTCTTGGGGGAATGAAGAGACACGGTGGGCAGCTATGTCTGAGACTAACCTGGAAGACCAGACTCCAAATCAATGGTTTTATTATTTATTAATGTACTTTTCTCCATCTACATCCACTTTCACCTATCTTCTCTGTAGAATCTTTATTAAGGTGAAGCAATGTTTTTACTATCCAGTGTGCTGACACTTTTACTATATCTTGTCTTTTTTCTCAAAGGCCACTTAGGCCTCTCTGCCAGCATGTGAGCAGTCTGCACACCTGCCCATGCCTGCCTGCAGCTGCAGCTCAGTGCCCCTCTTACAAGACCTATCTGAAACTCACCTCCACCAGGGAAGACAGATACAGGTGGGATCCCCACAGCTCTCCTGTGCCCTTTAAGTAGTTTTTAACAATTTGAACCAAGGACCTAATGACTCATGTGGCCACATTGGTTTTTTTATGTTTCAGTATAATTAGTCATGGTCTCCTTGCTCAAATTTCAAATTTTAGAATCTGTTTTGATGTAAACTATAGTGACTTTAAACATGAGTTTATGATCTTGTACATAGTTAATGTTTGTTCTAAAAATAGTTTTACTTTAATTAAAAATTAATACATGGTACATGGGCAGGAGTTTTCAAATATCAAGTGCATAGGGACAGTGCATACCCAGTGAAAGACAGTCAGCCTCCACTATAGGGATGTCCAGTCTCCCTCCCAGAGAGAATTATTCTGTCAGGTTTGTTTTTGTTTTATACCACTTTGCTTTGCTTGCTTATCTTTTTTTTTCAGTTTTTTAAATTATTTTATTTTTGTTCAAGTAAAGTTGTCTGCATTTACCCCCCGCCATTCCCATCCACCCCAGCTGGGGTGGGGGGAATGCCCACTCCCCTCCCCTACTTCCACTGCCCTTGGTTTTTTTCATGTGACCTTTATCATTGTTCCTGAAAACCTTTTCCCCTTCCCCCATTATCCCCACCCACTTCCCCTCTGGTTACTGTCAGATTGTTCTTAATTTCAATGTCTCTGGCTATATTTTGCTTGCTTGCTTGTTTGTTTTGTTGATTAGGTTCCAGTTAATGGTGAGATCATCTGGTATTTGTCCCTCGGCACCTGGCTTATTTCACTTAGCATAATATTCTCAAAAAATAATCTATACAAATACAAGTATATATCTTTCTTTTTATACAAATGAAAATGTGTACACTCTGTATTCTGCAGTTTTTTTAGACTTTAAATTGCACTTTGGTGATAATTCCATAGTCTCAGAAATAATTACTTTTTAACAGATGCATGACATACCTTTGTAAAAACAAACCACTAATGTGTTCCCTATTAATGAATAGTTAAGTTCCCTATATAATGAGCAGAAATGGCTGGGACAAAGTGTGGTTCATTTGAAACTTGTAATTCTATTGCTGTAACCGAACACAGGTCCATCTGCCTGCTGCTACAAAAACCAATACTCAAGAGGCAGGTGCTGATGTAAAGGAAAGTGGTTTATTTTCAGATTCCAGCTACCTGAAAGATGGAGATTCGTGTCTCAAAGTCCATCTTCAAATCTCAGTGGATGCAGATATTTTCATAGGGAGGGAGAGGGGAACAGAACAAGGAGATCAAAGAAGGGGGTTGGAAAGTTCTCTATGTGCAGATGAGCACAGTACCTTCTGATAAGGCAAGTGATGATCTGGTGTGCATAATCTTGGATTGATGTCATCCTGACTTTATGTCATCCTGGCTCCACAGTTGAAGTTCAGCAAATCCTCAGAAGCTAGGATACCTGAAAGTCAGAGTCTGTATCTTTTGAAGTTAGTTCCTAGGGTCCTTATATAAATGTGCTCTTTTTCTACAAGCTACATATTGATAAGAGTCAACACTAACAGAAACATTGAAATAAAGAACAAACTGACATTAACCAGAGGGGAGGTAGGAGAGAGATAATGGGGGAAAATAGAGGAAGGTCTATCAAGAAACACGTATAAAAGACACATGGACAAAGGCAAAGGGGATAGTTTGAGGGTGGGAGGTGGGGATGGGTAGGGTGGGGGGCCATGGCAGGGTGAAAATGGGGACAACTATACTTGAACAACAATTAAAAAAAGAATGGTAGAGTGGATTACAATTCCCTGTTGCAATTTTCCACTGTTACATTGCCAAGTTGCCTTTTTCAGACATTATATAAAGATGACATGCCAACTAGCTACCTTATTTTTCTAAGCAGTTGTTTTCTGGACATTTTTAATTCAGAAAAATCACATGTCCTTTTTTCTTAAATATATTTTATTGATTATGCTATTGCAGTTTTCTCAATTTTCTCCTCTTTATCTCCCCTCCAACCTGCATCCCCAAACCCCACAGTATCCCTGCCCCCTTAGTTCATGTCCATGGGTTATACATGTAAGTTCTTTGATTCCTCTGTTCCCTATACCATTCTTAACCTCTCCCCATCTATTTCATGCCTACCAATTATGCTTTTTAATCCAGGTACCTTTCCCCTTATTCTTTCCCACCCCTTCCCCACTGAAAACCCTCCATGTAAAGTCCATTTCTCTGATTCTGTTCCTGTTCTTGTTGTTTGCTTAGCTTTTGTTTTAGTTTTGGTTTTTAGGTTCAGTTGTTGATAGTTGTGAGTTTGTTGTCATTTTACTGTTCATAGTTTTTGATCTTCTATTCCTTAGATAACTCCCTTAAACATTTCATATAATAAGGGCTTGATAATGATGAACTCCTTAAATTTACCTTGTCTGGGAAGCACTTAATCTGCCCTCCTATTCTGAATGATAGCTTTGTTGGATAGCATAATCTTGGATGTAGGTCCTTGCCTTTCATGACTTCAAATACTTCTTTCCAGCCCCTCTTGCCTGTAAGGTTTCTTTTGAGAAATCAGCTGATATTCTTATGGAAACTCCTTTGCAGGTAATGGTCTCCTTTTTTCTTGCTGCTTTTAAGATTCTCTCTTTATCTTTAATCTTGGGTAACTTAATGATGATGTGCCTTGGTGTGTTACTCTTTGAATCCAATTTCTTTGGGACTCTCTGGGCTTCCTGGACTTGGAAGTCTATTCCCTTCTCCAGATTGGGGAAGCCTTCCTTCATTATTTGTTCAAATAAGTTTTCAACTTCTTGCTCTTGTTCTTCTCCTTCTGGCAGCCCTATGTTTCTGATTTTAGAGTGTTTAAAGTTGTCCTAGAGTTTCCTAAGACTCTCCTAATTTTTTTTTTTGAATTCTTGTTCTTCCAAGAACTTTCTGATCCAGTTGGATGTTTATTTCTTCCTTTTGTTCCAAATCATTGGTTTTAGTCTCAGTTTCCCTCCCTTCACTGTTGTTTCCCTGTATACTTTGTTTTATTTTATTTTGGGTAGCCTTCATTTGTTCCTTTATTTTGCAACTGAGCTCAACCAGTTGTGTGAGCATCCTGATTATCAGAGTTTTGAACTTTACATCAGATGGCTCTTTTCTCATCACTTAGCTCTTTTTTGGGAGTTTTTATCTGTTCTTTCATTTGGGCCATTTTCTTTGTTGGTGCGCCTGTTATGTTGTAAGGGGGCAGGCCCTTAGGTATTCACCCTGGTGAGGCAACCCTCTTTGCTGCATTGTGACGCTGTCTATTGGGGACAGGTCAGAGAGGGAACAGTATGCCTGCTTGCTCTGCTCTAGCCCCACTTTCCAATGCACTCTCTCATGTGAGACTGGGACTTTCTCCTGCCACGGCAACCCCACAGTAGTTTACAGCTAGCTTTGAGTGTTTAGTTTCTCATTCAGCCAGTACTGTCTTGCCCGAGTGGTCCACTGCCTTGTGTGTTCTCTCCACTTAGCTGCTCATCTTTGCCCCTCCTACCAGTCTGGGTGAATGTTTGTGAATGTTTCTTTAATTCCTTGGTTGTCAGAGTTCCATGCAGTTTGATTTTCTGGCACTTCTGTTGTTTATTGTTTTTAGATTGGTTGTTATCCTTCTTTTGGTTGTGTGAGGAAGTGAAATGTTTCTACTTACACCTTCATCCTGGCTGAAAATCCACATTTTCCAAATATTTTAGTTTATTCTTTTAATATTTTCAAATATATAATTATACTTTTTCCTTTTCCATTCTATGTATTAGGCTTTTTTCTTGTCTAATTTAAGTGACTAGTGTTTCAAAGCAATAAAAATAAGAGGAATTGCCATGGATATTTTGTCTTTTTCTTGCCTTAGGAAGAGGGGAAGCAAGAGTGTTTATAGGGAGTGTGGGGCTCCATTTGTCTTTAGAAGCTTATATGTATACATGAAAACATAGCCATATATTAGTGTGATATTAACAATCTATTCATAGTTCTCTATGAGCTTTACTTCCCATACCCTTTTTCATCATTTTTAATAGTTACACAGTCTCTTTGACCCATAGGACTAAGCACATTTATAGGTATATATAGATTTACTAATATATAAATGGAAACTTTCTTTAAAGTTCTGGGATAAACTCTACTAATGGGAAATTGGATTCTATTTGCTAATATTTTATTCTGGACTTTCTCTGGAAGTCTTATATTTTTGGAACTGTTTTGAACATCCTCAGCATAGGGAGGCCAGTCCTGTCTCCTTCCCTCATCATATTCTACAGCCACAAGGCCACTCTACCCCAAGCTTCTCAACTCCTGGTGTCCAAACTGTCTTTTCCTTCTTTCTATTCTAAGAGATTAAACTGAGTGAAACAAGTTAAAGGCTAATCAGATGGCCATCTTCTGACTAAGCACTAAGCACAACAGTGAGTATATTTGTGGACTGTTGAAAGCTACTGTCACTGTTCTGTCTGTTCATGCTTGTTTGGTGTGACATTGTTATTAAAGCTTATCCAACCTCTCTACAAATGAACAGAGTCATCTCTAGTCCTAACACCCTGTAGCCACAAATTCTTGTCAATTACCCTTACTTTTTCAGACAGGGAACCTGAGGTATGAAGAGGTAAGTCTTATGTACAGTCACCAACCAGTGATCTTATTGTCTCTGAGCACAGTGTGGAGTCAGGTCTGCCTGGATCTAAAACTTGGGCTTTACCCAGTATCCTTTTTTTTCCTTCTAAATATTCTCCTTTATCCAACATTTAGGTTTGTTATAGGTATATACATTCCTGAAATATTTCATCCTCCCACACTTTTTAAAATATATTTTATTGGTTATGCTATTACAGTTGTCCCAGCCCCCCTTTATTCCCCTCTACCCTGTACCTCACCTTCCATCATTGTTCTCCCACCTTAGTTGATGTCCATGGGTTATATATATATAAGTTCTTTAGCTTCTTCATTTTCCATACTATTCTTAACTTCTCCCTGTCAATTTTGTACTGACAATTTATGCTTTTTATTCCCTGTACCTTTTCCCCCATTCATTCCTCTCCATAGTCCCACTGATAACCCTCCATGTGATCTCTATTTCTGTGAATTTGTTCCTGTTCTATTTGTTTGCTTAGTTTGGTTTTGTTTTTCTTTTTTCAAGTTCAGTTGTTGATAGTTGTGAATTTGTTATTTTGCTGTTTGTATTTTTGAGCTTATTCTTTTTCCTAGTTAAGTTCCTTGAACATTTCATATAATAAGGGTTTGGTGATGATAAACTCTTTAACTTGACCTTATTTGGGAAGCACTTTATCTGCCCTCCCATTCTAAATGATAGCTTTGCTGGATAGAGTAATCTTGGATGTGAGTCCTTGCCTTTCATGTCTTTGAATACATCTTTCCAACCCCTTCTTGCCTGTAAGGTTTCTTTTGAGAAGTCAGCTGATAGTCTTATGGACACTCCTTTGCAGGTAATGGTCTCCTTTTCTCTTGCTGCTTTTAAGATTCTCTACTTATCTTTAATCTGGAGTAATGTAATTATGATTACCTTGGTGTATGCTTCTTTGTGTCCAACTATTTTGAGACTCACTTTCCTGGAACTCTATTTCTTTTGTCAGATTAGAGAAGTTCTCCTTCGTTATGTTTTCAAATAAGTTTGAAATTTTTTGCTCTTCCTTTTCTCCTTTTCACAACCCTATGGTTTGGATGTTGGAACATTTAAAGTTGTCTTGGAGAATCCTAAGCCTCTCCTCAATTTTTTGAATACTTTTTTCTTCATTCTTTTCCAGTTCAGTGTTTATTTGTTCCTTCTGCTCCAAACTGTTGATTTGAGTCCCAGTTTCCTTGACTTCATTGTTGGTTTCCTGTACATTTTCCTTTATTTCACTTTTCATAGTTCTCATTTTTTCCTCTACTTTGTGACTGTACTCAACCATTTCTGTGAGCATCCTGATTACCAGTGTTTTGAACTGTGCATCTAATAGGTTGGCTATCTCTTCATTGCTTAGTTATATTTTTTCTGGAGCTTTTATCTGTTCTTTCATTTGAGCCATATTTTTTTGTGTCTTGGCATACCTGTTACACAGTAAGGGGTAGAGTCACTCACGTTCCTGCATTGTGGTGGAGGGGTCTGAGAGGGAACAGTGCCACTTGCTCAGCTTTTGGCCGGTTTTCAGTCACTTCCTACTCTACCCACAGCAAATTGGGGCCCTTCTGGTGCTGATTCACAATTAAGTGGGTTTGTGTACATTCTAGGACCCTATGGGTCTCTCCAACAAACTCTCCTATGAGGCTGGGAGTTTCTCCTGCAGCATCAAACCCCACAGATTTTTACAGCCAAAGGTTTTGAGGCTTTATTTCCCTGTTCTGGAACCCTGGGTTGTGCAGTCTGTCTCACTCCTCAATTGCTCCTCCCAGTTAATCTGCATGCAAATGTGGGACTACCCTCTCTGACAGCTTCCGCCTTGCCTGCCCTGGTCCTCTAGCAGCTGCCTACTAGAGTCCTCTCCACCCCGGCTGCCTGTTTCTGCCTCTCCTACCAGTCTGGAGCAATATTTCTTCTTTAATTTCTTGGTTGTTGAACTTCCATACAGTTCAATTTTCTGACAGTTCTGGTTATTTTTTGTTTTTAAATTTGTTGTTTTCCTTCTTTTGGTTTCATGAGGAGGCAAAGTGTATCTACCTATGCTTCCATTTTGGCCAGAAGTCCAATAAATAAATAAAAAAACCCCATAGACTATTGACTCTCTTGGGCTTGTTTCTTTCAGTCAAAACTTAAATTTTAGTCCTAAGCTCTTACTTCCCTGATATTAAGAAAGTATGACCTCAATGAGAAAGAAAGCCAGCAGAAGAGTGTATCCCAGACACCTCAAACACTCTAGGTATTCCTATGAAAGGGTCTTCTGTAAGGTGGGAGAGGTATGTCCAGTTCCCTAATTTCTTGGGTTTATTCTGTATTATTCTGAAATAAACCACCTATGGGGAGACCTACATGTACAATAGAGTAACTCAAGTATAAAGAGATGAGACCACACAGAGAATCTTCAGTAATGAGAAGTCCAGCCTCCTTCCTACTATAAAGCTGATAAACCTGAACAGCTAGCAGTTTGTGTCCTCAAAGAAATGACAATAGCACATAAAAATACAGTCTATGTTTTGAACATTTAGTCTAACTCTTACAAAATAAACAAGGTGGGGAATAGCATTCTTAATTTCAGCAACCTTTGAAATCCCCAAATAGTCTCTGTCTCAAGCTCTTTCACATTCTCAATATTCTATAAATTCCTTTTTTTTTTCTCCAAACACTTCTCCACACCTAGTTTTTCCCCATGGCTCATATTTTTACTTTCTACCCATTTATTCATCATCTAACTATCACATACATTCTGATGGCTTCAGTTTCATCTTCCCTTTGCCCATCCTTCAGATTATATGCAATAAAAAGACAACCAACTTAGCAGCTGGAATATTTACCTCTCAGAAAAGGTGTCAAGTGAGGGAGAAAGATTTAAAACATCTAAAAATTAATATCTTTCTTTCATTTCCTTTACATGTTTCATGCTACATATTGTATTTCTTAGTGCTATGGTTCAATATCCTGACCTTTACTTACATCCAGATGTTCCTTGGCCAAAACAAAGAAAGAAAAAGAGAAGGTGAATTTTTGAGATACCTTTGGAGATTATTGCAATAAATTAATTATACTTTTCCAGACTGTATATGTGTGAACAAGATAAAATATATTTATTATTTATAAAACTCTTAAGTAGTATAATTACAGTTCTTTTAACTTGATTTTAACCCAGGTAGAAATAAAAAATAATAATTTCAAACTTTATACCTTTTGGTAATCAAAACTCTACCCAGCTCTCTCTTTACCTAATAAACTATCATTCCCAATCATCTGTCTCTCCCCAAAATATAACCTCCTACCCTCTAAAATTCTTTGCCTAATGCTCATAACTGATGGGATGATGAAAGTAAAGTACTCAATTATTCTTTTGACAAATAATTCTGAGAAAAATAACCCAAAAATCTAATTTGATATTGAGTTCTGAGGAACATTTAGGTATCTCAGTATAATTTAATGCTTTTCTAGAACAAGAGGTTCTTTAGTACCAGCCATGTAGCTTTCTTCAGTTCATTTTGTGTAGCTTTCTAGGGAAGTGTAGTAGAGCCAGGTCCATCTCTTGCATGAATATATTCTCTTAGTATACAGGGTAACTCAATTAGTCTGCAAAGTATCCCAACCTTCAACCATCAGCTTTTACTTTTCCTTGCTCACAGAAAGTATGAAATATGTGTACAATTGGATAACCAGGGAATGTGGGGCTGAACATCACTGTTACTAAGAAGCACTGGCAATAAATGTATTGTTAAGGAAGATCAGATCTCTAAAATAAAGCAGTTGTTTTTTAACTGTTCATGGTTGGGAAATAATCCTGCTTAAAAGTACATACATATTCAAACAAAGATGACCAGGAGATAGTTCACTTATTTCATCTTAAGTTTTTCTGAACTGATGGTCTTTGGTCAAAAAAAAAGGAGTAATTCCTTCACTTTACAAAAAGTGATAGGTATCAGCACCTACATTTCCCATATGATTCAGTTGCAAAAAAATTGTGGTTTATTTGAGGATCTTCACAAGCCTACCCCTCTATGTCTATATAATGAAGAATTAATCTTATCAAAATAGAGTTTCCTTCTTTATCCCCATTCTTGGAAGCTAACCTATAAATCTTTGAAATTTCCTGAGTGAAATGTATTATTCATAGAGGGTCCATGGCACTACATCTGATAATTATGTTTGTGAAGTAACTCAGGGTAGGTGCCTGGATAACTTATGCTAATAAGATGACTCAGGATTGGGATGACCATGCCAGAAAGACTAACCCATGTCATTAGAGGTTTTGGAGTTTGAGCCATGTGACATCAGCCTGAACTCCTGAGAGGGGAGAGGGGTTAGAAATTGAGTTCAATCATGTAGTCAATGATTCAATTAATCTTTCAAACATAATAAAACCCCAATAAAGATTTCAGACACTAAAGATCAGATGAGCTTCTCTGGTGGCAGTACTCTGTATGCATTGTCACATATGGATTCTGAGAGGGTAGTGAGTCCCTGAGGATGACACAAACTTTGTATTTGGCACCCTCATGGACTTCTCCCTCTGTGTCTCTTTATTTGATTGGTTTTAATTTGTATCTCTAAGCTAAAACCAAATATAGATGGTGTGCTTTCCTGAATCCTATGAGTCATTCTAGTGAACTATCAAACCTAAAAGAGTCTATGGGGACCTCCAAATTTGAAGACAGTTTGAATGAAGTGATGGTGGGCTTAGGAACCCTGATCTTGGGGCTGATATTGGAAGTGAAGATAGCCTTGTAGGTCCTGCTATCTCAGATGGTATAGTTTGAATAAACTCTTTTATAATACCCACAAGTAACTGCTATAAACCAATATGTTTGATTATTTTTTTATTTTTCCAGATGAGGTGCTATTGACATCATCACATGTTATTTCTACAGTGTATCAAGGCCACTATATTAATGTGGCCTTGTCAGACTTGAGTTTCCAAGAGGATATTATTAGCTTTTTTGAAATAGGAAATTTTACTGAAAGCACTAGACAACCTCCCCCTCCTTTCCTGCCTGAGTACCCCTTGGATTACAAAATACTGCTCTAATTTGGCAGCATGGGTTCCAGCAGCTTGTTGCCATATATACACATACTACAAAGATTTGTGAGAAGGAAACAAGTTTTTATCAACAAGAAACCTGATTTGAGAGGGCTGGAAACATTCTAAGCCAATCTCATTTGCAAACCACGGTAAAACAGCCACATCCAGGAATATAAAAATCCAAAACCAAACCCATAAGCCCCCCATTATTGCTTATATGTACTTTTGGAACTCCACCTGGCCATGCAAACAGGTCTCCATCCTTTCTAGGGTATGCATCTATGGGTTTTCACCATCATTTCACACAGCTCTCTCTCTCCCTCTCTCTCTCTCTCTCTCAGGGTGTGGAATCTGCTGCCAGGTAACTCCAGACAGATAAGCAAGAGAACCTCCATTTACAAGAAACTTCCCACCTTATCCCTCTATGTGCAGCTGTCAGTCTCTGTGCGCTGTTCTCCCAGCAAGAGAGTGGAAGCAGTCTAGGACTCGTATCATGATGCAATCATAGTAGTATCCCAAAGGCTAGAGTCTGGTGAGGCATGAATCCCAGTATGTGACCCTGCCTCCAGAGAGTTGGCTTCCTACCATTCAGGGCCTAAGTCCTGAGTGGTCCCAAAATCTGCCACTTCCACTGGCAAATTGACAGCAACAGCAGGAACTGCCACCATTGGGCTCCCACTGGAGGATCATGTGGGTGGTGGGCAGTCCTTTTCACCAGCTTCACTGAAGCTGTCATCAATCGGCCCATCTTGATGGATGGCAGCTGCTGCAGCTTCCTGTCTAAAGGGGCACAGAGCCTGTTGCCTGACCAAGCTCCCCTTGCCTGCCTGCCAGAGCCTCCTCCCCTCCTCTTCTACTGGAGCTCACTGTGCTCCACTCTGGCTCTAGAGTGGTAAGAGACTGGCTCTGGGACAATCCCAGGCCACCCAGTCCCCAAGCCCTGGGTCCAGGAATTCTAGCCCTCACTGGTAGGGAAGGAGGGGAGAATCCAAGAAAGCAGCGCTTCTACAGTGCTCTCCTTTTAAGGGCTCCCCAGAATCCCCTGTGTGGCCAGCTAACATCACTCTGATTACCAGGGTGACATATGCTGGCTCCATAGTGCAGTGTGGCTGCAGCTTCCAGATGGCAGCTGCTGCAGTCTCATGTCTGAAGGGGTGCAAGGACTGCTGCCTGACCAAGCTCTGCTTGCCTGCCTCCTAGAGCCTCCCAACCCCTTTCCCATTTCTGGGCCAGGGGTCCCTCTTTACACTGCTAAAAGAAAAGCACTCTAGTACACATTGGGGTTCAGAGGTGAACAGAGACACTGCAGTTTTAAGAATATCACCCAGCAGGATCATTTCTCAGCCTCATCTGCCTTTCTTATCTCCAGGCAGATGGGCATCAAGTTCTGGCTGACCAGTATCCATCCTGGTCTCAGGTACCATCACAGATCTGAAGAACCCCTCACATTGGAACTTTTTTTTGTCTACTCTCTAATTTTATACTCTCTCATTATTTGTAAACACTTAACCAGGCAGAACTTTAAGACACTGTACAAAGAAAGTTAATCATGGAGACTGAAGCAAGCAGAACAGACTTCTAAGCTTTTCCCTGCCCAGAGCCATTTTTAAAAACAGAATTCTTCCCTGAAGGTTATCCATTTATGAACTGAGCATCTCCATGTCCTGTCCAACTATGAAACTGAGAACAGATTGGACTCCCCCAAACACCAATACAATCTACAAACTGCTCTCAAATAGAAAAGAAAATTTTAAAAAGCCACTTTACATTTTACTACATGGCATAAGGTGGGTCTCCTATTTCCCCTCACTTGTCAGGGCCAGGCTCCCCTACCATGGGATGTCTGAGAGAAAGGATTCTAAGAACCAGGGAGTAGTCATGCCTTAGGAATAGAGGCAGAGAATGGGAGAAAACAGGTAAGGCTGAGGAGTACAGCTTCTTTGTGAGAAGTGAGGAAATACCAGCTTTTTAGTCTGATGTAGTCTTATTTGTTTATTTGTTCTTTATTTCCCTTTCCATAGGTGATATATTGGCAAAAATATTGCTATGATGTATATCTGAAATTTTTCTGCCTGTGTTTTCCTCTAGGACTTTATGGTGTCCTGACTTATATTTAAGTCTTTTATCCATTTTGAGTTTATTGTGGTGCATGGTGTAAGTTGGTGGTCTAGTTTCATTTCTTTTTTTCTTTCTTTCTTTTTTTGCATGTAACTGTCCACCATTTATTGAAAAGGCTATCTTTGAAGATGGCAGTGAGATAGGTGGGAGTGGAATTCATTCCCGCTGCACATGGGTGAAACATCTAGCTGGTCTTCTGAGGAACAGAGTGAACAGCCAATGGTATCCCAGCATATATAAAGATTAGAGGCCAAAACTGTAGACGACATTGCAAATTCAAATGATAAGGAGAGTGCTTCAGGACAATATGGTCCCTGGGACCAGCACAGGGACCAGGGTGGCTGCAGCCCCAGGCCTGGAGGTTCTTTGGAGAGAGCCAGGTCACCAGCTCCTTCCCCTGCCAAAGAAGGTTTGAGCAGCACCAGGAGGGACCTGTATGCTTGAAGCCGCAGGGGAGGAATAAGGATGAAGTGGCAAAAACATAGGGATAGTGTGCACCCACTGATACTGTGGACTCTGGCTGGAAAGAGGTGGGCCATGATGGACCCTGACCCAGATAGTCCCCAGTCTGTTTGGAGAGTTGGGCTGTGTGAGAGGCCAGGCACTTGTTTGGAGCAGTGGCCTTGAATATGAGGAATTTTTCAAAAGAAAAAGAAAAAAAAAGAGGCACTAGGTGGCTGTTTAGAGAATTCTCTCACAGCAGCAGCCCCCGCCTCCTGCGCCACAATCCCCAGACACAACAGCAGAGGGTGCCCCATCACATTCATAACCCCAGTGCAGTGCCACCAACCCAACTGCACTCCCACCCTTCCCTGGCCACAACAGCAGCAGCAGAGGCCACACACTCATATCTGAACCGCAGGGAGAGTGTGCACCCAAAGCACCCAAACCCATGGCCCAGTGACTGCAAAACCCACCCCAGCAGTGGAGGCTGAGCGCTCACACCTGCAGCCACAGGGACAGAGAACACCTGACATGGCAACCCAGAGGTAGCTCCTGCCCAACCCCACTGCCCCAGGCACAGAAACAAAGGAGGCACCTGCCCACATTTGCCCAGTAGCTATAGTGGCTCCCCTGCCCTGCAGGGCAGACGGACTCTCTAAGACGAAGGCAGAGATGCCCCGCAGAGGAAAGCAGCAGGGATCAGTGGGACAGAAAACTCATTGGGAGTGCTGGACAACCCTGAAGAGACTGTGAGAGTCCCTAGCACCTAGGACAGCAAAGAGCAATAAGGTAGTGTGTGAGATGCCCCTAATTGGTACACCTCAAGGATAGTGCAACTGGTGAACTGAAGGTGTAGGCTGGGCAGAGAATGGCACTGGGGGCCTGGCAGCAAACTGAAGAAATGGTATGGAGGCTGGGCAACTGCAAAGAGTGTGCCTCAGACCTGGCAACCATCCCTGCAAAACCACAGGAAGGGAGAAAGGCAAAACCAACCCCACCTCAGCCTGCTGCAGCCAGGAAGACCAACAGAACTGGCTTGGCTTGTTTAAAGTCAGCAGGAGGTTTTTTTCTTTCTTTTTTTTTAGTTCCTTCTTCCTTTCTTTCCATCTTTCTTTTTTATTCCTTCTTCCTTTCCTCTTTTCTTTCTTTTTTTTAATTCTTCTTCCTTCCTTCTTTTTTTAAAAAATTGCCCCACAAGTGAAGCAGTAAAACCTGGAGCTGTGAAAGGACCAGAGTTAGACCCAAAGAAGGGTCACCCAACAACTGAGACAGTGATAAAAAATTCAATTTTCTACTCCAAAGAACTTCCAAGTTATTGTATATTTGTATTGTTATCATTTTTCATTATTCTTGCATCTTTTATTTTATAAATATTTCTGTATTTATCTTCTTTCTGTTTAGTCTTCTTTGCTTGGTTTGTTAAATTACATTGTTTGACTGGTTTCCTGTGTTCTCTAGTTCATAGTGTATTTTTAATTCTCCATCTTTCTCTTCATTTCAGTTCCATTAGCACAATACTCTTTGTCCTTTACTTCCTACTCTTGTTATTCAGATCACACAGATCCTGTCATATGATTTTTGCTCCATTAATATTGTAAATAATTGCTGTTCCATACAATTGTAAATACTACACTGCACCCTTCCCAGATCTTAGCTCACTTCACTGTTTCATTAACTGTATTACAGTTGTGCTTAACTCTATTTTCTCACATGCTACACCTATTTTCTATCCTGTACTTGCACTTTACCTCATAATCTGACCTCCCACAAGCTCACTGCTTTCTATATCCAACTCACAATCCCTCCTTTTCCAACAAGAGTCTTATCTTTTTTTCCACCCTTTCTAAAAAAGTGACTAATTGTGTGAAATATCACAGTTAACACTATACATAGCCAAAGTATCTCCTATCTCTTCTCTGGGGTTGGTACTTTAAATACCACAAAATAAATCCTGCTGTTTAAACCATTTTCCCTGCCCCTTCCAACTGATCATAAAAAAGAGTAGGTAGCAGCTGTGAACACCAGGATACCTGCTGGAAGAAGAAATCCACCAACAAAGGAACCACCAATAGATAACAACAGAAGAAGGTGAAGGAGGGAGTGGAAGTCACACTAACCTCAACACAGGATGTATCTGGAAATACAACAAAATGGTGGAGAAATTACCCAGAAAAAACAACTGAACAAGAGCAAGAGAGAAGCATCAAAACCTCCTATACACAGAGGAACCAGGTTCAACACAACATGTCCACACCTGCACAAGAGAATGCAAGAGCTGGTAGATGGAGTGACCCTCAGTTAACCAGCTGAAGGAAAGGACCCACCGAAGAAAGACCCAACAACAATCAAAACCCAAAAACATCCAGAGAGCCAACATAAATGACAGTCCAAGACCAATGAGCTCAGGAGATAAAGGAGACTGCAACACTGAATCCCACAGGCCTTCTACCATAGAAGATCACACCATAAAACCAGGGAGTCAGAACAGATCAATTTAAAAAACAGAGGCTAACAAGAAGAGTCTCACAAGCAACAGTAAGACAAAGAAACAATTCCCAAATGAAAGGAAAAGAGGAAACCTCAGAAAGAATGATAAATGAAATGGAGGCAACTCAACTATCATATATTGAGTTCAAAACAATTGTTATCAGGAACCTCAATGAGCTCACAAAGAGCTACTAAAAAGTACAGGGAAACAACAATTAATTCACTGCAAATCATATCAACATGAAAAGGGAAATAGAAACAATCAACAAGGGCCAAAAGGAAATGAAGAACACAATTTCTGAACTAAAGAACACAGTAGAAGGAATCAAAAGCAGGCTCAGGGAAGCAGAGGATCAGATCTGCAAGCTACAGGACAAAAAAAAAATACACCCAGAAAAGGCAAGAAAGGTAGAAAAAAACACCCAGAAAGAGCAACAAAAAGAAAATAGGCTCAGAAAGAATGAAGAGGGGTTAAGAGAAATGCAGGACAACATGAAATGTAATATCCATATAATAAAGATACCAGAAGGAGAAGAAGAAGAACAAGTGATAAAAAACTTATTTAAATAAATAATGATAGAAAACTTCTCTAATTTGATGACAGAAATAGTCACACAAATCTAGGAAACACAGAGAGTCCCAATCAAGAGGATCCCAAACAGGCCCACTTCAAGACACATCATAATTAAAATAGCAAAATTCTAAGACATAGACAGAATCTTAAAGGCAGCAAGGGAAAAACAGGAAGTAACCTACAAGGTAGCCTCAATAAGACTAGCAGCTGATGCCTCAATGGAAACACTCCAAGCAGGAAGGGA
Organism: Trachops cirrhosus; assembly: GCA_028533065.1. Classification (NCBI taxonomy): domain Eukaryota; kingdom Metazoa; phylum Chordata; class Mammalia; order Chiroptera; family Phyllostomidae; genus Trachops; species Trachops cirrhosus. The sequence continues at coordinate 52,384,611 of CM052547.1, read as the reverse complement.
ATGGCAAGAAATATTCCAAGTAATGATAACCAAGGGCCTGCAACCAAAACTACAACATACAGCAAGGTTCCCAGTTAAAATTGAAGGTCAAATAAGGAGCTTCCCAGACAAAATAAACTTCAAAAAACACACCTAATCTAAACCAGCTCTGCAAGAGATGCTAAAGGGTCTGCTTTAAGAAAAGGAAGAAAAACAGTGAGAGAGAGAGGAACATGGGTACAAAAAAATAGCAATGAATAAGTACCTAACAATACTAACATTAAACATAAATGTATTAAATGTCCCAATCAAAACACATAGAGTAGCTGAATGGATAAGAAATCATGACACATACATGTATGCTGCCTACAAGAGACCCACCTCAGAACCAAATACCTATACAGGCTGAATGTGAAGGGCTAGAAACAAATTTACCAACCAAATGTACAGGAAAGAAAAGCTAGGGTAGCAATACTCATATCAGACAAAATAGACTTCAATAAAAGAGCCATAAAAAGAAAACCAGAAGGTCACTTCATAATACTCAAGGGAAGAATCCATCAAGAAGACAGCACCATTGTAAATATATATGCACCCAATAATGGGAGCACCCAAACACATAAAGAAAATCTTGAAGGACTTCAAGAAAGTCATTGACAACAACACAATTATAGTAGGAGATTTTAACTCTCAAAAATGGATAGATCTTTCAAACAAAATATGAAAAAGATATGGTGGCATTAAATCTTGCCCTACATCAAATAGAATTTACTGATATATAGATAGCTTTTCATCCCAAAGTAGGAAGATACATATTCTTTTCAAATGCACATGGAACATTTTCAAAGATACACCACATGGCAGGACACAAAACAAGCCTCAACAAATTCAAGAAAATTGAAATCATACCAAGCATTTTGTCTGACCACAAGGGACTGACACTAGAAACCACCCAAAAGGAAAAAAATCCAAAACACTCAAACTCATGGAGATTGAACAGTATGCTATTAAACAATGAATGGGTCAAGAATGAGATTAAGGAAGAAGTCAGAAGTTGCTGGAACCAAATGGAAATGCATGCACAACAATCCAAAACTTATGGGATACAGAGAAGGCAGTCCTGAGAGGGAAGTTCAAAGGGAAACAGGCTTACCTAAAAAGATAAAAACATTTCAAATAAACAACCTAACCCTATGCCTACAAGAAATGTAGGAACAACAACAAAGACAGCCCAGAGCAAGTAGTCAGAAGGAAATAACCAACATCTGAGCAGAATCAAATGACATAGAGACTAAAAGCACGAGTCTAAGGATCAATGAATCCAGGAGATGGTTCTTTGAAAAGATAAACAAAATCGACAAGCCTTTAAGCAGACTCATCAAGAAAAAAGAGACAGGACCCAAATAAATAGAATCAGAAATGAAAGAGGGGAGATTACAACTGATACCACAGAAATGCAAAGGATTGTAAGAAATTACTACGAACAAATATATGCCAAGAAGGTGGAAAACCTAGGTGAAATTGAAAAATTTCTAGAAAAATATAATCTTCCAAAACTCAATGAAGAAGAAGCAGAAAGCCTGAACAGACCAATGAGAGCTGAGGAAACTGAAGCTGTAATCAAAAAGCTTCAAACACACAAAAATATTGGACCAGATGGTTTGACAGGAGAATTTTACAAAGCATTTAAGGAAGCACTAACCCCTATCGTTTACAGATTATTTCAAAAAATTGAAGATGGGAGACTCTGAAACTCTTTTTATGAAGCCAGCATCATCCTAATCCCCAAAACAGATAAAGATATAACAAACAAAGAAAACATCAGGCCAAATCATTGATGAACATAAAGACTAAAATCTTCAACAAAATATTGGCAAAATATTTTCCACATCCAGCCATATATGGTAAAATGATCATACACAATATTCAAGTGGGATTCATCCCAGGAATGCCAGGATTGTACAATATTCACAAATTGAAAAATGTAATAAATCATATAAATAAAATGAAAGACAAAAAACAAATGATCATAGCAATAGATGAGGAAAAAGCATTTGATAAGGTACACCACCCATTCATGATAAAAACTCTCAGCAAAGTGGAAATAGAGGGAGCATTCCTCAACATAATAAAGGCCATATATAAGACATCTAGAACCAATATCATACTCAATGGGAAAAAAATAGAGCTTTCCCAGTAAGATCAGGAACGAGACAAGGATGCCCGCTTTTACCAATCCTATTCAACAAAGTATTGGAAGTCCTAGCTACAGCAATCAGACAAAGAAAAGGAAATAAAAGGCATTCAAATTGGAAAGGAGAAAGCAAAACTCTCATTGTTTGCAGATGACATGATAGTATACATAGAAAATCCTATAGACTCCACCAAAAAACTACTCAACCTGATAAATGAATTTGGCAAAACAGTGGGATAAAAAATCAATATTCACAAATCAAAAGTACTTTTGTACACCAACAATGAAATATCAGAAAGATAAATCTGGAAAAAATCCCATTTGATATTGCAACAAGAAAAATAAAATACCTAGGAATAAACTAGGTACATCCTAGTTTATATCCTAACTAAGGATGTAAAAATTGTGTACTCAGTAAACTACATAAAACTGAAGAAAGAAATTAAGGAAGACACAAACAAATGGAAGCATGTACCATGCTCATGGATTGAAAGAATTAACTTTATCAAAATGTCCATACTACCCAAAGCAATTTATAAATTCAATGTAATATATTTAAGTACTAATGACATATTTCACAGATATAGAACAAACATTTCAGAAATTTTTGTGGAACTTTAAATTACCCCAAATAGCTGCAGCAATTTTGAGAAAGAAGAACAAAGTAGGAGGGATCACAATACCTGATATCAAACTGAATTACAAGGCCACTGTAACCAAAACAGCCTGGTGTTGGCATAAGAATAGACACATAGACCAATGGAAGAGAACAGAGCCCAGAAATAAACCCAAGTCTTTATGGTCAATTAATATTTGAGAAAGGGGGAAGAAGCATAAAATGGAGTAAAAATAGCCTCTTCAACAAATGATGTTGTGAGAGCTGGACAGATGCATGCAAAAAATTGAAACTCGATCACCAACTTACACCATGCACAAAAATAAATTCAAGGTGGATAAAAGACTTAAATATAAGTCTTGGTTCCATAAACACCATAGAAGAGAACATTCACAGGAAAATCTCAGACATTCCACATAGCAGCATCTTCATTGATATGTCCCCTAAAGCAAAGGACATAAAGGATAGAATAAACAAATGGGACCTCATCAAATTAAAAAGCTTCTGCATGGCTAAAGAAAACAGCATTAAAATGAAAAGAGAACCAACTATATGGGAAAACATCTTTTCCAATAACATCTCAGACAAGGATTTGATCTTCAAAATATGTAAAGAACTCACATGACTCCACTCTAGGAAGACAAACAACCCAATCACAAAATGGACAAAAGACATGAACAGACACTTCTCCAAGGAGGACATGCAGAGGGCCCAGAGACATATGAAAAGATGCTCAGCCTCACTAGCCATCAGAGAGATGCAAATTAAATCCACAATAAGATACCACTTCACACCAGTCAAAATGGCGATCTAAAACAAAGCAACAAACAAGTGTTGGAGAGGATGTGGAGAAAAGCAAACCCTAGTGCAGTATTGGTGGGAATGCAGACTGGTGCAGCCACTGTGGAAACTAGCATAGAATTTCCTCAGAAAACTAAAAATGGTACTGCTTTTGACCTGGCAATTCCACTGCTTGGATTATATCCAAGAACCCTGAAACACCAATCCAAAGAAACCTATGCACCTCAATGTTCATAGCAGCACAATTTACAGTAGCCAAGTGCTAGAAGCCACCTAATTTCCCATCAGTAAATGAATGGATCAAAACACCCTGGTACATTTACACAACAGAATTTTACACAATAGAAAGAAAGAAGGAACTCCTACTCTTTGCAACAGCATGGATGGAACTGGAGAGCATTTTGCTAAGTGAAATAAGCCAGGTGGTGAGAGACAAATACTACATGATCTCACCTTTAACAGGAACCTAATCAACAAAATGAACAAGCAAGCAAAATATAACAAAAATCATTGAAGTTTAGAGCAGGCTGACAGTGATCAGAGAGGAGAGGAGAGAGGATAAAAGGGGAAAGGGGTAAGGGGTTTGCAGGAGCAATTGTAAAGGACACATGGATGATAGCAAGGTGGGTGGAGATGGGGAGGGAGGTGTCAAGGGCTGGGGTGTTGGGGAGGCGTGGAGGAAAAAGCAGAAAACTATACTGGAACAACAATAAAAATATTTTAAAATACTGACATTTAAAAATAAACAAACAAACAAACAAACAAACAAACTGTTTTCAACCTGGGGGCATTTTCCCACCAAAACCACAAAATATGGCCTAAAATAAGGTAATGAGGTTAACCAAAGGGCCAATGTGGAGTGGTGGATGCAAGGCTATGTCTATACTGGACTGAGAATGAGTCCTAGTTTGCTGATGAGCACATACCCAAATATTGCGCAGTGTGCCACTATAATACAGACTTCTATGTCCAAGTGACAGATAAGAAAATATTGTCAACACACACTTGAGAAATAGAAATGCATCATTCCATTTCCCAAAAGAGGAAGTAAACTCCCAGGGAACTGGAAGACCTCATTGAGTCCACAATACCTGGGTTTCTGAGAGGACTGGTGCTGGTCTAACTTAGGGAAAACTGTGGCTGATCAGAAGTGATTAGGCAGAGAAACCCAGTGTGGGATACAAGAAAAATGCTTCCTCTTCTCAAAAGTGGCAGAATTGTAGCAATTGAACTTGGAGATTTCTGACTTGAATTCACTGATGATGACACTTATTCTCAAGAGTTTCAGGGTTTGTTTGTTTATTTTAAAGACAATGTGTTTTGGGGGATAACTATTTTACCTCAAGTTTTAGTGTCTGGATTCCAGAACAAGAACCGAAGAAACATATGGAGAAGTTTTTATTTATTTATTGTGTATTGAATTTATAGAGGTGATGTGCCGTAATAAATCAATAAAGGTTTCAAGTGTACAATTTTATTGGACAAAAATAAATAAATAAGAATGGAATTCTAAAAAAATTTTTTCAAGTTACACAGGTAGGTAAACAATGAAGCAAAACATGGAATAGGAAACAAAAGTAAATGTCAGAAAAATTCCAGGGGTGAAGGAGATGGTGGTGTGGTAGGAGGGAGAAGATTCCACTTCTCCCTACACATGGGAGAAAAACCTAGCCAGTCTACAGAGGAACAGAGCAAACAGCCAACACTACCGCAGCATATATGAAGATAGAACAAAAATTGTAGCGGACATTGAAAAACCAGACGGTAAGGAGTGTGCTTCAGGATAATAAGAGCCCAGGGATCAGCGCGGAGACCAGGGAGGTTGCAGTCCCAGGCCCAGCACTCCCCGGTGTGCCTGAGGACACTCGGAGAGAGCTGGGTCAACTGCTTCATCCCTGACCAAACAAGGATTGAGGAGCACTGGGGGAGGTCTGTTTGCCTGAAGGCACAGAGAGGGGAGTAAGGACTGAGAGGCACTCACACAGGGGCTGTGAGCACCCACACGTACCCCTGGGAAGTATGTGCACCACAGCCTGTGCGACCAAGGGCGGCCTGGCTGCACACCTACACCCGCGCCTGCAACCCAGAGAGAGTGTGGTTTTGTGAAAGACCCAGAGCCCACACCTGTGAACCCAGAAAAGATGTGGGTGCTCCGCAGGATCCCTCCAGCACACAGCTGTGAGCTCAGGAGAGTGTGCTTAGGAGGAACCAGATCCCACACCCAGGGACCTGAGGAGAGGCACCAGAATGGCTCTGCGGAGAAACTCTGCTACCCCTGGGTAGTGTACTCCAGAGGATGTCTGAGTGCTGATTGGGAAGGGAAAAAAGCCAGACCAATCACCCCTCAGCCTGCTGAAGCCAGCAAGACCAGAAAAACCAGTCTGGCTAGTTTGAATCCAACAATATGTTTTTTTTTTTGTTTGTTTGTTTGATTATTTGATTTTGTCTCTTTTTTTAAGCAAATTTTTATTTTTTATTTCTTATTGTTTTTATATCTCTCAATTCCTTATGCTTCCCTTTCTTTCTTCCTAGTATCATTCCTTCTTCCTTTCTTTCCAAATGATCTCTTCTTCCTTCTATCTTCTGCTTTCTTTTCCTTCATTTTTTCTTTTTCTTTTTTGAGCCTGCAAGATATTGCATATTTGTATTATCATTTTTTCATTATTCATAATTTTTTTATTTTAATAGTATTTTGGTATTTCTCTTCTTTCTGTATAGTGTTATTTGCTTGGCTGGTTATATTGCATCAGTTGATAGGTTCCCCTGTTCTCCCATTCATAGTGTATTGCTAATTTACTATCCTTCATTCATGTTCTACTCAAGGTTCTGTACTTACTATGCTTGATATCTAGATCTCATACATTCTGTCATATGATTGTTGATCTAATATTACTGTAAATAATAACTATTCCATATAATTGTAAATACCACACAACACGCCTCCCAGATCTTAGCCCACTTAACGGTTTCCTGAACTCTATTACTGTATTGGTTAACTCTATTCTCTCACACACTACACCTATTTACTATTATTTACTCTCACCCTAGCTCAGAAACTGACCTCCCTCAACTTCACTGCTTTTTAGATCCAGCTCACAATCCTTCCCTCCCCAAGAAGAGTCTTATCTTCTTTCCATCCTTTCTAAAAAGTGGCTACTGGGGTGGAAGACCATGGTTAACACTATACAAAGCCAAAGGATCTCCTATCTCTTCTCCACTGGTTGCTATTGTAAATACCATAGAACACTCTCTTATTGTCTTAATCCATTTTCCCTTACCCCTCCAAATGATCACAAAAAAGAGTAGGGGGAAGCTGTGAACACCAGGATACCTGAAGGAGACTGCACCACTGAATCTCACAGGTATTCTACCACAGAAGTTCACACCATAAACTCAGCGAACCAGAACAGATAAATTCAAGAAACAGAGGCTAACACCAAAAGTCTCATGAACAATGAGAAAACAAAGAAACAATCCCAAAATGAAAGGAAAGGGAGAGGCCTCAGAAAGAATGCTAAATGAACTAGAGGCAATTGAACTATCAGCTATTGAGTTCAAAGAAATGATTATCAGGAAGCTCAATGAGCTCACAATGAGTTACCAGAAACTACAGGGAAACTACAATGAACTTACTGCAAAACATATCAACATGAAAAAGGAAATAGAAACTATCAACAAGGGTCAAGAAGAAATGAAGAACACAATTTCTGAACTAAAGAACACAGTAGAAGGAATCAAAAGCAGGCTCAATGAAGCAGAAGATTGGATCAGAAAATTGGAGGGCGAAGTAGAAAAAACACCCAGAAAGAGCAAGAAAGGGAAAAGAGGCTCAGAAAGAATGAAGAGGATTAAGAGAAGTGCAAGACAATATGAAATGTAATAATATTCATATAATAGAAATACCACAAGGAGAAGAAGAAGAACAAGGGATAGAAGACCTGTTTGACAAAGTAATTCTGGAAAACTTCCCTAATTTGATGAGAGAAAGTCACACAAATCCAGGAAACTCAGAGAATCCCAATCAAGAGGACTCCAATGAGGCCCACCTCAAGATACATCATAATAGAAATGGCAAAATTTCAAGACAAAGTGAGACTCTTACAGGCAGCAAGAGAGAAACAGGAAGTAACATACAAGGGAGCCCCAATTAGGCTTGCAGCTGACTTCTCAACCGAAATGCTCCAAGCCAGAAGAGAATGGCAAGAAATATTCCAAGTAATGAGAACCAGAGTCCTGCAACCAAGGCTACTTACCCAGCAAGGCTCTCAATCAAGATACAAGGCTAAATAAGAAGCTTTTCAGACAAAAGAGGTCCAAAAGAATGCACCTCCACTAAACCAGCTCTGCAAGAGATGCTAAAGGGACTGCTTTAAGGAAAGGAAGGAAAGCGAGAGAGAAAGGAACAGAGGTACATAAAAGGCAATGAATAAATACCTATCAATAATAACTTTAAATGTAAATGGATTAAATGCTCCAATCAAAAGGCATAGAATATATGAATGGATAAGAAAGCCTGACCCACACATATGCTGCCTACAAGAGACCCACCTTAGGAGCAAAGACATACACAGACTGAAAGTGAAGGGCTGGAAACAAATTTTCCAAACAAATGGACAGGAAAAAAATCTGGGGTAGCAATACTCATATATGACAAAATAGACTTCCAAAATAGGGCCATAAAGATAGAGACCGAGAAGGTCACTTCATAATGCTCAAGGGAAAAATTTTCCAAGAAGACATAAACATTGTAAACATATATGTACGCAACATAGGAGCACCCAAATAAATAAAGAAAATTTTAGAGAACTTCAAGAAAGATATTGTCAGCAACACAATTATAGTGGGGGATTTTAACACTCCACTGTCAAAATGGACAGATCTTCCAAACAAAATATCAACAAAGATATTGTGGCATTGAACAATGCCCTAGATGAAGTGGACTTAACTGATATATATAGAGATCCCTCCATCCCAGTGAAGCTAAACACACATTCTTTTCAAATGCACATGGAACATTTTCAAAGATAGAACACGTGACAGGATACAAAAGAAGCCTCAAAATTCAAAAAAATTGAAATCATACCAAGCATTTTATTGGATCACAAGGGACTAAAACAAGAAACCAAGTCCAAGGAAAAAAACCCAAAACACTCAAAATCATGGAGATTAAGTAGCATGCTATTAAACAGTGAATGGGTCAAAAATGAAATTAGGGAAGAAATCAAAAAGTTTCTGGAAACAAACGAAAGGAACTCACAACAACCCATAATTAATGGGACACAATGAAGGCAGTCCAGAGAGGGAAGTTCATAGGGATACAGGCCTACCTAAAAAAAGATGCAAACATTTCAAACAAACAACCTAACACTACAACTACAAGAACTAGAGGAAGAACAACAAACACTGTCCAGGGCAAGTAAGAGGAAGGAAATAACCAAGATTAGAGCAGAATTAAATGACATAGAAATGAAAAGCACAATTCTAAGGATCAATGAATCCAGGAACTGGTTCTTTGAAAAGATAGACAAAATTGACAAGCCTTTGAGCAGGTTCATCAAGAAAAAAAGACAGAAGACCCAAATAAACACAATCAGAAATGAAAGAAGAGAGGTTAAAACTGACATCACAGAAATACAAAGGATTGTAAGAAATTACTATGAAGAACTGTATGGCAAGAAATTTGAAAACCTAGGTGAAATGGACAAATTTCTAGAAAAATATAATTTTTCTAGAAAAATTTTATTGAGTTCCAAAACTCAATAAAGAAGCAGAAAACCTGAACAGACCAATATCAGCAAATGAAATTGAAGCAGTAATCAAAAAACTCCAGGCACACAAAAACCCTGGACCAGATGGTTTCACAGAAGAATCCTACAAAGAAGTTAAGGAAGAGTTAACCCCTATCCTTCACATACTCTTCCAAAAAATCCAAAAAGATGGAAGACTCCCCAACTCTTTTTATGAGACCAACATCATAGTAGTACCAAAACCAAATAAAGACACAACAAAGAAAGAAAACTTCAGGCCAATATCATTGATGAACATAGACGCTAAAATCCTCCACAAAATATTGGCAAACTGCATCCAGCATTATATTAAAAAGATCATACACCATGACCTAGTGGGATTCATCCCAGGAATGCAAGGATGGTTCAATATTCGCAAATCAGTAAATGTAATTCATCACATAAACAAATGCAAAGACAAAAATCACATGATCATATCAATAGATGCAGAAAAAGCATTTGATAAGGTACAGCACCCATTTATGATAAAAACACTTAGCAAAGTGGGAATAGAGGGAGCATTCCTCAACATAATAAAGGCCATATATGACAGACCTACAGCCAACATCATACTCAACAGGCAAAAACTAAAATCTTTTCCACTAAGATCAGGAACAAGACAAGGCTGTCCACTTTCACCACTTCTATTCAATATAGTACTGGAAGTTTTAGCCACAGCGATCAGACAAGAAAAGGAAATAAAAGGCATCCAAATCAGAAAGGAGGAAACAAAACTGTCACTGTTTGCAGA
>CM052547.1:52334952-52373984 GCA_028533065.1 Trachops cirrhosus | reverse complement strand
AGGACTCAGGCTATTTGCAAAGCCGAGGGGGCAGGGGTGATGTCGCTCACTCCCTCACTTCCACAGCCCCTTGAGTCTCTTCCCTGATGGCTTATTCCCACGTGATTGTGTCTGTCTTAGGTCCATTCTTTTCAGAGAATGGTTGCCCGTCATTGACTATCCAATCAAGCTGAAGGGAATAGCAGAGCAGGCAGTGCCCGTGTTCAGGGAAATAAGTTTTGTCTCCTTAGGCCTCCCAGTTCTGGGAGGTTTCTCACTCAGCTTTAGCCACGGGGAGGTTACGGCTCCTGAAACCAGGCAGGGCGGGCACCACAGTTTCCCAAGGTTTTTCCACCAATTGGCATTACCTTGTCTACCAGACCCTGACTCAAAAGGATCCCCATGATCCCAGAAATGTTATCAGTAAACCACACTTCCTTTCTTTGATATGCATCCCTATGCAAGCTAAACTCAATAAAAGCCCTTTAAGACAGAGTCTTGCAGCCCTTCTCCTCAGAGATATTGGCCACCTTTCCTCCCCAAGCAGATCAAATCTTGGTAGACTTATTCTCATCCACAGTGGCTGGGAGAGCTCTGCTGGATGGAGCTCCCCCACAGTAAACTATTGAGCACCTGCCCCAACTTCACTCAGTGATTTCTGAACTAGAGACAACCACACAGACATCTTAGTTCCTTTTGTCTGAAGCTGTTAGTAGCTATGTGTTATTTATGTCCTAGATTACATCTGTTGCCCCAGCCTCTTTAATAATAGCATCTCTTTCACTATGGAAGTGTCCTGATTTGGGCAATAATTATATGGGGACTTGGTGTTCCAAATGCAAATGAACTTTAGAAACTGAAGGTCCTGCCTGAGGTCTCTAAAACCCAGCACACCAGAGAAAACAACATGGATGAAAAACATGGAGCTTCTCAGATAGTTCCTCAGAGGCAAATTCTCTTTCTGGAGACACATCACATGTCTCCAAGGTAAGGTGCATGAGGAGTTTGGGGTACTACCAGCCATAACACAGAAACACTCTTGCTTATGGAGAACTGTATCTCAAAAATAACAAATAATAGCACTTAGCTTTGAAAATCTCAGCACACTTTTGGTAAGATGGTGGAGGAGTGAATACAAGTCACACCAACTTCCTCCCATGACCAAACTGGAATTACAACTAAATTGTGGAGAAGCTACCCAGAACAAACAAGTGAACAATAGTGAGAGAGGGGCCTTATAACCTTGGACAGACAGAAGAATCAACTTCAGCACAACCTGACTGGTAAAGAGTGTAGTGGAGACTCAAGAGGGCTAGCCACACCCACAGGTGGCAGAGCCAGAGAAATAATTAAGCGTCCAGTTGCATCCCCCTAGTATGAATGGGGTCTAACCCTGAAGCTGGGATATCAGCCTAGAACACCAGAACTCACAAAGTACACAGATAATGAACAGTTGCAAAAAGCAGCAGGGTTGCTCTGTGTCAGAGATGGATGGCTGGAGACACAAAGGGCTGTGCAAAGGACCAACACACAAATTTTTGTTTTCAGGCACTTACTCAGGCTTCTAGCAAAGGCAGGGGCAGGGTGGGCTGGAGATGCTGGAGGAGAGACTGGGAACAGAAGCTTTGTGGAGAGAACTGAGAGAGTCTTAGCTGCTGGGATCCTAGTGCTGAGTCATTCCCCATAAGGCAGCAGTCATTGTGCTCAGGCAGAGCACACCCCTCCAAGTGGCAGTAGCCTGAGGGAAAACAATAGCCCTGACCTCAGGAAGGACTCTGCCCTGGCCCTGCAGTACTTAAGCCTGACTGCTGGGTGCAGAGTGATGATATTAACAACGGAAGGAGGCAGCCACAGACAGCAGATCCTTGGAAGTCTTGAACAGGCTGCCTAAGGTCAGACAGGGTCAACAACTGACAACACCAGAGATGAATCCAGAAAGAAAAAACAGTGACAAATGTTAGAGGATGCCTACACTAAAACTACTGTGGTCTTCTCTAAGAGTTGTGATATTTCCATTCCTTTATAGTTTTTTAATATTCATTCATTGTCCATCAAGATTGTGCATATTCTGCTTTCTTCAATCTCTTTTTATTCATGATGTAAATTTTACTTTTTCTCTTTGCACTACTCTGATTCTCAAGTCTTATTAATGCTCCTCCCTCTACACTCCCAAAATATTTTTCTTTTTAAAGACTTCATTTATTTATTTTTGGAGGAAGGAAAGGAAAGAGAAAGAGAGGGAGAGCAACATCAATGTGTGGTTGCCCCTCCAGTGCCCCCTAATGGGTACCTGGCCTACAACCTAGGTATGTGCCCTAGACTGGGAATCCAACTGGTGACCCTTTGATTCAAAGGCCAGCACTCAATCCACTGAGCCACACCAGTCAGGGCAACATGCTTAGGTTGAAAAATGTGTAATTTTTCTTTTAGTAAGCCATCCCATATTCTCTCTCCTTTCTCATAATAGTCTTAATCTTTTTCACTCTTATTAATACTGGGACATTTGTTATTAATAGTGGGATTGTGGCGGGGGGATATTTTTGTGGGTGTGGGTTTGTTTCTTGGACTTTGTGGTTTTGTTATGGTAGCACCTGCAAAATAGCATACAAGAGGTGGTGGTATCTCATTGTGGTTTTAATTTGCATCTCTCTGATAGCTAGTGATATTGAGCATCTTTTCAAGTGTCTCTGGGTCCTCAGTATGTCCTCCTTGCAGAAGTGTCTGTTCAAGTCCTTTGCCCATTTTTTAATTGGGTTGCTTGTCTTCTTAGAGTGGAGTCCTGTAAGTTCTTTGTATATTTTGGAGATGAAACCCTTGTCTGAGGTATCATTGACAAATATGTTTTCCCATACAGTTGGTTCTCTTTTTATTTTAATACTGTTCTCTTTAACCGTGCAGAAGCTTTTTATTTTGATGAGATCCCATTTGTTTATTCTTTCCTTTATGTCCCTTCCTCTAGGGCACATATCAGTAAAAATGTTGGTGTGTGAAATATCTGAGATTTTCCTGCCTCTGTTCTCCTCTAGGACTTTGGAACAAGTATAAAGGACACATGGACAAAAATTAGGGGTGATGGAAATGGGAGGTAGGTGGGGAGCACTGGGGGAATGGGCTTCGATGGGAGTAAAACACAGAAAACTGTACTTGAACAATAATTAAAATAAAAAATGTTAAAAAATGAAATAAAATAAAAATCAGTAAACATCCCTCAGGTAAGGATTTTTAAAAAAGAAGAAGAAAGTACTGTAAAAGGGACTTGTTGCAAAATTTATGCAAAACTGCTGGGTTCTCTGCTTTGCCACTACATCCCTGTAAGTAAATTACCCTTCAATAAATTCTGTTATGTTCTGTAAAAAGAAAAAAAGATGTGGTGGGACAAGTGACCTTCAGTCAACCAGTTGAAGGGAATCACCCACAAAAGAACAACCCAACAGCAATCAAAACCCAATTACATCCAGAAAACCAACATAAAGAGCATCCCAAGAGTATCGCATTGAGGAGATCAAGGAAATTGCACCACTGAATCTCACAAGTCTCTTAACATAAAAGATCACACCATGAAGTCAGGCAGTCAAAACAGATCAATTTAAGAAAAAGAAGCAAACAAGAAGAGTCCCACAAACAATGGGAAGACAAAGAAACAACCCCTAATCTAAAGGAAAAGAGGAATCCTCAGAAAGGGTGATAAATGAAATAGTCAATTCAACTATTAATCAGATGTGGAGTTCAAAACAATAGTTATAAGTAAGCTCAAAAAGCACAGTGAGAATTATCAAAAACTACAGGGAAGCTATGAGGAATTTACTGCAAACTATTGCAACATGAAAAAGGACATACACATAATCAACAAGAGCCAAAAGAAAATAAAGAATACAATTTCTTAATTGAAATGAAGTAGAAGGAATCAAAAGCAGTCTAGGTGAAAGAGAGGATCAAATCAGCAAGCTGTAGAACAAGATGGAAAAAAACTCCCAGAAAGAGCAAGGAAAAAAAAAAGATTCAAAAAGAACGAAGAGGGATTCAAGGAACTACAGGACTATGTGAAACATAACAATATCCATATAATAGGGACACCAGAAGGAGAAGAAGAAAATGAAGGGTTAGAAAACCTGTTTGAAAAAAGTAATGATATAAAAATTATTTAATTTAAAAGAGAAAAAGTCACACAAATCCAGGAAGCACAGAGGGTTCAAACAAGGGGAACCCAAACAGACCCATTCCAAAATCATCATATTAAAATGGCAAAATTCCAAGACAAAGAGAAAATTTTAAAGGCAGCAAAGGAGAAACAGAAAGTAACATACAAAGGAGGCCCAATAAGACTAGCAACTAACTTTTCAACAGAAACACTACAAGCCAGAAGGAAATGTCAAGAAATAAGGAAGGGTTTACAGGAACAAATATAGAAGACACATGGACAAAACTATGGGGGGGGTGGAAAGGGGAGGGAGGAGGGGAGGAATGGGTAGGGGGGCTGGAATGGGAATAAAGGATAGAAACTGTACTGAATAAACTAAAATAAAATTTTTTTTAAAAAAAGAAATACTCTGAGTAATGAAAAGCAAAGGACTGCAACCAACTGCTAAACACAGCAAGACTGCCATTTAAAATGGAAAGTGAAATAAGGAGTTTCCCAGACAAAAAAAAAAAAGCTAAAAAGAAACACCTCCAACAAACCAGCATTGCAAGATATACTAAAGGAACTGCTTTGAGAAGATGAAGAAAAAGAGTGAGAGAGAGAGCAGCACAGGAACAAAGGGGGTAAAATGGCAAAGAATAAGTACCTATCAATAATAACTTTAAGTGTAAATGGATTAAATGCTCCATCATAAGACATAGGGAAGGTGAATGGATAAAAAAAAACATGATCCCTATATTAGCTGTCTGCAAGAGACCCAGCTCAGAAAAAAGGTATACACAAACTGAAAATGAAGTGATGGGAAAAAATATTCCAAGCAAATGGACAGGGAAAAAAAACAGGAATAGCAATACTCATATCAGAAAAAAATACTTCAAAACAAGAACCATAAAAAGAGACCCAGAAAGTCCCTTCATAATACTTAAGGGAAGAATACATCAAGAAGACATAAACATTATAAACATGCATGCAACCATCATAGGAGCACCCAAGTATATATGGAATATCTTGGAGGGCTTCAAGAAAGATATTCATAGCAACACATTTATATGAGGGTATATTACACCCTATTGTCAACAGTGGCTAGATCTTCCAAACAAAATATCAGCAAGGACATTGTGGAATTGTCCTAGATGAAATGGACATTATATATATATATATATATAAAATAACTTTCATCACAAAGAAGCAAAACACACACTCTTTTTAAAAGCACATGGAATACTTTCAAATATACATCACATGATAGGACACAAAACAAGCCTCAACAAATTCAAGAAAATTAAAATCACATCAAGCATTTTCTCAGATCACAAGGCTTGAAAATAGAAACCAATCTCAAGGAAAAATCTGCAAAATATTCAAACTCATGAAGACTGAACAGCAAGCTATTAAACAATGAATGGGTTAAGAATGAGATTAAGGGAGAAATCAAAGTTTCTGGAAAAAAATTAAAATGAACACACAATATTCAAAAACATGTGGGACACAGAGAAGGCAGTCCTCAGAGGAACACTGACAGCAATACAGGTCTACCTATAAAAGATAGAAATATTTAAAATAAACAACATAACTCTATATCTACAAGAACTGGAGGAAAACAACAAAGGAAGTCTAGAGCAAGTAGAAAAAAGGAAATAACGAAGACAAGAGAAGAATTAAGTGACATAGAGACTAAAAGCACAATTCTAAGGATCAATAAATCCAGGAACTGGTTCTTTGAAAAGATAAACAAATTCAACAAACCCTTAAGCAGACTCATGAAGAAAAAAGAGAGGACCCAAATAAGCACAATCAGAAATGGAAGAGGAGAAATTACAACTGACACCAGAGAAATACAAAGGATTGTAAGAAATTACTACAAAGAACTATATGCCAAGAAATTGGAAAACCTAGATGAAATTGACAAATGTCTAGAAAAATATAAGCTTCCAAAACTGAATGAAGAAGAAGCAGAAAGCCTGAACAGATAAATAACAGATGACAAAATTGAAGTAGTAATCAAAAAGCTTCTGACACACAAAAACCTTGGACCAGATGGTTTCACAGGAGAATTTTACAAAACATTTAATGAAGACTAACACCTAACCTTCTCAGCTATGCCAGAAAATTCAAGAAGGAAACTCCCAAACTCTTTTTATAGGTCAGCATCATCCTATCCCCAAAACAGATAAAGATACAACAAAGAAAGAGAGCTATAGGCCAATACCGATAATGAACATAGATGTTAAAATCCTCAACAAAATATTGGCAAACTGCATCCAGCAATACATTAAAAAGATCATACTCCATGATCAAGTGGGAGTCATCCCAGGAATGCAAAAATGAGACAATATTTGCAAATCAATAAACATAATATACCACATAAACAAGAGGAAAGACAAAAATCACATGATCATATCAATAAATGTGGAAAAAGTTTTTCATAAGGGACAGCACCCATTTATGATAAAAAAAAACACTCAGGAAAGTGGGAGTAGAGGGCACATACCTCAACATAATAAAGGCCATATAAGAGAAACCTGCAGCCAACATCATACTCAATGGGCAAAAACTAAAACTGTTGCACTAAGTCAAGAACAAGACAATGAGGTCCACTTTCACCACTTCTACTCAACATAGTATTGGAAGTTCTAGCCACAGTGATCAGAAAAGAAAAATAAATAAAAGGAATACAAACTTCAAAGGAAGAAGTAAAACTCCTTGTTTGCAGATGACATGATAGTGTACATAGAAAATCCTATAGACTCTGCCAAAAAACTACTTGCCTTAATAAATGAATTTGTCAAAACAACAGAATGCAAAGTCAATATGCAGAAATTGAAGGCATTTCTATACAGCAGCAATGAAATATCAGGTAAAGAACATAGGAAACAAATCTAATTTACTATATCAACAAGAAAACGCAAAGTACCTAGGAATAAATTCAACCGAGGAGATAAAATACCCATACTCAGAAAACCACAGAACACTAAAGAAAGAAATTAAGGAAGACACAGATAAATGGAAGCTACTATAGACTCCATGAATCTGCTGAATTCATAGATTGGAATAATTAATATCATTAAAATGTCCATATTACCCAAAGCAGTCTTAGATTCAACACCATCCTTATTAAAACAGCAATGATATATTTCACAGATATAGAACAAATATTTTAAAAATTCATATGGAACCATAAATGATTCTGAATAACCACAGCAATGTGGGTCAAAAAGAGGAAAGCAGGATGGATCACAGTACCTGATATCAAATTATATTACAAGGCTACTGTAATCAGAACATTCTGGTACTGGCATAAGCAAAGACACATGGATTAATGGAACAGAATACAGAGCCCAGAAATAAACCCATGTTTCTAGGATCAATTACTATTCAACAAATGGGTCAGGAGCATAAAATGGAGTAAAAATAGCCTCTTCAATGAATGGTGCTGGGAGATCTGGACAGGTACACGCAAGATAGTGAAACTTGACCACTCACTTACATCATACACAGAAATAAACTCAAGATGTATAAAATACTTAAATATAAGTTGTGATACCATAAAAGTACTAGAGAGAAACATAGACCATACAATGTCATATATCCCAGGCAACAATATCCTTGTTAATATATCTCCTAGGGTAAGGGATATAAAGGAAAGAATAAACAAATGTAAGCACAAAAAATTTAAAAGCTTCTACATGTCTAAATAAAACATCAGCAAAATGAAAAGGGAACCAACTTAGAGGAAAACATATTAGCCCATGATAACTCAGACAGTCTTTATCTACAGACAGTCATAAAGAACTCACATGACTCCACACCAGGAAAACAAACAATCCAATTAAAATATGGGCAAATGTCCTGAACTGACACTTCTCCAAGGAGAATAAATAGAGTGCATATGAAAGAATGCTTAACATCACTACCCATCAGGTTGATGTAAATTAAAACCACAATGAGATACCAACTGACACCAGTCAGAATGGTCATCATAAACAAATCAACAAACAGCAAGTATCCAAGAGGATGTGGGGGAAAAGGAACTTAGTACATTGTTGGTGGGAGTGAAGACTGGTGCAGCCACTGTGGAAAACAGTATGGAATTTCCTCAGAAAAACTGAAAATGGAACTGCCTTTTGACCCAGCAATGCCAATTCAAAACAACTTATGCACCCCAATGTTCATAGCAGCACAATTTACAATAGTCAAGTGCTGGAAGCAACCTAAGTACCCATTAGTAAATGAGAGGCTCAAAAGGTGTGGTACATTTATACAATGGAATACTACATAGCAGAAAGAAAGAAGGAGCTCCTACTCTTCACTACAGCATAGATGGTAATGGAGAGCATTATGCTAAGTGAAATAAGCAAGGCAGTGAAAGACAAATGCCATATGATCTCACCTATAAGTGGAACCTAATCAATAAAAATGGAACTACCTTTTTACCTGGCAGTTCCACTGCTTGGATTATACCCTAAGAATCCTGAAACAAGTTTTGTTCTCTCTCCTGATAAAAGAAAAAAATTAATATAATTAGGCAATTTTAGTATGCTTAAAGTACATGAGAAGTTTTGTTAAATAAAGAAATAATAATCATGTTCTATTTGTATACATGTATATTTATTATCAAAGTGGATGTTCTAGATATTATATGAAAATCTCCAAGAGTATACAAAATTCTGATATACTTTCATTGGTAAGTCTAATTGTTATCATAACACATTGTTACAGAAAAGTAAATTCCTTTCTCAATTGCATTATAACCAGATCTATAATAATGTCATTTTTAAGTTTTTTCATTTAGAGACAGCCATTATTTTATTCTGATACATTTGCAAATATGTTACATCTTCAGAAAGATCCATGGAAAGGACTCTGACATTCTAAATTAAATATTTCTTTTTAAAAGGTTTTATTTATTTATTTTTAGAGAGGAGAAGGGAAAGAGAAAGAGACAGAGAGAAACACCAATATGTAGTTGCCTCTTTAGCACCCCACACTGAGGACCTGTCCCACTACGCAGGCATGTGCCCTGACTGGGAATTGAGCCTGCGACCCTTTGGTTATCAGGCCAGCACTCAATCTACTCAGCCAGACCAGCCAGGGTGTAAATTAAATATTTTAGAGAGTAAATTTTCAGATTACACTTGAACTAGATGAAGATTTATGAAACTTTACAGGAATAGCTGTATTCATGCAAACATTGCCAAATAATCAAAATAAGCAAAAATTGATTATGGGAGTGAATGAACTGAGAATAATTATTATTTTAATGCTTTGCTCAAGGTATTCCTGATTTTAAATATTTTTTCTTTTGTTTTTTAGATATAAGAAAATTTGTTTTTTTCTTAGATCAATTAAGTAAAATGTGCAATTATAAGCAATATTGAGGCACTTATATTTTTCTCCCTACATGATCCCTTCTGAATTTGAAAAGCCTTAACGAGTATTTTTATCCTCATGGCAATGTGTTTGTTTGCACTAATCCACTAAGAATATATTCTCTTTATAACAGGACACAGTTGGAAACTGGTTTTATTAATCAAGATTTTGGAATGTCGTACTTGAGAGAAACATCCTTAGACTCTGGAGGTCAGCAAAAAACTTTGAGGAATTAAGATTGACTTTTGAAAACAACAAAAGCCCCTGGGAAAAACTGTCTAGTGCCTTGCTCATTTATTTATATGGTTCATGGCAGTGTTTCCAGGTAAGGAACAAAGGTTGTGTTTCTGAAAAATGGCAAAGAAAGAACCTCACAACATTTGGGAGGACTTCCAGAACTTGAAGAATTTACTCAAATCTAGGATCATTGCATGCAAAGACTGATGGCAACTATGTGGCTAATTAAAGGTTATTTGGGAGATTCCTTATGATATTCCAGCAAAACAGGTTTAAGAGAGACTGTATGATCAATTGCTATTCTTTTTTTTACTCATCATCTAAGGATATGTTTATTGGGGGGCAGGCAGAGAGGGAAATATCAATGTGAGAGAGAAGCCATCAGTCGGTTGCCTCCCATGCATGCCCCAACTGGGGATCAAACCCACAACTTTTTTGTGTATGACACAATGCCCTAATCAACTGAGCCACCCAGCCAAAGACAATTACTATTCTCGTGTTTATGCAAATAATAAGGCCAAGTTAAACCAACACTTAATATAATAAATAGTTTTAATTTGGCTACATTAATTAAAAATGAGGGTGATTTGAGGGTGAGAAATTGTATTTCAATATAATCTATAATATGCAATTGTGGATATTAGACTCTAGTTTAGTTAATTGTCTTTAAAGTTTTATTTTTCATCTATAAATTCAACTGCATCTTAAATTTTCCAGTTTTCTTGAATATTTGCCTACAACCCTCCAGAGTAATGTTTAATTTTTCTCCCACTCTTTGACTTGAAATTATTAAAAACTAAAACTTTTCTTCTGAGCTTTATAATTGCAAATTGCAGCCCAAAGACTTAATATAAGTTTGTGAAACTGCCACAACAACTTAAACAATCTCATACAACTCCATTCCAGGAAAACAAACAACCCAATTAAAAAATGGGCAAAAGACATAAACAGACACTTCTCCAAGGAGGACATACAGAGGATCCAGAGACATACGAAAAGATGCTCAGCATCACTAGCCATCAGAGAGATGCAAATTAAAACCACAATGAGATACCACTTCACACCAGTCAGAATGGCCATCTTCAACAAAGCAACAAACAACAAGTGTTGAAGAGGTTGTGGAGAAAAGAGAACCCTAGTACACTATTGGTGGGACTCCAAACTGCTATAACCACTATGGAAAACAATATGGAATTAATCTCAGAAAACTAAAAATGTATCTGCCTTTTGACCCAGCAATTCCACTGCTAGGATTATATCCTAAGAACCCTGAAACCGCAGTCTAAAAGAACCTATGCACCCCAATGTTCATAGCAGCACAATTTACAATTGCAAAGGGCTGGAAGCAACTTAAGTTTCCGTCAGTAAATGAATGGATCAGAAAACTATGGTACATTACATGATGGAATACTATGCAGCAGTAAGAAAGAAGAAGCTCCTACCCTTTGCAGCAGCATGTACGGAACTGGAGAGCATTATGCTAAATGAAATAAGTCAGGTGGTGAGGGAAAAATACCATATGATCTCACCTTTAAATGGAACCTAATCAACAAAACAAAGAAGCAAGCAAAATATAACCAGAGACATTGAGATTAAGAACAATCTGATAGTAACCACAGGGAAGGTGGGAGGTCATAATGGGGGAAGGGGGAAGTGTTTTCAGGTACAGCTATAAAGGTCACATGAACAAAACCAAGGGGGGCTGGAAGCAAGGGAGGTAAGTGAAGATGGCTGAGGTGGGGGCAAAATGGAGACAACTACACTTGAAAAACAATTAAAAAAAAAAACAATTTCAATGACAGATGCTATATAAACCCCACAGAATTTTTCTGAGAACCTGATGATATCACCAGAGATATCAAACTGCAGATAAGAAAGATACATAAGCTCTGGCTCATAAGGTGTGGCTCAATGGATTGAGTGCCAGCCTGTGATCCAAATGGATGAGGGTTAGATTCCCAGTCAGGGCACATGCCTGGGTTGTAAGCCAGGACCCCAGAAGGGGGTGCATGAGCGGCAACCACACACTGATATTTCTCTACCTCCCTTCCTTCCCCTCTTTCTAAAAATAAATACATAAAATCTTTTTTTAAAGGATGTATGTATCAGATAGTCTCTACATGCTTTCACTCCAGCACAAGAATCTTTGAGCTTTATATCTAGTAATCTCTTTTAACTGACAGCCTTACAGACTCAGAAACTGGTTTACAATATGTTCTGATCATTAACCTTTGTGGGGGTTTTTTATTTTGTTTTTAGGTGCATACTCTTTACTAAATACCTTATTGCTTATTTACACAAGAACTATTTTGGAAGCCCACCTGCATCACTGCCTCCTAAAATGGGTCTCAACAATTTAACTGAACTGGCTTACACTCAGGACTGAATATTTGAGTTAATAAAATATGTATCAATCTACCAATTTTATTTAAAAAGCAGGACTAAAGGGATTAAAGTTCTTCCATCTTGAAACTGCTATTTTGGACTATTGATTTTTAACTGTTTATTAGAAAACATGAGGAACCTTTGACCCCTCTTTTCTGCCTAAGAGATTCATATAGAGAAATCTGCTTTAGGAAGGAGATCTGAGGATGTTCCCCATAGCTGAATTTATATTAAATATTGTAAAAAGAAGTATTCAAGTAGACGCCTATTATCTAGATACCCTCTGTGTTCCATTGTTTCTGAGTTGCCTAGCAAAAACTAGCCTACCATGAAACTAAGGGAACTAATAACACAAGTCACTCGAGGACACCCCAGACTTTCTGGGAGCAACACACACTTCTCTGGCAAATGTAGTGCTTGAGAATAGACTGGCATTAGGTTATGTGCTAGCCAAACAAGAATAAATCTGTTCTGTCATTAATAAAACCTGTTATGCCTACATCAACACCACTAGACAGATTAAAGAGGATATTGAAAAAAAAGATTTATGACCAAAGAGGCTATAAATCTTATCCCACAAAACCCCTCCACCAACTTAATCTGGGACACTTTAAAGTCAATTCTTTCCTCTGTCACCTAGTTCTTATTTCCCCTAGGACAGGGGTGTCAAACTCATTTTCACTGGGAGGCACATCAGCCTTGTGGTTGCCTTCAAAGGGTGGAAATAATTTTAGGACTGTATACACATAACTACTCCTTAACTGTTAAGGAGTTACACTCAGCCCTTTGAAAGCAACGGCGAGGCTGATGTGGCCCATGGTGAAAATGAGTTTGACACCCCTGCCCTAGGACCTTTATTTGCTTTAATTCTCCGTCTATTTTGGGCCCATGCCTTTTTAACCTTCTTGTCAAAACAATGATGTTTTAAGGTTTTCAACACATCCCTGGCTTAGAGGACCCAATAGATAAGATGAATGCTCTGGACTTGATTCCCATTCCCTCATCCCTTTAGGTTAGACAGGGAGGGACTACTATCTCTATGCAGGCACGGACTTCCTTGAAGCAAGAAGCAGTTATTGAAAACACTCCTTCATCACGCCCTGAAAGAATTCAGAGATAGAAGTCTCTGAGGTGGGAAATGAGGGAGGCTAGTAAAAAAACAGAAAAATTCCCTGGCAAGCGAAATGAGGAAACAGAAACAACCTGTGTGACTATAAAATGACTGGAATGGCTGAGCAATTAACAGTCATCTAAAAAATCACAATAAAGTTGCCTAAGAGCAGGTGGTTTAAATTACCATAGTCAGAGATGTGGGAAAAAAACACCCAACAGATCCAGGGTAATCGAAGATGGAGGAAAAATTGACCAGAGAATGACCCCAAAGCTCATTATACCAAACTTATAATGAAAATTGACACCACAAAGAGAAGGACTGCCAAGAAGCATGAATGCTATGACATTTCTGCAACAGACCATAATAGGAAGAAAAACCTCTCCCAACCAGAAGGTGGAGCCGGAATTTGGCACCACAAAGCTTGGAGACTCACATACCTTGGAAACACATAAGATCCCAAGAAGTAATTGATCATATTTGCAACTCATGAGTTAGTTCACAGACATTTGGACACATACTTTAGTTCCTTTCACTGCAGCACTTGCATCCTGGCCTCTTTCTTTTTCTGTAACTTAATAAAAGTTACTTGGTTCTCACTCTGACTCATCCTTGAAATTTTCCCTGGGTAAATCAAGAACCTGGTGGTTGTCTGACACACAAAATTCCTGGACCATACCCAGTCAGAGCCGGCTTCTGGTTTAAATGCAGTCCAGTAACACTGGGAAGGGAGAGGCTGGAAATTGAACTGTTTACCGATGTGCAATAATCTGATCAATGGTGTCTATGTAATGAACCCTCCATAAAAACTCAAAAAGATGGGGTCCAGAGATCTTCCACATTGGGAACCAGAATACATAGTATGCCCCTGTGTCAGATGTCAAACTCCATTGGAACAGAAGTTCCTTTGGGGCCTTGCCTTATATGTCTTTTCACCTGGATGTTGATTCATATGCTTTAATCTCCTTTTTAATAATCAAATAAACTATATTACCAATCTAGTGAGTAAACTGGTTTCCTGAGTGCTGTGAGCCTCTCTAGCAAATTAATCAAACCAGAGGATGTCATTGGAACTCAGTAGGGAGAACCCAGGAACTGTCTCCAAATATGTGACCATCTTCTACATGTGCCATATGAAAGAGGGGTTAGATTTGCTCCCTTTGGTCTATGGTTTGACCCAGGATCAGTTGATAAGCATTTTTAAAGAGATAGAAGGCAGCTGAAAATGTATTCTTGTATTGAGGTGTTCAGTGATAGAGGCCAATGCATCATTAAAAAGGCCAATGAATTCAATCAGAATGTCCTTGATCTTCTGAGGTATTTTTTGCAAGTACAGGTTCCTGGAAAAATCTCTAACTTGCTGTGCATATGTCATCTTTTAGATTAACAGCTTTCAAACTAGCTTACATCAAAGTCTGAGAAGGCTTGTTAAAACACATGTGACTGGCCCCAAACCCAGGGTATATAAATCTATAGGTCTGGTATGAAGCTTAAATTTTGCATGTCTAATGTTTTCCAAGATGATGCTGATGCTGTTGGTCCAGTAGACCGAGAACCATTGTTGGATATCATGTAGTGAGTTTCCTAACAGCAAACATAATGTCTCTTATGCCTTTTATTGCTCCCCATATTTCTTACGACAATATAGTTATATCAGTTAGGACACTCTAAGTTATGTTGCAGGAACAAGCAAATCTTAAACCTATCTTAGCATGGATAGAGTATTTTTGTTTTGTTTTTGTTCACTCAAAGTCCGAGGCAAGGAAATGACACTACTCTCCATCCTCCCAGGGATCCAAGGGATCCAAGGATCCAAGGGATCCGAGCTCCCACTTGCATCACACCACAGAGACAGATGGCTTCCAGCATCACTGGGCAGGAGAAAGCTGAAGAGTGCATAGCAGGTCTAAATGTTTTGTTATGAAAGTCTCAGGTATCACTTCTATTCACAGCTTATTGACCTAAGTTAATCATGACCCCAACATACTTGCAAGGGATTCTGGAAAATGTGGAAACAAATGAAATAATTTTTTTCAACTGTGTGTTCTGGAGTCACCCACTTAAAAATAACTGTGTGGTATGGAAAGGCATTTCAGCATCTCTCCTTATAGCCCCTTATTGGGTGTAGCTACTTCCCCTCCTGGCAGCAGTGAGTACAGCAGTGTGAATGAGGAGTTCCGGGTCCTGGACTTGGGTTTCTTCATCATTGATTTGACAAACTCAGACTACTCACCACTTGTGCAGCATGCAGAATCCTCATCTGTAAAGTGATGAGAGTAGATACACATTGACTCTTCCATATCTGTGTTCTGCAGCTCAGGGCAGCTATGCAGCTGGTTTCTCCATTTCCCAAATTAAGAGTCTGAATAAAATTAGGCCCTTATGTCATTTTTACTTGAAATGTGGAAGTCAGTGATAGGTTTCTTCCAAAGGCTTTACTCTTCTGGACCATTTTCACACACAGTTTGATACAGCTGCCCTAGCAAATGAAACAGTTACTTAAATTTGCACAGGACATTTGTGAGTTATAAATTGAATAACAAAAATATACGACAGTGCTTTGGCTAGTATAGCTCAGTGGATTGAGCGTGGGCTGGGGACAAAAGGGTTGCTGGTTTGACTTCCAGTCGGGGCACATGCCTTGATTATGGGCCAAGTCCCCAGTAGGGGTCATGTGAGAGTCTACCACACATTGATGTTTCTCTCCCTCTCTTTCGTCCTCCTTTCTCCTCTCTCTAAAAATAAATAAAATCTTTTTTTAATTTAAAAAAATATATACAACAGGAAGAGGTCAGTTCATTCCAGTTACTATTATTTTGACTCATATTATTTATGAATAATATTGATAGTCTTGTTAAATAAATAAAGAAGTACTAAGCTGTGAACAGCATCTGGTCAGGCTGTGCTGGCTACAGAGAAGTGCAGTTGCTTTTGTTCAGGCTGAGAGCCTGTTGTGAGTGCAGTTCTTGTACAGCCTCATCAAAATCATCTCTCTTTCTCATGGACCATGAACCAGATGGTTGGTTATTGTAAAAGCTCTTCCAAAACCAGAGATTTGTGAAGTGAGTCTGGCTGTATGGAAACTGGTGAGGCATGAAGGAAAGAACAGGGGCCAGAGTCAGGGAACCTGGGTGTCAGGTTTTTAACAACTTCTGTGTCTTCAGGAGAACCATTTTATACCTTGTGCTTCAGTTTTAACCCAATATGGAAACAGCAGTAACCTATCTGATGATCTGGGCAGGTGGATGAATGCAATTTATTTCTTTCACCTCATCCTTGGAACCTTGATGTCCTCAGGAAAATCAAGTCTTTACATCTTTACCTTTCATCACTGTGCCTTTTACCAATCTTCATCAAAGTGGATAAACTCCTAACATTTTTCTTTGAAACAGTTAAGGAGAGTCTTTAATTATGAATCTGTGAATAAGCAGACATAACTGCAATCTTTGTGGCCAAAATTGATTTGAATTGAAAGTTGTGGGAAAAGGTTTGGAGGGGGTGTTGGGTCTGGCTGATATCAGCCCAAGTTTTTCTCCCTTTTCCCATATTTAAATTAAATTATGTCTTTGAGAGACCACCTTATATTGACCTATATTTTTCATGGAGATGAAGGTGTAAAATAAGTATAAAAAATCTTCATTGTTGTCTTATACACATAGATATGGATCTGCCATGCTGCTGTTCTACTTTAATAACATTCCCAAAACATGTAATTCAGACTGTGGACTTAGTTATAGGGGCATGGAACTCTTCATGGTCTAAGTCCAAGAGTTAGAAAGGTATGAATTAAATAGCAGAAGATGGTGAAGAAATGGATGAGGTGGGCTGGGATGGGAGGAAAGGACAGAAAACTGTACTTGAACAATGATTAAAACAAAATTTTAAAAAGAAATGGTTGAGGAAATCCCTTTATTACTCTAAATCCTTTTCCCACTGGGCATTTTCACCTAAATACAGTTTGAAGGAGAATTGCAACTAATCCTTCAAGAAAAAGGATCCAGCTCCCAAGACAAACACATGAAAGGAATCCTCTTCAGCTTTGTTTTTATTCCTTTTCCCATCACTGAGTGCATTAAAATTCTATTGCATTTTGCTATATTCCTTCTCTTTCCATAAGCTACCTGAGTGGAATTGATGACACCTATCTCTACCTACCTTGTGATGGCAGCAAGAATACCAGCAGAGGTCGTATGAGAAACACCAGGATCCCTTTTTATTGCTGAGGTCATACACAGTAAGAAATATCCCAAAGGGCCCTCTGGTTGGGGAGAGGCCACTTTTTCCAGCGAACACAGTATAGTCATGTATCAGACCTCAGGCAAGTAAGTTAGTACTCAGACCCTGAGCTGCATTTCCTCTCTTGTAAAATAAGAACTTTTCTCTTTCCTGGACACTTAAGTGGCAAAGCCCATCTCTACACAATACATAATGAATGTTATTTTACTTCTCATTTTACTTTCTTCATTACATGACCTTACATCCCTTCCCTCAAGAGTTTTCTATTTCTATAAACTAGTTATCAGTAACCACCATGGAGTTTTGATTGGAGAAATTAGAATATTTTGAAAAATATATATTTATATATTCATTGTAGAAAATGCAAAAAAGACAAAATAAGAATAAAAAAGTCCCCCAAAATCCCATGACCCAGGAATTTCTGACACTTTGAGTGTGCCATCCTGCACTTTCTTTTTATCAATTCATACTTGTTACATGTCACTAGTAGTGTTTTTTTGTAATCTATTTTTTCATTTAGAAGGTGATGTTTATTTCCCATCTCTATGAAACAAGTTTACATATTATCATATTTGCTCAGTATTATACTGCTGAAATTAGCATTGTTTATTTATCCTATCACCAAATACACAGCATTTGGATTGTGCCTAATTTTTTCTATTATAAATTATGTTTAATTAGTACATTCTAGGTGGAGCTTTCTGAATATAACACCTCTCATCAATAATGGTTTTCATGCCATGAGTGAACTGCACATATGAATGTATCTGCATTGTTTTGCTTGTCCTTGGAAAGGCTTTATTTTGCCCTCCCCCCATGCCTTAGTTTGTCTAGCACTGAGCTTGAGTTCTTTGTGTCACCTCGAATTGGCAAATAACTTCAAAAAAAGGGAAGGAAATTTAGACAACATTTAATTCTGTTACGTCTGAATTCCAATCCATCTATATAGCCTATGGCTGAAAATTTTAGTTACTTAACCTCTCTGAGGTATGGTTTCCTCAACTGCAAAGGAAGTATAAAAACACCTCACTGCATTGTGATGTGGATCAAGTGTAGCAACACCTGACAGGTAGTAACTTCAAGTGGGTGTTATTGTGATTATTGTGATTATTATGATTATTATTACAATTGGTCAGAAGAATGCAGGGCCTGGGTGCCCTACATCCCTGCTCATTGGACTTGACTCCCCTGCTTGTTTCTGATAGACACCCTATTGCCTCTCTTTCTCTATGGCCTGTCTTCACACAAGTTACCCTGGAGACAAACCTGAGACAAGAACTCAAGTGCTAATAGTTATTCAGGAAACAAAGGAAATATCAATAATAGAAACATAAGATGGAGAACATAGACAGGGAGAAGATGAGTGAAAATAAAGTGTGTGTGATTAAGTCAGTTACTATTGTGAGTGACAGGACCTCAATCCTGCTGGGCTCCCTGATAATCAGTATAGAACAGGCACTTTAGTTATTCCACCAAGGACTGGGTGCCAGGTTTTCCATCACCAGCTATCATTGCATTACTGTGGGTTGGTACAAGATGGGATTATAAGCACTCTTGAGAATGCTGTCAGGGCAAATGGATAAGCATGAGAATTCAGAGGCTGGTCAGTACTCTAGGAAATGGTGCAACCTTGAGGATGTGTTTGGCTTCAACAGTGTGGGCGGCACTGCTAATGTGCCTCCCTCCAGAGCTTTTATAGCACCCTGGTCAGTGTATCTGTGCCAGCAGACCAAAAAGAAGATCCAGTGATTATGTGTGTGGGAGTGGAAGGGAGGTAGGACCTAGAGGATAACTCAGCAACATCTTAGAGCTTGTGGGTGGTCAGCCACCTTGGAGCTCAGACCATCAAGTGGGCTCAGCATGTAAGTGTCACAGCAGTGCAGGCTCTAGGTCAGTGATGACCATAGAGAGCATCCTCTCTATGTTAACAAAGAATCTTCCTGACATATCCCTGCTTCTTTCCTTTAGGTTAACCAAAGAGATGCTGGAAGGTTTTAAATGAGCTCACTCGTTGTGTCAGTCAGTGTTCCACAGGAACAAAACTGTCAGAAATAACCTGGCTGAGGTGCTGCACCTGACCACTTTCAGGTGGTGCCTGCATGTCAAGGAGAACTATCTGTAAAGCACTCCTGATTCTTTGCTTCCTCTGTTGACCAGTTGGAGACACCCCACCCCCAAACATGAGGCTATAGGTACAGGCTGGGAGAGAGAAAGCAGTGTAACAGGAGTGGGGACCATGATATTTGAGCCACTTATTCATGTAATTTATTTGTACCTCCTGGGTCTGCTTCAGCCAAATCATGCATACACCACTTTCATTTGAGGATGGAAAACTTCTCTGCACACCCAACTTTATGACTTTGTGAGTCAGATGACACCCAGTTAATGATGAGCTTCTCAAGTCACAGAGTAAATTGATGGCCCATGGTTAAACATTTAGCCTCTTCTAAAGTAAAGTAGCAGGCCATGAGCTGTTTCTTGAAAAGAGAGTAGCTATTCATAGAGGGTAACATGGCTTTGCTCCAAATTCCTAAGAGTCAACTTTGTGATTCACTCATAGGAGTCCTGCCAAAAGCTTCAAATAGCATCTCTATCTGCTGCTGATAGTTTAAGAAATACTGGATCTGTGAATCATATGGCCCAAGGGCAGAGCAATTTAGATGGCAGCCTAGATATGTTGCTGAACCTTGTCTTGTTCTGGTCCCCAACCAAAACTGCAGCTTTTTAGGTCTCTTAATAAATGGGACAAAGTAACATACCAAAATGAGGCAAATATAGCCTACAAAATCTGATTATGCTCAATAGATGTTTGCCTCATTCTTGGTTGTGTGAGGGACTAGATGCAGTAAGTTATTCTTCACCTTAGAAAGGATGTCCTGACATGCCACACACCACTGACCTGAGAAATTTCACAGAAGTATAAGCCTCCTAAATTTTAGTCAGATTTATTCCCCACCCCCCAAGCTGGCACTTAAATCTACCAGTAAGTGATGCTTTTTGCTCACTAGGTCTGATGTTATCAATGTTATTAGCCAGGGTGATAGATTATGAAAGGGAAAGACAACAAAGTGTGACAAAAGCCTGGAAAATTGATAAGTCCTTATAGTAGGAAAGTCTTACCAGATGAAAGTGAACTGGTTTGGGTGTGTTCTTTTGGCAGAGATGAAGAAAATAGATTCACCAAATCAATAGCTGCATACCAGATACCAGGGAATGTGTTAAATTATTCAAACAATGAAACCATAGCTGATCAAGCAGCTGCAACTGGAGTCACCACCTAGAAAAGCTTAAATGATCCACTTTCATTCTCCAAGATCTAGCTTCCTTTTACACAGACCACATAGATAAGTTGAATGGAGATGTGATGAAATTCACTACCTCTGCATCTTTCATGTACATCATGGTAGCACTAATCTCTTCAATCCTTCCAGAAATACTGCCTTGTATTTTTTTGTTATATTTCTAGTGGTAGTGGCAGTTCTGGTGGATTCCAGGTGCCCTTTTCCATGGTAGTATTCCTCACTCCATAAGTCAGGGTACAAATGTGGGGATTCTGCCAGCTGCTGAGTGTATCTATTCCAATTATCCATTCCAGAACTGGAGTAATTATCATAGGATGGACTCAGAGACCCACGGGCCCACTGTGAAATGGCCTGAGCCTAAATCCATTAATTACTTGACTTTCATAAATATCTATTCTGACTGGTGTACCACAATAACATTTTGAGTTTCCTGAAATTATTGTCAGTTGAGAACCAGGATCCACTAATCCCCCAAACCTCTGATAATTTCATTTTTCCCAATAGAGTTACCCTGATAAAAGGCCATAGTTCCATTTGAAGAAGGCTGGGAGAATAATTAACATTATACATTTTTAAAATGTAATGGGATCTTTCTTCAAGACTTGCCCTTCATTCAAGGAGTTCTAGGTCTGTAGTCAACTCAAGTCCAGTAATTTGTTAAGAAGCCATGACTTCCTGGTTTTATAAGTCAGGTTTAGCTTTTGTTCCTTTGATCTAGAAGTTTTCTCTTTATAAAGATCAAATAAGAATTTAGCTGGCTTTCTATTTAGGAACATGTTTACTTATAGGAACATTATCATTAACTAGACAACACCATAGTCTGGACAAGTCAGACTACTCTGATTGCTGTTTTGGCTCTGCTGTCCAGTTTGGTAACCACATCCACCTTGCCTTTGGTGAATGAGTTCTGCACCTTGGCCCCTGTCATCCTAGGGTCTAATTACTCCCATTGCATTTATGGTTCCCAACTGAGTGACTATAATTCCCACTGTGAGGTCTGGCTGACACAGAAGTATGATCACAGAGCTCTTCGAGGATGCTGGGACTTTCCCACACAAATTTATTTCCTGTAATGGTGGTGACAGATATCTCTTCTTGACTTTCCCATTGTAAATGAATAGGTTATATGACAAATCTACTCTAACAGTCCCTTTGCAGGTCTGCAGATTAGTGCATTGCTGATTCAAACAATCTCTCATTAGTCAAAAAACTGGTCTTTGGTGTGCCCTAATTACTCAGTTTAAACCCCTATGAACCATGTATTATATAAGCCAATGTATTATATTAAGTTGAAATACATTGATGCAGTTTCATAAAACTCAAAGTCAGAATAGAATACAACTGAGACTTCTTATTAGGATAAAATTTCAAGAATGAAAATAATAAGCTTCAGTCAATATTTAAGTTAGCACATTAAGTCACTTTTTTCTTTACTCACTGGCACAGGGAAGGTGGGAGGATCATGGTGTGGTAATCAGGTAGTGGTTGTTAATATTTCCAAGGAAAATTGCTGCCAATGAGGACTAGGATCCAGTGGATTAATGCTCAGTCTGCTATTCTTACAGGTATGGTTCCTGGGTGAATTCTGTGAACCTTTCTCAGTGGATCTCTAGTGACACATACTCCCCATTGCCCACAGTAGTAACCAGCTCAGTAATACATCCTTTACTGACTTCCTTTCTGTTATCTCATCTCCTTTGCTTATGCATCCTAGTATCACTTCCCAAATAAAGCACCTGCACCAATAATGGTGTAGCAGTAATTAGGGAAATCCCAGAAGGAGACACTGTTTACCTAACCTCTCTGAAAAAGTGAGAATCCATGTTCTTGGTTTTCTATGTTGTGGAGTGGTGAGTGGAGGTAAGATACTCCCATGTTGGGTGAAACCAGAAGGTGAGTATTCTTAGGATAAGAGCACTCTTTACCTGGATGAATTGATTTCAATAGGTAATTTTTAATTTTCAATCTTCTTGAATTTATTGATCACTAACTATATATAAGATGTCATGGAAATTACTATGAGAAGGAGGGAGAAGGAGAATAAATGAATCTTCCCTCTGAGAGTTAGTATATTTTTGAGGAGATATGATAAGCACCTGTAAATGTGACCAGCATGGTAACATGGTATTAAAAATACCCAGTGTCTATCCAGCCTATGATGTAAGAATTCAGAGATGAAAAATATTAATGAAAACTAGGAGCATGAGGAAACATACATTTAAATCCCATAAAGCTTGAACTTTGCTCTCAAAAATGAATAGCTTTCTAGTTAACAATAAGACATACCAAAACTATAATTCTGCTTATTGGAACAGAATAACATTTCCCCCCCTGACCCAAAATAAATGGCTGTAAATGGATCATTCTATCTGGGAGTCACATCTCCCAGGGTGCACAGTGGGACTGACCAAACACAGAATCTGTAGGGACCAGTTGGCATATGAGACTGAGAGGGAGGACTTGGTGGACTTACAGCTGGAGCAACAGGCTCTCTTTCTTTGATTTTTTTCTATTTCAGCTTACTTTTCTTGAGCACTAGTTTTTTCTAAAACCAGATTTGCGTACACTAAGAAGAAAAAGCATGCCCCCAGTTGTGCTTGGGGTAACAGGATACATAGACATGTGAACAATTTTGTTGAAATCTGCAAGAGAGATATGCTTCTAGCATCAAGGAAACGTATGGGATATATTTATGACAGCAGTGGGCATGCAGATATCTTCCTATCATAAACCTAAAAATAGAGCAATCTCATGTTGGAACACTATGACTCTGTCTATCCTGGAGAGGAAAAGAAGACTAAGACTTTCAGGGAAAGAAATACTTTAACAATAGGCTTTAAAAGTTGGGTGTGCTCTGGACAGTCAAGATGATGTTAAACATTCTTAGTGGGGCTATTTTCTGCACAGTTGGAGTATTTTTATTAATAATCTGACTCAACCTCATA
The DNA here is from genome assembly GCA_028533065.1 of Trachops cirrhosus. Classification (NCBI taxonomy): domain Eukaryota; kingdom Metazoa; phylum Chordata; class Mammalia; order Chiroptera; family Phyllostomidae; genus Trachops; species Trachops cirrhosus. The sequence continues at coordinate 52,350,281 of CM052547.1, read as the reverse complement.
GAACCTTATAGTCTGGATCCTTATGCCATCATCTTATTTAAGTCTTTTATATTTAAGAGAGCTGGGAATGTCAGAATGTAATTCAGTCTATGATCAAACAAACATAAAAAATAACTGTATTATAAATGTATGAAATAATTCCATTGAAAGAGGTGGAGGTAAAAGGTATTGACCAAATAAATTTTAGAAATGAGTCTAATCTGTGAGACAAAAGGCAAAAGAAAATGCACCTAAGTAAAAGGTGAAATATTTATATGATCTGAAAAAAGTGCAAATAAGCATTATGCTCTAGTTGACAAATTTGTTTCCCATGGGGGCACAGGTAAACCTTTTTGAAACCACTATTCATGTATATTGCAAATGACCAATTAAATAAAACAATAGTAGACAGTGGGAACCAGGGTTTTTTGCTGTTGGTGTGGAAGGTTAGAGACACTCAAGGGCTAGAATGATTCATGTGCTACTAGATTAGAAAATTAGAGTTGGAAGCATCAGTATGAATTTATGTTTAGCTTAGTAAAGATACAGGTAGGCATATACACACATGTATATATGTAAATTTTTATATGTGTATTAATATATAGACAGTTAAACATGCACACATATGTTCTTGCTCTGTCTGCTGAAAGGGCCTAGAAACAATGATACTCCATTAGTAATGAGCACACATAGAACTCAGATTTGGGGATTTTTTGGTAGCAAATTACAGTGATCCCCCAAAGATATCCACGTCCTAATTCCAAGATGTGTATATGTTAGACTTCATAGCTAGAGGTAATTAAGGTTTTGGATAGAAATAAATTTCCTAATTAGATAATCTTCAGATAAGGAAGTTATACAGGATGTTCCAGGTGGGCCCAAAGTAATGACAGAATCCTTATAGGTGAGGGAGCCAGAAAGAAGAGTCAATGTCAGAGTGATGCAATGTGAGAAAGCCTCAATCATCCACTGTAGTTTTTAAGATGGAAAAAGACCACAAGCCAAGGAGGACAGGCAGCTCTAAAAGTTCAAAGGGGCAAGAAAAATGAATTTTCCACAACAACATGTATCCTTGATACTTTGAAATGGAAATGGCAATTGGCCTTTGCAGTTCTCCTCCCCAAAAACCATAACCCTAGATTACTCTTTAAAAAACGGACAAATCCCAATAGAAAGACATTTTACAAAGTAGTTTAAAATGTCTTAAAAATGACTTAAAACTGTCACAGTCATCAAAAATCAGTAAATTCTGAGAAATCATCTCAGCCAAAAGGGGTGCCTAAGGTGACATAATTACTAAATGCAATGTGGTATATTTGATGCAATGTGGTATCACAAAGAAAGAACATCAAGTAAAAACTAAAGCAATCTAAATAAATTGTAGACTTTAGTTAATAATAATATATCAATACTGGCTCATTAATTGCATCAAATGTAATATACTTTTGCAAGTTGTTCATATTAAGGGAAACTGGGTTTAGAGGTGTAAGTGTAGGGGAACTCTCTGTTCTGTCTTTGTAACATTTTGTACAGCTAAACTTACCTTAAATTTTTAAAAGTTTGTTAATTAAAAGGGTGGCTAATATTGAAAGGCTACATAAAGTGAAAGCTAATGAAAATTTCAAGAGATGAGGTATTAACCCTATCTTGAAAGCAAAAAAATGAAAGTGTTAAATCTTGGAAGAATTCCTGTAAGGTTAACTAAAAATGTCTCTAAACTATTAAGTTCTAAATAATTGTGTAACTGATTTATTTTTTCCCCATTAAAGCAGTTTAGAAAATGTGCTTTCCAAGTGAACTCATGGGAGGGCTCTTAGTTAGTTTTGTATCACATTGGAAAGAACTTTGCTGTTGATGGTTAGGTTCCATTTATAGGTGAGATCATATGGTATTTCTCTTTCACTACCTGGCCTATTTCACTTAGCACAATGTTTTCCAGTTTCATCCATGCTGTCAAGAAGGGTAGGAATTCCTTCTTTCTTTCTGCTGCATAGTATTCCATTGCATAAATGTACCACAGTGTTTTGATCACTCATTTACTGATGCTTCCAACACTTGGCTGTTGTAAATTGTGCTGCTATGAACAATGGGATGCATAGGTTCTTTTGAATTGGTATTTCAGGATCCTTAGGGTATAATTCTAATAGTGATATTGCTGGGTCAAAAGGCAGTTCCATTTTTATTTTTCTCAGGAAGTTCCATACTGTTTTTGCACAGTGGTTGCACTAGTTTGGAACCTAATCAATAACACAAGCAAGCAAACAAAATACAGCCAGAGAAACTGAAATTAAGAACAAACCGACAGTAACCAGAGAGGAGCAGGGAGAGGGATATTAGAGGGAGGGTCATCAAGGAACATGTATAAAGGACACATGGACAAAGCCTAAGTGGGTAGGTTCAAGGGTGGGAGGCAGTGATGGGTGGGGCAGCGGTTGTGGTGGAGTGAAAATGAAGACAACTGCACTTGAACAACAATAATAAAAGAAGTTTTTTAAATGTTAGCAAAAAAATTAGAGAGCAATCAAATTATGGCCCACAAAGAGGAAAAAGAACTTTGTTGCTGAGTCTTTAGTTCTAAAAAGCCACTGAGATTGTTTCTGACCAGATTTTTTTTTTACTTCATTATCTCTTCAGATAAGTTTTTGATACCTTTCTCTCTCTCTCTTCCCCTTATGGTAACCTTATGATATGGATATTGTTTTGTTTCATGTTGTCTCAAAGGTACCTTAAACAATTCTCATTTTTTTCATTCTTTTTCCTACTCTGAGTGAGTATTCTTTTCTACCTTTCCTTCCAAATCACTGATTCAGTCCTCTGTTTCATTCAACCTACTGTTTATTCCTTCCAGTGTATTCTTCATTTCAGATATTTATTATTCATATCTTGCTGGTCCCTTTATGGTTTCTAAGTCATTTTTCATGCTGTAGAATGCCCTTATAACTATTACTTTAAACTCTATATATGATAGATTGCTTGTCTCCATTTCACTTAGCTTTTTCCAGAGAATTCTATTGTTCTTCCATTTAGTGCCTGTTTCTTTGTATTTCCATTCTCTCTGTCTCTTTGTGTTTATTTTATGTATTAGGTAGATCTTCCATGACTCCCAGTCTTGGTGTGGTGACCTTATATAGTAGGTAACCTATGGCGTCCAATGGTGCAACTTACTTCATCATAAGCTGGGTGCTCCTGAAAGGTCCCTTATGTGAATTATGTGGGCCTTCCTGTTGTAATTGTTTTGATTTCTATTGTTCCATTTATACATGGGATCAACATTCAGCTGGCTGACTGTGAGGTTCAAGCCTCACCATGACATGTCAGTTGCTATGTAGGTGCTGACCACATGAAACAGAGAGTGCCTCAGAGGGTTTTGTTTCTGCCAAGATCTCTCCTTTGATATGCTGCTCTTGAAGTATATTGGATTCTGTCCTTTTGTTATCTGAAGCTGGCCACTAGGTATGTTGGTTATGGGCCTCCTGGGAGGGACTCTGGTGCAATCCAATGTTAGACACTGCCTGCAACTGGCCCTGGGAAACCTGCTTGTTACTATCAGTTATCCACAGTTTCTGGTTGCCTCTGCTGGGCCTGGGTGTGCACAGGAAGGACCAAGTTGTGCACCAAGGCCAGCTTTTAATCAGCAATGGGCCCAGGGCAGGTTGACAAAAGTCCCAAAGCACTTGAAAATCCACCTCTGCCTGCCTTCACCTACTAGCTGCCTCTTAGGCTCAATCACTGAAAAGGTCTCTGGTGTATTTCTCAACAGGGTGTAAGCTCCACAGGGCGGGGTGAGAAAGATGCCAGAGGATGGGGTTATTGCTTCCCCTCTCCTGATACCACATGAAGAGGAATACTGTACCCAAGAAAGAGGATATCTGCAACATGGGAGAATGACTGACTCAGCATAGGAATCCTTGTGGCTGACCGACCCTTCAGCTCTCTCTCCAGAGTCACAAATCCCAGACTCTCTTCATGAAATTCTAGTTCACTTCATTTTATCTGTACCAGAGCCCAAGGTGAGTAGCTGTGAAAAAAGTTTTGTGTATTGGTCCTGTAAGAGGTGTCTGTGTTTCTAGCCATCCCTCCCTGGTGGACAGAAACCCCATTGCTTTCACAGACAAATGTTATGTAGGCATTTCTTCCTGGGTCTGGTGCTTTGGGCTGGGGAGTCCAGCTTGGGGTTTTGACCTTATGCTTCTCAGGGGAAACCCCTCACAGCTGAGATATCCCTCTGGAAACTCAACTGATGCCTGTGGGACCAAGTCTACCCTTTTTGCATCTCTGCCCTACCTACTAGTCTCAATGTGTCTTCATTTGTAAATCCTTGGTTATAAGGCTTCTCTTCAGCTGGGTTTCAACTGGTTATTTAGGATGATTTTTCTATAATTTTGTTGTAATTCCAGTTTGGTCCTGGGAGGATGTCACTGTAGCTTCCACCAGTTCTACTGCCATCTTGGATCTCCAGAATTTATACTCTCAGTTTAAAGAAAACAGTCCCTTCAGTTCAGAGTTGTGTCTTTCAGGGAGCCCCACGAGAAGAAATGCCTCTAAGAAAAATGAAATATTCTTGGAATTCTTCCCCAGCAGTGCCCTAAACAATTTGGTTCCATGCATCTTATTCAGCCAGTGCTAGATAAAGTAGTTCAATGTGATACCTATAGGCTAGGCCTATAGGATGTCCCCTTTCCATGAGCTGGAGAGCGTTAAAATACAGGTGAGAGTTAATGGAGAAAAATGGCTTCTGAACAGAATGTTTTGATGCACAGGGGGATGCATTTACAAAATAAAACAAATTTTTCTGGTAAAAATTGAAAGAAGGTACAAAAGTATAAAAAGCCTTTTTATTTCTACATTAGAGAACTAAAATTAGTGTTATCCCAGATATGAAGACTTTTGCCCCGTAATGACCCCAAGTCCTTCTTTTCTTCCATTCCAAGACAGCACCCTAGTTTCAGAAGCACATACCACTTTCAATAGACAGAACTGAGATGTATGAGGATCAGATCCTTCCCACTGATATCAGCCTGGCTACTGCTGCCTGATACTCACACTCCCACCCCCTCGCCTCTTGACAAGGTGAACTGAATGCAGGACTGTGCGGGTCTACCAGGGGATTCAAGTCCCAGCTGCTCTTCACTCAGCAACTCTCCACATATGATTGAAGGTCTCCGTCTCAGTCCCTAGTCAGTGAAATGGACACATTGATGCCTTCCCTGAAGATTTTGATGAGAGTAAACTATGAGAGGTGTGCATAGATCCTGGCTCAGAGATCAAAAATGTAACTTCACACACCCCACTCTGCTTGTTATAAACCCAGCTGTATCCAATGTATATTTTGTCTGTTGTTTTATCAGAATATCAAGTCCCAACAGATACAATTTCTCTAAACATTTTGTGCATTTCATTGGCTCTTAAGACAGTGCTGTTAGCTAAGTATTAATTACTATTATTCTTAGGAAATGGAGGTATTGAAGAAAGTTACTTTTTCCAGGTCAGACGACTGTAACTGGAGAAGCAGCACACAGATACAGATCAATCAGCCTGTGACAAGGCAATTTCTTACTCTTACCCTCCGTCTTGTCCTAGCTAACTACCAATTGCTTCACCAACACAGTAATGGAAGACTTGTAACTAGTGGAGGCTACAAGGTCACACATACCCTAGGTGCTCATTTTCAGTAGCCCAAATAAAGTGGCTCAATTTAATTTTTCAAAATAATGAATTCATTTTAAGTGGCCTGTCAGATCACTCTGCTGTTTGTAGCCAGTCCAAGCCATACACCATTACCACTACAACTACTACAGTGAACAACATCTAATGTTCTTTGAGTTTAATGGCCTTGTGTGAATCAAGACTTTTAAATACTTTTCCTCTCAGTTTAAACCCTGAGTTGGAAAGAATAACATCTAATTCTCTGTAACTCATACATCTAATTGTGTATTCAGTGTGTCTACTTAAATGGTTCAATTCCATATCTCCAGCAGGAATTCTGAGCTCCCCTGAGAGTAGTTCCACACACCACCTTCCTTACACATAAAGTGATATAACTCCTGTTGTGCCCAGACCATGGTGTCATCCTGGACTCATTTATTCCTCTCCCGCACAATATTTAACTTATTAGTAAACTCTAAATATTCTAAGCTCAAAGATAATCCACTTAGGAGCACCTTCATACCATGACTGTGGTCTGAGCCATTGTCATCTCTCCCCTTATTACTCCAGCATCCCACTAAGTAGACTCTGCTTCTCTAACCTCCCCCAAACACCCCACACTGAATATTTACAATCCAACAGCCAGAGTTATCTTTTCAAATGTACATCAAGCTATGCCAGTCTTCTATTCAAATCTTTCATTTAATGTGCACATTTTATTCAGACTAAAGAATCAAGTTCTAAGTCTCACAGACTCTGCCCCATCTGGGTCTTTGTTTCTCTTATAATTTTTCTCCCCTGCTCTCTTTCTTGCTTCCATGTCCAATTTACAGTAACCTTCTTGCTTGTTCTCAAACAAGACAACCTCTCTGTTTCCTTGGGGCCTTGTCCATCTGTTGCATCTGCCCAGAGAATTCTTCCCCCAGATTTCTCCATGGGTAGCTCCTTCACCTCTGGAGATGGACAACACCCACAGTCCCTACTCAGATTCCCTGCATTATTTTCTTCTTTCAATGGACTGCAACCCAGAAATTTTTACTGCTTTTGCCAAGCCCTTGTCAGGCTCCACAATATCAGGGATCTCACCTATAACTCCAGGTCCACCGCCTCAAACCACACTCAACCTCTGCACTAATGAGAAGCACACTGTACACTGTTAGTCCCAGCTCTAGAGAACCAAGAGCATGATGCAACATGTGAGATGAGGTAAAACCAAGCATTGGGAGAGGACAGGCAGTAGGACACTTGACAATACAGACCTCTCTCCAAAATGCAGCTCATCCTAGAAACTTCAGGAGGACATTTAATGTGCTGGGAGAACCCTTTACTGAGGAATTTTCCATTTGTCTTGTGGGCTATTACGAAGAGGTATCTCCTTTATAACTGCCTTCATCACATGGTTTTGCTCATTTCTTGATCTTACTTCCCCTTCCTCTGGCTTTACTATCCTAGGCTTATATTCCCAAGTTTCCCATTTTATCTTTGCCTCAGCCACTGTTTTCTAGTTGACTTGGGTTCAGTGGTCCTAAGGGTCTTTGCTTAAGTATCTCAAGGAGGACATTCTGATCTCCCTGTTTAATTGTGTGAGAAGCACATAGCAACCCTGTCTCCTTACCCTGCTTTAGGCTTTCTTTTTTTCTTTTTATTTTCTTTTGCACTTACAAGCTTCACATCTGCTCTCCATTTACTTATGATTTTATTTTTTGTATCTCTCTTCTGCTAAAATGAAAGCCCAGTGTAAGTTGGGGATCTTCACATTTTTTCCCTGATATGTCCCAGACATCTAGAGCAGTTCCTGGTACATGATGGGCACTAAATATACATTTATTCCTAAGTGAATACATTTGTTGTTATAATACATAAAAAAAAAAAAGAAAAAGAGCCAGGTATATGGCAGTTGGCTGATGCCAGCACCCAGCTGTTCACAGAGGAAAGCTCCTACTCCCTCCGGCTACCTCTTCCTATTTACATATGGCATTCAGGATTGTTATCAACTGTAAAACTCTAAACTTCCCAGTTACTATGGTTATGTTAATAACCAGCACTTGTGAAATAAGCAACTAGTGTATTGTTTTTCTGGATTTTGTGGGTCAGGGCTCAAACAAGCACACTGTGGTGGATTTATCTTGGCTCCATGATGTCTGAAGCCTCAGCTGAAGACCTGATGCCTGGAGTCACTCAATTGTTGGAGGCTGAAATTATCTGGAGGCATCTTTAGTCTCATGTCTAATGGTTGATGCTTGATATTAGCTGGAACCACAGCTGGGTTATAAGCAAAAATAAAGTCACCTGGCCTCTCCATGTTGGCCTTTCAATGTGGGCCAGTTTGGGTTTCCTCACAGCCCAACTGAGTTCCAAAAGTAAGCATCATATAGAAACATGTGAAAGATGTACACTACCATCAGAAGTCACAGAGCACCATTTTGCTGAGTCTGTCATAATCTTTAGCATGCATGCAGATACCTGGCACTCTCCTGAGAGATGAATATCTCCAGAGGTAGTAATGAGACAAGAAAACAAGGTGAAGGAAAGACAGCCCTGGTCCAGGGCACAAGTAATTTGATATGATTGAATTGCAAGATGGGGTGAAAGGAATAAAACTGCACTTTTTAGCAGAAACCACATAATGAGAAGCCTACTTTTCTACCATATAATCATTACTAATCATATAATACATTCAAAAATTTAAATAAGATAGAAAAATTTGAGAAATACAAACTACCAAAGCTCACTCAAAAAAGAAATAGATGATTAGAATAGTTCTATCTTTGCTAAAGAATTTTGGTTTAGATCCTTGGAAGATGGTGATGAGGTAAGTGGGAGTGGAGCCTACTTCCCCCTGCACACAGGTGGAATACCTGGCCAATCTGAGGAATAGACTGAACAGCCAACAGAATCCCAGCTTATATGAAGGTTGGAGGCCAAAAATTGTAGAGGACATTGAAAACAGATGGTAAGAAAATTGCATTGGGATTGTATTGTGTCTCCCAGGGAACAGGGCGGTTGCACCTCTGGCCAGGCACCTGCTGCAGGATCCTTGGACAAGAGCTAAATCATCTGCTCCCTCCCCTGCCAATCAGGGAGGACAGATTGGCACTAAGATGGACCTGGATGCTTGAAGTCACTGTGGGGAATAAGGACAAAGTGGGAGACACACAGGGGCGGTGTTCACCCACTGGGACTGTGGACACCAGCTGGGACATTAACAGAAAAATTGGGGAGCCAGGTGATGCCTGGAGAAGGGAGAAGAGTTGGGCTGTGATGGACCCTGAACCAGATAGTCACAGGTCTGGTTGACGAATAGGGACTGTGTGAGAAACCAGGTGCTTCTTGGGAGCAGTGTGCTTAAACAGGAGGATTGTATTCAACAGGAGGCTCTCAGTCACTGTGTGGGGAACTCTCAAGCAGCAGGCACCCCCTTGCAACTATCTTCATGGCCATGACCCAACCTCAGTCCCAGCAGTGCCAGCTGCCCAGGCTGCACCTGTGCCCCTGGGTTTTGGCCTGCCCCTACTGCATCTGCTGCCAGACTGGCTCCATAAGATGAAGGAGGAGGCACCCTGCAGAGGAGGGCAGCAGGGCCAGGGAGTTGGCCCCCAGAGAGTCTTAACTCAGTGGGAGCTGAACTACCCTGAAGAGATTTCCAGATCACCCAGCACCTAAGACAGCAAAGAGGGAGTAGGTGGTATGTGAGTTGCCCCTAATTACTGTACCTCATAGATGGCATAACTGGTGGGTTAAAAGTGCCAGCCTGGTGCACATGGACAGTGGGGGGCTGGCAGTGTACAGAGGACTTGGGCTGGAGGCAGGGCAAATGTGAATATTGTAGCCAAGACCTGGTCCCCATCCTCCAGAGCCAAAGAAAGGGAAAAAAGTGAAGCCCCATTCCCCTCACCTTGCTGAAGCCAGGAAGACCAGAAGAACTCCCTTGGCAGGTTTAAAGTCAGCAAGAGGCTTGCTTTTTTTCTTTTCTTCTTCGTTTTTTCCTCAAGTGAGACAATAAGACCTGCAGCTGTGAAAAGTTCAGAGACAGACCCAAAGAAGGAACACAAGGCTAATACCAACAACTGAGAAACTGAGACAAATGCACTTTGCTATTCTAGAGAACTTGCATGTTATTGTTTATTTGTGTTATTATTATTTTTTCATTATTTTTACTTCTTTTATTTTCACAAGTATTCTATTATTTCTCTTCTTTCTGTTTAGCTTTCTTCATTTTCTTTGTTTAATTGCATTGTTTGACTTGTTTTCCTTGTCCTCTCTTTCAAAGAGTATTTTAATTTTCCTTCTTTCACTTCACTGTGTTCCAATAGCACACTACTGTAGGTTGTGTACTTCATATTCTTGTTATTAAGATCATATAGTTCTTATCATATGATTGTTGTTCCAGTATTATTGTAAATAATTGTACTTCCATATAATTGTAAATACTACACAGTACCCCTCCCTGATATTAGCCCATTCCACTATCTTCTGGAGCCTTATTACTGTTATGGTTAATTCTATTCTTTCGCACATTAAGCCTATTTTCTATCTTTTACTCACATGGTATCTCATAATCTGACCTCCTACAGGCACTCTGTTTCCTGGATTCAGCTCACATTCCATCCCTCCTCTAACAAGAGTCTTATCTCATTTCCACCTTTTATAAAAAGTGGCTAGTTGGGTGAAATGCCAGGATTAATGATATACTTATCCAAAGGATCTCCTAACACTTCTCTACATGTTGATACTTTAAATCCCAAAGAATACTCTCTAGCTGTCTTAATCCATTTTGCCGCCCCCCTCCAACTGATCACATAAAAGAGTAGGTGGAAGCTGTGAACACCAATATACTTGCTGGAAGAGACAACCCACCAACAAAGGAAGCACCAACAGATAATAAAAGAAGATGGCAGATGAGTGAGTGGAAGCCACACTAACCTCCTCCCATGACTGCAATTTCAACTAAACTGTGGAGAAACTACCCAGAACAAACAACAGAACAATAGCAAGAAAGAAGACTTATAACTTTGGACACACAGAAGAACCAGCATCAGGACAACCTGTCTGCACCTGCACAACAGCATACAAGATGTGGTGGGTGGAATGACCTTCAGTCAAGCAGCTGGATGGAGGGGTCCATCAAAAAACAACCCAGCAATAATCAAAACACAAATACATCCAGAGAGCCAACATAAATGGTATCCCAAGAGCAGCAGGTTCAGGAGGTCAAGGAGACTGCACCACTGAATCTCACAAGTCCTTTACCACAGTTCACACCACAAACCTAGAGTCAGAACAGGTCAATTTAAAAAGCAGAGTCAACAAGAAGAGTCAAACAAACAATGGGAAGACAAAGAAACAAACCCCAAATGAAAGAAAATGAGGAAGCCTCAGAAAGAATACTAAATGAAACAGAGGAAAGTCAACTATCAGATACTGAGTTCAAAGCAATGGTTATAAGTAAACTCAATGAACTGACTGAGAATTATCAAAAACTACAGGGAAACTATGATTAATTCACTGCAAACTATATCAACATGAAAAAGGAAGTAGAAACTATCAACAAGAGCCAAGAGAAAATAAAGAATACAATTTCTGAACTGAAGAACACAGTAGAAGGAATCAAAAGCAAGCTTGATGAAGCAGAGAATCGAATAACCAAGCTGGCATATGAAGCAGAAAAAACTCCCAGAAAGAACACTAAAAGGAAAAAAGACTCAGAAAGAATGAAGAGGTGTTAAGGGAACTGCAGAACATGATACATAATAATATCCATATAATAGGGATACCAGAAGGAGAAGAAAAAGAACAAGGGATACAAAACCTGTTTGAAAAAGTAATGATGGAAAACTTCCCTAATTTGATGAGAGAAAAAGTCACACATATGCAGGAAGCACAGATGGTCCCAATCAAGAGGAACCCAAGGAGGCCCACGTCAAGACATGTCATAATAAAATGGCAAAATTTCAAGACAAAGAGAGAATCTTAAAGGCAGCAAGGGAGAAACAGGAAGTAACATACAAGGGAGCCCTGGTAAGTCTAGCATCTGACTTCCCAATGCAAATGCTCCACGCCAGAATAGAATGGCAAGAAATATTCCAAGTAATGAAAACAAAGGCCTATAACCAAGACTACTTTACCCAGGAAGGCTCTCAATTACAATGTTAGGTGAAATAAAGAGTTTCCAAGACAAAAGAAGGCAAAAAGAATACACCTCCACCAAACCAGTGCTGCAAGAGATGCTAAAGGGACTGCTTTAAGGAAAGGAAGAAGAAGGAGAGAGGGGGGAATACAGGTATCAAGGAAGTAAAATGGCACCTATCAATAATAACCTTAAATGTAAATGGTTTAAATTTTCCAATCAAAAGACACATGGAATACCTGAATGGATAAGAAAGCATGACCCACACATATGCTGCCTACAAGAGACCCACCTCAGAACAAAAGACCTACACAGACTGAAAGTGAAGGATTGGAAAAAAATATTCCAAGCAAATAGGAAAGAAAAGTCAGGGTAGTCAGGTAGCAGGGTACTCATATCAGACAAAATATATTTCAAAACAAGGGCTATAAAAACAGGTCCTGACAGACACTTCATAATATTCAAGTGAAAAATCCATCCAGAAGATATAAACATTATAACCATACATGAACCTAAAATAGGAGCACCCAAATATATAAAGAAAATCTTGGAGGACTTCAACAAAGATAGAGATAGCAACACACATATACTAAGGGATTTTGACACCCCACTGTCAAAAATAGATAGATATTCCAAACAAAATATCAACAAAGATATTATGACATTGAACAATGTCCTAGATCAAATTGACCTAAGTATTATATATAGAACATTTCATCCCAAAGTAGCAAAATACACATTATTTTCAAATGCACATGGAACATTTGCAAAGATAGACCACATGATAGGACACTAAACAAGCCTCAACAAATTCAAGAAAATTGAAATGATATCAAGCATTTTGTCTGACCACAAGGGACTGAAATTAGAAACCAAACTCAAGAAAAAAAACAAAATTGCTTAAACGCATGGAGATTGAATAGCGTGCTATTAAACAATGAATGGGTTAAGAATGAGATCAAGCAATGAGATTATAATTTAAGAACCCTGAAACACCAATCCAAAAGCCCTGTGCACCCTAATGTTCATAACAGCACAATTTACTATAGCCAAGAGCTGGAAGCAACCTGAGTGCCAATCAGTAATGAATGGATCAAAACACTATGGTACATTTACAAGATGGAATGCTACACAGCAGAAAGAAAGAGAGCTCCTACCCTTTTCGATAGCGTGGATGGAACTGGAGAGCATTGTGTTAAGTGAAATAAGCCAGGCAGTGAAAGACAAATAACATATGATCTCACCTGTAATTGGAACTTAATCAACAAAACAAGCAAGCAAGCAAAATATAACCAGAAACATTGAAATTAAGAACAATCTGACAGTAACTGGAGGGAAGGTGGGAGGGGACAATGTGGGGAGAGGGAGAAGGGTTTTCAACTACAACTTTAAGGACACATTGACAACACTAAGCATTTATTGGATCAGGGGTGAGAGATGGGAATGGCTGGGGTGTGGGGAGTGAGGGTGAAAATGGAGACAACTGTACTTGAACAATAAAAGAAAAAAGAATTTTAGTTTTTATTAAAACCCTTTGAATAAAGAAAACTCAAGGCACAGGATTACTTTCTTGGCCAATTTAATCATATATTTAAGGAAGAAATATGAGTGCTAATTTGACACTAAGATTCTAGAAAATTCAGAAATTCTCCCTTAGTCATTCAGTAAAGCCAGCATTATTACCCTGACCAAAATCAGATAGGGCTCCATAATAACTGTTGTGAAAAGAGACATAGAATCCTCAAAAATTATTATTACTAAATTAAAATCAGTAACATGGGAAAAAAACAACATATTATGACCAAATGGAGTTTGTCCTCAGAATGCAAAGTTGAATCAACATTTTTCATTTTTTAATTTTTTATTGTTGATTAATTACAGTTGTCCCTATTGTCCCCCCATTAATCTCCCTGCCTTACCTACTCTAAACTCCCACATTCAATCCATCCCCACCCCATTGTCTTCGTCCATGGGTATTTTATACTTTTTTCTTGGCAAACTTTCCCATTCTTTCTCCTATTTTCCCCCTCACACCTCCCCTGTGGTTATTGTCAGTTTGTTCTTTATTTCCATGTCTCTGGTTATATTTTGCTCACTTGTTTGTTTTCTTGGTTAGGTTCCATTTATATATAATATTATATGGTATTTGTCTTTTACCATCTAGTTTATTTCACTTAGCATAAAAGTGAACCACTTCCATTCATGCTGTCACAAAGGGTAGGAGTTCATTCTTTCTTCCTGTTGCATAGTGTTCCATTGCATAATAGTACCACAGTTTTTTGATCCACTCAATTACTGGTGGGAACTTTGGCTGTTTCCAACATGTGGCCATTGTAAATTGACCTGTGATGAACATTAGGGTGCATAGGATCTTTTGAACAGATATTTCGGGATTGTTAGGGTATAATCCTAGCAGTGGAATCACTGGTTTAAATGGCATTGTGGTGTTGTTGTTGTTGTCGTCGTTGTTGTTGTTTAATTTATTTTCAATCATTATTCAAGAACAGTTTCTATCGTTTACTCCCATTCCAGCCAACCCACCAATCCCTCCCCACCTCCCTCCCATTTCCAAAAACTCTAGTTTTTGTCAATATGTCCTTTATATTTGTTCCTGTAAACCCTTCCCATTCTCCCCTAAAGTTCCCCTGAAATTCCCTCTGCTCTCCCACCTGATCACTGTCAGTCTGTCCTCTATTTCAGTGTCTTTGGTTATATTTTCCTTGTTCCTTTGTTTTGTTGTCTAAGTTCCTGTTAAAGGCAAGATCATATAGCATTTGTCTTTCACTGCCTGGCTTATTTAGCTTACCATAATGCTTTCCACCTCCATCCATGCTGCTGCAAAGGGTATGAGCTCCTTCTTTCTTTCTGCTGCATAGAATTCCATTGTGTAAATGTACCATAGCTTTTTGATCCATTCATTTACTGATGGGCACATAGGTTGCTTCCAACACTTAGCTATTGTAAATTGTGCTGCTATGAATATTGGGGTGTATAGGTTCTTTAGCATTGGTGTTTCAGGGTTCTTAGGAGATAGCCCCAGCAGTGGAATTCCTGAGTCAAAAGGCAGATCCATTTTTAGATTTCTGAGGAAGTTCCATACTCTTTTCCATAGTGGTGGTACCAGTCTCCAATCCCACCAACAGAGTACTAGGCTCCCTTTTTCTCCACAACATCTCCAGCACTTGTTGTTTGTTGTTTTGTTTCTGATGGCCATTCTGACTGGTGTGAAGTTGTATATCATTGAGGTTTTAATTTGCATCTCTCTGATAGCTAGTGATACTAAGCATCTTTTCATGTGTCTCTTGATCCTCTGTATGTCCTCATTGGAGAGGTGTCTATTCAAATCCTTTGCCAATTTTTGACTGGGTTGCTTGTCTTCTTAGAGTGGAATCATGTAAGTTCTTTATACGTTTTAGAGATTAAACCCTTGTTTGAGGTATCATTGACAAATATGTTTTCCCATACAATTGGTTTTCCTTTCATTTTAATACTGTTTTCTTTATCCATGCAGGAGCTTTTTATTTTGATGAGATCCCATTTGTTTATTCTTTCCTTTATGTCCCTTGCTCTAGGGGAC
>CM052547.1:52323263-52334452 GCA_028533065.1 Trachops cirrhosus | reverse complement strand
CTATCTCTTTTAGGTAGGCCTATGTCGCTATGAGCTTCCCTTTCAGGACTGCCTTTGCTGTGTCCCATAAGTTTCAGGTTGTTGTGAGTCCATTTTCATTTGTTTCCAGAAACTTTTTGATTTCTTCCCTAATTTCATTCTTGACCCATTCATTGTTTAATAGCATGCTATTTAATCTCCATGATCTTGAGTGTTTGGGTTTTTTTTCTTGGGTTTGGCTTCTACCTTCAGACCCTTGTGATCCGAGAATATGCTCGGTATGATTTCAATTTTCTTGAATTTTTGAGGCTTGTTTTGTGTCCTATCATGTGGTCTATCTTTGAAAATGTTCCATGTGCATTTGAGAAGAATGTGTATTGAGTTTCTTTGGGAAGGACGGCTCTATATATATATATCAGTTAAATCCACTTCATCTAGGGCATTGTTCAATGCCACAATATCTTTGTTGATATTCTGTTTGGAAGATCTGTCCATTCTTGACAATGGGGTGTTAAAATCCCCCACTATAATTGTGTTGCTGTCAATATCTTTCTTGAAGTACTCTAAGATTTTCTTTATGTATTTGGGTGCTCCTATGTTGGGTGAATATGTATTTACAATGTTTATATCTTCTTGGTGGATTCTTCCAGTGAGTATTATGTAGTGACCTTCTGGGTCTCTCTTTGTGGCTCTTTTTTGGAAGTCTATTTTGTCTTATATGAGTATTGCTACCCCGGCTTTTTTTTCCTGTCTGTTTGCTTTGAAAATTTTTTCCAGCCCTTCACTTTCAGTCTGTGTATGTCTTTGCTCCTGAGGTGGGTCTCTTGTAGGCAGCATATGTGTGGGTCATGCTTTCTTATCCATTCAGATATTCTATGTCTTTTGATTAGAGCATTTAATCCATTTACATTTAAACTTATAATTGATAGGTACTTATTCATTGACGTTTACTTACCTCTGTTCCTCTCTCTCTCTCTTTCCTTCCTTTCCTTAAAGCAGTCCCTTTAGCATCTCTTGCAGCACTAGTTTGGTGAAGGTGTATTCTTTTACACTTCTTTTGTCTGGGAAGCTTCTTATTTGGCCTTCTATCTTGATTGAGAGCCTTGCTGGGTAAAGTAGCCTTGGTTGCAGTACTCTGGTTCTCATTACTTGGAATATTTCTTGCCATTCTCTTCTGGCTTGGAGCGTTTCTGTTGAGAAGTCAGCTGCTAGCCTAATTGGGGCTCCCTTGTATGTTACTTCCTGTTTCCCCCTTGCTGCTTCTGAGATTCTCACTTTGTCTTGAAATTTTGCCATTTCCATTATGATGTGTCTTGAGGTGGGCATTGTTGCGGTCCTCTTGATTGGGACTCTCTGTGTTTCCTGGATTTGTGTGACTTTTTCTCTCATCAAATTAGGGAAGTTTTCCATCATTACTTTTTCAAGTAGGTTTTCTATCCCTTGTTCTTGTTCTTCTCCTTCTGGTATCCCTATTATATGGATATTATTACATTTCATATTGTCTTGCATTTCTCTTAATCCCTCTCCATTCTTTCTGAGCCTCTTTTACTGTTCTTGCTCTTTCTGGGTGCTTTTGTCTACTTTGTCCTCCAGCTCGTTGATCCAATCTTCTGCTTCACTGATCCTGCTTTTGATTCCTTCTACTGTGCTCTTCAGTTCAGAAATTGTGTTCTTCATTTCCTCTTGGCATGTGTTGAGAGTTTCTATTTCCTTTTTCATGATGATATAGGTTGCAGTGAGTTCATTGTAGCTTCCCTATAGCTTCTGGTAGCTCATTATGAGCTCGTGGAACCTCCTGAGAATCATTTCTTTGAACTCAGAATCTGATAGTTGAGTTGCCTCTATTTCATTTAGCATTCTTTCTGTGGCTTCCTCCTTTCCCTTCATTTGGGGATTGTTTCCTTGTTTTAACATTGTTCGTGAGACTCTTCTCACTAGCCTCTGCTTCTTAAATTGATCTCTTTTGGCTCCCTGGGTATATGGTGTGAACTTCTGTGGTCAAATACCTGTGAGATTCAGAGGTGAAGTCTCTTTCTGGTATCCAGGTGTTCAGAGTTTCTGCCTACTCTTTTTTGTGATCAGTCGGAGGGGCAAGGCAAAATGGTTTAAGAGAGCAAGAGAGTATTTTATTATATTTATAGTAGCATCCAGTGGAGAGGCCATAGGAGATCCTTTGGCTATGTATAGTGTTAACTGTGATTTTCCACCCCACTAGCCACTTTTCAGAAAGGATGTGAAGAAAATAAGACTCCTGTTGGGAAGGAAAGGATTGTGAGTTGGCTCTAGAAAGCTGTGAGGATGTGGGAGTTCAGATTCTGAGGTAGGGTAAGAGTAAAGAGTAGTAAATATGTGAAGTGTGTGAGAGAATAGAGTCAACCACTATAGTAATAGAGTTCAGGAAACTGTGAAGTGGGCTACAATCTGGGATGGGTGTCGTGAAGTATTTACAATTGTGTGGAATAGCTATTATTTACAGTAATATTAGAGCAACAATCATATGACAGAATCTATGAAATCTAGATAACAAGAGTGAAGAGTATTGAGCGTTGTACTCAAGAATAGAGAGTATTGTAGTAATGGAACACAAATGGAGGATAGTAAATTAGCAATACACTATGAATGAGATTACAGGGGAAACCTATCAAATGATACAATATTACCAGCCAAGCAAAGAAGATTATGCAGAAAGAAGAGGAATACCAAAATACTACTAAAATAAAATGTGTAAGAATAATGAAATAATGATAATACAATTATGCAATTACTTGCAGGTTCAAAAAAAAGGAAGGAACAAAGCAGAAGATGAAAGGAAGAAGAAGAGATAAATTTGGAAAGCAAAGGAGAAAGGTCAACACTAGGATGGTAGAAAGAGAAGCATAAAGAATTGATAGATCTAAAAATAATAAGAATTAAAAGATAAACGTTTACTTAAAAAATAATTAAAAGAAGAAAACAAACAAAAAAAAAAAAAAGAGGAAAAAAACCCACCACACCTATTGTTGGTTTCAGAGTGGCCAAACTGGTTTTTCTAGCTGGCTTCAGCACACTGAGTGGCGACTGGAGACAGTTTTTCTCTGTTCCTGTTCAGAACTCAGTTGACCTCTGGCACACTGTCCCGAGGGTAGATGTGCATTCTCCCCTGAACCTGTCTGATGCCTCCCAGAAGGGACCTGTGTGGGGGGGGCTAGGTGCTCCTATGCGCATCCTTGGGAGTTCACCACCATGTGTTCCAATGTCCCACGGAGCGCTGGCACCTTTTCCGGGTTCATGAGTGCACACTCTCCAGATCCTGAGGGGCGCCCACTTCCCCCAAATTCACAGCCTGGGTATCATAGGTCCCGGGGAGCACCCACACCTTTTCCCTTTTCACCATTGTGGTTTCTGAGACTTCCACCAAACCAGGCTTTCTCCGGGTTGGGACGTGGGCTTTTGATTTCTTTATAATAGCCATTCTGACTGGTGTGAAGGGATGTCTCAATGTGGTTTGAATTTGCATCGGTGTAATCGCTCATGATGCTGAGCATCCTTTCATATTTTCTGGGTCTTCTGTATGTCCTCCTTGGAGAAGTGTCTGTTAGGTCCTTTGCTCATTTTTTAATTGCTTTGTCTTCCTGGTGTGGATTCATGTGAGTTCTTTGTATATTTTGGATATTAAACCCTTGTCCGAGGTATCATTGGAAAATATATTTTCCCACACTGTTGGTTCCCTTTTCACTGTGCTGATGTTATAGTCATGCAGAAGCTTTTTGATTTGATGAAGTTCCATTTGTTTATTCTTTCCTTTATGTCCCTTGCTCTAGGAGACATATTGGTGAAAATATTGCTGCGTGGAATATCTGAGATTTTCCTGCCTCTGTTCTCTTTAGGACTTGTATGCTGTTGCAGCTTATATTTAAGTATTTTATCCATCTTGAGTTTATTTTTTTGAATGGTGTAAGTTGGTGGTCATGTTTCATTTTTTTGCATGTAGCTGTCCAGCTTCCCCAACACTCTTTGTTGAAGAGGTTATTTTTATTCTATTTTATGCTCCTGTCCCCTTTGTTGAATATTAATTGATCACAGACACATGGGTTTATTTCTGAGCTCTAAGTTGTCTTCCATTGTGGATCAACATTTTGAAATTAGTCTATATGTATACATATTATTATATCAAGAATCTAAAGAAGACAATTCATATGATCATTTCTACAGAGGAAAGGTAATGTTTAAGAGTCATTTATGATTAAAAAATGTCAACAAACTAAAAATAGGAAGTTACCCAATAAAGTATACCTCTAAAATAGTAAAATCTTTCTCCTGCCCAAGTAGCTCTATTGGACCATCATCTTGTACACCAAGAAGTTGTGAGTTTGATCCCCACTTGAGACACAAACCCGGGTTGTGGGTATGATTCCCAGTCAGGGTGCATGTGGGAGGCAGCCAACCAATGTTTCTTTCTTACATTGATGTTTCTCTCTCTTTTATTCTCTCTGTCTCTGAAATTAGTGAATAGGTCCTCAGATGAAGATTGAAAAAAAAACAATTTAAAAAATTAAAATCTACCAAAAACACATAATTAATGATAAATCAAGGAATGATTTTTTTTCTTAAAGTGATGCTTTCAGGCTTCTTGTCAAGATGGCAGTGTAGGCAAACATGGCTCACTTCTATGCACAGCCACATCAAAATTACAACTAAAATATAGAACAACCATTACTGAAAACTGTCAGAAATCAAGTTGAATGGAAGTCTGATAACTTTGGAATTAGTTATTAGTTAAAGTTAATTAATTAGTTAATTAGTTAAAGAAATCACACCCAACAAGACTGGTAGGAAGAGCCAACATGGAATGGCTGGTCTCTCACCCATGTGTGGTGGAGAAAAATTTGGGAGGGATATCTCAGGAGTGATCAGGCCCAGCCCCACACCAGGGCCCTAGTGCAGGGTTCAGGTGCCAGGAAGAAGTCCTCAGAACTTCTGGCTGCAAAACCAGGGGAAGATTGAGTTGGTGGAAGAAACTGCTGGAGCCTCATTCAGTTCCTCTTAAAGAACCCAGACAAGGACTCACCTACTCAGACCCACTCCCTCTGAGCTCCAGCACCAGGATGGCAGTTTGGAGGGCACCAGTGGCATAATGGGGGAGGCTGAAGTGTCTGGCATTGGGACAAGCAGAATCCATTGTCTGTTTTCTGAACCTTCCCCCAAAGATCCATGGCAGGCTATTATGGCAGGGTAATATAGCAGGCTATGGCCATATTTAAGATACTGTCAGTCTCACTAACACTGTTTGGCCCACCTTGGAGATCTCCAGAGACTCCACCTCACCCAAAATATGGGCACACCCAAGCTGCTTTCCCATATGAATGGCTAGTCTTGACTCATGCTTCACAGATTCCTAAATCCATCAAACAAGCAACAGTTGGCCTCAGTGATCTCTAGGCTGGGAATTAGCAGCAGCTAGATTAGTTTCGTATTTTAGCTTGGCCTGGGAATATCCAAGCCCACTACAAGTAGCAGCCTCCTCAGATCGCTTATAGCTCAGGAAGGGTGGTCCCAGGAAAAACACAGGTGGGGGTGGACCTTGGCATGTACCACTTAGGAAACCCCAAGGGTTTCCCCACCCAGTGGACATCTACAGACCACTTCATAGCATCACCACCTTGCCCCTGCACAGCTGATCTCCCACAGAGGGCAGAGGTTTCTGATAAGTGGCCAAGGTCAATCTTTGCAGCTGAGTGGCCTGGGTGAATCCCTCCCATTGATATGCCACCAGCAACCAGGCCTCAACTACAAGAGGAGGGTGTACTAAGTCCAAATGAAGTACTCACCTAAAATAACCAGCTTGGGTGACTGGGGAAGCTATGCCACTGGACTCTACAGAACACCTTCTACATTAGGGCACACTGCTAAGACATGGATTCAAAGCAGCTCTATCTAATACATAGAAACAAACACAGAAAGGTTGTCAAAACAAGGAGACAAAGAAACATGGCCCAAATGAAAGAACAGATCAAAACTCCAGAAAAAGAGCTAAACAAAATATAGATAAGCAATCTATCAGCTGGAGAATTCAAAACACTGTTTATAAGGATGTTCAAAGAAATTAGTGAGGACCTCAGCAGCATAAAAAAAAAAACAGTCAGAAATGCAGGATACACTAATTGAAATAAAGAATAATTTACAGGAAAACAACAGGAAAGTGGATGAAGCTGAGAATCAAATCAACAATTTGCAACAATCCTTGCATCCCTGGGATGGATTCCCCTTGATCATGGTGTATGATCTTTTTAATGTATTCCTGGATGTGGTTTGCCAATAATATGTTGAGGAGTTTAGCATCTATGTTTATCAGTGATATTGGCCTGAAGTTTTCTTTCTTTGTTTTGTCTTTACCTGGTTTTTGGATTAGGGTGCGCTGGATACATGAAAAGAGTTTGGAAGTCTTTCCTCTTCTTGGATTTCTTGGAATAGTCTGTGAAGGATGGGGGTTAGAGCTCCCTTAAGTGCTTTGTAGAATTCTCCTGTGAAACCATCCAGTCCAGGGCTTTTGTGTGTTGGGAGTTTTTTTTATTACTACTTCAATTTCATCAGCTATCATTGGTCTGTTCAGGCTTTCTGCTCCTCTTTCATTCAGTTTTGGAAGATTATATTTTTGTATAAATGTGTCCATTTCACTGTGGTTTTCAAATTTCTTGGCATATAGTTGTTTGCAGTAATATCTTACAATCCTTTGTATTTCTGTGGTATCAGTTGTAATCTCTCCTTTTTCATTTCTGATTGTGTTTATTTGGGTTCTCTCTCTTTTTTTCTTGGTGAGTCTGTTTAAAGGTTTGTCAATTTTGATCTCACCTTTAAGTGGAACCTAATCAACAAAACAAAGAAGCAAGCAAAATATAACCAAAGACCTTGAAATTAAGAACAAACAGACAGTAACCACAGGGAAGATGGGAGGGTATAATAGGGGAAAAGAGTGAAGGGTTTCCTGGAACAACTATAAAGGACATATGGACGAAAGTAAGGGGGAGTGAAATCAGTGGAGGTATGTGGGGATGACTGGGGTGGGGGAGAGGTAAGGGGAAAAGGTACACAAGTGTACCTGAACAACAATAAATTTTTTAAGAGGAAAAAAATGAAACAAAACAAGATTAAAAAAAACAATCAGAACAGCAAGAAAAAAAGTCCAAATTAATGAGGGTTATATAAGCAGCCTTGGGGACAACTTCAGGAGGTCCAACATTTGCATCATAGGTTTGCCAGAAGGAAAAGAGGAAGAGCAAGAAAATTGAAATCTATTTGAAAAAATAATGAAAGAAAACTTCCCTAATTTGGGGAAGGAAATAGACATGCAAGTCCAGGAAGCACAGAGTCCCAATTGAGCTAGACCTGAAGAAGACCACACCAAGACACAGCATAATTAAAATGCCAAGGGTTAAAGGTAAAGAGAGAATCTCACAAGCAGCAAGAGAAAAGCAGTTACCTACAAAGGAGTTCCCACAGGACTATTAGCTGATTTCTCAAGAGAAACTTTGCAGGATAGAAGTGACAGGCAAGAAGTATTCAAAGTGATGAAAAGCAAGGACCTATAAACAAGATTACTCTACCCAGCAAAGCAGTAATTTAGAATGGGAGGGCAGATAAAGTGCTTCCCAGAAAAGATAAAGGTAAAGGAATTCATCATCACCAAGCCATTATTACATGAAATGTTAAAGGGATTTATTTAAGATAAGGAAGAAGATCAAAACTATGAACATTAAAATGACAATAAACTCACAACTATCAACAACTGATTCTAAAAAATAAAAACAAAAACAAACTAAGCAAACCACCAGAACAGGAACAGAATCATAGGTATGAGGATCATTTGGATGGTTATCAGTTGGTGGGGGAAGGGGAAAAAAGGTGGAAATGGTACCAGGATCAAGAATTATAATTGGTAGGAACAAAATAGACTGGAGGATGTTAAGAATATTACAGTATTTGGAGAAGCCAAAAAACTTACATGCATGACCCACAGACGTGAACTATGAAGGGGGAATTGCTGGAGGGAAAGGAGGTACTGGGAAGTGGGGTCAAAGGGAAAAATTAGGACAACCATAACTGTATAATTCATAAAATATAATAAAAAACACAAAGAGAACTTAGAAAATAAAATCAAGCTGAAAGAGTTGTTCCATTATGTCCTAAAAGAAGATGATGCTTTCACCATTCCTATTCAACATTGTATTAGATGCTTTAGTATAATAAAGTAAATAAAACAACAAATAAAAATTAAAGTCTTATAGATTGATAAGGAAGAAATAAAAATACCTCTATATCTAGATTAACTATGTCACAATCTCAATAATCTACAAATAAGATACTGGAAATAATGAGTGCATTTATCAAGGATGAAAGCTATACAAGGTAAATAATCAACGTAAATAGTATTTCTTTTTATTGACAATAAATAATAGGCAATTTACATTTTCAAAGACCAATGTATTAACAAACAAAATACTTAAATATAAATCAAAAAAATATACAGTACATATGTATTGAAAACTACAAATCACTTCATGAATTGGAAGTTCAGTGTTGTTAAGTGGTCAAATTCTCTTCAAGCTGATCTATAGATTCAATAAAATCTCAAAGAGAAATCACTGCAAGATCATTTTAGATATTAACACATTGATTCTAAAACTCACAGTAAAAGTCACAACTTGAGTAAACCAAAAAAAAATTTTAAAGGAAAACAAAGTGGAGGACTCACACTATCTGATTTCAAGACAATATAAAGTTACTGTGAGTGTTGATGAAGGAACAGATCCAAAAATCAATGAAACAGAATAGAGAGTTAAGAAATTGATTCATACGTCTATATGAAGATCTGATCTTTGACAAAGGTACAAAGACAATTGAAGAAAGTCTTTTCAATAAAAGTAGCTATAACAATTTAAAATTAAAATGCAAAATAAATGAACCTTGTCAGATACTTTGCATTTGTGAACTCTGAAGAAAAAAATAAATAAAAAGACACCTACTAAAAAGGGCTCCTAGTGTCCAACTGGAATCAAATAAAAAAAAAAATCAAGGCCTAGCAGCCATTTCTGCACAGGGGTGTCTCCTGCAAACTGCACTTCACTGAGAAGCTTCTGCACTAAACTCCCTGCCCAGCCATGGAACTGCCTACCTACACTGTGTTTCTGCTACCTAAGCCAGTCCCGTTTTAGAAGAGTTCCTGGAGTTCCACTTCAATCAGTAGGACTGAGGCTTTTCCCATCCTACTGGAGCTGTGCAACTCTGACCAACCAGAGAAGCACTATTCTGAACAAACAGGACAGTGCTTTTGGACAAATCAAATTGCCAGGGTTTGGAGTCATCATTTGTATGAAGATGGATAAATTAAAAACCAAGGGTATGAACTCTTGTCAATTTAAGCCAGCTCTCTTCTTTTTTGGAGAGTGCACTTTCCTACCAAAGAATGAAGAGTTCATCTGCCCACTGAGCTTAAACACTGAAGATGTCTCATGAGAGGAGAGTGAAGCAGACAATTGTGGAAATGAGTAGAGCAGACCAGCTCAGCACACTGCAAACCAGACTGGTGTAGAGCAGAGCAGAATAAAGCAGACCTGTTTGGGTGCAGAGGGGCCTGGTCCTAGGGCTATCTTGTCCCAGAGCTGTTCTACACCTGTGCTGTTCATATCTGTCTTGTATCACCATTGAGCTGTTTTTCACCAACTGAAATTTTCTTCTTCACTGCACTCCAAATTGGGGATTCCTATTGGCATTGAGTTGGCACCAATGACCATTGGTTGGCATGCTGGACATAAAAATTAATTCAAATATTATAAATCTAGATATAATACCTAAAATGAAATAACTTGAGGAAGGCATACAAAATCTCTGTGACTGCAAGTTTAGTAACATTTCTTATATATGACCCCAAAAGTACAATACATAAAAGAAAAGTTATAATTAAACTTAATTAGGGACTTCCGGCCAAGATGGAGGCATAGGTAGAGACACTGTACCTCCTCACACAACCAAAATAAGGACAACAAAAATTTAGAAACAAAAAACAACCTGTGCTGACAGAAAACTGAACTCTATGGAAGTCCAACAACAAAGGAGTTAAAACAGACACATTCATCCAGACCCGTAGGAGGGGCAGAGTTGGGTGGATGGCCAGAGAGGGGTTGGGCCAAAAAAAAGCAGTGGCTAGTGGACCCTGAGCATGCAGGTAGTGGTTGGTGGACCCAGGAGCACCAGCAGTGGCTGGTAGACCCCGGGTGGGCAGGGTGGCAGCGGGTGGACCCAGCAAGGTGGTGGATTGTGGAGGGGCACAGTGTGCATGGCAGCTGGTGGACCAAGCATCCCCACATTCATGAGCAGATAAACCAGGTGAAACTGGGGAGCGAGACAGACTGCACAATGCAGGGCTCCAGTGCGGGGAAATAAAGCCTCAAAACACCTATTAAAACCACCTGTGGGAGCTGAGGTGCCGGGACAGACGCCCAGCCTCACAGGAGAGGTCATTGGAGAGACCCAAAGGGCCCTAGAATGTATAGAAGCCCACTCACACAGGAATCAGCACCAGAAGGGCCCAGTTTGCTTGGGGAAAGGGAGGGAAGTAACTGAAAGCTGGCAGAGAGTGAAGCAAGTGCCATTGTTGCCTCTCTGACCCCTGCCCCATATACAGCATCACAACCCAGTGACTGGGTTGCCCTGCCCTGGTGAACACCTAAGGCTCCGCCCCTCACTATGTAACAGGCTCATGAAGACAAAAAAATATGACCCAAACTAAAGAATAGATCAAAGCTCCAGAAAAAATACAACTAAGCAACCAAGAGATAGCCAACCTATCAGATACACAGTTCAAAGCACTGGTGATCAGGATGCTAACAGAACTGGTTGAATTTGGTCACAAATTAGATGAAAAAATGAAGGCTACCCTATGTGAAATAAAGGAAAATGTACAGGGAACCAATAGTGATGGGAAGAAAACTGGGACTCAAATCAATGGAGTGGACCAGAAGGAAGAAAGAAACATCCAATCAGAAAATAATGAAAAAACAAGAATTCAAAAAAGTGAGGAGAGGCTTAGGAACCTCCAGGACATCTTTAAACATTCCAATATCTGAATTATAGGGGTACCAGAAGGAGAAGAGGAAGAGCAACAAGTGGAAAACTTATTTGAACAAATAATAAAGGAGAACTTCCCCAATCTCAAAAGGGAAATAGACTTCCAGGAA
>CM052547.1:52304969-52323163 GCA_028533065.1 Trachops cirrhosus | reverse complement strand
CAAGAGATAAGGGGACAGTAACCTACAAAGGAGTTCCCATAAGACTGTCAGCTGATTTCTCAAAAGAGACCTTACAGGCAAGAAGGGGCTGGAAAGAAGTATTCCAAGTCATGAAAGGAAAGGCAAAGTTTTCATTTAGAATGGAAGGGCAGATAAAGTGCTTCTCAGATAAGGTGAAGTTCAAGGAGTTCATCATCACCAAACCCTTATTATATGAAATGTTAAAGGGAGTTACCTAAGAAAAGGAAGATAAAAACTTGTATAGTAAAATGACAGCAAACTCACAATTATTAACAACCACACCTAAAACAAAAACAAAAAGAAACTAAGCAATCAACTAGAACAGGAACAGAACCACAGAAATGGAGATCACATGGAGGGTTAGCAACAGTGGAGTGGGAAGAAGAGAGAGGGAGAAAAGGTACAGAGAATAAGTAGCATAGATGGTATGTAGAAAATAGGGGGAGGGCATGAATAGTATAGGAAATGTAGAAGCTAAAGAACTTATGACACATGGACGTGAACTAAAGGGGAGGAATGTGTGTGGGAGGGGGTGTGCAGTGTGGAGAGGAGTGGAGGGAGGAAAATGGGACAACTGTAATAGCATAATCAATAAAATATATTTAAAAACATTTTAAAAACTTAATTATATTAGTATTTTTGCTATATAAAGACATTGCCTTTTAAGGTTTTTTCTTTGTTAATATTTTACATGATTTTAATTGTATTTTTTCATTATCATTTTCCCCCATACCCTTCACCACTTCTACCCATGCACTCCCACATGCAATCATAATACTGTTGTCCATGTCCATAAATTCTCTCTTTTTTTTTCTTTTTGGCTAAACTCCTCCCCACCACCACCTTCCAAAAGCTGTCAGCTTTCTCTCTATCTGTGAGTTGGTCTCTATTTTGCTTCCTAGTTCAGTTTGTTCATTATATTCTGCAGGAGTGAAATCATATTGTAATTGTCTTTCTCAGACTGTCTTATTTCACTTAGGATAATGTTCTCCAGGTGCATCCATGCTGTCACAAAGGGTAAAATTTTCTTCTTTTTTATAACCAAGTAGTATTACATTAGGTAAATGCACCTTAGTTGTTTTATGCACTCATCTACTGATTCATACTTGGGCTGCTTCCAAATCTAGGCTATTATAAATGAACATACAGGTTTATATATTCTTCTGAATTAGTGTTTCAGGTTTCTTTGGATAAATTCCCAGAGGTACAATTGCTGGATCATAAAGCAGACCCATTTTTAATTTTTTGAGGTAACTCCATACTGCTTTCCACAGTAGATGTACCAATCTCCATTCCTACCTGTCTCAATATTCTCTCCAATACTTGCTGTTTGTTGATTTTTTGGTGACAGCCATCCTGACAGGTGTGAGGTGATATTTCACAGTGGTTTTAATTTACATTTCTCTAATGATTAGTGATGTTGAGCATCTTTCATATATCTATTGGTCATCTGTATGTCCTCTTTGGAAAAGTGTCTATTCAGGTCCTTTGCCCATTTATTTTTAATTGTATTGTTTGGGTTTTTTTTATGTTGAGTTTTAAAAGTTCTTTATAAATTTTGGATATTAACCCCTGGTAGCTCAGTTGCTTATAGCATCATACCAATATGCTAAGGTATTGTTAAGAAAATGAAAGACAAACCACAACTAAAAGAAAATGTTTGCATAACACATATTTAAGAAAGTGAGGAAGGTTGGTCAAAAACTAGGAAAGTTCCCTGACAAGAAGAATGGGAAAACTGAGACAAATTATTGAAGAAATGGTTGGAATGATTGAGCAATCAACAGCCAGCTCACCAGACTCTACCTTCTTTAATGGAAGATGCCTAAGAGTGGATAGTTTAAATCAAAAACCAGAAAGATCCAGATTCTTCTAAGTTGGAGGTAAAATTGACCAGAAAATGACCCCAAACCCCTTCATAGTACATCAGCATACTAAATGACACACTCCCAAGCCATCACAATAGGAAGCAAAAAGTCCATAAAAGGTTGTAAGATGCTTCCTGAGCTCTTTTGAAAAGCCTCTACCCCATTCTCAGAAATCTAATGAATACTCTGTTGAGATCCTCCCCTGGGACCTCCCCTAAAATTCCTGTCTGTAGAATATAGATAAAACACATCAAGACAAAGAATGCCAGAACTCACTCTTCTTTGAGAATACCCATGCTCATTTCCTCAGGAGTGTACTTTTGCTTCCTTTATGCTAAGCTCTAAGGGTTTCAATGAGACATGCAACCAGGGGAACAGTGGGAAACAGCAGCCTGTCTCAGGCCTACCTCCTAATCCTTTCTCCAAGGTTGCTCCTTTTGCCTCATTGTCATAACTCAGCCATTTTCAACTGTTGGCCTGCAAGAGCTTTTAGAACATGCAATGCCTGACTATTTTATTTAGTCATGGGCACTGACCTTTTTGCCTGAGGTTGTCAAATAAAAAAAATTGACAACAACCAGCACAACAATAGTCACTCAGTGTGAATGAATCAAAATTGTACCTATTTATTTTCAGATCAGCAAAAAAAATAATGCATTTTGGTGTGCCACAGAACTTTAATGATTACTTTATGTGTGCCATGAGATCAAAAAGGTTGAATATTGCTATCCTAAGCTTTAATAAACACACTTTAATTTGGACTCATGCAAACTCCATTTGGGTAGTTTCCAGATTTAGGCTGTAATAAACAATACTGCTGTAAACATTTGTGCACAAATCTTTATGTGGATATATTTATTTCTCTTGGGTGGATACTTAGCAGTGAGATTCCTGGGTCATATGCTTAATTTTTTTATAAATTTCCAAACTAGTAATCATACTGGTAATAGTCTCTCATATTCTGGCCTCTTTTAACTCAGAGTGATGATTTTGTGATTCAGTCATGTTGTTCTATAGTAGTTCCTCACATTTTATTGTTGAGTAGTATTCCATTGCATGGGTATACCATGATTTGTTTATTCACTAGTTGGACTCATGTCTTGAAATTTTTTTCTTTATGAGTCACGAACCTGGTCATCCCAGACTATTCTGAGTCAGGAATTGTTGGGAACTGCCCTGCCTGGTTTCAGAAGCTGTAACCCCCCACCATGGCTAAGACTAAGGGGGCAACCTTTGGACCAGAAGCCACTAAGGAGACAAAGCTTAACTCCCTGGCAGGAGCGCCGCTTCTGCTCCTTTTACTTCATCCATAACTGGCCCCCCATGCTTGGTCGGTTAGCCAATGACGGGTAAGATTCCCCAAGGGGGGAATGACCTAAGACAGGCATGATCACATGGGAGGCCCCAAAGGAAAGACTTTGGGGGGTATAGCAAAAGGGGGTGACGGACCCTCACCCCTCGGCTTTAACAAAGCCTGAGTCCTCATTCTGTCTGCAAGAAGTCTCCTAATCTCTTGGTTGCCTTACTACCCCTGCCTGTCTTAAGCCTGAGACAATGCCTTAAGCCTGAAACAATGACAGAGGGGGTGCAGCCCTGTGCTGAAAACGGTGGGTTTCCCAGGCAATCAGGCCTAAGAAAGAATATGTAAAATCCTGTCAAATCTGCTTTGTTTAGAATGCTGTCAATTAAATAAGGATCCAAGCCAGAAGTGAGTTTGTTCCTCAAAAGTTTTATTGCTCTTTAGCTATCTGACCCTGACTCAGAATAGGCCCTCAGAGTTCTTTGTTATCTATTGTTTAATCATTATTGCCTGACAATGATTAATGAGCTTTACCTGTATTCTTGTGCAAACGAACCCAATAAAAGCCCACTTGAGGAAAAGGCTCTTGGCTCTTCTTCTTTGAGAGATCAGCCACCTTTCTTCCCCAAGCAGATCATGTCTTGGTAGACTTATTCTCATCCATGGTGGCCAGGAGGGCCCTGTGGGCGGAGCCCCCCCCACAAGGAATCACCTTGGGTTATAGCCAGTCTGTTGACAAAAGGATTAATTTCTGCTCCAGAATACTTAAAGAACTCTCAAAATTCAAAAAGAAAAGAAGAGTGCTTGCTTCAGCAGCAATACTAAAACTGGACTAATACAGAGAATACTAGCATGGTTCCTGCAAATCAATGACATAAAAATTTTTTAAACATTCCATATTTTAATTGAACGAAGGTTGACAAAAGTGCTACAAACTTCCACTTATAAAATAAATAAGTACTGGGGAGGTAATATACAACACGATGGCTATAGTGAATGCTGTATGATATATTTAAAAGTTGCTAAGAGTGTAGATCCTAAAAGTTCTCAGACAATGAAATTGTTTTTCTTTTTCTGTATCTATATGAGAATATAAATGTAATTTATTGTGGTAATCACTTTACAACATATATAAGTTAAGTCCTTACCTTAAACTTGTACAATGCTGAATGTCAATTATATCTCAGTAAAACTGGGGTGGGGCATAAAAACAAAAGTCCAATTATAAAATGGCAAGTGAGTTAACTAGGCACTTTGTAAAGAAGACAGAAACTTGTTGAAAAAAACATACAAAAAGATTTTTAACATCATTTATAATTAATAAATTAAAAGTACAATGATGATTATACACTTATTAGAATGGCTGAAAAATAAACAAAAACTCTGAACAGAGTAACTAGTACCTCATACTTTGTTTTGGGGAATTCAAAATTGTATAATCACTTTAACAAGAGTTTGGTGGTTTTTTATAAATTTCAACATAAACTTACCATACAATTTATCATCAGGGCCCAGGGCAGGATGCCCCAAGATATTATACAATGGCCTATTGATTATTTTGAATTAAAGTTACTTAGAAACTGACATGCAAGAACATTCTGACTTCTCTGCCCCTCTAAAAGCAGAAGATAAATCTCAAATATGAAAGGGGTCTTCTCCATACCTGGAGACATCTCTTATCACTAAGCCCAATAACCCTGATTAAGCAAATTGTGCTGCTTTTATTCTTTTATTACTCAAGCCCAAACTTTGTTTAGATTCTTCAGTAATGAATATCTAAACCTTGCTTACATTCCTTTCTAATGAGCACTAACATTTTTTCTTCATAAATTTCTTGTCTCCCTAATTCTATCAATCATGCTCTTAGGTGTTTACCCAAGGGAAATAAAAACATATGTTCAGACAAAACCTGTACATAATTGTTGACAGCTGCTTTATTCATAGTTGCCTAAAACTGAGAACAACACACATATATTTCAACTGGTGAACAGATAAATAAATGCAGTTACTTGCCTATCATGAAATATGCCTCAGCAATAAAAATAAATGAACTGCTGAAACACATCAACATTGATGAATCTCTAATGCATTATTCTAAATGAAAAAAGCCAAACTCAAAAGTTATAATTCCATTTATAGGACATTCAGTATAATATTATATACCAAAACTATGTAGGGAACATGGTTGCCAGGAGCTGGCATTCAGGGATAAAATAGTTACCATAAAACAGCTAGAGTTCTAAGGGAGTCTCTGCCCACTAGCCAAACTGGCAGCAGGGGAAGATTCTTACACTGAGCGTGCCAAAAGATAGAGATATGAATGGTTAGGGCCTGGACACACAAAGAAAACTAAAAATATGAATGGATAGGGCCCCAAGCATGGCAAAAGCTTGACAGATAATTGAATTAGGAAAAAAACTCTCCTATTCCTATTCCAAAGAACCACAGGCTTAAGCAGGAGGATGGAGATGGTCTTTAAGATGGAAGTCCACCATTCTTCCAGGTAGTGCAACACCTGAATAAACCTCTTTCCTTTTGCATCAGCATCTGCCTCATGGGTTTGGCTCTTTGTGGCAACAGGCGGCCAAACCTCCATTTTTTGTTTGATAACAGTTTTGGAAAACCTAGATAGGATCATGTGGATCTCGATAAGTCCAGGAGGGCTTGGGCGCAGGTCCCAATTGTCTATGGCAGGCTGACCCAGAGAGCACAGCTATGTGGATTTACCAGTCTCAGGGAATGGTATTGCACTCTGTTTGAGGTGTCAGCCACCTGAAATATCTGGCTGGTGAAAGGAAAAAGATCTGAGAAGGAGATGGACTCCAAGGCTGGGTGAGTTGAACTGGCATGCAAACCAGGGTCCTCTATCTCTACTATTTGGGCCTTTACAACACAGTAATCTGGTAAAAATCATTTTGGCCTTTGTGTAATTGAGGTCTGGTTAAGACCATTTGTGCCTTCACCCCACTGGGGTCCATTTAGGACTACTTGCAGTGTTGGTTGGCAGGAGATAAAACACTAGGACTTGCTTGTGGGCACTGATTTGAAATAATGGAACTGTAGATTCAAGTTTTTGTTTATATGTTCCATTTTGTCTGAGATATTGTTATGGTTATCATTTTGGGTTTGTACTTTTGTGCCATCATGGGTTGTTTTGTTTCAACTGAAGGGAGCCCACTGGACTGAATTTTTTTTATTATTGTTCTATTATAGTTGTCTTTTCCCTAATTGTTCTCCCTTGCCACACCCAATGCCCTCTTCCACCAACCCTACCCTGTTGTCCATGTCCACAGGTCATTTATACCTGTTCCTTGGCTAGACTCTTCCCCTTCTTTCCCCCTTTCCCCACCTCCTCTGGTGTCTGTCAGTCTGTTTCTTGTTTCCATGCTTTTGGTTCTATTTTGCTCGTTTGTTTGTTTTGCTGAATTTTGCCATATTGGTCCAATGTCTAGGAATTGGTTTTCTATTGTAACATTGCTTGGCCTATGTGTACTTTAGACTATGAGGGAAATGGCCCATAAATGCTTCTATAAACCATCATGTAATTGTAATTGTTTGCCAACAATCAAGGAAAAAAGACAAAATACCTTATGCCCAGGAGTTTTTGTCCTTACACAATAAGGATTTGGCAAGGAAAAGGGAACCACTTAATGATACAGAGAAGGGGAGTGGCTTCAAATCTTCTACCTAATAGTAAGACAAAAGAAGAAAAGTAAAATGAGGAAATGAGTCTCTTTAATGCCCTGAACCCAGGGGATGCAGGATTAGAAGCAGGAAGACTTCCCCCATAACCACTCCTTCTGCTGGATACCCCTGAAATAGGGCCCAGAGGACAACAGGCACACCCCTGTTTGATGAAAGAATGGTCTCCCCCTCAAAGAACTGGCAGGGAACCCAATTTGGCCAGAGAGCATCCCTATTTGGAACAGGATAATTCCCTTTGAGATAATCCATACTCTAAAGGTGGGATAAACCAGGAAAGTCAGACTGCTGGCTACTATTGGGCCAATACTCCATTTTCCACTTCAGATTTACTGAATTGGAAGAATTGCAACCCTTCATATAGGGAGGATCCTCAAAAATGGTCATATTACCTCCATTTCTGCCACTCACCATCCACACTGGGCAGATATACAAGCTCTCCTTTACATCCTGCTAACAGTAGATGAAAGGCAGCTAATTATAAATAAGTCCAATGAAGAGGTTCATTGTCTCCATTTTTCCTTGCAGATGTAGGAGCTACATACTCAGTGATAAACACAAAACTAACCAAAAAAGTTCAGCTGCAGTGATAGTTATTGTAGTGACTAGACAGTTAGAAAAACAGATATTCCTTCAATCTCTAGAATGACAGCTTGGGGATCAAAAACTCTCATTTCATTGTTGGGCCAGGATTTACTTTCTAAATTGCATGCATAAATAACTTTTTCTCCTGAGAAGCAGCAATTATGTATAGAATTCCCACTGGAACATGCTCTCCAGCTCAGGCACTCTTGACTTACCTGGAAGGAC
This sequence comes from Trachops cirrhosus, assembly GCA_028533065.1. Taxonomy (NCBI): domain Eukaryota; kingdom Metazoa; phylum Chordata; class Mammalia; order Chiroptera; family Phyllostomidae; genus Trachops; species Trachops cirrhosus. The sequence continues at coordinate 52,315,462 of CM052547.1, read as the reverse complement.
CCAGAAGTGAATGAACTCATTCTACCTGAGATCTATAAGTACAATGATCAAGCCATTTGTCCTGACAGAATCCCAAGTAAAGCAGTTAACATCCAAATCATAAAAATTAACCTAACAAAAGGGGCACAGTTTCCACAGAAGAAAAATACCCCTAGAAAAAGGAAGCTTTAAAGGGAATTCAATCAGTATTACAGAAGTTCTTCAAATCAGAATTAATTCATCCATGCAAGTCTCCTTAATAACACTCTTATTTTGCCAGTCAAAAAACCTCACTCTGATGAATATCAATTTGTGCAGGATCTTAGGGTCATAAATGACATTGTCTAGAACATTCATTTTACCATGCCAACTCTTCTACACTGTTGACCATGCTACCTGGGTATAGCAAATGTTTTTCAGTACTAGACTTGAAGGATGCTTTTTTCTACATCCCAATAGATGATCAGACTCAATTACTATTTGCATTTAAGTGTCAGGACCTAGAAACTAAAGTCCCACTCTGATATTGTTGCCACAAGAATTTAAGAATTTCCCGACTGTATTTGGGGAAATATTAGCAAAGGACTTAACAGATATTCAATTGAAATTAGGAGTTCTTCTGCAAAATATAGACAATTTACTGATAACTACCAATACTTAGGAAGACTATTTGCTCAACATCATCATAGTCCTAAGTTATTTGGCAAAAGGGGGATATAAAGTATCACCTCATAACAACCAAATTTTCAAATAGGAGGGGGCATACCTGTGATTCTAGCTGAAACAGGGCACTAGAAGTTTACAGAAGCTCTTGCTGATTAAAAACAAGCCATTGATATAATAAAAAACCCAGAGAACTGAAGGCAGCTTCATGGATTCTTAGGGATTACAAGCCTGTGCTGAATTGGGATTCTAAACTGGATTTATAGTAAAACCACTGTGTAATTTTTTTTATAGGACTAGACACTGAACCTTTGCATGGACAAGATACTGTCAGGTGGCATTTGACACCTTGAAGGAAAAACTCATTCCAGCTCTTGTACTAGGAGTACCCAATTTACAGAAATCTTTCAAATTATACATTCATGAAAGGCAAGAAATCAGACTGGGGATGCTAAATCAGACTCTGGGAATTGCCCTTCAACTGCTGGCCTCTCTCTCAAAGAAATTGAATCACATGACAAAGGGATGTTCACTATGTTTCTGGATAGTAGCAGCTACATGTGACATCTTACAGAGAGAAAAGAAATTCACTCTGGGGCAACCTACTATGGTATTAGCACCACACCAGGTCCTCACTCTGTTGAGACAGAAAGGCTGATGGCAGGGCACATAGAAAAATATCAGGCCATTTTATGAGACAACTCAAATGTGACCTTACAGACTACCACTACCTTAAACCCAGTCATTCTACTCCTATGCTCAGACCTCCAACATGATTGCTTAGAAATTACTGGCAAAGTTTATTCCAGGTGACCAAATCTATTGGATCAGCTGCTGACATAACCTGACTAGGAATTATATACAGATGGGAACAGTTTCATGGAGAATGGTCAGCAATGAGCCAGGTACAAGATAGTCACCAAATACAAAATAGAAGCCCAAGCCCTTGCCATAAGAACCTCAGCACAAAATTGTGAACTGATAGCCCTACCCAGAGGCTTATAATTGTCCCAGGAAAAGAATGTTAACATGTACATTGACTCTAAATATGCCTTCATGGTAGTCTATGTCCATGGAGCTATATGGAAAGAAAATGGACTCCCAACCTTAAAGAATAGGACAACAAACATACAAAGGAAATTTTACAGTTCCTAGAGGCAGTGAATTTACAGAACCAGATTGCCATAATGCACTGCCCAGGACACCAGAAAAAGAGTTTTCAAATAAGCCTGCAAAACCAAACTGCTGAGAAAGCAGCAACACAAGCTGCCTGAGAGCCACCACTTCTTGAGGCTTTGATTCTTCAACTAGACATGTCAGAATTTAAACCTCATTACATATAATGAGTCATGGAACAAGCCCATGAATGAGGATTTTCTAATACTAACCCTAATTCTATATGGAAGATCAATACTCATGCTATGATCTGACTCCCTGAAGCTCTAGCATATCCCATCCTCAAACACATATATGAAGGTACCAATCATGGAATGAGTGCTTTAATGGAACTCATTAGACCACAGTTGAAGGGCCCTCATTTCCAAGGACCACAGAGGATTATTCAAGCCTGTCAGATATGTCCAAAAATAATCCTAAAACAGAACATGCCCCAGTGAAAAAGAGAGTACAATATAAAGAAGTATGCCTATTTCAAGACTGGTAAGACTTTACAAAGATGCCTAAAATCAGAGAAAACTTTATATTTTTATCAGTTTTTATGAACACTTTTTCCGGATGAGTAGAGGAATACTCTACTAGAACTGGGGTAGCAAAACTTCTACATAAAGAAATATTCCATAAGTTTGGATTTTCTCATAGCATTCAAAATGACAATGGACTGTCATTGACTTCAGAAATCTCACAGAAGATAGGACAGGCACTACAGATTCAATGGGAGCTATATGCATCTTGGGGACCATCTATGGGAAAGACTAGAAAACACACCATACAATAAAGAAAACCTTGGTGAATATGCCAGGAAACACATTTGAAATGAGACCTGGAACTCCCTATTTCATTATTATGAATTTTAGTAGCACCCTGAAGTGGGCTTAAGTTAAGCCCTTTTGAAATAGTTTATGAGACCCTTCTAAGTTTCTGTTTTAGGGTTACCCTATTTAGATGTACTACATGAGTCAAAAATCAAACAATGTACAACATTTAGGGCAAACACTGACAATTTTTCACAAGTTTGTTCATTGCAGATCTACCTGTCTGACAAGCCCTATACCCATTCCATCTGGGAGACTGAGCCTTACAAAAGATATGGAAGACTCTAGGCCCTGGACAGCAGTTAGCTGAGCAATAGACCAGTCTCTATGATGTCCTGATGACAAAAAAAATTCCTCCCTAAAACTCTCAGAAATCAAGCCTTGGCTCTACCACACACAGATAAAATGACTACCACCTAAGGAGGAGTTGTATCTTGCTGCTGTTGATACTACAAGGGAAAGCTTCACCTGCACTCCTGAATGAGATTTAAAATCCATCTTTAGAAAGGGACATTTCCACCCAAAGCTAAGTGACAACATTACTTTTTATTTTATTTTATTTCTTTTTTCTTTTCCTTCTTTTTTCTGCATTCCCTAGACAGTGGCTTTCTCAGAAAATTAATTCTGATGTGGGGAGTTGCCAATAAAAGCCCTGTTCAGGGTTAGATCATGGGAATCCTTTAGTCTTTCTAGTTTCTGACCTCTCACTAAACACTTGATTGTTTGCACAATATGTCTCATGTTGGAAGCCTGTATGCAACACCATCTCTTGAAACATAAGGCAGTCTACCTGTTCACTTGTTCAGCAGTACCATCCTTGAGACACCACATATGCCACCTTCCAAAGACAGCAATCTTTCTCCCTTATGTAGTCTTCCCTCCATTCCTGACCCCCTCTTCCTTTGTTAGATAGTAAGAATACATGGATCCACATATAGGTAAGACTATGTCCTTTGCCAGCAGGAAGTAACTAAAGAAGAATGAGAACTTTGTCTATTTACTCTTGTAACATTACAAGATCCAGAGTTTTGAAGGGGGGAATTGTTACCATAAAACAGTCTGAGTACCAGGGAATTCTCCATCCATTGGCCAAGATGGTGCCAGAAGGAGGTTCTTACACTGAGTGTGCCAAAAGCTAGAGATATGAATGGATACGGCCCAATCACTTGTGGTAAACAAAAATATTAATGAATAGGGCGCAAGTGTGCTAAAATCTAAAAAATGAATGGATAGGACCCAGAGTATGCCAAAGGCTAGAAAGATAATTGAATTAGAAAAAAAAACAAAAACAAAACAAAGCAAAACCTCCCTTTCCCATCCCTATAAGAACTGTAGGCTTGAGCAGGAGGATGAAGATGGTTTTTGAGATGGGAGTCCACAATTCTCCCAGGTTGTGCAGCAACTGAATAAAACCTCTTGCCTTTGCATCAGTACCTGCCTCATAAATTTGGCTTTTTGTGAAAACAGACAGCTGAACCTCAATTTTTGTTTGAGAAAAAGATGACTATAAAAGACACCAGGGAATTTTGACATGTATAGGGATGGTTCTGTATTTTGTTTGAGGTGGGGGTTACATGACTATACTTGTTTATCAAAACTTATAGAACTAGCCCTTGCTGGTGTGGCTCAGTAGATTGAGCAATAGGATGTGAACCAAAGGATCATTGGTTTGATTCCCAGTCAGGGCATATGCCTGGGTTGCAGGCCAGGTCCCCAGTAGGGGAGACACAAGAGGCAACCACACACTGATGTTTCTCTCTCTCTCTTTCTCCCACCCTTCCCCTCTTTCTAAAAATAAATAAATAAAAATCTTTAAAAAACCTCATAGAACTATATATCAAAAAGAATGAGTTTTGTTGTATATAAATAGTATTTCAATTTTAAGAAGTACAATAATATTAAAAAGTGATTAATATATAATAATTCATTGAAGAAATACTTGCATATATCAAAAATTGTGAAGTTGGCACCTAATGGAAGAAATTGACATGCTTCTTCTGGTAGTAGTAGTGGTTCAGTAGTTGAACTGGCTAGGTCTGCTGCCTTTGGAGTTAAGAAGTTACTTGATATTGGAAGACCACAGAAATGGGAAGGCTTATTGTATATCCTCTGGCTGAAGAGCAGGCACCCCATTGTAGAAGCCTGCCATTGTACTTAGATGGCTATCTTATAAACAGAAAACAGAGAAGGCTCTTTGTTCTACCTGTATGAGATTTTACCAGTGGGGTCTGCAAACTCACCCCTACCCTCAACACTGTGAATGGTTTTTCTTGGGTTTGACTAGGCTTTCAGAATTTTTAAAACTCTGCAGGTCATATTAATATGCAAAGTTTGGAAATGATTGGATTAAATGTTTATTCAGTAAGCCTGAGTTGTATATTTCATACCACAAGATGCCAAACATTAAACAAATGAAGTAAATTAAAAACAAAGAGAAAAGCCAGGACCTCAAGGATGACACACAACTAGGGAGATAAAGGATTTCAATGCAAATGGTGAACCCAGGGTAGTATTGCCAGGTCTCAGGGAAGATGCTCTAGATAGCCTTACTTTATGCTGGAAGATTGTCCCACTCACCCAAGGGAGGTCCCTGTTCCTCTTTCCTCTTCAGCACTAGGTATGGCTCCCCTTTCCAATCTTTGCCTGTCTGCTGGATATCTTAGTTGTCTCTGTATAGCTCTCTGATTACTGAAAAGGCTTATCTTCTCTTTATTTAATCAAATCTTTCAGTTGACATGTCTGTGAAAATTGGCATTTTGTATATTTAACCTATTATTTTATTGGTCTCCTTGTCAACAACTTATTGAATTGCATTTCCTTTTATTTCTCTGTTGTATTATATGTTTCCAACTGGTAATATTCTCATGAGGTTCAAATTTCAAAAACTAAAGAGTCTTCTGTAAAATCTCACCTCTACTCCTGACCTTCAATCACCTCATTTCTTATTTATCTTTCTTGAGATATTTTGTGCATGTGAAGGCAAATAATTCATATGAGCACTCACACAAATGCACACAAATGATGAATCATTTAAGCATTCTCTACTTGTTTAATGGTATATCCTGGGAATTATTATATATCAAGACAAGGAATTTCCTCATTCTTTTTTTAGATTGTAGTGTACTACTTTGATGGAATGCATCATAAAATATTTAAGCAATCTACTACTAAGAGACATCATATTGTTTACAATCATTCTTTTTGATTTTTAAAATATATAATCTTTATCTGATCTTTCATTATTGGTGTATAAAAATGCCTCTGATGTCTTGGCTGGTGTGGCTCAGTGGACCAAGTGCAGGCTGCAAATCAAAGGGTCACTGATTCAATTCCTAGTCAGGGCACATGCCTGGATTGTGGGCTGGATCCCTGGTAGGGGGTGAATGAGAGGAAACCACACTTTGATGTTTCTGTCCCTCTCTTTCTCCTTCCCTTCCCCTTTCTCTAAAAATAAATAAATAAAATATTTTTTAAAATGCCTTTGATTTCTGAATATCGACCTTGAACTCTGCTGTTTTGCCAAATTTGTTTATTAGGTTGAGTGGCTTTTTTGGTGGAGTCTATAAGCTTTTCTATGGATGCTATCATATCATCTGCAAAAGGTGACAGTTTTATTTTGTCCTTTCCAATTTAGATGACTTGTTTTTCTCTTTCTTGTCTGACCACTGTGGCTAGGACTTCCAATACAATGTTTAATGGAAGTGGTGAAAGCGGACACCCTTGTCTTGTTCTTGATCTTAGTGGGAAAGATTTTAATTTTTCCCCATTGCATATGATATTGGCTGTAGGTTTTTTGTATATGGCCTTTATTATGTTGAGGAATGCTCCCTCTGTTCCCATTTTGCTGAAGGTTTTTATTACAAATGAGTGCTGTACCTTTCAAATGCTTTTTCTGCATCTATTGATATGATCATGTGCTTTTTGTCTTTCCCTTTGTTTACATGATGTATTACGTTTATCAATTTGCTAATGTTGTACCACCCTCGCATCCCTGGGATGAATCCCAGTTGATTATGTTGTATGATCTTTTTAACGTATTGCTGGATGTGGTTTGACAAAATTTGTTGAGGATTTTAGCATCTATGTTCATCAGTGATATTGGCCTGTAGTTTTCTTTCTTTGTTGTGTCTTTGTCTGGTTTTGGAATTAGGATGATACTGGCTTCATAAAACCAGAGATATTGAAATAAAGAATAAATTGACAGTAACCAGAGAGGAGGTGGGAGAGGTATAATAGTAGAAAATAGGGGAAGGGCCATCAAGGAACATGTATAAATGGCATATGGACAAAACCAAAGCGGGTAGGTTTGAGGGTGGGAGGTGGGGATAGGTAGGGCAGGGGTACATGGTGGGGTGAAAATGGAGACAACTGCACTTGAACAACAATAAAAAATAAATATGTATTATATATATTTATAAGTAAAATAAATATACATTATACTAAATATTATATATTTAATCTTTATTATATTTTTCACATTATCATTTAGTCCCCTTATATCACCCTCACCCCAGCAATCACCATACTGTTGTCCATGTCCATGAGTCCTTTTTCCTTTTGACTCAATACCTCCACTCCTTAACCTCTCCACCCCCTGCTAGCTGTCATATGTTCTACATCTATGAGTCCATCTCTGTTTTGCTTGTTAGTTCATTTTGTTCATTAGATTTCACATATAAATGAAATCATATGGTATATATCTTTCTGACTGGCTTATTTCACTTAGCATAATGTTCTCCAGGTCCATCCATACTGTTGCAAAGGGTAAAATTTTCTTTTTTGTGGCTAAGTAAAATTCCATTTTGTAAATGTCCAATCATTGTTTTATCCACTGATCTATTGATGTGCACTTAGGCTGTTTCCATATCTTGGCAACTGTATGTAATGCTGCAATGAACATAAAGATGCATATATTCTTTCTTTTTTTATATTTTTATTATTGTTCAAGTACAGTTGTCTCCATTTTCCTCTCACCACTCCCGCCTCCCCACACATCTGCACCTCCTGCCCTCAGTCCTATCCCCCTTTAGCTTTGTCCATGTGTCCTGCATACATGTTTCTTGATGACATTTCTTCTTTTTTCCCCCATTATCCCCTCCACCCACCTCTCTGGTTACTGTCAGTTTGTTCTTTATTTCAGTGTCTCAGGCTATATTTTGCTTGCTTGTTTGTTTTGTTGATTAGGTTCCACTTATAGGTGAGATCATAAAGTATTTCTCTTTCACTGCCTGCTTTACTTCAGTTAGCATAATGCTTTCCAGTTCCATCCATGATATTGAGAAGAGTAGGACCTCCTTCTCTCTTTATGCTGAGTAGTATTCCATTGTGTAAATGTACCACAGTGTTTTGATACACTTGTTTACTGATGGGCAGTTAGGTTGTTTCCAGCACTTGGCTATTATAAATTGTGCTGCTATAAAGTGCATAGGTTCTTTTGAATTAGTGTTTCGGGATCCTTGGGGTATAATCCCAACAGTGGTATTTATATGCTTGTTCAAAAGGCAGTTCCATTTTTGGTTTTCTGAGGAAATTCCACTCTGTTTTCCAGAGTGGCCACACCAATCTTCATTCCCACCAACAGTGCACTAAGGTTCCCTTTTCTCCACAACCTCTCCAATGCTTATTTGTTCATTTGTTTATGATGGCCATTCTCACCAGATGGAAAGAATTAATATCATCAAAATGTCTATACTACCCAAAGCAATCTGTAGATTCACAATTCCTATCAAGATTCCAATGATGTATTTCACAGATCTAGAGCAATTATTTCAAAAAAATTATATGAAATCAGAAAAGACCCTGCATAGCAACTGTGATCCTGATAAAGAAGAACAAAGTTAGAGAAATCATGTTACCTTATATCAAACTATACTACAAGGCCATAGTTATCAAAACTGCATGGTACTGGCATAAAAGACACAGAGATCAATGGAAGGAAACAGAGTCACCATTTAAGAGAGTCAATAAATGGTCACTGTTCATTGACTAAACTATCTTTAGTCCATTGTATGTGCTTGTTTCTTCTGTCAAATATTAATTGACTATAAAAGTGCAGGTTTATTACTGGGCACTCTATTTTGTTCCATTGATTTTTGTGTCTGTTTTTATGCCAGTACCATGCCGTTTTGATTACTATGGCTTTGTAGTATAGTTTGATATTACGTAGCAAGATTTCTCTAACTTTGTTCTTTCTCTGGACTGAAGTTGCTATGTGGAGTCTTTTCTGGTTCCATATAATTTTTTGAAATATTTGTTCTAGATCTGCAAAATATATCATTGAAATCTTGATAGGAATTCTGTTGAATTTATAGATTGCTTAGGTAGTATAGAAATTTTAATGATGTTAATTCTTCCTATCCATGTACCTGGTATGTGCTTATACTAATTTGTGTCTTCTTCTATTTCTTTCTTTGGTGTCTTATACTTTTCTGAATACAGGTCTTTTACATCCTTGGTTAGGTTTAATCTTAGGTATTTTATTCTTTTTGAAATAATTGTAAATGAGATTTTTTAATTTCCCTTTCTGTTAGTTCATTATTGACTTATAAAAATGCAACTCATTTCTGAATATTAATTTTGTATCCTGTTACTTTTCTGAATTCATTTATCATTTTTAGTAGTTTCTTGGTAGAATCTTTGGGGTTCTCTATGTACAATATTATGTAATCTGTAAGTAAAGACAGTTTCACTTCTTCTTTTCCAATTTGGATGTCTTTTTTAAAGAATTTATTTATTTTCATTTTTAGAGAGGTGGTAGGGGAGGGAGAAAGAGAGGGAAGAAACATCAATGTGTGGTTGCCTCTCACACACCCCCTACTGGGGAACTGGCCTGCAACCCAGGCAGGTGCCCTGACTGGGAATCCAACTGGTGACCCTTTGCTTCACGGTCAGTGGCTCAATCCACTGAGCCACACCAGCCAGGGCCCAACTTGGAAGGCTTTTATTTCCTCTTCCTAGCTAAATGCTGTGGCTAGGACTTTCAATATTATGCTGAATAAGAGAGGTGAGAGTGAACAACCCTTTCTTGTCCCAATCTTAAGGGAACTAACTCTTGTTGTTTTTGTCCATTGTGTATGATGCTAGTAATGAGTTTGTCATTTATGGCCTTATGTTCCCTCTATTCACACTTTCCTGAGAATTTTTATCATTAGTTGGTGCTGGATTTTATCAAAAATTTTTTCTTTATCTATTGATATAATCATGTGTGTTTTTTAAAATTTTTTTATTTTAGATTATTCAGTACAGTCTCTATCTTTTAATCCCATACCAGCCCACGCACCCATCCGTCCCCACCTCACTTCCATTTCCAAGCCCCGTAGTTTTGTCCATGTGTCCTCTATATTTCTTCCTGTAAACCCTTCCCTTCTCCCCTGAAATTCGCTCCCCTCTCCCCTCTGGTCACTGACATCCCATCCTCCATTTCAGTGTCATTTGTAATATTTTACTTGTTTCTTTGTTCCGTTGTTTAGGTTCCCGTTAAAGGCAAGATCATATGGTATTTGTCTTTCATTGCCTGGCTTATTTCTCTTAGCATAATGCTTTCCAGCTCCATCCATGCTGTTGCAAAGGGTATGAGCTCCTTTCTTTCAGCTGCATAGAATTCCATTGTGTAAATGTACCATCACTTTTTGATCCATTCATTTACTGATGGGCACCTAGGTTGTTTCCAGCACTTAGCTATTGTAAATTGTGCTGCTATGAACATTGCGGTGCATAGGTTCTTTTGGATGGGTGTTTCAGGATTCTTAGGATATAGTCCCATCAGTGGAATCGCTGGATCAAAGAGCAGGTCCATTTTTAGTTTTCTGAGGAAGTTCCATACTGTTTTCCACAGTGATAATACCAGTCTGCAATCCCCCA